>CM053622.1:483338100-483360184 GCA_028646595.1 Phalanger gymnotis | reverse complement strand
TTTTTTTTTTTTTTTTGCTCATTTTCTAGCCTATTTTGTGACTTTGAAAGTTGAGCTCTGCTCTTGGGGTAGAAGGGGCACGGTCTCAAGCTTCTTACACCATGGGCCAGGGGCCTAGTCACTGGCTTCCTGCGCTGGGACTTGGGCCTGTTGTGCTAGAGGTTTGGGGGCTGGCAGTTTGCCTGTTGTGCTGGGGTTGGAAGCCTTGCAGCTGGCCTGTTGTGCCGCTGGCCTTCTGAGCCAGGACCATAGGGCCTCAGTTGCAGATCTGTGCTGTGGTTAAGAGCTTCCCACTGGCTTGGTGAGATACCACCTATACTGGGCTGCACTCCCCTTTTACCCAAATGAGACAGACCTTTCCTATTTCTAAGTTATCTTTGGCAGGAAGAGTGTTTTACCCAGTCTTTTTGTGGGTTGTCATCCCAAAATTCATTTAAAGGCTTGATTTAAACTTGTTTCAAAGGAAACTAGGGAGAGCTCAGTCAACTTCCTGTCTTTTCTCTGCCATCACAGCTCAACCCCCTGCATTTAGTTCTTGAATGAGCCTTATTCCACCATCTGTTCTAAGGCAACAATTTTCCTTACTATTCTTTCCTCTCTTGCTTTTCTATTATGATTCATTACATTTCCTTCAAGTATCCTTCAGTCAGCCTGGCCAGGGCAATTTTTTTTTTTCCTCCAAGGCTTTATCTGGACATTTCTTCATGGTGGTTAGAATATTCTTTGGTTTACTCATGGTGGGAATGGGGGTTAGTGGGGCTGTGTACAGGTCAAACTCTGAAACTGAATTATGAGGGTCTGACTAGGCCCCTCCTTTAAGGGACTCCTGGGGCCTCTTCTATTCACAGGACTCCATTAGTCTGCTGGCCCTAGGTAGTACCTGGTATCCTTCCCTCCTGCTGCTGGACTGGGGTGGGCATAGGGTTACTCCTGTGCTGAGTTCCCACCAGACTTCAGTCTGCTAGCGCTGGATTTTGCCTAGGATGTTTCTTCCACAGCTTGGCTGGGGCCACTGGCTCCTGGAATACCCTGAGGTTGTTCCCTCTGTCCAATAGTTTAGGACTGGGTTGGTATCCTGTTGAGATTGGGCCAGTCTCAAGCTCTTGCTTACTGGAGTGCTGTCTTGGACCTCTCCCCCCACCTCAATGCCCAGAGGCTGCTGCCAACCCGAGCTGGGCTTGCTCAGCCAGCCAAAGGTTTGGGGGAGGCTTGGGTAGAGAGTCCCCCAGAGTTGTTCTCCTGCAACCACAGGCCTTGGGCAAAGTCCAGGGTCCTTTAAAGCTCAGATTGGAAGTGCTGGGACAGCCTATAAAGTGTAGACCTCTGCCCTTCTCCCTCCACTTGCCTTGTCTATCTTAGATTCTACAAAAGATTCTTGGCAACACTCTGTGGATTTCAGGACTAGGTAGAGAAGTCTAGAGGTCAATATTTCTAGGCTTAATAGAGTGTGTATTTATGTCCCCTGCAACATTTGAGGGATCTGTCATTCTCTGTACCCTAGCACACCACTTCCTCCCCAACCCCCACCCTCACCCTCAGTAGAAAGTCCAGTTTGGCTGGACTATGGAGTACAGGAAGAAGAGGAATGTACAATAAGGCTGAAAAGGTACATCGGAACTAGGTTGAAAAGGGCTTTAAAATACCAAACGGAGGAGTTTAGATTGTATTCTAGAAGCAACAGAGAGTGGTTAGAGCTTCTAGGAGGAGGACATATTCAGACTGTGCTTTAGGAAAATCATCTTGGCAGCTGTGTGTGGGATGGGTGGGAATGGAAAGAGACCAATCAGTCAATAGTCAATATGAGGGAAATAAAAGTCAAAGAGAATGCAAAATTTGTGGACTTGGGATACTTTAGAAAGGGGGTACCCTTGACGAGAACAAAGGAAGGTTGGAAGAAGGGTAGTTTTTTGTTGAGTTGGAGATTTCTACGTTTAAAATGTTTAACAGGAAGATGGTGACAGAGGGCTGGAGCTAGAGAAAAAATGGAGGCTGGACGTAAAACTCTGTGGATCATCAGTAGAGAGATAATTATTAAACTGATGAGGTCATAAAAGTGTTGCGAGAACAAGCTCATTATTAGACTTTTGTTGTTCACTTGTTTCAGTCGCGTCCAACTCTTCGAGACCCCATTTGGGGTTTTCTTGGAAAAGATACTAGAGTACTTCACCATTTCCTTTTCTGGTTCATTTTACAGGTGAGGAAACTGAGGCAAACAGGGTTAAATGACTTACCCAGGTCATATCACACCTAAGCATCTAAGGCTAGATTTGAACTCAGGTCTTTCTGACTCCAAATCCAGTAATCTATTTATTCTAGCTGCCCTATTATTAAGCTGGCAACTCTCAAAAATCATGTAGTACCTCACACATTGACTAGAAGATGCTTAATAAGTATTGCCTGATTAGTCTGCCAAGTCATAGAGTAACCTGTATCAACGCAAAGAGTCCCTAAACTAATGAAATAATGGATTCTTGAAGTATTAGAGCAAGTTACATATATAGAAACACACCTACATATCTGAATAGCAACCACGAAACCTGCATTTGCTGAGAAAGTCTGAATTTCAAGGAAAGGAAGGCAGCTTGGTGAAGTGGGAGGAACACTGGAGAGGGAGTCAGGAGACAAAGTTCCAGCCCTGGGTCAGCCACCAACAAGTTGTGTGACTCCTGTGACTTTTCACTCCTCTTTGGGCCAGGTAACATCTAAGTCTCTTCCGGTTCCAAAAGTCCTTAAAAAATAACGTATTAAAGTTCAGGACCCTTCCCAGACTGTGTCACCATTTTTGGTTCAGAAAAGATGGTCACGGTGTCACAGCTGGTTCCTGCTCCTTAGAAGTGGATAATTAGTAGGCAATGGTACTTAAGATTTCACAATCACCACAGACACAAGAGTCATCTTTTCTTCTAATGGATCAAATGAAGATGATTACTCTGGAAAATTATTTGATGAGTAACCCTCTATGATGGTCCTTGGGCCTTCTGCTTCTGTTTACAGATTGGCAGAGCTCAGGTCAGCTTGAAAGCTATCCAATTAAGGAAACCAATAATTATATTACCTTCAAAAGATGAAGTGGACCCTGGAGAAAAAAGAACACACTTGAAGATAGCTTTTTAAGGCAAGTGTTGCAGCAATATGTGAAATCATTTCCTGTTTGCCTGAAGCTGTTACAATCAATCATTATTCCATACACTTCTTTAGAAGTGTTTCCTCTATATTTTATTCAAAACACCTAATGAGCAAGCATGACATAAATGACCCAATACATAGCCAAGGAATTTTCTTTCTTGGCATTTATTCCTATGATATCTAAAGTCTTTTTCTTTTTGAGGGGGGAAGGCAGGGCAACTGGGGTTAAGTGACTTGCCCAAGGTCACACAGCTAGTAAGTGTGTCAAATGTCTGAGGCCAGATTTGAACTCAGGTCCTCCTGACTCCAGGGCCAGTGCTCTACTCACCGCACCACCTAGCAGCCCCCCTCAAGTCTTTCTAGGCACAAATTCCCACAAGTCAAACTTAAAGACTATGAAAAATGTATTTTGCACTACTCAAAAGGATCTGTGATCTCACTGATTCTGCAGTTCCCTCCAAAGATGCAGCCTGTGACCCCTCCATGCCTGCTCATACTGTATGACTCTTGTCCTTGTCATTTCAGCTGACCGACAGTGGAGTCCACCCACCTAATGTGTGGGGGGCCCACTTTGCTTTTTTCTTACATTAAAAATTTTTAATAACCTGATCTGTGATTTCATAGAGTGGGGAAACTGCCAGTAAGGAAACATTTTCTACCAATGCAAACCCGTAACTACTCTTCAATTTAATATACTGGAGAACTGCTTGGGTCACTGAGCGATTCGGTGTTTACAGGCCAAGGTTCCATGGTCAACATGCATTTGTTAAGCACTTACTATATTATTACAAGCACTGTGCTAAATGTTGGGGCTACCAAAAAAAGGCAGAAACAATCCCTGCCTTCAGGAAGCTTAAATTCTAATTGAGGAAATAATACACAATTTAACTTGGTACACATAACATCTATACAGAATAGATCAATGGAACACAATCCGAGAAGGGAAGAAATGAAAAGCTATGGAAAAATCTGGAAAAAATCTCATGCAAAAGATGAGATTTTAGCCAAGTCTTGAAAGAAACAAGGAAAACCGAGAAGAGAGGAGTGAGCAGAGCATTCTGGGGACTTTTTATAAAGGCTTGCCCAGATTAATTTGCACAAGGTCAGCTTCTATGTGACAGCGCAGATTTATAACTCAAATCTCTGTGTCTCCAAAGCTAACTTTCTACCAAGAGGCAAAAAGGTGGTACAGAGGATAGAGCAGTGGGCCTCAGGTCAGGAAAACTTTAATTCAAATCCTACCTTAGACACTTTAGCCGTAAGACCTTTGGGGATAATAGCACCTACTTCTCTGGATCATTCTGAAGATCAAAAGAGATATTTGCTAAGGGCTTGCCACAGTGCCCGGCCTATAGTACCCACGCACTTGATAAATGCTTGCTTCCTTCCTTCTATCCAGTGTTTTCTCTGCTGCCTCTCTGAGATGCCACTGGGTCTACTATTCTATGGTTCTATGAAAAAATGAAAATTTAAAGATCAGAGCGGGGAGAGAATTCAGTTTAGATGAAGAGGCTCTCTGCCCTAGACTCCTCAATATACTTTCAGTGGCAGCTAATAGTGCCTGGTACTTAGTTCCCTAGTGAAGAGCAGGACTAAAACTACTACTTTTCTAAAGGAGTAATCTTTCATTCGCTTGTTTTAGACACTAACGAGGAAGCCCCAACCCTTTCTCATTCGTTCAAGCATTCCAGGCTCTTCTCACAACAGAGTCCTCTTAGCCTGTGTTCTTTCTCTACACTCCAGATAATTTCCTTTATCCCTTCTTTAAAACAAAAAATGCCTTTGGATTCAATACCTCCCTTCCCAGAAAAATCTTCCTTGTAACAAAGTGGGGACAGGAAAGGAATAAGCATTTATTGAGAGTCTCCTATATTCTAGGCGCTGTGTCACAAGCCCTTTGCAAATCAATCTTGATCTTTAAAACAACAGAGTGGAGGAAGCTGAGACACAGAGGAGCTAAATAATGACTTGTCCAGGGTCACATAATTAGTAATAACTGAGGCTGGATGAACTCAGTCCTTCTTGACTCCAGGTCTGGCACTCAATCCACTGTACCGAGTAGCAAAACAAATTTATATGGAGACTGAGATGTGCACCCTCAGTCTACCATGTCTCTATTGAGATGTTTCCTGCTACTTTTGAATCTTCCAGCCAAGATAACCATATACAGTATCAGCAAGATAACCCAAGCCGAGGGGAGCAACAGTGTTGTGTCGTAGTGGTGCAGTGAATACAGTGCCAGGCATGGAGTCAGGAAGACCTGAATTGAAATCTGGCCTTCAGACGCTTCCTAGCTGTGAGACTCTGGGCAAGTCACTTAACCCTGTTTGCTTCAGTTTCCTCATCTGTAAAACGAGCTGGAGAAGGAAATAGAAAACCACTTCAGTGTTTTTTGCCAAGAAAACTCCAAATGAGGTCACAAGGAGTTAAGTACTGAGAAGTGAAGAACCATGCCAATTTACATTATCCTTGGTTAGTCTTTGTAGCTTTATGTATAGCTAGGTGACATAGTATATAGAGCTTTGGACTTGGAGTCAGGAAGCCCTGAGTTCAAATTAGCCTCTGTCTGCCTCAGTTTCCTGATCTATGAAATGGGGATAATAACAGTACCTAGCTCCAAGAGTTACTGGGAAGATGAAATGAGATATTTATAAAATGCTAAATTAGTGCCATTATTATCATTGAGGTACTTAGGGGTGGCAAAGTAAGTAGAACTGTGGACTTGAGTGTCAGCAAGACTCGAGTTCAAATTAGGACTGTGACACTTACTAGCTATGTGACCCTGTTTGCCTCAGCTTCCACAACTGTAAACTTGGGGGAAGGGAGGAGAGAGAAGACGACACACACGTGTGCATGGAGTTAATAATAACATCCTTCCAGGGCTGTGTGAGTGTCAAATGAGATAATATTTGTAAAGCACTTAATGTATCTTCTGACAAATAGTAGGCTCTTAATAAGAGAGCCTTTCTTCTTTCTCCTTCTTTCTTCCTTCCACATTCAAAATGTGCTGGTAGCAAGGATAGAGAAAAGGAGTTAGAACTCCTGCCCTTCCTATACCCAACCCTGTGAATTCCCATGGTGAGTGAGAAATAAGAAGCAGGCAGGGACAGCAGTTCCTATCTTGAGGATACCCAGGTTAAAATCAACAATAAGGAACTTAACATCCATCAGTCAACTAAAACAACCAAATGCATACTATGTGCCAGGCATTGTGTTAAGTACTGTGTACACAAAGAAAGGCAAAATAAACAAAAGAGCCCCAGTCTAAAGGAAGATAACATACAAATTGTGTGTAACTTAGGATATGTATGTGTGTATGTGTGTGTGTGTATACATCCAATATTAAATTCTGGATAAGGCCCAGTAGCACTTTCCCAAGAACATCCCCCCACCTCCCTGCATATCCTCCCATGCCACCTTATAACAAATTCCAGGCTAGAATGGACAATATGATGGGTTAAGAATAATATGGGCTAAGAATCTTATAATTTAGTGTACTTGTATATCAGAAGGCTTTCCAATAATCTGAACAGACATTTCCATTCAGTTTACATAGTTTTAGACTCAAGGATGGCACTCTCTCTGGGCCTACAACTGTATGAAATACAAATAAATCTTAAGCATATAACATTAACTTTTGGAGTAAATTAACCTTTTTTTTAGTTACCTAAGAAACACAGAGACCAGGATATAAAAATACTTAGGGTTTCAAATTTGAAGCAGATAAATCAAAGGCCATTAAAGGGTCAGTGATCTTGGGTTCAAATCCTAACCTCCCTGGTCTCCTTGTGTGTACAATGAGGAAGCCCCTAGGGTTCTGTCCAGTTCTACAGTTCTGCCCTGATGATCTCCTTCTTCACTATGGTAGAGAGGTACCACCGGGTTTTAGACAACTCTTACTGTAGAGTACTGATGCTGTCAGTTCCCACCAAGCTAAAAAGTCTTTGAGTCTATTCCTATCAACAAACCGTTTTGGTTATCATAAAAGGAACATGGGTAAGTTTACTGTTCATCACCTAAAGGTTGGCTCTAGCCATTCACAAAACTATTTGCCAAGATGTGGAGAAGCAGTACTCTGTATGACTAATGAGAGCCCTCAGACCAACAGAATTCTGGATCTTTTAGTAACAAACCACTGGCAAGCATGTGATACATTGAAATAGACACTATTTATTTCCTTTAAGTCAAGCAGTGTAATTTGCCAATAGGTTAAGTGTTAAGTGTCAAGCATGAAATCTGTACACATTTTTCCACTAAAGGCTGCAGAATCCAAGCTGCGGCCAATAACCAGGACGGAAATCTCACTATACAATGAAGTCTACGATGGAGCTATAACTTAAGGTGAAGAATTAGCCATCACCTAAGAAATGCCAGAGGCAAAACATTAGCACCAGATTTTTCTTAAGCAATAATATAGCTATTTACAAGCTTATGTACATGGAGACACAAGAATCTTTGGGTCCCTTCTAACCAAACATTGAAGAGGTAAAACAGAGAATGGGTTGAGGCAGTGATGAACAAGATGCTGCTTTGCCAAACGGACAGGAGAGCACTCTATTGCTGTGTGTGAGAGAAATGCCTAAATCAAAGTATTAGATACAGACACAAATTATATTATTCACATTACACATACATTTATCATCAAAACAACCACAATACTGTACTGTACTCTGTATCACCAAAGGGAGTACTAAGACTGATAAAGTCATGGATCTTTTAGTAACAAAATCAGCAACATGCTCAATACACTGAATTTCCTTTAATGGTAGGGAACAGGCAAAGGGACGGGGAATTACGGATAAAAGGGAAAATGTCCTATCTTTGTCTATTTTTTTTGGGGGGGTGGGGGTGGGGAACACACTGAAATTCTTTAAGTTATCATTTGCCCTGACACTACTCATTATAGCGGCAAATGACTTCTGGGCAGAAGGGAGATTACTTCATTAGAAGTATAGGGGCTTTCAAACTCAAAAGAGGTGTGGGGGGAGGCGGGGTAGTTTAACTTAACGGGAATAAGAACTTTGAAAAAATGATCTATGTTAGGGTAGAAAGAGTAGCTTATATATGTATACACATATATACATGTATGTGCCTACTCATATAGATCTATGATCTCATTGATTTGGAAGGTTCCTCCAACAATGCAGACTGCCTGCCCATATGTATGCAGGTATTTTGGTTTGTACGTATTTCTGTACATATGTATGTGTGTACATATTACTTATGTGTGTGTATTTTCCTCTGACACCATTAAAACAAAATCTCCTAATTAGTAACTTCATTCTGTGGGAAGTTACACATTAAAATTGACAAAAGACAGAAATCCTAGCTGTTGAAATTGTGTTATGTTTAAGAACACATTTCCTTATCAGCTAATTTAGTGTGTTTTGTTACTGTTCTTTTAAAAGTTTGTGTGCGTAGGTATGTGTATGTACAGTTCTTCTGATGGATACTGAAAGGAAGGTTGGCCGGCCTAATGGAAAACATTCTGCAGAAAAAGAACAATTAAAAAGTATTAAAATGATTCCTTAACAAGTGTCTCACTATGATCTAAAATATGAAGTTGGTCCAAGGTTTCCTCTTGCCCCGAAATGTGCATTGAGTTAGAAAATGACTTCTGTGGAAGCATATCACTTTTAAAATTATCTTCTGTGAAAATAACGGGACTCCTGGAAACATGACAACGGCCTTTGCTTCTGCTGGAATTTTGTTTTTCCATGAATAAAAAAAGCGTACAAACTTTTAGAAAACAGTTATGAAAAGATTCTGCACAGGAATTATACATTTCACGTGGTCACTACAAGTAGGGTGAGATAAACAACGGAATGAAATATGTCCAAAAAAGCTTTGGTGACACATTGAGGCATATCAAAGGAGGGAAGCAGTATTGAACATCACTATTTTAGTGACTGTGTGCACACAAAACAACTGTGGTGTAGGGGAAAAGAAAACAGAGATTATGTTAAGATGTTCGGGTGAAACACCAACTCCTTAATCCTAATGGCCATGCTACTGCTAGGGACATTTTCAAAAATACTGAACTTAGTCTGCAAGGAAACATCATTGGAGTTGGGGGAGTAGGGAGGAAGGCATGCATACTATTTTCTTAAGTGGTATTTCAATCTCAGGATACCTGAGCCAACAATTTAGGTAATCAATTTCGCAACTGGTTCTAAACCACTAAACAAACCATTCACCTTTCCAAAGTGTTAATAAATTATTATCATCTGCTAGGACCAGATAACATCATTATATGATATGATAAATTAATGCTTATAAAGTTAAATGAGATGGAACAGATATGAAAATGCAGCCCTGCTCTCTGGATGAATTATTAGAGATCTGCACCAAAGTCTTCTCCCCCAGTATGTCTCATTTTCTTACTAAGGCTGCACGCCGTCCACATGCTCATTTAAATTGGGTTCACCACCAATCCGTACAGCATCTGAAGACAGGAGAAACAGTAGCTATTTCATTAAAAAATTATCTGCATGCTCTACTGGGAACAGACTTCACAACACACTGAAATTGAAGCTTTAAATTCTCTAGTTTCTCTGCAGTCATTTCTAAAGACGAAGGATACGACGAGCCACTGAGCTCAGCAATCAGAAGGAACTAAAACAATTTAAATACATCATCCAAACAAAACAAATGAGGAAGTTATTGCTCTTGTAAAATAGCAATTTTGCTATTTTTTTAGGACTCTATCCATAGGGCATAAATATAAGCTGGGTCCCCCACCCCACATCCACTTTGCAAGCTCAGAAAGTGGGCCTAAAAACTGCCATCCCAGTCCTCCACCAGGGCGCTTCTCCTCTTACTTGGCCCGTTCTGGTGGGAGGCTCTCAGTCAAACACTTGAGCTGCTCCTCCCCAAGCTTGATTTTATCCTCCAGTTCTCGCTGCTCAATGATAAGGGCTGACTTCATCTTCACGAAGTGCTCGTAGTCAGCCAGGCTTTCCCCGCTCAGGTAGCTGGCCAGAATGTCAAAGACGATCCGCTCTCGGCGGTCCAGGTTCTCCTTGAGTTCTTTCGCATCTTCATGCTGGCGTGTGAGCAGTTTTTGCTTCTCCAGGAGAGTTCGCTAGAGGTAGAAAAACCATGATGTTTAAGGAATACGAATTGAGATGAATAAGGGATGGGGCAGCAGGCAAACCTCGAGGAGGAGAGTTCCCACAAGCATTACTGTCATTCCTCCACTGGCCACATGTTAGACGTTGTCTCTTTTTTCCCCCATTCAAATTTTGACTTCTGATTGCTTTAGAGATAGAAACTAGATCTGAAATTTCATTATTACACAGAATCTCTAGATGAGGAAATTCCTTCTACCAATATCAGTAAACAATTTGTTTGAATAGGTTGGAAAGGAATTAGGTTACTATGCATGGAGACAGGGATTGGTTTTATGATTTCACTGGTACAAGGAATATTCATATTCAGATGAGGAAGCTCTCTACCAACACAGGCTGGCCCCTGTAATCCTAAAAAGTGACTTGAATAGGACCACAACGCCAGAATATGTCAAGAATCAGGATGTGAACTTGAGTCTTCCAGGCCAGCACTCTATTACACCATGCTTTCTCTCTCAACATTGGCCTTATAGGATAGTTAATTACTATTGCTTGGAAAGGAAGACCCTCTTTAGGCATTTATATGGAAAAGAATCTTTAAAGTGACCTGCTTCTCCCTCTAAACTCTCATCTCCATTAATGGCGCACCATCTTCCCACTGGATCAGGCTTCGAATCTTGGGATTATTCTTGATTTTCCCCCTCTTGCCCTCACCCTGTTATCTGATTTTTGTTGCTGAGTCCCTTTATAAACCTCGCAGGGTCATTGATTTGTATTCTTTAAAAGGGCTCTAGTATGTTGTATTGCTATTTTTAACACAGATGCATCTTGAGTCTCAAACCAAATTATAAACTCCACGTGAGCAATGGTCTGTACTTCCTGGTAACACCAACAAACAGTCAATAGTTACTGAAGGACTGAATTAGGCTAGGAAGGGATAGGGATTTTAAATTTAAATAAAAATTTTTTTAAAAAAAAATTAAATTAAAAAAAATCAGCTGAACTGACATATAAGAAGACAGTTATTTTTCCAAATTTTCATATCTTCAACTTTTAGGTCATAATTCCACATGACTCTCTTTCACACATTCCGTGACCCAGATAATCTGCCTTTTGTTGTTCCTCACAAATAACCCTCCATACCTCACTCTCTCTGTCTTTGCATTGGCTTTCTATCCCATGCCTGGAATGCACCCTTTCCTCACCCCCACCTCTTAAAATCTCTATGTTGTTTTTTTTTTTTTAAAGTGCAGCTTAATTGTCACCTGCTACATAAGTCTTTCCTGATTCCCAAAGTCCTGGTGCCTCTCTCCCTCCAAAAAAGAAAAACCATGTTGTATTTATATGCACATATACATGCATGTTCTCAGATAAAATACGAGCACCTTGAGGGTAAAGGTTGTTTTCATTTTTCACTGTATCCTCCTCCCTGGCCTAACACAATGCCTGCCATATGTATAGCAAAGGCTTAATTAAAATGTTTGTTGAATGACTGCCGGAAAAATAAGTAGTTTTTATTACAGTTAAAGAATGAGGGAAGTAGATGAGATAACCTCAAAATCCTCTGATTTCCATGGTCCCCTACGGAGGGTCTTCTGGCTCTGGAACCTATGATCCCATGATCTTATATATACACATTTCATAATTAATATTCATGATGTTCCTAAGAAAGGATACAAATACCCTGAAGAACAAAACTTCTTACGATGCCTTCCGCCCATCTGTAATGAAGAATGTGTGTAAGAGAGAGACCACTGGACTTGAGAGTCAGAAGCCCTACGCTTCAGCCCCATCTTTGACACTTAGTACCTATATGACCATGAGAACATCAGGTTACTCTCTGCGCTTCTTCATCTGTAAAATATATGTAATAATACTTGTACCACCTAATTCCTATGGACACTGTGAAGAAAGCATTTTATAAATCTTTAAATAAATTTGAATTGTTATTTATTACCTCAATATTTCTAAAGCTCTAGATGCGTGTTACTTCCTTCTCCAATGGGTGAATGTATATAAAGCTCTATAAATCCAAAATTACATAAATTTGAAGTATTATTACTTTAATATTTCTAAAGATTTAGATGTGGGTATTTCCTTCACCAACATAGTGATTTTATATAAATTTGAATTATTATTATTATTTCAATATTTCTAAAAATCTAGATATAGGTTGTTCATTCATCTATCTATCTATCTATTCATTCATTCATTCATTTATTTGCAGGGGGGAAGGCAGAGCAATTGGGATTAAGTGACTTGCCCAAGGTCACACAGCGAGTGTGTCAAATGTATGAGGCTGGATTTAAACTCAGGTCCTCCTGACTCCAGGGCCGGTGCTTTCCTTACTGGGCCATCTAGCAGCCCCCAATGTATGTTATTTCATTCACTGATGTAGTATGTTTATATAAATTCAAACTGATATAAATTTGAGTTACTACTACTTTAACATTTCTAAAGATTTATATAAATTTGCACAAATTCATATAAATCCTAGTTATAATTATTATCATTTTAATATATCTAAAGATCTAGATGTGGGTATTTCCTTCACCAATGAAATCCCTCAATGCCTTGGTAGATGATCTTGGCTGCTGTGACTAAAACCTCCCCCGCAAAAAACAAAAACATAAATAAACATAAAAAATTGCACAAAAAAACACCCATCATCACCTGCTGGAACAACTTTTGGTGATAAAACTCTTTGAATGTAGCCAGATTGGCACTCAGATAACAGGCACAGAGTTTACTGTGAGGTCCATTGTTCAAAGCCTTTTAAACTAGGTAAGGCCTTCCAGAGTTTAGACTCTGTTGGTATGGCCTTCGAGGACCCAAGGCCAACTTTGTGTCATGAGAAAAGGCATCAGGACAGTGGTTTCAGGGAAGGATGGGCATATGTGTGCATGTATTCTCAGTGTAGGTTGACAGGGGGTCTGTGTGCGTGCGTGTGTATGATTACCTGCTCCTCAGGTGATGTATTTTCATCCAAGTTATTCAGGGCATTTTCTACCCGGGCTAGTCTTCCAGACAAGGACAAAAGGAGGTTCACCACTTTGTCGAGGTCTCCAATGAACATCCTGAACTTGTCAAATTCGTTAGGTTTGCAGACGTCTTTCACAATGGCTTCCACCTCATCCCCTAGAGCATTGTTGTTCTGAATATCCTCGAGTAGAGTCTCCCGGGCTTCCCGCAGTACCTTCAGCTTTCGGCTGATGCTGTCAATGAGCTCCTGCTGTGGTGGGGCAATGACGCACAAGACATATTTAACACACTCTTCCAAGAAGATGAAAACATTAAGTCCTTCCTTAATTCGTTAATTAAAAGCTTCATCAATTCGAAATAAAACAATCTGTGAATGGGGCTAACGGTTATCTTTGCATTATCTTAAAAAATAGGATTATGGGAAGGACAAAGACTAGAAGTTAAAATTCTACTACCACTACTACTAAACTAGCTACTGTACAAATGGTATTTCCTTGTATCTCCTTTGATTCTCATACGAACCTTGTTTTATAGGTGATATTATTAGTCCCATTTTAGAGGAGAAAATGGAGGCAAGGAAAGACTGTGACTTGCCACGGTCATATGTTTAGTGGCAGGAATTAAACTCGGATGTTCCAGACACCAAGTTCAATGATTGATTTACTATAATACCTGGCTACCACATGGTCGATTCTGGTTGGGTCAATATCCGTATAATTGGTTATGAATTTATGATTTTGATTTTTATGATTACAAAAAGCCATCTACTTTTAATTAGTGGCAATGTGATGTAGTAGAAAGTACGCTATTCTTGGAATCAGTAAAGGCGTGACTTTGAATCCTACCTCTGAAACTGAGCTTTGTGACCATGCGCAATTTGCTTAATATTTCTAATATTTGCTTCCTTATGGGGATAATAATACCTCTAAAACTGCCTGGTAAATTTGTCGTGAGGCTCAAGTAAGATGAATGGAAAATACTTTGTAAACCTTTAGATGCTATCAAAACATTAGCTGTTATTTTAACTTTTTTTTTTTTTTAAACAAGACTATGGTGACCTCATGAATTAGTTCTGAGTACTTTTGAGATTTCCAAATGAAACATAACATATGAATAAAAGCTATTTAAATCTGGTAATCCTATTGTTTTCCTTTATTTCATGGGTGGACCTCTTGTGGCAGATTTATGGGAGGACAAAGACAAGGGATACAAGGAGTAAAACAACTGGAGGAAGTACCCACATCAATGAAACCATATTATCCGTTCAAGTATTAATCCCATTACTAAAGTTTCTTCCAAACATAAGAGAAAAGTAAAGACTTTACAAAGGATTATGAATGAGCTTGGAAGATGTCTCTTAATGAAATCACTTCTACCAATTCAATTTTAAAATAATATTTAAGATTTTTTTTAATGTTAAATCCTGGATACAGAACCATGATTTAAAAAAAAAAAACACCTTACACTGAAGTAACATGATTAAATTGTTATAAAGTTGATGCAGCAATATACTAAATGCAGATATGTGGTAAAATGTCACCACTCTGAGAGGCACTTTCTGATCTGTCTTTGCCTTGTTTCTATGGCTGATGTTGTAACGTATGATGACCAAAATATTTTCCACCTCTGAACTTTCACTAAAGCCTAGCGTATCTATAGACACATACAGTGTAGATCACTGGGAAAAGGCCATGATCATTTCCATTTCATAGACATTAAGGAAGGAGGGAAACAGAACCACGGCGATAACCACATAACTCAAAATCGCTAGGTGAGTCACCCACACAGCTTAAACCTGAAAATCAGAAGAGACCACAGTCCCCCTTTTAAAAAACCACATCCTGGGTCTCTAAGGAGCTGTGGGATCCTAGCATATTATATAAACATATAAGAAATGCTGACTGAAAACAGATGTGGTTGTTGAGCTAAACAAGAGGCCAGATACAAATTAAGCCTTCCTTTCAAAATTCATTGAGGATTTTAAAAATTGACTCACATTTAAAAAAAAAAGAAATCCAACACTTTGTTCGTGATTAGAATTTTAAAATCTGCCCAGGCCAAGAAGCAAAGCACATTTCAGTAAGGGATGAGAGGTAATCATGACCTTATAAACCACATACGTGAAACTGAACTTCTGCCCCACTAAACTAATAATGAATACAGGAAGAAGTAATTAAAGGCAACAACTCCTTTTCTGTCTGTGAGAAACATACCAGAACAATGAACAAGTAGGATGAGTACCGCTCCTGGATGTGGCCAACTAAATACCCATGACCCTCTACAGCTTCTAAGATGGAGATAAATAATTCTTCAAGAAAACTGAGATACAGCTTTTCATAAGCTCAAACGGGAAAAAAAAATATGACCCCAAAGACCTGAATTTAAAATCACAGGGAGTGAAAGGGCGCCTCTCCTTCAGGTTAAGTTTGTCTTAGGCTTATCAGTATGTTGAAATACTCAAAGTGATTAAAAAGGTAAGCAGTTTTATAGGATATACATTCCTACTGACTGATTAATCTGCAGAGCTTTTGCTCCTAAATACACATAGAACTTCTAAATTACTATAGATTGACCAGGTCAAGTCTTATTTGCTCAGGATGCTTACACATTTCTCTCTTATTAGTTTTAGTGCTTTGGGAGCTCCCATGCTAAGATCCATTCAGACCTCAGGCCTCTCGGGGTCTTATCTATCCTTTTTTGTTTAGCAGCTGCTGGGTTGTTTTTTTCTTTTTTTTTTTTTTTTTAATGCAGCCTGCTTTAAATCAACTTCAAAATCCCACAGTTATAAATAACACTTTGTTTTTTCCAAGCACATATTACTCAGGTAACAAGCGTAAGCCAGAAAAGGAGAGCAGAGGATTTCTGTCCCTCTTTTCTGTTTCAGTCCTAAGCTTGGAAAAACACTTCAAGAGTTAAGGGCATATTTCGGTGACCACATACACTGATGCACCTTAGTCACTGGTAGGAAACAACTCTTCAGTGTCTTCACTGAAAGAAAGGGTGACAACCCAAGGTCATCCTAGGTCTGGAGTATTCGAAGGTAATTGATTCATATATATACCAATGCTTGGCATTATAGGAAGACAAAACAATAGACTGAGACAAAGAGTTTTAGATAGGAGATAAGGGAAGGGAGATGATCAATAGAGTTCTAACAAAACAAAGGGACAAAGAAAGTGTGTGGATTCATAAGAGTTGGGGGGGCGGGGGAGAGAAGCATGTAATAGGAAGAATGAGGCAGTAAGTCTTAAGCAGATTTAACTCAGCTGGAGACTGGATGGGCTATTTATACTCATTATATGTGTGTGTATATGTATATGTATGCGTGTATGTACACACGTGCATGTATATATAAAATTTATACATACATATGTATACGTGTACATGTATGTATGTGGTGTATGTATGTGTATATACGTGTGTGTGTGTGTATTTATGAGAGAGAGAAAAAAAAGTCTAGTTTAGAGCTGTGCTTTATTCACATAGAAACCACGGGAAAAAAGCCTCTTGAACAGTGGATAGTTCAGTTTAGTGGAAAGAACAATGGAGCTAGGAGGCAGAGGACTTGGGTTCAAATCCCAGCTAAGTCAAGACACTTACTCCCTTCTACCCCCAATACCTCAGTTCCCTCCTTTGAAAAATAAGGAGATTGTATTCAGTGAGATCAGGTCTCTTCCAGCTCTAATTCTATATTCCTATGAACTAGATAACTTCTAAGATTCCTTGTAGCACAAAATCCTCGGATTCTAAGCTTAAATCTAGAATTTAGTGGTAGATTTGGGGTGACGGAGAGAGGATGTTGCTTAAAATTGATGAAGGAAATAGTGCTAGCCTTTGACTTGTTAGAAGTAAATATTGGGGGGTCTTTCTCTATTGGGAATAAAATTTAGAATTTCCATTGAGAAAACCATGAAATAAGAAACTAAGTTTATTTTTTTTTAAAGGGAAGAAGGAAGCAGCATAATTCTTAGGATCAAAAAAGGGATCTGAAGTCTTCCTAGAAGCCTGGGTTTGGCATAAGTCCAGTTGAGGTCTGCTTATTTCCTTTTATTACAGGCTCATATTTTGTGTAAGGATATTAAATATTAATTGCATGAATGTTCAGGAAACGAGAGAAGTAAAATAGGGCAACATAGGCTGTCCTATGTTCAAAACCAGAGAGGGAAGGATAACCGATCAATCCGTAAGTCCTGGAAGGCACTGTGTACAAAGTGACATGAAATAGGTCTCTCTTAGTAAAACTACAAAAACATTTATTAGAGTGGAAATAGAAGTTTACACAGAAAATTAGTTGCTCTACAGACAGAGGATGTCAGGAGGAAAGCCTCTAATGACCTATTTACTACTGAATTGCAGTCATCTGATGATAAGACAGAAAGTGAAAACATTTTAATAGTTTCCCTTTGGCGAAGCAGAAGGATAAATACTAAATGCTAGACAGAAGAGTGAGAATGGGACTTTCCAGAAAGCTTTTAAATCAAGGCGTGTCTTCCTAAGGAGTAACACAATAATACTTAGGAATGCAAAGCACTTTACAAATATGTTATCTCATGGTTATCCTCATGACCACCTAGGGAGGTAGGTACTAGTATTATCCTCATTTGAGGAAACTGAGGAAAAATGAGGTTAGGTGATTTGTGTCTGAGGCTGGATTTGAACTCAAGCCTTCTTGACTTGAGTTCTAGAGCTAGCTGTCTCTTGTTGGACCCAAACAAGAAATGACTACAAAAGTACTATTCATATCATACATATAACAAAACTAGAAAATAATTTGATTTATGGCCATGCAAGGGAAGTAAACCACCAACAGGACTCAGAAAGACTGACAAAATTGCGAAATTATCTTTGGAAAAAACTAACTTATTTTTTATTTCCCTAATCACAAACTGGAATCCTGAAGAGAAAAAAAATTTTCAGTGCCATGCCTGGCACACAGTAGCTACTTACCAAATGTTTACTGACTTAAATACATCAAACATTCTCCTATCATAAATTTCATATTGTGTTTAAATCTGAAGCCGAGTAATAAATACACGATGAATCTAACATAAACATAAGACTTGTTCCCGAATTCATGCTAACGGAATGAAAATAATTTTTGGAAGTTAAGATTATCTCACCCCTTTGTCTCCTAATTTGGTGGTGATGAAGGGTCACTAAGGAAACTGAAGTGTGGGCATAAGCAGGACTGTTTGGGAATTGTGACATGATTTGTCTTGGGCCATTCTTTCACTCTTATGCTTTCTATAAAAGAAAATTCTGAAGCAGAGAGCCTATTTATTCAACTCAGGTGTCAAGTGCTCACTTTTTTGATGAATGTTAAATACAGACGAAACTCAAGTATGATAAAAGAAATGAGCCATGGGTGAAAATACAGAGCCAGAAGGTCAAGCTAGGTCAGCTTCAAGCAAAACCAAGAGCTCTAAGAAATCAAAAGAACTGATTTGGCAGCCGCTTTCATCATTACATGATGGCAGGGAGGTCCTATAGCAATGACGCCCAACACCAACATAGCTGAGTTAACCTCAAATGGCCTAACCATAAAGAGTTAAAGGTTTAAACTTCAAAGTACTATGTATAGGGTGAACATCATACCATTGTGTTGACTGTACCAAATAAACAGGGTGCTAATGTGCAGGACCTCGGTCAGGAGCCCTCTGTTAAGGATGTTAAATATAAACTAAACACGGTCCTTAAGCTCATTTTTTTCTTGAGTGCTTATTGTTCCCAGCCCCCACCCTACTTAGAATTCTACCTTCTTCTCTGACAAGTCATGGTCCAGTTCATCTTCAGAATCCTCCGCGATCTGCTGCTGTTGCTGCTGCTGCTCCTGCATGTCCTTCATTTTAATCAGAAGCTCAGCCTTGGGTGCAGATGTACTGTAGTAAGTAGAATTGGTTGTCAGGGAGATGGCAGATGGCAAGCTCTGTTCTTCTTTCCTGGTTTAAAAAGTCAAAACTTTAATTAGCCAACAACCAGTGCAATGGATGTTTCCCCTCAATCCTGTCCCCTGGGTGATGACAAGTACAGTAAATGTTGGCTTTGATGGGGAGACGCACAAATGGGTCTGGAGAGGAAGGAAAAAAGGGCTCCCCACAAAAAACTGTCAGTCATCAACGCCTATAAATGTATGTAACTAAAGAGAAATAAGTCAAACATACAGCTGAAACATCTATTTTCAGATGGTATTTTAATTATAATTTAGATTTAAATAGTCTCAGACTGTTAGAGCTAGAAGGAAACTTTGATTTAGCTAGTCTAACCTTTCTCATTTTACACCAGAAACTTGAGACTCTGGAAAATTAAATGACTAATCCAAGGTAATTCGCCTTGTACAATTAATGAATGTTGGAATTAGGAGGGAGTAAGGAAAGTAGGTGGTGACAGGGACAGAACTGAATGGACACTTCGAGGACGGCCTTCAAAGCATTGATCAGATCTGGCAGGGAGTATTTTACAAAAAAACATGGACGAGAATCATTACAGGTAAGAAGACATGAAGACCTTTGAGTTGCATCCATAGAATGAGTACTTGCGCTGGTTAGTTCTAAGTTAAAAACTTTTTCACCCTACAAGCCTGATAAAATGAAAGGTAACATGACGGTAAATAAGACTAGTCTATCTAAAATGTACCTGTAGATCTCCTTTTATTTAAAAAAAAAAAAGAATCTCATCTAAATTTAGTTTTTAATTCCAATATTTCTAAATGCTAACAGAGCTAAGCAGCCAAGGTCTTATGAAACTAGGAAATAAGCATCTCTGGGAGAAAAATCAAGTGGGTGACATGCTTTGGGTTCGCTTGGCAAATGGGATCCGCGGATAACATAGGTGGTAAGGCAAGCAACCCCCTATCCCTACCAGTTTGTAGAATTTAGCATGGTAATTCGTAGTCACTACAGTACCTAGCATAGTCTATCACATGCATAGGAGAAAGTCAATAAACGCTGATTAAATACTCAGTTCCATTTCCCAGTTGAGGAAACTAAGGCAAACAGAGGACGTGGCTATAGTTAATACAGCTAATGAGTGTCTGAGTCCAGATTTGAACTCATGGACACTGAACGCAGACAGTCTGGATTCCTGAACCTAACCTATACTGGGCCTGAACCCACTTATCACTTCTAGACCAATCCACCCCTATGGAAACAGTCTCTGAACAGGAGATTCTAGGATATATTAGGACAAATACTGCTGATGTCCTAAAACATAATTGGAAAGCAAGAAAAATATATATATGCTTACAATATCTCCCTTCCTCCTGCCCCCTCATTAGCTTCGGTTGTAGGGAGATCATTCATTGTAGAATCCCTGACTGAATGTTACTATTAAATAATTTCTAACGCTGTTAAAATATTCATATATTAGTGGGACCAGGAGTTCTCAAATTGTATCTTCACATTGATCATCATTTATTTATGCCTGCTTGGAATAAAGAAAATCTAGTGATTTGTAAATGCCTTTCTATCTATACCCTGATTTTATAGATCAGGAAAATGAGGCTCAGAGAAATTACTTGTCCAAAATCTGACAGACTGAGATGGGAACCTATTTCTCTTGACTCCAGAAATATTCTTTTTCCCATAAAGGAAAGGGCCAGGTTTTAAAACCTTGTATTAAAGGAAATGGAAAATGAAATAATCATAACCTTAAAATTCCTCAAGCTTTCACCTCTTTTACAGCAGTGATTATGTAAGTGGCAACCTCAGTGTTTTCACTATGGGAGACCTCTCCTTAGAAGTTCAATAATCCCAACTTTTCCAAATGGATCTTACCACGCCTGCTTCATTCCACTGACATCTTACAAGTCAGCCTCAAGTCTTTAGTGATAAATCATAGGTAGAATACTATGATTTTTACATTTTTCAAAACTTTGAAATTTATAATTTACCAACCAATCGAAGCTAACAGACAAGGAAAGCACATTATGTAAAAATCACTTCAAAAACCCTCAATTTTCTTTACTCACCTATGAGGAGGGAAAAAAAAGGATCAGGAGTACTGCTATAAATCAAATACCATAAGCTACTGAGGCATAACTAGTGGCAGTGCTTATTTTTCTACATTCCTATTCATCTCACCTACATATCTCTGCCAGATACAAAAGTAATTATCTCTCAAAGATGAGGGTATAGCCCTTGGCTTCACTTCTAAAATTTAATAAGGTGTATCAAACAATGGTGACCAACCATCATGTTGGTCTTCATCAAAATCAATATAAGATCCAACCCAGTTACCCTGAGAGATAAAATAGAGAAAAATTCCTACGGCCGACATAGCACCATCAGCAAAGGGCATACAGGATGGGTATCAAATTCTACTCACTTTTCCTCTGTAATTTTGGGAGAAGGAACCTTTGGAAGCAGCTTTCTGCGTTGCTGAGCCTCTTCTAAGAGATGTTCATCTTTAGGGAAGATTCCCTCCATCAGGTCCATGGTGGTTTTTATTTTCGCACCGGGATCCAGAATATCCGCCAAAGACTTATCCTTTCCTACAATCTCCCTGGCTAGTTCCTCTGACTTCAAGTCTTCCAGCGTCTTCTCTTTGGCCTTCATGTAGCTGACAACAGGGGTGTTTGCATCACTGTCTTTCAAGTTGTACCCCAAGGCTTCAGCTGGTTCTGAGTCAGACACTCTGGTTTTATTCTCGGCCTCAGGCTCCACACCCTGCCTTGTATAGGCACAGAAGCGTGAGTAGGACTGCTCAGAGGTGCTCAGCGTCTTGATTTGGTCTTTTTCCAAGCCACTGGGCAAAGCAGGAGGTTCCATGGTGCTCGCAAGGTTCTGTCGACTCTCTTTCTCTGCATGGCTTTCAGAGTGGACGATTTTGATGGGGACCATCTTCACCGTGGTGTTGTTATCTATGATCCTCTCAATTCTGAAAAAGAGAAAAGCTTTGTTTTTTTTTTT
>CM053622.1:483313985-483337600 GCA_028646595.1 Phalanger gymnotis | reverse complement strand
CTTTGCTCTTCAATCCATATCTTCAATTCCCTCTCTAAATCAGGCCATTTTGCTGACTTGCCTCTCATGGGCTTCTTCTGCAGTGGCATTTTCAGTAGGGTTTCTTCCTCCCATAGCCAGTCTCAGATTGTTTTCTCAGTTGGAGGAGGACCAAACTTACATTCAGCAGCACGATTTCCATTCATTTTTGCAAACTGGATCACTTTTAACTTGAATTCAGCACTGTTTGAAAATCTTTTCTGAGACATTTCTGGGCAGAACATGGCAAAATGTAACCTAATATACTGGTAACAAATGCGAAACAATGAGCGCAAAGACAACAAGCGTGAAAAAGCGGGAAAAGCGAGTAAAAAAATCTACAAGCACTGTATAAGATGCGCCCAATTTTTAGACCCCAAATTTTTTGAAAAAGGGTGCGTCTTATATATGGGGAAATATGGTACTTAGAAAATAACTTCGTGTTTGATTTAAAAAACAAAACCAAAAACAGAACAACAACAAACTTCTCGAGAAACTGCAAAGCAGTCTGGCAGAAATCAGACAGAGACCAATATTTTACATAATATCTCACAATAAATTCAAAATGGATATGAGACTGTAATGCCAATGCGATACCCATAGCAGCTGCTATGAATATACAGACATATTTCCAGGGTTGAATCGCAAAATATAACATAATCTCATCCTCAAAGACAAAACCAAGATATTTATTCAGATACCAGAAAGCCAAATCCATCACGGTGACAAAGAAATTTATACATATCACCAATGCAGGGAACACCGCCATCCCCAAGCCTTCCCTCGTCAGGCCTCCCCACAAACAAGCTCCCCTAGGCAAAATGCCTCCCTCTCTCCCGTCTCTGCCTCACTCTCACTTTTTGCTCCACCCTTTTGGCAAGCTCCTCCCACCATGGGCTCCTTGTGACTCAGGCTCCATCACATCACATCACATCACATCACATCACATCACATCACATCACATCACATCACATCACATCACATCACATCAAAGCAGGTCACGTAAGCCTATTAATGGGCGGGAAAGATCTTCCCATTTCATTAACATTACAGGGACGTGACTATTAAAAACACTATGAAAACAAGAAGGGAATCAGATCATATCTCTTTCATAGCTATGGGTAGGATATGTATTTTTAATTATATTTTTTTCAATTTAAAAAATCCATCTTCTCTGCCTTTCAACACCTGCCTTCCCACTGAAAAAGAAAGAAAAACAAAACCCTTATAACATTCATAGTCAAAGAAAAACAAATTCCCACATTGGCTAAGTCTAAAAAAATGTATTTCATTCTGCACCCTCTCAGGAGGTAGGTAGTATGTTTCATCATTAGTCCTCTGCAATCATGTTTGGTCATTGCATTGGTGAGAATTCTTTGGTCTTTCAAAGTTGTCTGTCTTTACATTTTTATTGCTATTGCATGAATCATTCTCGAATAGGGAATCTTAAGGAAATAAGAGATAGAAACAATTATCAAAAAATAGATAAATTTGGTTACTTTTGCACAAAGAAAATGCATTTACGTTTTGAATCGGAGTATTTGAATGAGAAAAATTTTGCATCAAATTTCTTAGATAAGGATTTGATATCCAAGGTTTATTAGCTACTAACAGTTATTACAAACACAGAGATGTGTAGATGTGTATGTTACACACACGCACTAATCCACATATATCTATATATATGCATACATATATATATATCTATCTAAAATCCACTTATACACATACCTAGACATATGTATATATCCTTTGATCGCTATATATACATAATAAATCCTAATCATGTCCCTACCTGGCTTGGAGTTAGGAAACAGTTAAACACAGGAAACATTTAAATGCCAGCCAGACATGCACACACTCAAAAGCCACAGAGACACAGGCAAAGTACAACTATCCATTGCAGACATGTACAAATATACAACATAGTGACCCAAGAAACAACTGCTCTGACACAAAAACAACCTACATACACTTCCATAAGATGAAGCACTCATGACCCTCCCTTCCCTTATAGCTTTCCCAGGTCGTGTTAGCTCCCAGGTACCTCAGCACCTGTCTCCCTGTGCCAAGGTGGGTACATGAGAGCTAGGTGGTCAGAGGAGATATTGGCTGCTTTCCTTGTTTTCAGATTTTTAATGTCAAGCTCACTGACTCTGAAGCAAGGCAAGATGGGAATGGTGTCTCTGCTCTCAAAAGTCACCTTAGATACTCTTACTCCCAAGTCATTATTTTTAAACATAAAATCAAAACTGAAACTCATTCAATGAGTCCCCAAAAGTGTCTGAAGGACCCATGGAGTAATAAAAGCTAAGTCCATCCAGTTACAGGTCCACTTCCCAGGAAGCATCTAGCAAATGCTGATAAAGGTCGGGGAGGGTCAGGGGTCCACCCAGGATTCTTTTCCTTGCTTTGGGTGGGGAAGAGTGAGTCTGCTCTACCACCTCCCTACCTACTTCCATCCCTTTGAAATACTTCTTTGGTAAGGTGAAGGGGTGGGGGCTATCTAGTCTTATTTCATGTGATTGGGGCACATGAGAGGGACAATGCTGGCTGAGGGGCCCACCTTACCCAGAAAAGGGTGCCGCAGTAGTTCACTGGCTGTGGCTCTCTGGGCTGGGTCATGCACCAGTAGTCCATCCAGGAAGCCCTTCAGGGAGGGAGAAACCTTGTGGAGGTTTTTCAGCTTAGGGGGCAGGTTGTCCTGAATCATCTTGATGGCATTCATGGGCAGTTCATTTAAATAAAGGGGCTCCCCATTTACCATCTCTATTACCATTACTCCCAGTGATCATATGTCCACCTTTGGCCCATAGGGTAGGCAGAAGATGAGCTTGGAAGCCATCGAGTAAGGGGTGTCCACCAGGGACTTCCTCCTGGGTACCTCTTTGTTAACTTGGGTTCAGAGCTTCACCCTCCAGTTTTAGGTCAGCAGGATTGAGTGGCTCTTCATATCCTGGTGATTTACACCCTGGTAACAGAATACAGACAGGGCCTTCAGGACAGCAAAGCACACAGCAACAATTTGCTCCTCATTCATCCTGGTATGAGTGGCAATGTCCATGAGGTCTCCCCCTTTCAAGAATTCCACGACCACCCAGAGGTCATCTCCAACCGGGTTGCTGCTGTACATCTCTACCACTTTCTCATACTAATAGTCTCCCAATATGACCATCTCATTAAAGAGAAGTTCTTGTTACTGGTGCTTCCAAAGTTCCATCTTCACAGCAACCAGTTAGCCTCCTTCAAACAGTAGAGATACACAAAACACCAGTGGAACTGTCGCCAATCTTGATGTCATCCAGTAGGAGAGGGGTGGTGGTGCTAGAATTGACCACAAGGTGCAACGCATCTCAGAACTATTCATGAGAGACCCTGGGCAAGAGGCGTCTGGATGGGCACATGGCAGACCGGGCTGAAGGGGGATGGGGAAGGTCATGAGAGGCCAACTGGGCTTCTGAGGCATGTGGGCTCAACCCACCTTGAGCAGGGGCAGGTTTTGGGCCCCAGGTAGCATGGGGCAGTGGCCTGGAGAAGGAGTGTGGAGGGAGGCCTCCCGAGGAGGGACCAGTAGGGATAGGATTATGGGACTCTTCTTGGGGTCCTGGGACACTTTATGGGATGGTCCGTGTAAGCACAAGGTACATGTATATGTGCTTCCAGCCAATGACTTCACCCTACTTCCTGGACCTGGGGATGGTGGGGTCTGGACATTAGACACCAACAGGGTTTGTTTGTCCTTGGGTGGCTGGGGCCTCCTTGGCTGGCCCAAAAATCCCTTCCCTGATGACTTGGGCCTCTTCTCCATCTCTGCTGCTGCCACCATGGGCCCCATGACCAACTGCTCAACTCTGACCCTCTAAAGAACCCCTGTCCCCTAATGCTGGGTCTCCCTTCTCCTGGACCTGGGCATGACCCCCCAGTCCCCTTGGCCTCGGTCAGCCCATTCAATTGATGAGATGGGATTGGAGAACCCGTCAGGGTCTGGGGATGGCTATTGTGCTGCTGAAGGAGTAGGATTGGGTTATAGAAGTGTTCTCAAACTCACCCAACAGCGGTGAGAGGGCTCCATCCTTTGAGTCTTGTTTTCCTGAATGATGGTCTTATGGGCCCTATGCTGGAGGTGGTGATGCAGGTAGGCTCAATGAGGAATCTGGGCTTCTGGGCCCACTCTGTGATGAGCCCTTGCCACTGACAAGTGAGCCTGAGGACTTCTGCTCCTGGCTGGTCAAAGCCCAAGTGCATTTGGGGGCTAGGAGCTAGATGGCCCTGATCTCCAGCCTCTGTTTATTCCTCCCAAACATGGTATGTGGACCATTGTTGCCTCCTCCCAGCTGCCAGGCCTTGCTTCCCAGCTAAGGTCACCATCTCTCCTAGGGCTCAGTTGTCCCTCAGGTCACCCAGGCCAGAGAGGTTACCTCCATGATGAATCCCGCAGCAACAGGCCCAGACTTTTTTTATGTATTGGTCAACTTTGCTGATTTTTTTCTTCCTATTTTTCTTTCCCTTTTTTTAAACTTAAAAATACCTTTTATTATGGGGAAGGGGGAGAGAGCGAACATTTATACATACCTGCATATGCCAGGCACCATGCAAAGTACTTTATAAACATTGCCTCATCTGATCCTCACAACAATTCTGCAAAGTAGATTGTGTTAGAATCATTTTATAGTTAAGGTTACAGGCAAACGGGGTCAAGAGACTTGCCCACAGTCACACATCTAACAAATATCTGAGGCTGGAGTTGGACTCAAGTTTTCCTGCCTCTAGGCCCAGTACTCTAACCACTGTACCACCTTGCTGCTCAATGACTCTCTGGGAAGTGGGAAGGGGAGGAAGATTGGGAAAAATTTTAGTGATATAAAAATTTATAAAAAGTTTATTTTAAAAAAGAAAATAAGTGGAATTCTAACAGTATTTAAATTCTATAACCAGAAAAGCACACAAAGGATAAATGAAAAAAAAATTGCATGGATAAGCCTCCATGTACAGTAGGGTATCTGTGCAGGTTGATAGCATAAAAGAAAAAAAAAACAACTAAACCCTCTTGCATGGCCCCCAGCCTTGGAAAATGTTCATTGCATGTCCTTTCCGGCAGCTCCCTTTCTCCTCCCTGTAGGCATAACCTATTTTCTCATTACTTAGAGTATTTTCTTTGACTTTACTCCTACTAAACAAAACTAAGGAGCACCTGTGGAAAAAGGGCCAATAAGCTAAGACAATTATGATTTTAAAGGAAATAAATTTAAAACCCCTTGACAGAAGTCTGGGAAAGGAAACCAAAGGCATCCTCAGTCGGCAGTAAGCAGGTTGCTTGGGGTTGGGATGGCCAGAAACCGTCCACAGATGTGCAGGATGAAGGAGCTGAAGCAGCTCAAACCTGAAGTGCCCTCTGGTGGTGTTATTCTAACCAGACACCACCCCCTTCCTTATGACCAAAATAAAACCTTGGTTTCACATCGTGTGGGCACTGGTGCTTTACATGGAAAGGAGCAGTGAGTTTAGACTGAGTCACTATTATAGATCCCTTAACGTAGTCATAATCTGTGACTGGTTCCTCCTGCCACTGCTCCCCAATTTTATTGATCAGTTGAGATATGCCTGGTGTTTTCACTCACCTAGACGTGAAGCAGGCATAAAACCTAGTGCACATTCTTCAGGTGGACAAACAGAAATTTCAGATAATTTGACCACTCCCGACACCATTTGGACTGTGCACACCAATTCATAGGATCATGAGTACATAGCAGTTTATAAGTGGTTAATAAATGTTTATTGAATGTATTTAGGGTTATAGACCTAGAAGGGGACTCAGATGTCATCTGGTTGAACTTCCTCATTTTACACAAGGAGACTGAGGCACAGAGAGGTGAAAAAAAACCTGCCCAAATTCATACAGGAGGAGAGTGAAGATTTGAACCCAGTGCTTCTAATTCCAAATCCAATGCTCTTCTGACTGCATGATGCCATGAATCTTCTAATATCTGTGAGATTCAGGAATAGTCATGTACCTCAAGGATACTCATATACACCATGGACTAAAGGCAACAATACACTTAAGTGTTGCTGCACAAAGTTAGAAAAATGCCCTTTTGGGATGACAGACTCACTCACAAATATACTCTCACATTCTGGCTTTGTATGTACCCTCACCCGTGACTATTGGGGTCTTGAAAGTATATGAGATAGCTAACACTTGCCATTACTTTGCTGTCATAACTTCCAAATATTGATACTATATGGGAGTTTACACTGGGAACTGGGTCTGTATAACCTCTCAAGTCATTACTCAGGCAGGGAATGCCTGTCTCATTCTAAAACCCAGTATTCCCTCATATATCCCCAACTCAAGTCATATTCACTGACTCCGAACACAGAATCACCTCTCAGAGTTCCAAGCTGCACCCTCAAATTGCTCAAGGATGCACAACCGAACACCACCCCCATCACTCTCTCTAACCCACACCACTAATACAGTTAAACACTACACTCTCTCTGCTTCCTCATAATCATATCACTAATGACCCTCTTGACTTACTCATTGTCACTCACACCAAACATTAGTTCTCTGTCTTTTGCGGATTCAGATTATATCCCACCACAAACACTACAGTCTGGCTTCCTAATATGCTTATTCCATATCCTGATACTCTTTTTTTTGTCAGGAGCTGGGGAGGGGGAAAGATGTAGTAATTCACAACTATGGGCAGAGACATATGCTCTCTCTACTTCACTGCAAAGCTGCCATGCTAAAGTCTACCATAGAATCCCTGATGCCCCTCAGCTCACTTAGTAGCCTGCAAGCTTTTTTCCATTAAAGCCATTCCCCAATTCCTCTTCTCTTCATCCCAAAGCTTATTTGTTCTATAATTCTCACTGCATTGTTGGCAATGTTAAAAGCTATTTTATTTATCCTTGCCATGCATTACTGAGTTTCTGGATTGGCTTAATGAAAATAGTTAATGTGACAAGTGATCTATAATACACATCACACATTACTCATCTGCAATTATTCTAACAGGGTTGAATGTATTCTATCTTACCTTCTTTCTGTATTCATTATAGAGTATCAAGATTTTTATGTAGTATAGAAAATCTTTTATTGGAATGTGTGACTATCTTTAAGCATGATAGTTAATAAGAAATAACACCTTCACCCTTGGAAGTTTCTCATTGAGATTAATTTTCAATCTAGTATAATGATACAGATCAATTACTATTTTGATTGAGTAATGAGAAGCTTTAAAATTCAATTTGCAGTCTACAAACATAGAGTAGAGAAAAAAAGGTTGGGCAGGGTAGAGGGAGGGAAGATTCTGTCCATACAGGATAAAGAAGAGTAACTGCATTTGAATAATGTCTCAGGAAATTTAGCTAAGTCCATTTTCCCTAATTATACAGTCTATTTTGCTAAAAGATGCCTTTTTGGAAAGATCTAGTTTTAAAGTAAAAGGGGAAGATCTTTAATATTCTCTTTGAAACAAACCTGTGATTTGAACAAAAGAAGGCTTCTAGTCAAAAGCAAAATTCCTCCACATAATCACAGCCATTGAACATGGCATTTCCATATTTCGACCAAGGCCTGTTTGTTGGGTAATCAGAACTCCAGAACTTCCGTACTGTCACATGAGACATACAGACACTAAAGTAGTGAGTCCTGAAAGAAGAAATAAAACTCCTCCTGCAATGGTCACATTTCTCTTGGAAGGAATTCCCTGCTTGCTCTTGTACCTTTGATAGGTTTGTCCAGTGAGGACGACCCAGAATCCAAGAGCATCATATGTGACAGAAAAGCACATAAGAATCCAAGCCACTTGGATTTCAGCAGAGAGGATCAATAGACTGGGATGGCCTTGGCACACTTTTCCATCCAGGTCCTGGATCACACCAGTTCCCATAAGCTGAGCAGGTAATTCTCCTTCCCCAGCAATCCTGAGGAGCAAGTTAACCATTCAGGTATGAAGAGGGTCAGTAAGGAACAAATGTAGCCAACCACAGAAAAGATCAATTTTGCTTTAAATTCTATAGTTATTCTGAGAATTTGCAACAGTTTATTCCATCCTGTCTGCAGCATGAAGTCACTCCTTCATTAACCAATTGAAAAACAGCTGCTTATTAAGATGAGTTATTAGGTAACTAGACTTCTGTTGTTCTCCCTTAATTTATTCTTACCATCAAAATAAGTATACCATATGCCCTGCAACTAACACAGAGAACCAAACAGGTTGGGGCAGGTCTTCTGGGTTGGGCGAATTTTTTGTGTTATTGCTATCAACATGATTCCAAAGAACATGACATATGAAATGCAAAGACACAGAGTCAATACAACTTTCCCTTGCAAGAAATAAGTACAGGTATGCAAAACAAAGAGTCATGCTAAACATGGCTGAGAATGTATGCCTCATTCTCCACCTGTAGTCCACCACTTCTCTGCCAAGAGGCAGGAGTCATCATTCCTCTGAAGTCACAACTGCTGCATCGTACAGAGTTCTGAAGTGTTTAAATGAAGTTTTTTCCTTCATGTATGTGTTGGAAAATTCTTAATGTGTGATATTGTACCTGTAAGGATTTTATATCTGATTCTAACCTTTCTAACTTTATATTCACAGGATAAGCAAAATGGGCACCAATCTACTAACCACAAATGAAGACTGAAAACTTTCCAAATTAAATACATGAACATTTTCTATAAGCTGCCACCAAGGCTCGTGCTTTTCATGTTCTATGGCAAAAGATAAAAATATAGCTGACTAAACTCTTTAAGAGACTAAAACAATAGACCTTCCAAGTAGGAACACTGAAGTTTAAAGAAGAAACAAAATCTAGCACATTCTAGCTCATTTTTCTCTTAGAAGCCCATCTTATTTCCATCCAACCTATTAAGGGTGAAGGGGCTGGGGAGGTTGTCACCTGACTATATGAGGGAGGACAGATTCTGACTTGCTGAGAGGAGGCACGATTTCACGGGGGTAAGGTATAATTACCACACAATCTCCATTCTAAATCCAAAGATAAGATCGATAGTGTGGCCACCCACAGATATACAAAGAAAAGGGGGATCCCTATCAAACTGTCCTCAAAGGACCGGGATTTAGGGCAGGAAGAAGAATCAGAAACCATCTAATTCTTTATTTTACAGACAAGGAAGCGGACTCAGAGATGGAAAGTAAATTGATCCAGGTCATACACATAGGAGGTACCAGAGCTCAGATAAAAACCTAGACTCCGATTCCACATCCGGCATGCTCTCCATTGCGAGAAACGAACCTTCTCTCAAGAACGCCATGAAGCCCCTGGTGAGTTAGGAAGGACTTTATTTATAGTTCTTGCGAGAGTGGGCACCTAACAAGTACTGCACCATCGAGACAAATACACAGCTTTGTACTCCCTAGTTGTATTTCCCTCCCATTTCCCCATTGGCAGGGTTTGCAGCCTATCCTGTGTGCCTGACCTCCCCACGTGATTCTCCACCTCCATTTACACCTCCCATTACCCTGACCCCTTCCCCTCATTTTCTTTATAATTTCCAGCTGCCACATAAGCACCTGCATCTTGTTTAGCAACTCGGCTTTTATGCAAAAGCAACAACCTCCTTTTTCCCACACCACTGAGCCACACTACTCCCTTCATCCATCAAAAGACTGCTATCGAAGGCTGACACAGGACCAATTGGCACATCTGAGTGATTCCAAACCAGCTCAATAAAAGCATATTCAGACCTGCCTGATGTGTTATACTTCAACACCATGAATCCCTATACTGCCAATTCAGAAATTTTATTTACAAATGATCAAAACTTTTGATGTATCTTCCCCACTACCAAAAAACTTTGAAGAAGGCATTTTAGGAGCCACAGCCCAAGTCAAAGCCACACCCATACTTGTTTCAAAAAGTCAGTGAAAGAGCTTACAAGAGAAAGCGGTGTCATCATGGGACTAGCCAAGAATTCCATCTTAGCAAGTTAATTATTGGTGTTGAGGTTTGGTCCCTGCCCACCTAGGGTCAAAAACTCTTGTGGTTTCATGATGTGTTGTGGTGAAACTTTCTCAAAGAATTCAGAGTCAGACTACCTCTAATCCAAGTATAGGCATTTATTGAGGTTGATGCCTCTCATGAAGTTGCTGCTTCCTCAATAGTCAAGTCTCACCAATCACAGCTTAAGGCTAGATACAATTGTTTTTACTTTTGTAGAGTTGCAATAAGTAATAAAAATTTACCATGACTTACATATATATAAGAGATTTCATTTAACAGTAAGCCAAGTTCATTGTTTAGGAACTCCACAACCCAAAAAAGCTTTTATTTTTTTTTTTCCTTTGTGGCTGATGACCTTGCCTACCATTTTTTCTGGGGATCTGACAAGTTTACAGATGAGGAGAAATCAACAGGGACCCCAAAGAAGGGGCTGATCTGCCTGTCCATGTTATGATATTCTTTCTCTGGACAGATGAAAACAACATACTTTCCGCATGGCAGGTCCCCTATTTTCAATCTTAATCTAATTTGTTTTGCCCTGACTGATCATTCCTTTTTCCTTGCCAGGATTTAAGTTCTCCTATTTTATTTTTAGGATCCTAGTACATGGTAGCTGGCACATGTGGCCTGTGGTCACTCCCTATAACCCTATGTTGGTGACAGTGTTAGCTATTTTCCTAAGGGAAAAGAGTATGGAGTGTCTACCCTGTTTACCCTTAGAGCTGCTGTGGGATTAATTTTAGGTTTTAACATCATAACAATAATCCCAAATAACCAAGTTAGCAATCTTACAATTTTCATAAGTGAGAGCCAAATTGTTTTAGCTGGAAGGGTTAGCAGGGCTTAATAATTGGTTTTAAACATTTTTCCCACTGTCTTTTAGTTTTAAAAAAATCAGATTAAAAACTGCTTTGGCCAACACTGTAAGAAACAGGGGGAGCAGTTTTGTTTCCACAGAGTTGAAAGCATTCCTCTTCCTCCCCCTCTCCCCCCAAGCTTTAGCAGAATGTAAGTCAGGTGACTGGTTAGAACTAGTTCTAATCAAAGCTCTGGGGTGAAAGGTTAGAGGCTTGTACACATCCTTAAAGTGGCCACTTGAGGAATGCATGACGAAGGCAGTCAGGGGGTTGTATCTGGCCAACGAAAAGCCTGGTCGGAGATTCAAAGTGGGAGTCAGTAAAAGCACTGGTGTCCATCTGAGTCCTTTGTACTCTCCTGTACTCTATTGAGGGGACGTGCCCATTTATTCAGACCGAATAAATGTAAAACATAATTAAAGCACCCCCAACCTCTACCACTTGGGTGGCGTCATTTCTCATGAAAAAGCAGTAAAATTCTTTTTTGTCTTCTCTCAAGAATGATCTCTGTCTATTTTTAATGTGAATAGTGGTCTCTGACCTACAAAGTTTTGGAGGCCTGCCTGGGATCCCCCTTATTTGAGGAAGGGTCTCCCAATCAATCCGAGGACAGGCACCAGCTGGCCATTTGCTAGCAGTCCCCAGAGGGACTGGTGAGATTTCCTTTTACTGTTAAGGAACAGACCCAAAGAGAGACTATCTTGGGAGGCAAAAATGAAAGTAGAATGGAGCTCCTGACTGTGCTAGTGAAGTCTACCCAGAGGAACGGCCGAATTGATCTGCTCACATAAGTTGTGTGCATGACCCACGTAAGCAAGACCCTTGAGTCCTCTAGAGGGCAAGACTGGTGAGCCCCTAGGTGACCAACTGCGGCAAGATCAGTGGCCCTTCTTTTGGGAAAAGGAGAGCAAGACCTTGTGAGCCTCAGACTGCTCTCCTTGGCAAGATTGGTGAGCCCTCCTTTTTAGAAAAGGAAAGCAAGAATTTGTCAGCCATGGGGAGAACTTAGTCTAAGATAGGGCCAGGGCAAGATGGGTGAGCTTTCTTTCAGAAAGGAAAAGCTCGTGAGCCTGAGTAGGGGCCAGGCTAGGTAACTGAGAGTTACCGAAGTATGAAGGAAAGACAAGAGGAAAGAAAAATGCTGGCAATGTCTAATTTGTGCAGTGGATTTCTAAGAATCCTCTCTGAGTTTTGGGATCCTCCCTGTTGTTTTCTGTCTGTACCTGCTCTGTGTTTGTGTTTCTGTATGAAGTGAGTGCATAATCTGGCACCCTGTAAGGTCCACTATCTCTGTCTCTCTCCCTCTCTAACTCTGGTCTCTTCAGAGAAGCAGGTGGGAGTGTGTGTGTGTGTGTGTGTGAGAGAGAGAGAGAGAGAGAGAGACAGAGAGAGAGAGAGAGAGAGAGACAGAGAGAGAGAGAGAGAGAGAGAGAGAGAGAGAGAGAGAGAGAGATACTTTATTGTTGGTTATATGATGGAAAAGGCAAGTTGAAGAGGGTAAGAGAAGTGTCAGGTCAGAACTAGCAAGAAATAAGGTATGTGCAGTTTTAAAGGGGCTTTAATCAAAGTCCACCAGAAGGGATAAGTAGGAAAAGCAAGAAAGTTCAACCATGTAGGAGAAGAGCATGTGTGGAAAGCATTGGGAAGGTATAATCTATTTGAGTAGAGGTTTTGAGGGTAAAAAGTTTTGGAGGCTCTTGAAGAATTGTTGGAAAATATTCTCTTCCTCTCTTCTGCATTCCAGTTTTGGCCAAGTTGGAATACCAGACTAGAAGTTGAATTGTGAAAAGCCAGCATGTTTTAGAACTGATAAGGAATCAGAGCTAAAGCAGCCCTCCCAGAGGAAGAGAGGGCTGATAAAGATAAGAAAGGTGGAAGCTCTGAATTAAGGTTTGATTAGGTCCTAAAGGTTTAAAAAAATCTGTGTGTTTGCATTGACTCAGTGTATCTAACATCAAGCAAAGCGTTTTAAAACTGTAGAAATAAAGGGGTCTTCTGTATGATAATTGGATGATTACTTTAAAGGCTCAGTGGTCTGTTTAGAATGTGATCAAATTGTTTTAAGGTAAAAAGCAGCTGGAAAAGAAGCTTGGTGAGTACAATTTTTTTCACTTACTTGAAATGTTTGAGGTAGTTTGGGTCAAAATTAGGAAAGAGATTGAAATTGGAGGGAGAATGTTTCAGTAAAGATTGAGAAAGAAAGAGAGATAGAAGCTGGAAATTTAGGTGGGGGTACAGCTAAGTCTACGTGGCTGAGTCCATGTGCTCTTAGCCACCCCCTTCCCCACCCTCCACATTGGAACACTGGGTGGGTCAATCAGGAGGTAGGGCTGAAAGAAGCCTGTAGCCTGATTGGTAAATAAGGCTGATTAGTTAGTAATGGAAGGTCTTATTGAATATGGGTATTGACTATAGTAAAGATATTGATTTGTATAAATATAAAATAAGCTTTGCCTCTGTAAGGTATGATTAAATTTTGTTTCCACAGAGATTATATAAAATTATGATTTGAAGCTGTATACTAGTGGCTAGGGATAGGAAATTAAGCTAGCCTCCCTGAAAATTAGCATATTTGAAAAGGACTAGCTCCTTTGTTCTTAGAAGCGCCTCTAGGCCAGGCACAAAGTAATTCACCCAGGGATGAGATCCTGGGCTCCTAGTCCATTAAAAATATTTTAACTTGGAATAAAGAATTAGTGTATATGAAGATGAGAGGGGTGGGGGAGCATGGGGCCCTTGTGCTCTGGAGACTTCATGGCTTTTTGCTTGGAAGGGAAGTGGCCACACCTCCTTAAAATTCCTTAGGTGTTTTGTTAATTGAGAGTAAGGAATTGGAACGCCTAAGATGAGGCTCAGAGAAAGCAGGGCACCAAATTCAAATCTGGATGAATTATAAAAGCAAGTATTGAAATGAAATAAAAATCTTTTTTTTCTAAGTTCACTCACGACCAGGCAAATATTCCTAATACCTAGGCCAGAGGTCAATTAGCTCAGAAGAAGAGCTGTTCAGTGTATATATTTAAGGTATGAATGTATTGCTATATATGTTATTATGTTAATGTATTTATATATGTCATATATATTAATATATTAATGTATTAATATATAAATACCAGAAGTATTAGGATCAATAATTTATATATGTGATAATCTGAAAATGTAATTGAGGTCATCTTATTTCTAAATTGTATTTTTAGAGTTCTCTTAGGCTATAAAATTTGAGAGACCCTTGTCAGGTCTGAATTTTGTTATATAGGAATTGATTAAAAAAAATAGGGGTGTGATTTTCAAGCCTGTTTCATCTAAGGAAAGGCTTGGTAAACTTTGTTATTGTTATTTGTTATTTAGTTGGGTATGTTCTTCCTGACTTATATAAACTTCCTCTCCATTACAAACACCTTTTTGACTAAGGAACTTTGTGATATTTAGGGATTCTGTAATGACTAGGAATTTAGTTTCTTGATAATACTTTGGAATTTGGGTTAAGGACTTTTGCACCAACTCAGTTTTAATGAATTCCACTGTCTAAAGGTGTATTTTTGCTTTAAGGAAGAAGAAAGAGATTTCTATCATTTTAAAACTTTCCAACTAATTTTCTTCGTAAAAGTTTAGTGATTATTCCTCTTAATATCAGGATAAAATTTTAAACTGATTTTAAAGACGGGGAAATACTTTTAGAAAAGTTTTGAAAAATCTCATGTGTGATTTTTAGAAGGCCTACTGTGAATTTGTAGTCATTCCATGGCCTAAGCAGAAGTTAAAATTAGTTTTTTAACTTGTATGTAAAAGATTTAATTCCTGAAGTATCTCATTCTTCTAGACTGAGTATAGTTAAAGAAAAATAAACAAGCATGTGAAACAAGGACATAAATCTATCAACCTGTGAGGTTAGTCATTAATCTCTTTGCTTGGTTTAAGCTGGAATGGAATTCCAGTACAGTAGTTATGTTAGTAAAGGGTAATAACTTATGAGCTATCTTGTCTTATGGTTGAGATGTAAAGGAAGGCTGAATAATGGGTAGTTTCAAGTTTTAAATACATAAAAATGTTTAAGGCATTAAATTTGTATGATTTAAACATACGTCTGTATGGTTTAAATGTTGTTAAGAATTGTACTATCAGAGAAAAATGATGAAGACGTTAAAAGCTATTACTGAATTATTGTCAAAATTATTTTTTGTCAATCATGTCCAGTGTTACAGTACTTTGGGAATTTATGAACAGCAATTCCCCTTATAATTTAGATGTTGCTAGATTAAGAACTGTACTTAATCAAGAATTGAGGCTGTTAACTAAAACAAAGATTTTGGACATAAATTCTTATCAACCCTGTGTAAAATCTTGAATTTTATGAGTCTCTGGTTGGGACCAAATGCTAGGGAGATCTGCACAAGCTGCCCCACAGAGATACAAAGAGTGGTCTGGGCAAATGTTAATGCCCCCTTTTGTTGAGAGGGGTGGAAACTGATGATCAAAATTTGCCACATGATGTAAAAGAACCCGCCCTCTGGGGGAGATGATATGATGTTGCCTTTTTTTATAGCAGGTCTCTGTAATCAAAAATAAGTAGTTAGTGATAAGAGGAAAGTTATCTGTCGGAATCTGTTACTATTATGAAGTGAAGCTGTAATCCCTACAGACCTAGATGGTTTTATGGGGAAAATGGAAAATTTGAAATCTTGCTATTTTCAATCAAATGATTGGGTAAATTGGTACTCTTGTATAGTCATATGAAGGACAATGTTCTTTCTAAATATTAATGGGAATAATTAGACAAAGGGAAAAAGAAGTTTGTGAAATAATACAAATGCAATGTTGAGTCATAATCCCATAGATTAAGGCTGGAATTTAAAGTTACTTTGTATCTATGTGGAATAAGGTCCTTAAAATGTTTCAAAGCAACGTAAGAGCAATTGGGTATTAAGACAAATGGTGTAATTAATTACCGGAATTGAATCACAGACATTTTCAGTTTGGGGAAAATAATTTCAGTGTTCCTTAAAGAGAGATAAGTTGTAGAATATTTTTTGCATTGATGGGAAAAGTTAAATGTGGTTTTTTGGATTTGAATTCATTCCATGGTCTAAAACATAAAGATAGAGTTACTATTTGGTTCAATTCTTGAAGAATATATCATTCTTTCAGATCAGGCATAGTTAGAGGAGAACAGAAAAGCCTGGGAAGCTGATAGAAATGTATTAGAGCAATAACTTATGATCTTAATGGGAAGATTTTATGATCAAGGGAAGAAATGCATGTAAGCTATTTGGGGCTCACTTTGCAGATGTTCCTTAAGCAATGTGAGATTATAGTCATATCGTAAATTGATTATTGGAACTTGCTATTCAAAGACTTAATGGGACTGTTAACTGACTGTCTAACTCCAGGTATGAATATCAAGGAAGGCTGTCTGAGCCACTGATCCGTGATGACAGCAGCACTGTGAGGGGCAAGTATGAACTGCAGGTATGATTTCATGGGAAGTTTGAGAGAGCCTCTGTTCTGTATGTACTGAGGTGAGAACCTCTTGACCTGACCCCTTAACTGAAACCTGGCAGACTTTAAGCCTGACTCAATGCAGCTTGCAGTTTGACATAACTTCTGCTTGGATTTGCCATGAAGTTGGGGAAATTTTCCCTTACTATAACTGAGTCCCTAATCAACTAGTGGCAATTTTCTATAATAGGAAAGTTTTGTAAGTACAGTAACAAATCTATTAAAATAATTAATTGTTGAACATCTTAGGTTACTATAGGACCGGGACTAGTGTTCCTGTGTGTTTTCATGTATAAGTTCGTGTCCTTTAATTCTTGGTAATGGCATGGAGACAATTAGGTCAAGGGCTTATGAGGATATTATTTTGTTATTTGGCTAATATCATGCTTGTCTAAAGCTTTGTTACAATTAGTAATGTTAGAAGAAGAATGGCTTGTGGTTTATTTTGTAAATGCCATCAAAGAAACATGGCATGACTAAAACGTTAAGATTTTATATGTACTGTGTTAAAAATTGGTTATTTGATGTATTCATGTATGCACTGGAGCCTGTTGTGAAATCCTTAGTGAAATCTCCTCCTGGGGAGCCAGGATGTCAGGGTGAAGAACTTCAATAGTTCTGCCTTTTCACTGTATCCTCAGCTTGGTCAGAGCCAGGATGACAGGGAGAAGGCACTGTAGCTCTATTCTGGGAAGAGCTGGGACAACAGGGAAGAGGATCTTGGTCATTCTAACTTTTCACTGTGGCCTTGGTCCCTAGGTGCTTGAAGGACCTCCAAGCTGAGAGAAGGGAAAAAGATAGGTTTACCATTGGATTAAAATCAGAGACTCTGCTTCATGTGGAGGGGGAGGTCAGAGACTCTGGCCCACCCAGGGACACCAAAAACTGTTGAAGTTTAGTCTCTGCCCACCTAGGGCCAAAAACTGTTGCACTTTCATGATGTGTTGTGGTGGAACTGTCTCAAAGAATTTAGAGTCAGACCACCTCTAATCCTAGTCTAGGCATTTATTGAGATTGATGCCTCTCATGAAGTGGGCTAAGTTCCAAGAGAAACCAGCAACTTCAGAGAAAGCAAGATGGATTTTTATAAGGTAAAGATGCTATTTACACAATCAAAATTTACATAGAATATAGGAATATGATTAATATTAAAAAGCCAGGAGGAGTTTGTTAAGAGATTGGGTAAAGGAGGAAGGGTCCCAGCCTCAGTAGGACTGCAAAGGCGCTATCTCGTAGGGTGGGCCCCTTCTACAGTTAGGTGGTCAAGCATCCTGCTCTACATCCTGGTGGTGGTATCTTCTGATTGACTATTGTGGTCCTGTCTGGTCAAGCTGGATAGTTAGGTATTGTGGTCCTGTCTTGGGCTAACTGGATGATGTGATTGTGATTGCACACTTGTTTTGGTGGGAAAGGGTCTGGGGGCAGTGGCTGGGTTTCCATCACATGGACATGCCTGCTGTTTCTGTGGGAACTAAGAGTTCAGGGACACACCTGTTCTAGTAAGCAGTGAGGCATATACGAAGAAGTTAAGACATTGGCTGGGGGCGGGGGGCTAGGTGGGTACAGTTAGCCTGCTGCCTACAGTGAAGTTGGAATATTGGGGCTGGGGGTAGCTCTGTTAGGACTCCAGCATTAGCAAATTAACACAACAGCCACAGGTGATGGCCCAAAATTGTGTCATGATCTTGAGATGTGAAACTCCAGTGGACAGATAAAAGAAACTCAACAAGCCTTAGGGCAGAAGATGCTTCTTCTCTTGCTGCTTATTTCTCCATGCTGCAGCAGCAAGCCTGGAGAATACCACTGATCAAGATAATGGTCACTTCACAAATCAATCCCAGTGCAGATCAGAAGGACAGAGTTCTATTCTATTCCTGCGTCACTTTGTTAAGTCATTTTTGTTCTTTAGTCTTTTATCCAATCATGTCTGACTCTTCGTGACCCCATTTGGGGTTTTCTTGGCAGAGATACTGGAGTGGTTTGCCATTTCCTTCTACAGCTAATTTTACAGATGAGGAAACTGAGGTAAACAGGATTAAGTGACCTGCCCAGGGTCAGACAGCTATTAAATGTCTGAGGCCAGATTTGACCTCAGGAAGATGAGTCTTCATGACCTCAGACCCTGCACTCTGTCTACTGTTGTCAGTAAGCTAGTGTACTTCAAACTTCTTGTACCACCTGGTGGCTTGCACAGATAATGCTATATCTGCTACCTCCACAGCAGGTACTCCAAGCCACTTCTAGTGTAGAAACGGTATGCATGTGCATGGTCACATGAATATTCACAGACAGGAAGGTATTACCCCAAATAAAATCACTGACCAGTGAAACTGGTTTGACTATGGCTCCAGACTACTAGAGTGCAGGTATGTCATGCCAAGGTTAATAAACCAAGAGACTAGGCATTATCTACCACATATATGTCTATCCTTTGCTGGATTGGGACAATTAAAATTGAATTTATAATATCCTCACCCCTTATTAGGCGATTTAGAATTTCCTCATATCATAGGTTCCCCCTATATGCCTATCTTCCCAATTAGACAACAGGGAAGTCTCCTCTTGGTGCTGGCTGACTCTTTATCTGGAAGCCACCCCACTGTGGGCATGCCTCAGATGGGGGATGGGGCTACTGAGGGCTACACACCAAGACTATTCCCTGTTTATATCTGTTTTCTCCCTCACCCTGAGAGTAATAATAAAGTTGTGTCAACTATTATCCCTATGTGGTTCTATTACTCTTTGCCCAAACTCTCTTGAATCGCAAAAATTTAATTTTTGTTAGTATATGGGTATTGTGAGGCCTGTAAAGCTCATTTATCTAGGTTTTAATCAATAAGTACTTATTAAACCTCTACTATGTGCCAATCTCTGTGTTAGGAGATTGACATACAAGTAAATAAAAAGAAATAATCCCTAATGGCAAGTAGCTTATATTCTAACAAAGGAGACAAGAAATATCATTAAAATAAAATACATACAGGATAACTTAAAATATATACAGGGTAGTAAAATATATTTAAATATATTATATTAAAATTAAATTTAAATATATACATTAAAATACATACAGGATAATGTATATTAAACATATACATTAAATTATTAAAATTAATTAAAATAAAAATATATTTTAATATATTAAGATTAAAATATAAAGGATAAATATATACTTACTAAATATAAACATACAGGAAATAGTTGAATACAAGATAGTTTGAGAAGAAGGGAACTAGCTGTTAGGAAAAAAGGAAAGGCTTTAATGCCAAGAAGAATAGGAATGCCATTTCAAAATACATGACTGGTTCCATGGCTTAGGTGTTTAGGTTTTGTTATCAATTCAATCATTCTAGTTTCATTCTGTTCCCCTGTACTCTATGTTTCAGCTAAACTGGATGCATGAGCTATCCCCAGTTTCATCTGTCCAATTTGTGGGGAGTTGCTTTGGAAACTGATGCTGGGGAAGTCATCACCGTGCATAAACCCTGCAGAGTTTCCCTAGAGAAGTTGGTCCCAAAGGCAGAATTGGTTGTAATGGCTAGAAGTTGTAGAGTTAAATTTTAGCTGTATTCATGGAAACAAAATAACTTTCTAATAATTAGAGCTGTTGTTGCTGTTCAATCATTTCAAGTTGTGTCCAACTTTTCATGACCCCATTTAAGGTTTTCTTGTCAAAGATACTGGAGTGGTTTGCCATTTCCTTCTCCATCTCATTTTACAATTGAGGGACTGAGGCAAACAGGGTTAAATGACTTGCCCAGGGTCACATAGCTAGTAAGTGTCTGAAGGCAGATTTGAACTCAGGAAGATGAGTCTTCCTAACCTCAGACCCTGCACTCTATCCACTGTGTAAATGGGCTGTCACAAGAGGTAGTGAGCTACCTATCACTGAAAGAGAGACCTGGATAACTGCTTGTTAGGAACATTGTTTGCTTATGGTGTGGACTACATGACCTCTGAGGTCTCTGACAAATAAGGTCCTGTGTGTTTGTGTGATGACTTCTGGCTTACTATGAAGAATATTTGTTTTTATTCTAGCTCTGACTCAAAAGCTTTTTGAAGGCTACTACCCTGCTGCATCCTGAACTTAGGGAAATGAGACCATGGTAATCTATCACTTATTTTGGTTATCCACCCATAAAACTGCTCATTTTTTCCTGCATACATTCTTTTGACTGCCATGGTGATACCTTCCAAATATAACAATTATGATCAACTATATTTAGGTGGGAGTGGCAGTGTGATACAGCTGTTAGAGAGCTGACCTTGAATCCAGAAAACCTAGGACAAAATCTTTCCTTTGACAGAGTCGGATAACTTTTTAAGACTACAATTTTTTTTAAAAAGGCATAGATATGCACTGGTAGAAGAAGTTCCTCCCCAGAAATTCCTCACTCTAATGAGATCATGGGTGATGGATCTAGTTAAACTAGGATATTATTTGATACTCTTGCCTAGATATAAGGGGCAACTAGGTGGAGAAGTAGATAGAGTACCAGGTCTGGAGACAGGAACACTCATCTTCCTGAGTTCAAATCTGGCCTTAGACTAACCATATGACCTTGGGCAAGTCACTTAACCTTGTTTGCCTCAGTTTCCTCATTTGTAAAATGACCTGAAGAAGGAAATGGCAACCATTTTTTTTGCCAAGAAAACCTCAAATGGAGACTCAAAGAGTCAGATATGATTGAAAACTACAGAATAGAACTTGCCTGAACATAGATTTACTCAGAGTTATAAAGGTGCAAGTAAAGCTTCCTTTAGGAATTAAATGAAATCTTTTAGGATTTAACAGGAAAAAATCTGAAACTCACAAATTTTATTTTCTCAAATCAATGCCAAAATAGGTGCTTTTCAAAAGAGAGAACAGAACTGGTTAATAATTACTTAAAAACATAAAATACTTTCAGTGATTCAATTATACAGTGCTCCTTAGAGAAGTTAAAAACACCTTAAATAGTTGAAGAAATACTCAGTACTCATGGCTGGGCCATGTCAACATAATAAAAATGATAATATTACCAAAATTAATTTTCAGATTTAATGCTATACCATAAATCACCAAAGGGATACTTTACAGAAATTGATAAAATTATAACAAAATTCATTTGGAAGAGCAAAAGATCTAGAATATCAGAGGAAATAATGAAAAAAAGGTGGGAATGAATGGAGAATACACTTCAAGGTGCCAAACTACATTATATAGTGGCAATCATCAAAACCACTTGCTATTGATTAAAAAATTGAAATCAATGTACAGACCAGACAAGGAAGAATCAGAAATAATGGTACTCAATAGCCCTGTTCAATAAACCTGAAAACACATTTGTTAGGACAGAATTCTCTATTTGATAAGAACTGCTGGGAAAACTAGGAAGCATCTGGGTAAGAATTAGTCTTAAGAGAAGCATCTTACACCATATTCCACAATAAATTCAAAATAAATACCTGAACATTGAATGCCATAAAAAATTAGAAGATGATGTACTTTTCACAAATACAGGTAAAAAATATGTCAAAGACAGTGTTAGCTAAAGAAAAAAAACAATTACAAAAGATAAAATAAATAATTTTAACTACATGAAACTGAAAAGCTTCTGCATAAACAAAACTAATGCATGTGGGATAAGAAGGGAAGTTTTCGAATGGAAAGAGTATCTTTGTATTTATTTCTGAAATAAGGGTTTGGTATCCAAGACAAATAACAGAAATATCTGAGACCAAAAGCCATTCCCCAACAGATAAGTGAATGATATGAACAAACAGTTCTCAAAAGAATATATAAAAGCATGCTCTAATACTGCTTGGAGTGCAGGACTTGGAGTCAGGAAGACCTGAGTTCAAATCCTGCCTCTGAAACTTACTAGTTGTGTGAACCTAGACAAAAAATTTTTTATTTTTTTGAATTTTATCATTTTTATTTAATATTTTACTTTTCGACATTGATTTCCACAAGATTTTGAGTTACAAAGTTTCTCCCCATTTCTACCCCCCTCCCCCATTCCAAGATGGCATATATTCTGATTCCCTCATTCCCCAGTCAGCCCTCCTTTCTGTCACCCCACTCCCTCCATGTCCCCGGTCCCATTTCCCCTTACTTTCTTGTAGGGCAGGATGGATTTCTATGCCCCATTCCCTATATATCTTGTTTCCCAGCTGCATGCAAAAAACAACTTTTTTTAAGCATCTGCTTTTAAAACTTTGAGTTCCAAATTCTCTCCCCTCTTCCCTTCCCACCCACCTTCCCTAGGAAGGCAAGCAATTCAACATAGATCACACATGTATCATTATGTAAAACACTTCCACAATGCTCATGTTGTGAAAGGCTAACTATATTTCTTTCCATCCTATCCTGTCCCCCTTTATTAAATTTTCTCCCTTGACATTGTCCCTTTTCAAAAGTGTTTGCTTTTGATTACCTCCTTCCCCTATCTGCCCTCCCTTCTATCATCCCCCCTTTTTTATCCCCTTCCCCCTACTTTCCTGTGGGTTAAGATGCCCAATTGAGTGTGTATGTTATTCCTTTCTCAAGTTGAATCCAATGAGAGTAAGATTCACTCATTCCCCCTTACCTGCTCCCTCTTCCCTTCCAACAGTATTGATTTTTCTTACCACTTTTATGTGGGATAATTTACTCCATTCTAACTCTCCCTTTCTCCCTCTCTTAATATATTCCTGTCTCACCCCTTAAATTTATTTCATTTTTTTTGATATCATTCCTTCATATTCAACTCAGCCTGTACCCTCTGTCTGAAGGGAATATGTATATTCTCTTCAACTACCCTAATACTGAGAAAGGTCTCATGAATTGCACAAATCATCTTTTCATGTAGGAATGTAAATAAAACAGTTCAACTTTAGTATTCTCTTTCTTGTTTACCTTTTCATGCTTCTCTTGATTCTTGTATTTGAAAGTCAAATTTTCTATTCAGCTCTGATCTTTTCATTAAGAAAGCTTGAGAGTCCTCTATTTTATTGAAAATCTATATTTTGCCTTGGAGCATGATACTCAGTTTTGTTGGGTAGGTGATTCTTGGTTTTAATCCTAGCTCCTTTGACCTCTGGAATATCATATTCCAAGTCCTTTGATCCCTTAATGTAGAAGCTGCTAAGTCTTGTGTTATCCTGATTGTGTTTCCACAATATTCAAATTGTTTCTTTCTGGCTGCTTGCAGTATTTTCTCCTTGACTTGGAAACTCTGGTATTTGACAATAATATTCCTAGGAGTTTTCTTTTTGGGATCTTTTTCAGGAGGCGATCAGTGGATT
>CM053622.1:483294964-483313485 GCA_028646595.1 Phalanger gymnotis | reverse complement strand
AAAAATAAGAACGGAGAAAATGGAAGTGAATGACTTTATGAGAAATCAAGAAAGGATAAAAAACAAAAGAACCAAAAAATAAAAGATATGAAACATCTAATTAGAAAAACAACTGACCTGGAAAATAGATACAGGAGAGATAATTTTAAAATTATTGGACTACCTGAAAGCCATTATCGAAAAAAGAGCCTAGACATCATCTTTCAAGAAATTATCAAGGAGAACTGCCCCTATATTCTAGAGCCATAGGGCAAATTGGAACTTGAAAGAATCTACTGGTAACCTCCTGAAAGAGATTACCAAATGAAAACGGCCAACAGTATTATAGCCAGATTCCACAGTTCCCAGGTCAAGAAGAAAATGTTGCAAGAAGACAAAAAGAACCAATTCAAGTATTGTGGAGTCACAGGATAACACAAGATTTAGCAGCTTCTACATTAAAGGACTGGAGGATTTAGAATATGATATTCCAGAGTGCAAAAAAGCTGAGATCAAGTCACCTACCAAGCAAAACAGTATAATCCTTGAGGGGGAAAACTGATATTCAATGAAATAGAGGACTTGCAAGCATTCTTGAGGAAAAGACCAGAGCTGAATAGGTTTGACTTTCAAATACAAGACTCAAGAGAAGCATAAACAAACAGGAAAGGGAAATCATAAGGGACTTCCTAATTTTAAACTGTTTACATTCCTACATCGGAAGATGACGTTTGTAACTCATATCACCTTTCTCATTATTAGGGTAGTTAAAAAGAGTGTATATAGACAGAGGGCACAGGTGTGAGTTGCATATAAAGGGATGACATCTAAAAAACAAAATTAAGGGGTGAGAGAGGTGTGTACTGGGAGAAAGAGAAAAGGAGAGGTAGAATGAGGTAAATTAACTCACATCAAAGAGGCAAGAAAAAGTTTTTATGGTGGAGGGAAAGGGAGAGGTGAGAGGGAGTGAATGAACCCTATGCTCATCAGAATTGGCTCAAAGAGGGAATAACATACACACTTAATTGGGTATAGAAATCTATCTTACCCCATAGGAAAGTAGGAGGGAAAGAAGATAAAGAAGAAAGGGGGAGGTGATAGAAGAGGAGGGAAGAGTGGAGGAGGAATAGACAGAAGCAGAACACTTTCAAGGAGGTACAGGGTGAAAGGAGAGAGAGAATAGAATAAATGGGGGATTTGGATGGAGGGAAATACAGTTAGCAATAGTAAATATTTTGAAGCAAGTTTGTCTGATAAAGGCCCCATTTCTCAAACACTTAGAGAACTTAGTCAAATTTATAAAAATAAGAGAAATTCCCAAATTGATAAATAATCAGAAGATATAATCAGTTTTAAGATTAAGTAATCAAAGCTATCTACAGCCATATGAAAAATACTCTAACTCACTATCAATTGGAGAAATGCAAATTAAAAGAATTCTGAGGTACTACCTCATACCTATTAAATCAGCTAATCGGACAGAAAAGATCAGTGACAAATGTTGTCATATCTTACCCCATGGAGAAGGGAAAAGTGAGACATGAATGCATTATTAGTGAAGTTGTGAACTGATTCAACCAGTCTGTAGAGCAATTTGGAACTATGCCCAAAGGGCTATAAAACCATGCATACACTTTGACCTAGAAATACCACTACTAGGTCTGTGTTCCAAAAGAGATAAAAGACAAAAAGGAAAAAGACCTATATGTACAAAAATATTTATAACAGCCCTTTTCTGGAGGTAAAGAATTAGAAATTGAGAGGAATTTCTGAACGGCTAGAGAAGGACAAAGCAGTTGCTTTTGAGGCAAGAGGTCTGGAACAAAAGATGAGAAATAAGCATACGAAGTTTAAAGGAAACAAAGGGGATAATGAGAATATCCCTATGGACATTCCTTCACATAATCCCTTAGGGCGAATGTTGAAATCCTGGGAAGACCCAACCAGCACTAGACAGAAAGATAAGAAAAAGATGATTAAAATATCACCATCTTATCTGGAGAAAACAGAATACACAACCTCCTGCTGTTTTTTGGCCTAGGTGTGGAGCAAATTAAAGCTGACTGTCAAACCCTTAATATCTATGTTAATGGAAAGAAACCCTTGTCTTAGGAAGAATCAGATTATGCCTCCTGTTGGAAGGGTGGGATAGCTACTCTGCTGTACCCACTTAAATCTACAGATCAGGGAAATCAAAGACAAAATGGAAAGAGAAAACCTAAAACCTGGGATCCATTGTCGTCCCTGCGCTCCAATTTCAGGGTCTCTGCATCCTATGTTGTTCCCCTCCCCTGTGGGAATTTGGGGGAGATGGGTAGGTGGGACTCTGTGTCTGGAAAAACTGCCTAGATGTAAGCCTCCCCTCTCTCCCTATCCTTTTCTCACCCTGCAGTTGGGGTCACTCTCCAAGCACTTAGGAAGGCTTGGAGATGCTTTTCAGGCCTGGCCTTTCAGATCCCATTAGGTGGGACAGTTACAAGGCTGTCTCACACTCAGCCTGACATTCACAGGCTCTGGGTCCTGTGGTTTGAAGCCATGGACCTGGGCACACCTTGTGCAGCACAGAGGATGGCTGCCCTATCCAGAAGCATACACACTATTCAATTCTCTCAGTTCTTTAGGGAATTGTGAAAACTGTAGCTGCTTACTCCCATCCCTCTACGCTCCAATACTCCCTGTCCCCACTCCCATGCCTGCAGGATCACCCTTCTCCCCTGGCCTCCTGGCCACCAGATCCTCATAGTTGGACTCAGCAGGACATCCCTGAGAGTTGCCCTTAGGTTAGCAAGGAAAAAAATTGAGATTCTCCTTCTTGTAGTCCAGGCTCTGACTAGGCCATGAAAAGTTAGGACAACAGTGGAAAGTGAGAACAGCTAAAACATCTTAGTGGATTCTGGAGGTTTTGTGATTGATCATTAAGAAGTTTTGAAACACCTCCTTACAACTCTGGTCACTCTTTCCCCACTCCCTTCCCTTGAGTCAAGAGGGCATCTCAGCACAGCTGCAAACAGCCCTGGAGTTTTTCTATTCACTCGTCTCATCCCAGATCAGATTAGGAAAGGAGCATTTCACCCTTCTCCCCCACCCCCTGCAAATTCACCTTCTCCCACCTGGGGAGAGGAGGGAGGAGAAAGGAGCAGCAGCTACAGTATGGGTCCCACTGGTAATGACCCTGGGCCCCAAGGCTTGGAACTATTTCCCAGGCAGTATAAGGTGACAAGCCAGGCAACCTCTGAACTTTGGTAAGCCCACTCTCTTGAAGTTGTAGTTTTAACATGTTAATTACAAGATGCCGGTTCTCCATGTAAAGTAATTTAGAAACGCATTCTACAAAATTGAAGTCACCTGATTGGTAATGGCTTTGTTTCAAGTTTCAAATTGGTAAACTTTCATATCAGTTATGTACTGAGTAAACTTGCCAAAGAGCTTGTTTGGGTTATGGAGTTCCTAAACAAGGAACTTGGTTTGCTGAGAATTTGCAAGTATATAGAAATGATCTCTAGTGATTGGCTTTTGTACCAGGACAAGTTTAAATTTGAGATGTGTCCTGGTAGATTTTTGATTAGTGAAACTTGCAATCTGAGGTAAAAGCTCATGGGACTATAACGGATTTTAAGTTAGGGATCATAATAATCTATGAATAATCAATAGTCAATAATCCGCCCTCTGAGAGAAATGCCATAAGATGCTCAGAGAATATGACTGTTACAGGTGGAGGTCTTTGTCTGGAAAAGCTGAGAGGACATTCCTAGCCTCAGCCTAGGATGGGATCCTCCTGACTCATTTTCCCCATTGTGTTCCTTTGAAAAGGAATGTTTCCCACCTGACTATTCCTGAGTCTGGCTATGAGGTGGAATTGATAGTGCATGGTTAGAAAACTGTGAGGTTTTATCTAATCGTGTCCTTGCTTTCCTTTTTTATGGCAAATGTCTGTAATCACAGCAGGTGGCCAGTGAAAAACGTGATCACAGTGTAAGTATGTGAAATCTCACTGTTTTCAATCTGAATATGTAGTCTTCCCATAGCCCAAACAGTTGTATAAATTAGAACTCCTGCATAGTCATGTGAGAGATTAAATTCCTGGAATAGAACATTCTTTCTGAATGTTATGGGAATAATTAGACAAAGAGAAAAGAAGTTTGTGAAACAAAGATATAAACCCAGTGTTGAATCATTATCCCACAGACTAAGGCTGGAATACTTCTGAGCTACTGTCATAAAATATGTGTTTCAGATCTGAGCTATTCAGCCTAAAATTATATTCCTTTTTATGTCTTAAAGAACTTGGACCAATGGGTTTTGGCCTAGTCATCTGCCTCTTGATAGATATATTTCTGTATGGAACAAGTTCCTTAAATGTTACAAAATGATGTAAGAATAATTGGGTATTGGTACAACTGATAAAGGGACATTGCTTATTTATCGATCAGTCATCTAGGGTGATAAATGGGAAAAGACATGATGGTTATGCCATAATCAATGCAAATAATAATTCACTGAAAGAGACAGATAAATTACCAAATACATGGTCAGCACAAACTTGTGAGCTCGATACACTAAATCAAGCATTAAAACTGCTAGCTCAAAGACAGGAAACCATTTACACTGACTTACACTGTAGTACACACTTTTGGGAAAATTTGGTATGAAAGAGGATTAATCAATCTTAAAGGGAAGGAACTAATACATGGCAAATTAGTAAGGCAAGCATTATTAACAAACTTGCTATTGCAAGGAGACCACCAGCTGAGCTATTTCTATTTCACTTCCCATCCATCCTCTTGAGGGTCAGGTAGCCCAGCTCCCTGCCAGGCCTTGCCTTGGAGGTATGGGTTAGGGCATAGTGAGGCCCTTGCTATGCTCAGCAATAGTGTGTCAGAACCACAGCTAACACCACCTTGGCTTACCTTGCCATATAGTCTAGGTCAAGGAGTTTGGTGTATTTAGGGCATGACAAATTGGGCAGCTGGAAAGGGCAGACTGGTAGTCAGTCTGTCCTGGGCATGCCCAGGCTAAAGCCCCTGTCCATAGTACCTTGCCTGGTTCTCTTCACCATAGGGAATGATGGGGACAGTCTTTGAAATCTGAAGCAACTGTGACTGACCACAATTCCCAGGGCTTTTGTTCTGACAAAGTCAACAGCCTTGATTTGGGGCAATTTCTGCCCCCAGGATCACCTGGGGTGGCATTTAGAAAAGTGTATGTAGCTCAGGGGTGTAGCCATGGCTGGGAGGCCCCTTCAACCCATTGGGGCTTAATTTAAGGAGGAATGGACAGCTTCTAGTGTGAGGGAAAGGCAATATTAGATTCAGCATTAATTAGATAATTAGATTAGATAATACTGAAAGGGAGGAGGACTCAGAGTGCAGCCAGGGTCCATGGGGACAGGGCCATCTAGGGCCCTTCTTCCCTACTCTAGCCATGCCTCCATCCACTTCCTCAACCTAAGCTCAATCCCTGCAGGATCTCCATTGGGACCATCAGCTTAGGTGGTTGTGGGTATGGTGGGCAGGGGAGTAGCCAGCATCCTGATGAGAAGGGCCCTTCTCTGGCCCTATCTAAGGTTGGCATTGAGTCAATGCTGCCCTCTCTCCCTGGGCTGCCCCAGGCACGTCTTCTGGGAAAGAGGGCGTCAGAGGTTCATCAGTATCTTACTCTGGGTTCTGACTCTAGTTCCTTTCTGGCTTGGCTCTCTTCTGGTCCTTGGGTAACTGTTAAGTTCATTGCGATAGGGTTGGAAGGTCGTACTTTGAAGCTTGTTGGAGTTAAGGCTGGTATGGGAGGAGAAGGGCAAATTCTTTGGCCCCGAGGGCCCAATATATTATGTATATAGGTATATATATATTTATATTTCTACATAGATCTATTTCATAGTTCTTTTTAACAGATAGAAAAGCTAAGGGCTTCAATTCTGCCTGCCTTCCCTGGGACCCAGGGTGATAGTCATTCTAGCCCCAACTCGGCAGGGGTGGGGGACCGTCAAGCACTGATCTCCACAGTGGCATCACTGTCTTCTCTGTCTCTTACCATTAGGAGAGAAGGCAGGGGTTCACCCCACCGGGCTGGCCTGAAGTCAGTAGGGGTGCCCACTCTTCTACAGGTTTCAGGGCCCAGCAGCAGTCAGTGCAGGGCTGCCCCTCGGCCCAGCCTGCTCTTTCTACTTTTGTCCCTTACCCAGGAAGCTGGCATCTGAGCAGCCCCACATAGAAACCTACTGATTGGGGCTTAGCTCTTCCCCATCACAAAAGCTACTGTTTAATTCTTTTGTTTTACTTTTTAATTGACAGATTCTAATTTATGCCTAAGCAAAAATAAATCTTCTCTTGGATCAGTGGTTTCTTCTTGTCTAGCCATCACACAGAGGTTGCTCTTGAGGCCACCTCGGAGTAGTGGGGGAAAAGGAGGTGGGATTTTGGTGGAAACCCTCTATTTCAAAGGTGGCTTCCCTTATGCTGAGTGAGGTCTGGGAAGGAGTGTCCTGGGCAGCAGAGGGAGCCAGAAGCAGAAGGAACTCCATGTACAGAAAACAGAAATGGAAAGAGGCCTCTAGGACACTCTCGTTTTCCTGTCACCCCTTCTAGTCTCAGCACAAACAGGACTGGGGTGCCCCAAGGTCCCCCCTGCACTTTACTAAGGTTCTGAGCCAAAATTCTCTCAGCTTCTAACCCAGATGAAAAGATTTCTTCTGGCCCCTCAGACACTCCATCTGATGTCAACTCCAAATGAACTGAGGTTAAGTGCAGAAATTTGGGATGAGAGGCTGAGCTTAGGGAAAATGCCCTCTTCCCTTCCCTGCTAACTTAATTTAGTTTAATTTCACCTGTTAACTGTTTCTGTATCCACCTGTCATCTGTGATTGAGTCAAAGGCTTTACTCAAATCTGAGTGCATTTTGCATCCTTTCTCTGATCTAAGGGAAGAATAGCTGCTCATAGGACACTATTTTACAAGGGATCTGAGATCTCGGCAGCCTGGGCAGGAAATACATCTTTTTTATCCCATGCAGTTCTTCCTCCTGTCATGAAAGGAAACCGCTTCATTTACTTGAGGAGGGAAAATGCTCAGAGTCTGATCAAGTAGTTCTCCCACTGAGGATGAAAACTGCTTTCTTGATGGAGCAGTTCCTACCTGCTCCAAGAACCAATGTACTTTCAATAAAGCAGTGAACAGGAAGAGAAAGTTCGGGTTTGTCTGTCCAGAGTCACTTGGCCACAATGTCTGCATTGAGGCAACCTCTCACGAAGCACGAATGGACAAGAACATAACTTCAGGATTACCAAAGGGACATTTAAAGTAGGCTGTAGCTCATCTTCAGCCCTGGTGTTTCCAATCAATGGGAAAGAGAGTGAGTGAGAGAATATGAGGGTAATAGACCTCTGCCTCCTTGTTTCTAGCTGTGGGGGGTGGGGGGGGGAAGGAGAAGACAATTTCAAAAGGAAAGCAAGTTAATCTGGGTCCTACAATTTTCTAAAGATAATCCACCTGATCTCGTAGGCGTATAGTAGGCCTCCGATGTAGAGGTCCCTCAAAGCAACCCCACTTAGCAGGCATGACCCGGATGTGATCCAGACAAGGAGACTGAGAAGGAGCAGTCAAATACGTAGGTAAGAAGGGAGCCAGGTGAGTCTGAAGTCACAAAATCCTGAAGAGCAGAGTGTGAAGGAGAAAAGGGCCCTGGGCTCAATCCTAGGCCCTCTTCTCTTCTCCCTACATTCTACTTTATCTGGTGATCTCATCAGCTCCCACAATTTTAAGGGTCATCTCCATGCTCATGATTCTCAAATCTACCTATTCTGCCCGTAACTCTTTGTTGACCTCCAGTCTTTCATCTCTAGCTGCTTTTCAGATGTCACGAATTGGACGTCCAGTAGACATCTTGAGCTCAACTTGCCTCAAACAGAATTCATTCTCTTCCTCCTAAACATCCCCTTCCTATCTTCCCTATTATTGTAGAAGGCACCACCATCTTCCAGGCTCTCAAGCTTGGCATCATCCTGGACTCCTAAAGTCTCTCGCCTCCCATATCCAAGCTGTTGCCAAGGCTTTCCCAATTCACCTCTGCACATTCCTTGCACATTTCACCTTTGCAGCACCTCTCATCAAATTCTGCAACATCTCTTGTAGAGTTCATCTTTTCAGCACCTCTCATCAATTTCACCTCTGCCATATCCCTTGCAGATTTCACCTTTGCTGCACCTCTCATCAATTTCATCTTTTCAGCAGCTCTCATCAGTTTCACCTCTGGGGCATCTTTCAAAAACCATGCTGTCTCTCCTCTGATGCTGCCCCTCCGCTGATGCATTCCATATCACCTCACACCTGCACTATCAATAGAAGCTGGTGGGTCCGCCTGCTTCAAGTATCTCCCTACTCCTTCTAGTTGTTAAACTGATTTTCCTAAGGTACAGTTCTATGTCACCCACCCACTCAATAAACCTGTGGCCCCTATTGTGTCCAGGATCAAATACAGAATCCTCTGCTTGTCCTTCAAAGCCCTTCATAATCTCACCCTCTTCTGCCTTTCCAGGCTTCTTCTCACACTTCACTGCCTACCACGTCTTCTTCAATCCAATGACACTGGTCTCCTGACTATTCCTTGCTCATGACCCTCCATCTTCCAACTCGGGGCCTTTTCTTTGTCCCCCATGCCGGGGAACATTTTCCCAACTCATCTTGGCTTCCCTGGCTTCCTTCAAGTGCCAGTTAAAATCCCCCCTTCTACAAGAAGCCTTTCCCCACCCCTCTGAAATTCTGCCTTCTGTTGACTTTTTCCTATTTTTCTTGCACATAATTTGTTTGTACCTAGTTATTTGCTCGTTGTCTCCCTGATCAGATTGTGAGTCCTTGAGGGCAGGCACCCCGTTTTTGCCTTTCTTTGTATTCCTAGCTGTTAGCAACCTGGCACATAGTACGCATTTAATAAGTATTTATTGACTGACTGACCATATTAAAAGCTGTAGAGAGAGAGAGAGATGAAGGAGCATGAGGACTGAGAGAAGGCCATTAGATCTGGAAGTTAGGAGGTCATAAGAGAATAATTTTAGCTGAATAATGAGGTTGGAAGCCAGACTATAGAGAGTTAAGACAGTGAAAGTAAAGGAAATGAAGGTGCCTCTTGTACACGACATGACCAATAAACATTTCTCAATCCAGCCGCCTTTCCCATTTTCTATATCTATAGAGGAAATGAAGGACAGAACTGTCCAAATGCAGTCAATGATAAGATCTTTTCTTACAGAAACACCAACAGATCTGTTCCCTTTTTAGTATTTTTGTTGTCTTCTTGCCAGTTTCATTTTTAATAAATACTCTTGGAGTGATTTAGTTTAATTAGGTCTCACACCCCATTTTCTGGAAATTTACTTTTCCTTCTACTACTTCTTACTGGTTTTTTTTTTTTTATCAAATCAGAGGTGATTATGTTCATGATCTTCCACCATCTTATTAAAGTTTCGGAAATGAGTTTATGTTCTAAACTGGTGTTACCCTTAGTTGCCACATTTTCTTTATTTTTTAAGGAGATTAGGTGGTTGGTAGCTAAAGGAGTTTCTAGGATATTTTGGCCTCCTTTGTGTGGCACCTGCTTTATGTTGATTAAATTTCTGCCTTTTCCTTAATCTCTTTCCTACTTTTCACGACTTCTGACTTATTTGACCAGGTCAAGTTGAAACTGGTTTAATTGCATGCCACCTTATCTTTTTCTCTAATTTGAGGGTTTAACAAGATCATTTGACTGAAAAGTTTATTCAGAAATGATTCCCACATCAATAACCAGTCACTTCTTATCCATTAAGATACAATTTCATTTTGTGGTAAGGTTGTTTGGCATTTGCCACATCCAGTGACTTCCAACTCTCATGTTTTCTCCATCTTAATGAAAATCTACCTTTTCTTTCTCTCAGTTCTCCTCTATTAAAAAAAAGCCTGCAATCAATGTGTAGAATTCAAATTCCTACATTTAAATTTTTTTTCAATACTTCTAACTCTTCCTGAAAGAAGTATTTATGCTATATAGACGATTGAACTCTTTCCTAATCCTAGGTTACATGTTCCGATGTATTTTTGCCATCGTTTCTGCCTGTCTTTGCATTGAAATCAGCCAATATTAAGTTATATATTGACTTCATCTGGAGAAATGTATTGATTTTTTTTTCATAGAATTTCTTGACCTCATCTTCTGCTCTGATATTGCTCAAAAGCTACAAAGATATTTTGTGGGCTCTTGCTTGTGCTTGTAATGAGCTCTGTAAAGCAAGAAGGCTGAATCACCTGAGTCACTTCTTTTGTAGGCTCAATGAAATCAATCCCTTTTTTTACTTCTCAAAGAATCTGTGAGCCATCCTTCAATTTCCTGCTGTCTGTGGCTTCATTTATAGTAAGAATGTGAATACTGATACACTTCCTGTCCTGCAATAGAATGCTGAATAAGAATCACTGGATAAAGATCTCATATTTAGAGGAATGTGGTTAAATTAAGGTTCAAACTATGCCCAAAGGGCTTCAAAACTGTGTCCACCCTTTGACCCAGCAATAGGACTATTAGGTTTGTATTCCTAAAAAATCATAAAAAAGGGAAAGGGCCCACATGTACAAAAATATTTATAGTAGCTCTTTTGTGGAAGTAAAGAGTTGAAAATTGAGGGGATGCTCTTCCATTGGGGAATGGCTGAACAAGTTGTGGTATATGAATGTCTTGGAATACTATGCTGCTAAGAAATGATGAACAAGTGCACTTCAGAAAACCTGGAAAGAATTACATGAACTGATTCTGAGTGAAGTGAGCAGAACCAGGATGACATTGTACACAATACAAAGGGACACTGTAAGATGATCAGCTATGAATAACTTAGCTCTTCTCAGTAATACAGTGATCCAAGACAATTCCAAAAGACTCATGATGCAAAATGTTAACCACATCCTGAAAAAGAGCTATGGAGAGTGAATACAGATCAAAGCACACTTTTTTTCAATTTTTTGTTGTTTTCTTTCTCATGTTTTTTTTCTTTTGTTCTGATTCTTCTTTCATAACATGACTAACATGGAAATATGTTTAATATGATTGGATACCTATAGCCTATTTCAGATGCTTTCTGTCTTGGGGATGGGGGAGGTAAGAGGAGAAGGAGAAAATAATCCGGAACTCAAAATCTTATAAAAATGAATGCTAAAAAGAAATAAAAAAATTTAAAGAAAAATAAAATAACATTCAAAGTTGCAATTTCCTAGCCCTCCTCAGCTCCCTTTTCTGCCATTGCCATTATCACTGGGGTCTTACAAGGGATATGCCCACAAATGAAGGCAATTTTGCATTTTTGTTTTATGAGTTGCCATGGCCAAAACTTACCACCTGATGGTGTGACCATTTTTAAGACTACTCAGAAACTTCATCTTCTTATCCCAGTAGCTGCCTCCTGTAGGATGCCTTCCCTTCCCCAATTGTTAGTGTTTTCCCCATCCTCAAAGAACCACATATTGACTCGTTCATGTACATATAACAGAAGAGAAGCTCCCTGAGGGCAGAGATTACTTCACTGCTGTCTCTGTATCTCAGCATCTACAACATAGCAGATTTTACTGAGTTAAATGGCCTTACCACTTCCACAGTGATCTGGGGCTTCCATTCCCCATCATCTATGTTGGTGTCTTATCCTTCCTATCCCAAAGATCATTCTCCTTGGAATAGAAAATAGAAGCAAAGGAAAAGATAAATAGTCCAGCTATCATTTTATTGGCCCATTTCCAATCCCTTGTATCTTTTCTTGCCTCCAACATAGCTTAAATACAGAGAGAGAGAGAGAGAGAGAGAGAGAGAGAGAGAGAGAGAGACATGCAAAATTTGCACTTGAGATGAAAATAATGAAGAGAGACCTAATTGTTGGAAATCAAATGATTAAAACCATTCTCAAGTTGTTTCATTTTTTCGAGTTGCAGTTCGGGGGTAGGAAAGTAATCTAATAGTCACCCAGATGAATGACATTGAGAAATATAAGAGATATTAAGGTGCTTGGGATGTTCACACATGTGGAATTCACACCCATGAGGTTTACACAACACACTCCAATACAGTTAGATGTTCCTTCTTAACTGGGCCATGAGCCTGTGTCAATGGAGGAAAGGGCTGGTGGACCCTTATCTCATCCCATTTGTGTAAATAACTGAGGCTGTGTTGGAATCCCGGGCCCTCATGCTCTTCTAAAGACCCTTCACAGTGCAGGGTTCTGAGCCTATAAGAATGGAGATGGCAGTTCCCTAGTATATACATCCCTGACTTAGTATTGGAAGACCCAGTCTCAGAGCTCAGTTCTGCAACTTTCTATGTGATCGTAGCCAAGTGAGAACCTTTAGCAAGTCTCAGTTTCCTGATCTTTCTTACACTGCTTTTATTCCCCCAAATTTTCCTCTTGCACTTAGTATGTTTTTTCAAATTTTTTTTGGCTCATTTTTATCTTGTTCTTTCCTTCTAAGAATTCTTGTTCTTGTTGTTCTTGTTCAGCTTGTGTCCAATCTGCACTTTTTCTTTGAGGCTTTGCTTGAAGATGTTTTCAAGTCATTGTCTTCCTTGTTTTTCTGCCTTAAGTTTCCCTGTTACCATAGAAGCCCTTAAAAGTCAGGTTCATTTTTTGGTTTACTCATTGTTCCAGTGTCCCAGTATTAATTTACCTAGTTGTTTGAGATATGGAATTACTATACCTTCTGATTGAAAGTAGCAAGATTTCATATACTTGCATTGTGCTCATATCTTCTACTGACCACTTGCTCTGATTATAGAAATTTGCTATAAAGGAAAAAAATCAGGGGCATGATTACAACAACATCAAACTCCTTGATCAACACATATAGTGCTAGAGAAAGCATGCTTAGCTCTGTTTGATTTCAGGTAAGAGTTGCAGTTTGTCAATCAACAATATAGTATCAATTCCACCTCACAGCCAGACTTGGGAATAACTAGGTGGGAGACATTCCTGTTGAAAGGAACACAATGGGGGCAGCTAGGTTGCACAGTGAGTAGAGCAGTGGCCCTGGAGTCAGGAAGACCTGAGTTCAAATCTGGCCTCAGACACTTGACACACTTACTAGCTGTGTGACCTAGGGCAAGTCACTTAACCCCAATTGCCCTGCCTCCTCCCCCCCCAAAAAAAACAACAAAAAAGAAAGGAACACAATGAACATAATGGAGAAACTGAGCCAGGAGGATCCCACCATAGGCTGATGCCGAGGCTGCCCTCTTGCCTTTTTCTCAAATGTAAATCTGTACTTGTACCAGTTCAAGATCACATTCCCTCTGAGTAGCTTGCAGCATGTTTGGACTTGAAAAAATAATCAGCGAGTCAAAACATGAAAGTGATTCTACAAATGAAAATGAATTGAAGGCAGTAGTGTGAATCTTACTCTTAGGTGGAAGTAGCATAAGAGAGAACACTCCCGACACTGAAATCGCTGATGGTCTCATGGAAGGAGATTCTCCTTCCAAGCAATAACCCTGGCCTGGACCAGAGGAAATGGTGTGGAGAGCTGAATGCTTCACTCACCCACTGTGAATGTATTTATTCCTGATTCAAAATGCCCAGATAGCTTAGATCCACGGGCCAGAACGGGACCCACTTAAACACATTGCTATTGCTGCTTTGAAGAGGATGCCCCCTCCTCTGTTTGTGGGCTGGTCCCTCCCCTGCTTGGGGGCCCTTCCCCCTTGCATAAATGCCTTGGCCTGGGCCCTCCTAGCCGCCCCCACCCCCATCCCTCCAGCCTCCTTCCCCCCATCTGAGTTGAGACCCCTCTTCTGCTGCTGCCCCACCTGCCTGCATGACCTGGTCTTCCACTCTAGCCCCTGCCTATCAGGACCTCCTCCATGCTTGGCGCCCAGATGGGCATGGTGCTCCAAGGTGTCACAGCCAAGTAAAGAAAATGGATGTGGGGTGCTGAGGTTTGGGGGATTTTCTTCCTTTTGTCACTTTAAAGACCAAAAATGTGTGCTTGGAGCCAGGTAACTCTCACTGGTTTAAATGTACAAAGATCCCAAATAAATCTGTGTGTCAGTCACAGCCTCAAAAATTTTTTTTGGTTTATATTGTGTACTAATCATTGCTATTGTATTGCAGGTGCATTAGGGACAAAAACCTTACTTAAACTTACAAATAATTATCTTTATATGAATATGTTGGGGACATGGGAAAATTCATTTTGCAGTATGAACAAATCACATAACAAACAACAGAATCTCAGAATAAATTAAATTCATAAACTGAGGTTCTACTGTGTGTGTATGTACATATACATACACATATATATATATATACATGTATGCATATGTGTGTATAAACTTTTAGGGGTTTAATTAACAAGACATAGAAATATTTGCCAGCACATGTCTTGATTCTTTCAAATCTTGATCTATTCAAATAAGCTTCAAGTCAATGAGTATATTTTCTATTTCTTTCTCTTTTGTTTACCCACCCAGGGTGTTGCAGTCAGCCAGGGATGCAGAGAGAGAAGAAAGAGACTGTCTTACAATTATATCCCTTATCCCTTTCCTATCTACATGCTTAATTCACTTCAACCTAGCTAACTGACAAACCAGTGTTTCTACATGTTTCTCTTTCATCTTTACCTTGTGGGCTAACCCCTGACAATGAAAACAATGGTTTTCTGCTTGTTTCCGTCTAACTGTAATTCCTTCAGCAACTTCCTGTTCTCAACCTCTAAGTCAAGGAACTTGGTAGTGACTTTTTTTTTCAATGTTGTGGAAAGGGACCATCTCATGTCTGCCACTACCTAACTCTTTTCCTAACTGATGGAACATATTCCCACCAGAAGGGACTCTTGTCCTTTTTCTGTTTTCAAGCTGTCCCCATACGCACTCAGTGATCCAAATATGTCCAACACAGGGCCACCCCAACCTTCATGGAAGCCATTCAGGGATTTCCCCCACCCTAACCTGCCTATCCCCTACTCCCTTGGCATTCCTTTGGTATTCAAATTCCTATACAAATTGTAAGGTGTGGAATTCCCCTGACTGGGGAACCTGGTATCTCCCCCATAACCAGAAGTGTTCTTAATACCAAATGAAGAGCCCAAGGATTTCTAAATTGAGCATAGGCGTTTAATAAATTATTATAATTACTTACATACAAGAGCAATTTGAGGCACCTGCCAGACAGTTCATTGGATCCCCCAAAGAACCTCCGAAATCCCCATGGTAATTATAGAAAACAGAGCAGGGGTGGAGGAGCTAGAAAGTGCATCATTAGTGATTGTTGGATATTTTTTGATTTTGAGTAATGAGTAATGATCTTGAGCATTAAGCCAATGTTATTGGGCATAATGCTTAAAACACAGATTTGTGTATTGATCATGTGCCAGTCACAGATGGATCACAATATTCTTGTTATGGCTTTCATTGATGATAGTATCTAAGTTAAAATTTTAGCAAGTCACCATGTCCAGGCTTCTACCTTTCACAGAGTTTAAGTTTCATGGCTTTTCACTTATTGCTGTATTTTATGGCTTTTCCTCAATTTGGACCCCACAAAGACCTTGCCTGTCTGAATAAACCACTTCTGTTCCCTTCTAGTAGCACATTATTTCCAGAGCATAATCCAGAATATACCAGGTAGATGCAGTGTCACCATTGTTTTTCATGAGGAGACCAGATAATCATGTCAAGAAAGGTCTGCCTTATGAAGACTAAACAGTTTTGTTCCTTTCACATGCAAAAAAGGGGAGGGGAAGAGAATCAGTTGGACATTTTAACCACTTTCCAATTATATACAGACATCTGTATGCATCTCAAAAAGTATAAATACCATTCCTCTCCCAATCACCCAGAAATTTACTTAAGGATTTAGAAAAGTAAAACTGTTCACAGGATCATAGATTGAGAGCTGCAGTTATTTGTTTCAAGATGAAGAAGGAAAATAATGCAAATCAAGAGATTATTATAATAAAGATGCAGTAAACTAGTGCTTCCAAGATGAAGGGTGAATTGGCATCCACTGTAGTGGAGAAGAGGAGAAAAGAAGAATAATGTATATAGATGACAATAACTTTCGACATTTATGTAGCACTTTAAAGTGTAAAAAGTACCTAACATATATTATCTCATTTGAGTCTTAAAACAATCCTGTGAGGCTAATTTTACAGGTATTATTATCCCTATTTACATAAGGGGAATCCAGTCCTAAGAGATTCAATGACAGCATTGGTGACCAGAAGACCTAAATTTGAAGCAGTGAGTCAACTGTGTGACCTTGGGCAAGACATTTAACATTGTGAGCCTCAGTTTCCTTATCTGTAAGACAGCACCCACTTCACACCATTGTTGTGAGGATTAACTGAGATAAAGTATGTAAAATTACTTTTGCAAATCTTAAAGAGATACCTAAATACTAGTTATTACTTACTCAGGGTCACACAGCTAGTAAGCATGTAGGAGGCAGAATATTCACCCAGGTCTTCCTGACTCCAAGTACCACATTCTCTCTATACTTCACTGTAATGGTTGGAAGTGAGAGGCATGGAAACTTGAATTTTTGATTTGATTCTATGCCAATCAGGAGACGCTCAGTTATTATGAATGTAAAAACGTGAAATGTGAAATGAATCCCTAAGGGGACTGATGCTTAGTGTATCAGGATTTTTATTTATTCCTTTTTCCTTTTTTTAAAAATCTTATTTTAACAAGTGACAACTAAAATGAACTCTGCCATATACACAGTAGAACAGAGAAAGTTGTACAGGATTGAATGGAGTTTTAACTAATGAAATTGGTTGTACTTCTTTTCTGTTCTACTCCAGAGAAGTCAAAGCATGCAAATGGGAACCAAATCAATCTTAAATCCCTGGTTGCATGATGAATTCTTTAAAGACAGAATAAGCAGACCCTCTAAAGCACCTTTGCCATCGATTGGAACCTGATACAATAGTAGTCATTTCACATGATCCCATACTCTTTCTTTTTTTCTCTTTTGTTCTTTCATTCTGAATCTTCTTCACGTTTCTTCTTCCAGTTCAACTCAACAAATATTTATTAAGTGCCTATGGTATAAAAGGATATTACACTAGATTCTGAGGATAGAAATAGGAATTGAGTTGTTAAAAACTCCAGTTGTTAAAAATCAAACAGTGATATGATAGACACACAAATATGTGTGATATAATGCAAAATACAATGTACAAAAATACAATGTAAAAAAAGAATCTAGATCTAGATAAAGTGCTCTAAGAAATAAGAACAAATGATTTTATAGTGTGGGAAGAATCGAGGAAGGCTTGATTGAAAAGGTGGTATCTGAGCTTGTGCTTTGAAGGAAGAAAAGGAATTTAATGGATAGAAAAGTGCATGTTTCAGGTGCAGGTATGGAAGAGAGCAAAGAAGAGCATAGGTACATACATTCATAGATTCATAAATAGAAAAGCAGACAGACTGACTGACAGGTAGACAGGTAGATTGTTATTGTTCAGTTATTTTCAGTTATGTCTGACTCTTTGTGACCCCATTTGGGGTTTCCTTGGCAGAGATACTGGAGTGGTTTTGCCATTTCTCCATTTCATTTTACAGATGAAGAAATTGAGGCAAATAGGATTAAGTGACTTGCCTGGGGTCACACAGTATGAGAGGCCCAATTTGAATTCAGTAAGACTGATCTTTCTGTCTCTAGTCCAGGCATTCTGTCTGCTCAGACAACCAGCTGCCCTTGTTTTTATCTTAAACCAAATGTGGACATCACATGTAAACTTTGATCATGATTCACCTACTATAGTAGGAAGGCCGAATTTATGATCTCAAAAAGGATCATATAAATATATATATATGTATATGTATGTATGTATGTATGTATGTATGTACATGAATGGTTCAAAATCGTTGGGTATATAGAATTCTCTAAGTAGAAGGCATCAAAACATTTATTTAGCCACCACAGTGACAGATTCACAAACCAGCCTCCCCATTCCAATATTGTGATCACAAGCCTGCAGGCCCAATAAGCCCACCTCACAAGAGTAGCCAGGAGGCCACAGAAAAGCATGATGGCATAAATCATATTCACTGGCCTCAAGTCCTGGCTTGCACTCCTGGGTCCACACACAGGTCAGCTCTGCTTCCACAGCTCCTGCTTTGCTTCAGCTGTAGTTGTCTCTTGGCTTGCCTCTCTCCTACCTCAATGACCAGAGGCCATTGGTTCCTGGGTTGGCCCCTCTTAAGTCATCAATCTATACCCACACAGGTTTCACACCTGATAGGGCTTTGGGCCTGGGGCTTAGCACTTAACAGCTGAAAGTACTTTCACTCAAAGTAAACAAAAGCCAAACTCCTCAAGGGCACCTGTTAAACTAAGTGCTAAGGAGCCCATTTTGCCTTACCACACACTCCATCCTTTGTTCTAGGATACATAATTTAATTGGCTATGTATCCTAGAACATACATTGACCCATTATACATTGTGATCCAATTACACAGGAAACTAAAACATATCATTCAAAACAAAGCAAAACATATCATTCAGTGACATTCTCAAATATTTGTTTACAATACAAACATGACCC
>CM053622.1:483267990-483288547 GCA_028646595.1 Phalanger gymnotis | reverse complement strand
CTCAATCTATTTCAGGTCAGTGGTTTTTCCAATGAGATATTTCAAATTGTCTTCCATTTTTTCATTCCTTTGGTTCTGTTTTATAATATCTTGATTTCCCATAAAACCACTAGCTTCTACTTTCTCCAATCTAATTTTTAAGTTAGTATTTTCTTCAGTGGTCTTTTGGACCACCTTTTTCTTTTGGCTAATTCTGCCTTTCAAGGCATTCTTCTCCTCATTGGCTTTTTGGAGCTCTTTTGTCATTTGAATTAGTCTATTTTTTAAGGACTTCTTTTCTTCAGTATTTTTTTGGGTCTCCTTTAGCAAGTCATTGAATTGTTTTTCATGGTTTTCTCTCATCATTGTCATTTCTCTTCCCAATTTTTCCTCTACTTTTTTAACTTGCTTTTCCAAATCCTTTTTGATCTCTTCCATGGCCTGAGACCATTTTATGTTTTTCTTGGAGGCTTTTGATGCAGGCTCTTTGACTTAGTTGGCTTCTTCTGGCTGTATGTTTTATTCTTCTTTGTCACCAAAAAAAGATTGCAAAGTCTGAGTCTGAATCTGAGTCCCTTTTTGCTGCTTGGCCATGTTCCCAGCCAACTATTTGATGCTTGAGTTTTTCCTTGGGGTATGACTGCTTGTAGAGTAGAGTACTTTGTTCCAAGCTTGAGGGGATGTGCTGTTGTTTTCAGAGCTGTTTCTAAACAGCAAGCTCTGCCACACCAGCACTCCATCTCCCCCAAGAACTGCCAACCTGGACCATGACTCAGATCTTAAGCAGGCTCTGCACTTCAGCTCTGATCCACCACTGAATTCCTCCCACCAAATGGGCCTGGGGCCAGAAGCAACTGCAGCTGTAGTTCAGTAGCTGCACCACCCCAGGTTCCCCTAAGGCAGTGGCCAAACAGGGAGCTCCTTTCACTCTGCAGCTTTTCCCACTAACCTTCTCTGTTGTCTTTGGTGTTTGTGGGTTGAGAATTCTGGTAACAGCCAGAGCTCACTGATTCAGGGCTCTAAGGCCTGTTCCGCCTGGCTCCTGGTCTGGTTGATCCAGGCGCAGCCCATGCTGGGCTCTGCTTAGCTCTGTGTGTGATACACCTTACCGAGCGACCATCTAGGCTGTCCTGGGCTGGAGCCCTGCTTCCTTCTGCTATTTAGTGTGTTCAGCAGTTCTAGAATTTGTTCAGAGCCATTTTTTATCAGTCTTTGGAGGGTCTTGGGAGTGAGCCCTAGGCAAGTCCCTGCTTTCCAGCCATCATCTTGACTCTACCCCACCCCATCTTTACATGTAACTGAGGAAAAATATTATCTTTTAAAAAAGAAATTGCGATAAAGGCACCAAGTGCTAACATTCTAGAAATCCCTATACTGATAGCCCTGAAACTGAATTAGCCATTCATGTTGGAGAGCTTGTAGTTTCCTAAATGGTGTCTCCCTCTGGGGGTGTGTGTGTGTGTGTGTGTGTGTGTGTGTGTGTGTGTGTATTTATGTATGTGAGTAGAGCCATAAGCAGAAATTCTGACATGGAGGACAACTTCTATAGGAAATTATGGCCTGGAAGGATTCCTATGAAGTCAAATTGGGGTTTGCAAATCTGGAAGCTTTCTAATACAGAGAATAGATATTATGAAATCTGTGCTTAGGATTCCCACAAAAAAGTCAATCTATGCAGCATGAAATATTTATTTCAATGCTCATGGCTAGCCAATTTTACCTCTTTGAACTTGACCACTGAGCTATTTTTTTGCTATTTGAACCCCCCAAACCAGGAATTCTGGTGCACAAAGTCAATTTGTCTGCATGGAGAAGAGCAAACCTTGTCCTGAGGTGCCCCCTATCCACATAAGAATAGCAGCCAGGCAACAGCTTGCTGGCATGCCATGTGTACCCAGGGTTATTGGAGGTGGCACAGTTGCCCTTCTGGCTGAGTGAAACTAATGTCCAAACAAATGATAGCCCAATGAATGTCATGGAGTATGATTGCTTTGGAAGAAAGGACAAAAGGGTCAGAGAAATCTGGGAAGATGTATATGAACAGATCCAAGGTGAAGTGAGCAGAACCAGAAGTATTTATATTTTTCACAACAACTTTGTAAAAATAAAGAGCTTGGAAAGACTTTAAGAACTCCCATCAGTGCAGTCCCCACCCAGAGTAGCAGTGATGAGGCATGCTATCCATCTCAGAGAGGTGACAGCCTTAAAGTGCATATGGAGACACTTGGCTAGTGTGGAAAATTGTGTTGCTTGACTCTGAATATTTGTTACAAGGGTGTTTTGGTTTTGTTTTTCTTTGGAGAATGGGGGCATTGTTGGGAAGGACAGAAAATTTAATGCTTGCTCAATAAAGGTGTTTTGGTTTTTGTTTTTCAGGAACTAAATGTACTCCCTGGAGATGTGAGAATCTTGATCAGTTAGCCCCAACTGTGGGACTGGAAAGTGGCCTGAGGAAACTACTCCATTACTCCTCTCCTGGCTGTTTGAGAGGGATGATGATAGATCAGTGTGGATGGCAGTCAGTGGAGGCTCAGGATTGGAAGCCAGGCTCTGGCTGCAGCTCTGCCTGGTCTGGCGCCAGCTCTCAATCTATGGAATCTAAGGGGACCAATTGCCTCCATGTCAATCCCAGATTGAAAGATCATGTGTTGCCATCTGACTTGACACTCGCCATCTGACTTGACATTGATTGGAACTACTCCTGCTCCTGCACTTGAATTTGTAGTTCTTTATCCTAAGATCTCTTGATTTGGAGGTCACTGTGGGAGCCTGACAATCTGGTCACAGTAAAGAGCAGGGTGAGACAGAAAGCAGTGGGGGAATCTTAATAGAAGCATGGATAAAAGGGGCAAAGTGGGAGGCTGCTGAAGAATAGGAAGCTAGGAGTTAGATCAAGGGTGATGGGAAGCTGGTGGGCAAGGCAGAGCCCTTAGCAAATAGGAATAAGTGCATGCTCACATCTCTGTGGCAGGTCACAGTGGGAAAGGGAGAACAAGGGTGTTTGATATAAAGGCAGGGGTTGGGGAAACACAGATTGGAAGGGTCTTGACACCCATGCATCCAATGTTCACTGGCTACTCCAGTGGTGCATAGTTGTTAGCCAATTGGTCATTCAGGGGTGAGAAAATAGTGCTTATCAATTAGCCCCAGCCATTATGTTCAGGACCAATGTGGGCACTGCGCTTTTCCTTCATCCGCCAAGCTTGGCTTCCTTGCGTTTGGCAATGGGATGGGACAGATGAGAGCTTGGCAGACTACCGGAGAGGAGTGATGATCCCTGAGCAGTTATAAGCAACCCTAGACCCTAGGAGAGTGACTTCTCTCTCCTCAGATGCTACAGACCCTCCTGAGGAGTCACCCATAACAGGGCAAATGGTAAGAAAGAGGCAGAGTAGGCATTCTGGCAATCCAGAATGGGCAAGACCCGGTGTTTATTCCAGACCACTGCAGGATGGTGTCTGGGTTTACTTTGCTGTGTTATCACAGTCCATTATTAATGGCTTTTCCTCAGGTTTAGGTGAGAGAGGTTAGAGCTGATGCTTTGTCTTTGGACCTCGTAATATTCTTCCTTCTGCTGGCACACGGTGACCTGTACAAGGTTGAGGGGTGGAGGATGGTCAGGAGTTATGGGGGTATGACGCTTGCTGAGAGCCTCTTGTTCATTGCTGTGGACCCAGCCTTGCTCCCCAGAGAAGGCATGAAGGAAGCTCCTAATGAATCACCCCAGGAGCATGTTCAGGAGCCACGGTTATTGGAACTGCTCTTCCTTGCTAACTGTGTACCGTTCTGCCCAGCCCCTACCCAAAAACCTAAGGGCAGGCTTAGGGAGAAGGCACCCAGGTAGAGTATTCATGAGCCTCATTCAGAGAACTCTCCACTGATTGAGAAAGTAATAGGGAGAGTCTAAAGGAAGGCTACCTGGAATTTTATCTTAAGTAAGTTCATTCTCTCTCTCTCTCTCTCTCTCTCTCTCTCTCTCTCTCTCTCTCTCTCTCTCTCTCTCTCTCCCTTCCTCCCTCCCTCCCTCCCTCCCTGTCACTGTCTCTCTATGTCTCTCAATCTCTGTCTTTATCTCTGTCTATTTTTGTCTCTCTCTGTCTCTCTGTATCTTTCTCTGTCTCTCTCTTTGTCTCTCTGTCTCTGTCTCTCTCTGTCTCTGTGTGTGTGCATGTCTCGGTGTCTCTCTCTGTGTCTATGTCTTCCCCCTCTTCACAGATACACACACACACACAGTCCTTCCTGGCTCTTAGGAGTTCCCCAAGTTCTCTTACCATCCAGCAGCACATAAGGCTAACCATGAACCCCAAGAGCATAGTCAGGCAGATTAGGATGATGGCCCAGTAGGGCATGCCTGTGTGAGAAAAGCAGTGATGCTGAGGTAACATCATGGGGTTAAGAGGATAGCACATAGTGAGGAGCGTCATTGGGAATTCTCACCCTATGGGAAGGGAGGGGACAAAGAGCAATCCATAGGGAGGCTGGAGGCTGAAGGTCTTCAAAAGAAACTGAATTAGGAGAGAAGGGTGGGCAGGCTATGGGAGTAAATTTAGAGAAAGGAGCTCAGGGCACAGGAGAAAATGAGTTGGGCAAACTGAAGGAAGGTCACTTGGAGGCAGAAAAGATGGTTCAGGGACCCAATTGTCATACCCTGGGACACGGGTAGGAATAGTGCAGAGACTCAGTGTCAGAACAGGGAAAGGTAACAGTGATACTGAGTCATACCCAATGACAAGGGAATGGCTTAAGGTGCAGAGCACAGCACCCTCCCCATGCCCACTCTCCACTACAGGTTGCTCAGGAAGTGGAGATACACTTAGGGATCTACCAACTGGTAGGGATAACTGGTGTTCATTCATCTGAGGAGCATCGTCCAAGACAGTGCTTGGATGCTCAGCTTCGAGTGCTGGCTAGGGTGAGAGAAAAGTCATCGTAGATACTCAGTTCCTGCCCTCCCTCCACTTCTCTTGCTCTTCAAGAATCAGCCTGAGCTGCCCTCCGCCCACTGCCAGGGAACCGGCATGGGACAAGGCTGATGCCACACTCACCACTTTTCTTAGTTGTTGCATGTATTCTGTTGGCAGAATACCCTGAGGACAGAGAAAGAGAGAATAAAGGTATGATTCTAAAAGCTATCCACATCCAGAAAAAGAATTACTAAATTTGAATGCACATCTCAGCAAACTGTTTGCTCTCTCTTTTTCTTTTTTCCTTCTTTTTTGCTTTTGTTTCTTCTTTCTCATGATTCGTTCCTTTGGTTATAAGTCTTCTTTACAACTTGACGATTGTGTCAGTAAGTTTAATGTGAAAGTATAGGTAGAATGTATATGGGATTACATGCCTACTGGGGGGAGGGGGAAGGGGAGGGAGGGACAGAAAATTGGAACCCAAAATCTTATGGAAATGTGTGTTGTAAACTAAAAATAAAAAGTAAATTAAAAAAAGAAAAGGTTGGATGAAAGGAAAAAAGAGCTTGGATCTCATTTTATGTATGGAAAAGATCAGGTGCAGTGAGGTTTGTTGATCAGGTCTAGAGACCTCCCTGGCACCTCCTTTTAAGCCGTCTCTTATGAGGACCTTTCCCCAGATACTTTCTTTCTGCATTTGTGTGTACTCCAGAATTTCCCAACAGGATTAGCCTTCAGATGTAAGATGCACAGAAGTTTAGGAATGTCATGTCCTCTGGGAAGGCTCCCTCAATTTCGCAGACCAGGAATATGCAGTCCCTTAGGACCTCACAGAGTTCTTGGTTAAGGTCCGATCTACAATGCAATAGTCTGTACTATCCACAGCCAACTCTCCAAATCTCCTAAGTCTCAAGAGGGTTGAAAATCTGCATTGGGAGAGGAAGCTTTGCCTCCAAGTATCCTGTTCATGCATGAAATCACAGATCCAGGCTCCCCTCTTATCTCTTCCTTTTCCCCCTTGAGAGGCAATGTGGCAAAGCAGGTAGAGAGCTGATTTCAGAGCGAGGAAGACCTGGGTTCAAGTCCAGCTGCTTCAGGCATATAATGTCTGTTTGACCCTGGGCAAATTCATTTCCCTCTCAATGTCACTCTCGAAAACTTTAAGGTACAAAGTATGTATTGATGTTCACTGGTAAAGGGAGTTCTCTATCTGGAGATCTCTGTGCCTAGGAAATCTCAGGCATGGACCTCTGGAGAGGAGGGGAGGGGAGGGGAGGAGTGGAGAGAGGGGGCAGAGGGGAGGGGAGGGAAGAAGCTAGGGCATGGAAGAGAGGAGGTGAAGGGAGAGGGGAAAGGACAGGCGAGGGGAAAAGAGGGGAGGGGAAAAGGGAGGAGGGGAGAGGAGGGCAGAGGAGGAGAAGGGAGGGAAAGAGAGGAGATGAGAAGAGGAGAGAAGAATGCATAGTCTATTTTTGCATATTTATATTGATCTGTCTCTGGCTTTCTCTAGTGGGCGGTGGGGAGGGAGGGAAGGAGACAGTTTGAAACTTAAAATGTAACAAAAAATACATTGAATTAAATTTTAAAAAAGGAAAGGGACAAGCATTTATGAAGCACCTGCTACCTGCTAAGTGCTTCAGAAATATTACTTCATTTGAGATGCTACATCAGTGTTTTCTAAATGAAAAAAGTTTGAACATGCACAAAGGAACAAATAGAAGGAGGAGCCTGAACGGGGATGTGGGGACAAGGTATGTGTGACCTAAGGCCCTTTGGGGCCTCGACTTTAGCTTCAGGGAAGCCTTCCTCACTGGGACTCTTAGAAGGCACATTGAAAGGTGACCATGTTCTGCCCTGAACAGAGACCAGGGCCAGCTCCTTGTTTGGAGCTGGGGGAGTGTAGGGATGGTCTGGAAGTCTAATTCTTTTTTCCAGGCTCTGACTCTAACTCTCTGTGACTTTGGACAATGTCACATCTGCTCAATGGATCTCTGTTTGCTCAATCGAAAAATGACAGGGTTGGAGTCTCTGATATCCTGGGTTCTAAAGTCCCTGCAGCTCTGACATCCTGGGTTTTAAGGCCTCCACCACCTCTGCCATCCTGGGGTTAAGGGCTCCCCAGCTCTGACATTCTGGGTTTTAAAAGCCCCCCAAAGCTCTGACAATCTCCATTCCAAAGGCTCTTCCAGCTTTGACTTCCTAGGTTCTGAGAACCTTCTTGTTTTAGCCATGTTATTCCTTATATACTAAGGAACTTCCTAGCTCAACACTCTGTTTCAATCCCACAAGTCTTAATTTCACTGCCACTTCCTGGGCTACAAGAGTCCCAAGTGCATCCTTCTGCTTCGGCTCACCTCAAGCCCCCTTCCCATTTCTCATCCCCTTTGTAGCTTCCCCCACTTCCTCAACCCCCCCCCCCATGCCCTAACCTGGACGTTCAGGCCTTGGTATCCCCCCTACCTCTCACTGGGAAGTTATCCATCTTGTAGAAGTCCCCGAGCCAGTGACCTATGGCATTCCGGGTCCTGTCCAGAAACTCTTGTCCAGTGGTGTCAGGATCCACACAGGATCTGGAGGAGAACCTGCACTTGTAGGTGACCAACACAGAGCCCATCCTAAGGACCAAGATTACAGGATGTTTGGCCAGGAGCCTGGCACAGATGGGGACCCAATTGCTCATCCCACTATGGCCTTGATCTACAAAGTCAACACACCTGAGGCAACTTGAGGTGGTTTTTTTTCCTATAGCCCAGGGAGGCTGGGTGAGAGGACTCCACAAACCTGAGAGGTCAAGTGATCAATTGCCCAGCATTCACAGAATACATAGTATGTGCAAGGCACTGGGCTAGGCACTGGGGATCCATGTACATCTCATCTAATCTCTCCGGCAGGGAATGAACTCTTCAATAGTGTCCCTGACTTGTTGCTTTTTCTCTCTTCTGCTCAACCACCAGCAGTTCTGATTTCAAGGATGTTCTCACATTAAGAGGAAATCTATATCCTGTACAACTGCTCCCACCCATCCTGGTTTTCCCCAATGGAATCCCATAGCTCAAGTCTGTTTGCTTTGCCCCATGAGGGCATTCCAACACTGGATGATTTTTCTCCTGCATCCTGAGGCTGCAGAATGTAAGCCTTGTGAGGGAACTGGGTGGCCATGTAGACCTGTACCCCTCAACAACATCCCTGACAAGCAGCCACCCAGCCTCTGTCTGAAGACCTTGAAATATGCCCGTAACTCAGTGAGGAAAATCACCAAGTGAGTTGCTTCCACTTATCCTCATAGAAGGAGGTTCAGTGTCCCCTTCCCCTTCCTACTCACTCTCCTCTGTCCCTCCTGAAATGTGCGGACCAGAACTGGACCTAACCTTCCTGATGGCATCCACTTGGGACAGAGGGCACAGTAATCTCTATCTTCTTTGTCTGGGCCACTATTTTACTATTCATAAGGCCTGAGAAGATCCTGTCAGCTGTCCTGGCTACACTCTCTTTCCTCCAGGACTGTCCAGAGGCATAGGACAGGTGGAAATCACCAGAGAGGAAGTGTTTGTAACAGGCCCAAACAGTTATCTATGGCGTATAATCTAAGTATTTCCACAAACCAGGTCTCCTCTCTCCCCTGAATGTTTACTCTGAAATTCTAATGGTTAGAAACACTTCAGATTTTAGGAGACAAGACTGAGATTTGAAAGAGACCCAGCTGATTATCTAGTCCCATGATGGCATAGACGAAAGACCACTGGCTCTCGATCTGATGACAGAGAATCTGGGTTCAAATCCTGCCTCTGATACTCACAACTCCCTTGATCAGCCTCACTTTCCTTACTGGTAAAATGAGGAGTCTGGACTAGACAGCTTGTGGGCTTTCTGGGTTTCTTCCAGCTCTACAATTCTCTCTCTCTGTATTGTTGTCTCTTTCTCTGTCTCTCTCTCTTTTGTCTCTTTCCTTCTCTCTCTGTCTCTGTTTCTCTCCCCCCCTTCTCTCTCTGTCTTTGATTCTCTCCCCCTTCTCTCTCTCTCTCTCTCTCTCTCTCTCTCTCTCTCTCTCTCTCTGTCCCTCTCTGTCTATGTCTCTATCTCTCTATCTCTCCCTTTCTCTCTGCCTTACTCTATCTCTCTGTCTCTCTTTGTCGCACTGTGTGTGTGTGTGCGCATGTGCGTGTGCGTGTGTGTGTGTCTCCTCCTTGAGTGGAACTGTGATTCAAACCTTGATCCTCCAATCAGAATCTGAAGGCCTCAAATTGAGAAGCTGAAGCAAAAATGTGTTATTTGTGGGTGTCTGAGGTATTTTTGAGAGGGTTGTGTAACATTAAGCCATCAATTCTTATTAACTCATGAGCCCACAATACTTTATGAGCTTGACTGGAAAAGTAAAATCAAGCCCTGACTGGAGGGGACACAAAGCGTGGACATGGGGGGGGAACGGATGTAGAGGGAGACAAGGTGGGAAACAAAGTCCAAAGGAGGTTGAACATCCTGGGGGAGACCTAGAGGAGGGGAGAGTGCAAACCAAATTGAAGTCACTGCGGGGTGATTAAAGAGAGGACCACAAGGAGGTGAGACCACAGGCATCCAGGGTTATACCTTGCCAAGAGACAAATTTACTTTGATGAAAGGAAAAACAATTAGAGGTGCCCCAAAGTGGAAGGGGCTGCCTGGGGAAGAGATGAATTCTCTCTTATTAGAGGTCTTTAGATAGGACGTGGATGACCATTTGTCAGCCATGTTATATTAGAGACCCTTGTTCAGGTCTAAGGTCACTAAACATCTTCTGTGGTTTATTGCAGTACTGGATTCTGCAATCTGTTTGGGCCCTGCCACAAGGCCACGCTGGGGAAGGATGAGGCCCGAGGTAGTATTGGCTGTGCCCAGTCCCTCTCTTCTTGTCTCTTCACAAGGGCACTGGCGATAAATATGACCTGTCTAGAGCTAGCCTTGCCCTGAGTGTCTCCAAGGAGTCTTAGATCATAGATCTCCATATGCTGTCAGAAGCCAGCAGGCAGGCTGTCCCAGAAGCAGCCAATGATGGGGTTGGCAGGAGTCAGGAAGAGCACTCAATTATCCATTAAGTGCCAGCACTAAGGCAGTGGAGGGAAGAGGGGTGAGGTGGGGAGGGATAGTTGGGGTTGTGGTTTACCTGGCCAGAGCTACACCTACCTGAGACCTGTGATGAGGCAGTAGCAGAATCTGTCCTGGAGCTGGCTGCCAGAGTACAACTGTGTTATCTGAAATAAAGAGCAACATGGTAGACCAAGGTGTGCCCCTGGCCCCTTTCTTCCCCCAACCCCAGGCACCCAAGGAAAGTTTGAGAAAGCTCTAGGGGATCCATTCAGGGAGCACAAAAAATTGCTATGAGGACAGGCCCAGGCACTGGGGCTCTGTCTCTGTCTCTCTGTCTGTGTCTCTCTGTCTCTATCTCTCTGTCTCTGTCTCTGTCTCTGTCTGTCTCTCTGGTTTTGGAGGTGGGCTTGAGATTGTCCTCGGGGGGTGGGGTAGAAACCCAGGGACACTGGTGGGAGGGGAGTCTGCAGGGGTGGGGCACAGAGGACTGCACAGGCTGCCATCCCTCTTCTGCTCCCTGGAACAAAACTCTGTTTCACATACCCTCGGTACAGCTCTCAGAGAGGATCCTTCTATAAAGTTTCAATAAAGGCCTTCTCTGGCATGTGTAATTGCTAGACCAGGAAGGAAGCCTTCATCACCTTCCCAGCATCCTTTTGCCCTTAACTCTGTTAGTCCATCCTTTGCAAACTTCCTGAGTCACCTTCCTAATGCCTTCTCTCCAATCACATCCTTCTACTCAAACGACCCTGTGCCTCTTCATTCCTTATTAAAGTATCAAGCTCTAAATCTGGCATTCAATGCCCTCCACAATGTGGGACCAATTGACCTTTCTAGCTTTTATCTTAAATATTTTGGAATCATAAATTTAGGTATGGAATGGATCTCTGAGGTCATCCAATCCATCCTACCCCACCCCCGACGCACACACACACACACACACACACACACACACACACACACACATGCAAACACAAACACACACATCATCTTACAATCAAGAAAACAGACCTAGAGAGATTGCTTCCCTTAGGTCACATGGGTAGCAAGTAAAAGATCCAGGATGTGAACCCAGGTCCTTTGACTCTAAATCTTTCATTTCTTTCCATTGCTCCACATTTCCTTCTCGCGCTCTTTACTCCAACCAGACTGAACTGGTCTTCTCCCCACCCATTGCCTATACCCCATTTCTATCCTGCCCTCTCATCTCCATGCTTTAGCTCTCATACTTACTCCATGTCTGAAATGTTTTCTTCTTGGCAAAATCTCTCCCTTCCCTGGAGCCCCAATTGTGGTCCACAGATATAACTAGGGTGGCAGCAGCAGAGCTTTGCCCCAGGGCACCCCTAGCCTTGTCCAGCACAATCACTCCTCCATGGCCTCAGTGGCTTGATCCTGCTCCCTAGTGGCAGTTTCCATTTGGGGTATATCTCCCCCTCCCTACAACTAGGGAATTTAGATGGTATAAGTGACAGTGCCCTGAGCCCCCTCCTCCTTTGCCTGCTCTCATCCACCACAAAAGTGTAAGTTCACATTCACACATGTGTGCTAATATTGTGCCAGAAATTGCTTCCTCCCCCTAGTGGCTCCACCCCTTGTTTCCACCCACCATCCCCCCTCTCCCCCAAAAAATTGCCACTATTTGCCTCAGAAACTAAAATTGCTAGCAGTGGTTTTGCTCAGGAGTCAGTTTCCTCCAAGAATTTTTCCCAGTCCTTTCCTTCCCATCCCAAATAAAAGTGATACTCCCTCTTAAAATTTCTGACAGCACTTTCTCCAGGCTTCTCAAATCATAGCTAATATTTCCATAACCCTTATAAGGACATCTTGAGAACTCCTTTGTGAGGTAGCTGCTATTATTATCCCTCCTTTACAAATGAGAAAACTACAACTGAGAGAGGTCAAGTGACTTGTCCAGGAACACACAGCTAGTAAGTCTCTAAGGCAGAATTTAATCCAGGTCTTTCCAACTTCAGGTCCTATGTTTTATCCACTATATCACTCAGTCAACTCATTTGCACTTATTTCACTCTCATAGAATGGTTGGGTTGGGATGTCTCGCTCTGCTATAGAATGAAAACACCTTGAAAGCAAGGTCTATGTGCCATTTATCTATCTTTCCCATAGTCCTATATGGTATATGCTTACAAAATATTTGGTAGTTGAATGGATGCATGGATGGATGGATACATAGATAGATAGATAGATGGGGAGAGAGAGAGAGAGAGAGAGAGAGAGAGAGAGAGAGAGAGAGAGAGGGAGAGAGAAATATGCATGGACCCACAAACTGACAGAAGGATGGATGGGTGGATGGATGGATGGATGGATGAAGGGATAGATGGAAGTGATGGAGAGATGGATGGAAGGGAGGAAGGAGGGATGAATGAATGGTTGAAGGAAGAGAGATAGTGATCAGAGTAAATAAGGGGGTAGGATGAGTTGATAGGGATCTTACTGATGTGGGCCAATGATATGGATGGTAGAAATGTCTGAGCTTTATATGCAACAAGAAGGGCTGGGGAGAGAATAAGAGTACCAGACATAGAAGGAAGACATTGATGGGAAGTCTGGACCTGGAAACATTATATGTTAGTTGTCAAAGCCTTGTGTTGTAAGGGAATGCCAGTGTTCTAGCATCTATGGAGTGCCAGAGCCCTTCCAGGAAGACAGGAATCACAACCACTCCAAGTGACGTAGTTTGTTCAGATCCTGTCTCACGGGCACATAGGTCCAGAGTTGAAAAGAGACTTCGGAGGTTATCTAGGTCATCCTTTTCATTTTGTAGAACTGAGGCCCAGAACTCTAAAGTGCCCAAGGTCACCAAGGTAGGTAAGCATCCAAAGTGCGATGTAAACTCTGACTCCCAAGTCAGTTTTCTTTCCATTCTTCTGCCTCCCTCATCTGGAGTATTGTGTGTGGTGCAGGATGCCACATGTTTGGGAGGATATGGATGAGTGAGTCCCCAGAAATGAGGCACAGGTGGAGGAAAGAGAAAAATGAGAACTGCTTCCTTGGTACCAAGAGACTCAGGAAAAGCTCTTGCTTAGTTGGACCCAGGAGAGGTGGAAGAAAACAGGACTTTTGGAGAGACCCTGAAGGCTTTTCAGGTTGGGAAGGGGCTGGACAGTGAGTGACTGTCTGAGAGAGAGGTCTGAGGACTCTCTGAGTGGGACTTGCTTCACAAACAAGACACAGGCAAGATTTCCTACAGATCCTGGGCAAGTCGGGTCTCTCAGCCTTCCTTGTGTGAAGAGGTCACTACATGCCCTTAAGGATGCTGATGCTGCCAGAGGATGCAGGGAGTGAAAGGTGATGGGGAGAGTCTTCCAAACTTGAAGGCCTCAGAAAGGACCATAGATCATAGGTTGGATGACTTCGGAGGCCATCTAGTCCAACCCTCTAATTGTACAGATGAGGAAACAGACTTGGAAGTTGAAGTCATTGTCTCAAGGTCAAACAAGGGATAAGTAAAGTATCTTCTGCATCCTTGGTCTGTGGAAGTGGAAGAGAGTGGGCTAGGGCACAGCTTGAACCTAGTTCTTCATGAGTGGGGCAAATTTCTGTGTATGTGAAACCTTTGACTCATGCCCACCAAGTTGAGATGGCAGTATCTCATGACTGGAAAGGATCTTAGAGGTCATCTAGACCAAATTCAACATGAGCAAGAATCCTCTCTCCAACATTACCAACAGCCTTTTCTTGAAGACCTCTGTTGAGAGGAAGGGAACCCACAACCACACAAGGCAACCACTTTTTATCTAATTGCCACAAAACTTTCCCTTAGATCCATTAGTTGCTCCTTAACCGACCCATGGGGCTTAGGCAGAAAAAATACAATCCTATTTGAACTGCAAGCTTGCTGCCTTCTCCCACACCAGGTTTCTTTCATCCAGGGTAAAGATACTACTTTCTCAATCAATCATGATATGACATGACCTCCTTGCCCATCACCACCCAGTCACATTCCTGTGGATATTCCTCAGTTTGCCAGCTTCCTAAAATGTGGGGCCTAGCACTGAACGCAATGTTCCCAAAGTGATCTAAGCAGGGCAAAGTCCAGAAGATTTATCATCCCTTTGATCTTTGGTTGTGATGCATCTCTTATTTCAGCCTTAATCATATTTGCTTTTCCAGATATTCCCATTGTTCCTTCATGAAGAATTTGTAATCCAAATGAAATTACAAGCTCTTTTCAGATGGATTATTGCTACTCTTTTTCAAATTGATTAAAAACACTAGGATGGATGGCTTTACATTTATCTCCATTAAATTTTCTCTTAATCAGTTCAGTTCCTCCTGTCTCTGTGATCCATTATCCAATGGGTTAGCTACCCATTTTCAGCTTTGTACCTTTAGAAAATTGGATGAGGAATTCTCTCTATGACTTTCAGAAGCTAATGAAAATGTCATATAGCACAGGGCCAAGCACAGATTCCTTGCAAATCCACTGGAGATCTGCTTCCAAGTTGATGCAGAACCATTAACCCTCTTTGAGCCTGGTTACCTTTGAATCTGGCTACCTATATCATCATCTATGGCCAGTGGATAGTCTACCGAACCTGGAGTTAGGACAGCCTGGATGGTCGCTGGGTAAGGTCTATTGCTGGGAGCTGGAAGCACAGTGGAGCAAATCCCAGCATGGGCTGTGCCTGCACCAGCAGACCAGGAGCCAGGAGGAACAGACCCTAGAACCCTGAATCAGTGAGGTGTGGCAGTTAGCAGACTTCTGAAGCCACAAAAACCAAAGACAACAGAGAAGATTAGAGGGAAAAAACTGCAGAGACAGAGTGAAAGGAGTTCACCGTTCAGCCACCTCCCCAGGAGCAGTGGAGGTGGTGCAGCTACAGAACTACAGCTGCAGTTGTTTGCAGCCCCAGGCCCACCTGGTGGGAGGAATTAAGTGGTGGATCAGAGCCGGAGTGCAGAGTCTGCTCAGATATGAGTTGCAGCCTGGTTTGGTGGTTCTTGGGGGAGGAGGAGCGTTGGTGTGGTAGAACTTGATGTGTAGAAATAGCTCTGAAAACACCAGAACAACCCCTCAAGCTTGGGACAAAGTACACTATACAAGCAGTCGTACCCCAAATAAAAACTCAAGGGTCAAGTAGTTGGCTTGGAACATGGCCAGGCAGCAAAAATGGACTCAGTTTCAGACTCAGACTCAGACTTTGGAAACTTTCTTTAGTGACAAAGAATACCAAAACATACAGCCAGAAGAAGTCAACAAAGACAAGCAGCCTATATAAAAGCCTTCAAGAAAAAAAAAACACAAAATGTTTTCAGGCCGCGCAAGAGCTCAAAAAGCATTTGGAGAAGCGAGTTAGAGAAGGAGAGGAAAAATTGGGAAGAGAAATGAGAGTGATACAAGAAAAACATGAAAAACAAGTCAAGGACTTGCTAAAGGAGACTCAAAAAATACTGAAGAAAATAACACCTTAAAAAATAGACTAGATCAAATAGCAAAAGAGCTGCAGAAAGCCAAAGAGGAGAAGAATGCCTTGAAAGGCAGAATTAGCCCAATGGAAAAGGAGGTCCAAAAGACCACTGAAGAAACTACTACCTTAAAAATTAGATTGGAGCAAGTGGAAGCTAGTGACTTTATAGGAAATCAATATATTATAAAACAGAACCAAAGGAATGAAAAAGTGGAAGACAATTTGAAATATCTCATTGGAAAAACCACTGACCTGGAAAATAGATCCAGGAGAGATAATTTCAAAAATTATTGGACTACCTGAAAGCCATGATCAAAAAAAAGAGCCTAGATGTCATCTTTCAAGAAATTATCAAGGAGGACTGCCCTGATATTCTAGAGCCAGAGGGTAAAATAGAAATTGAAAGATTCCACCCATCGCCTCCAGAAAAATATCACAAAAAGAAAACTCCTAGGAATATTGTTGCCAAATTCCAGAGCTCCCAGATCAAGGAGAAAATACTGCAAGCAGCCAGATAGAAACTATTTGAGTATGGTGGAAACACAATCAGAATAATACAAGATCTACCAGCTTCTACATTAAGGAATAGAATGGCTTGGAATATGATATTCCAGAAACCAATGGAGCTAGGATTAAAACCGATAATCACCTACCCATGCTCCAAGGCAAAATACAGGCTTTCAACAAAATAGAGGACTTTCAAGCTTTCTCTGTGAAAAAACCAGAGCTGAATAGAAAATGTGACTTTCAAACACAAGAATCAAAAGAAGCATAAAAGGTAAACAATAAAGAGAAATCATAGGGGCTTACTGAAGTTTAAGTGTTTTGTTTACATTCCTATGTGGAAAGATGATGTGTATAATTCATGAGACCTCAGTATTAGGGTAGCTGAACAGAAGATACATATATAGCTATATATTTATATTTATATATAGACAGAGGCACAGAGTGAGTTGAATATGAAGGGATGCTATCTCAAAAAATAAAATCAAATTAAGGGATGAGAGAGGAATATATTGAGAGAAGAGGAAAGGGAGAGATATAATTGGGTATATTATCTCACATAAAAGTGGCAAGAAAAAGCAGTTTTGTAGGAAGGGAAGAGGGTAGGTGAGGTGCAATGAGTGATTCTTTCTCTCATCGGAACTGACCTGAGGAGGGAATAATGTACACACTCGATTGGGTATCTTACCCCACAGGAAAGAATGAGGAAGGAGATAGAAAGGGGGGATGATCGAGGGGAAGGCAGATAGAGGGAGGAGGTAATCAAAAGCAAAGACTTTTGAAAAGGAAGGGGGTTAAGGGAAAAAACTGAATAAAGGGGGTAGAATAGGAAGGAGCAAAATATAGTTAGTCTTTCACAACATCAGTATAGTGAAAGGGTTTTACATAATGATACACATGTGGCCTACATTGAATTGCTTGCCTTATTAAGGAGGTTGGGTGGGGTGGGAAGAGGGAAGAGAATTTGGAACTCAAATTTTTAAAAGTAGATGTTCAAAAAAAAAGTTTTTCTGTGCAGCTAGGAAATAAGATATACAGGTAATGGGGCATAGCAATCTATCTTGCCCCACAAGAAAGTAAGGGAAAGGAGGATGGGGGTAGAGTGGGGTGACAGAAGGGAGGGCTGACCGGGGAATGGGGCAATCAGAATATATGCCACCCTTGAGTGGGGGAGAGGGTAAAAATGGGGAGAAAATTTGTAATTCAAACTCTTATGAAAAATCAATGCTGAAAACTAAAAATGATAAATAGATAGATAGATAGATATAGATAGATAAATGAATGAATGAATGAATGAATGAATGAACAAAAAACAAATGAGATGGAGAAACCAATGGCAAACCACTCTATTATCTTTGCCAAGAAAGCCCCAAATAGGGTCGATGAAGAGTAGGACATGACTTGAAAGTGAATGAACAACAAACAATGATCATCTAGACATCTCTCCATCTTGCCCAAAGGAGAGCATGCGGCATTTCATCAAATGGTTTTCTATTATCTGCAGAAACTATATCCATAGCCCTCCTCTGATGTACCAGGTTAGTAACCCTATGAAAGAAGGAAATCAAGTGATTTGGACATGGCCTGTTCTTCATGAAGCCATACTAGGTCTCTGTGATCACTGCTTCCTTTTCTAAACTATGACCAACAATCCCTTTAATATTGTGCTCAAGAATTTGGTCAGGAATGAAAGTCAGGTTCAGTAGCCTATAGCTTACAGAGTCCATTCTCTTCTTTTAAAAATAATGGGGATATTTCTTTTCTTTAATCCTGTGGTACAGCTCCCATATCTTGTTTTTCTTCACAGTCTTTCAAATATCGCCGACAGTAGCTCATCAATTAGATCTGGTTCTATCAGTATCCTAGGATACAGTTTTCTGATGACAAGAAGGGCAATTAGGCACTCTCTTTCCACCCACCTACTTATTTTGTCTACCAATTCCTTTATAGCCATTTTGTCCTGTCCTATCCAGACCAAAGATCATTCCTTTTTTCAGTGAAAAAATGAAAAAAAAGGTGAGGTGCTATGCTGTCTCTCCCTCATCTATTATATTTTTCCCATCCACTACAAACAGTGCTCCTATCCCTTCTTTGAGCCTCCTGTTTTTTCTTAAAAATATCTACCAATGGGGGCAGCTAGGTGGCCCAGTAAGTAGAGTACCAGCCCTGGAATCAGGAGGTCTTGAGTTCAGATCTGGCCTCAGACACTTGACCCATGTACTAGCTGTGTGACCTTGGGCAAGTCACTTAACCCCAATTACCCTACCCAAAAAAATATGTCTACCAATTCCTTATTGTTGCTCTTATTCACTGAATTGGCAGTTCTTAGTCTTCCTTGGCAGTTTCGATGCATGTAGAAATTTAGCATCCCTGACACTTCGTATATTATCACACCATAGCTTGTTTGTTTTTTTTTAATTTTTGTATTCATCCTCCATTATCTATTCTTTTTTCCATCTTCCCTATACGACTTATTTTCAAATGTCTTTGAAAAATTCTAGTTGGCTGATGAGTTCCCTGTATATCCACATTGTTATTTCTATTTTCTTCCTCACCATAATTTCTTATTCAGAGTTTTATTCTTGAGAACTTGCCATTCCTCCTGAGCTGGCTACTCCCTATAAATTTGTAAGCCCAGAGATTCCATATTTCCTTCCTCTGAACCCTTTGAGATGCACTGTCCTAAAGATACGGTGCTTGTCAAACTATTTCTTGTTCTTCTCTCCACAAGCACAAAGGCTAAGATGGAATGCTTACCTCCCCCCACCCCGAGGTTGCCAACATTTCCACTCTAGCATCTAATTCCTCTCTCTTGGTGAGAATATATACAGAATAGTTGATTCCTCTCAAAGATTCTTCTACCTTTTGAAGGATAAACAGCCATTAAGGTAAATAAAGAAATGATTAGCTGTTATGCTTGAGATAGAGGAGAGCTCCAGTGGATGTCTGTATGATTGAAGCCCCGGGTTATATTATGCCTCTGTATCAGGCTCATAATGTATTCTCTTCTAAATCTCTTCATCTATTTTTCTCTTTCTGCTCAAGTAGTCTGTAGTATACTGTGATGATATTTCTGTTTCAGTCTTTACTGGCCTTCACCCAAAAGCTCTCTACTACGCTTCTCGCCCTTTGGTTCCTGGATTTCCTCGTGATAGCTCAGCTGTGATTGCTGCCAAATGTAGCACAGAAAATGCACTTAGTCATAAAGGAAAGCCCATTGGCTATGGAACTGTGGCCCCAGGCAGAGTGCCATACTTGTTGGTAAGGCATGGAAAGACATTTTTCTAAGTAATAGAAGTAGAGACATTAGATATAATTTTCTTAGCCATAGACCTTATGTTATAATGACCCAACATGTCATACATTCAATAAATATTTACTATCTTAGTGCTTACAGAGAGCTATGCTTAGACTAGGAGAAATACAAAGTCCCAAGTTTGGATAAGACAAAAATGTCATGGTGCTCAGAGTCTAGTATACACAGAGGATACTTAATACTCTATTCCATGGCAGAAGAGGTGCTTTGCAAAGGCCTAGGAGAATAGTTGTTATGAACTGGGGCTCTTGGTCCAGGGAAGGAGAATCAGAGAAAACTTTCTGGAGGATGTGGTGTTTGAGGGAGAGTTTTAAGTCTGGGTAGGAATTCAGTATGTGAAGAAAGAGAATGAAGACATACTATATCTAGGGATCAGCATAAACAGCTTTTGTTCATCTTTCTTTTTGAAGAGGACCATGACATCAGGGAAATGATGACATGATTTGCAGTCGACTTTGATTTGAGTGAGGGAGGGCTGTGCAAGGTCACCAGCCTCACTTTCTCCTTCAGAGCCATCTGGGTTCAGTGGCCTGATATTCATCAGGATAGCTGCAGATGGCTCAGGATGCAATGGGACACCTGGGCCCTTTCAGGCTAAGGCCTTTCCAGATCCTCAGGGGAAGAGGACACTTCCAGCAGCCAGATCACCCTTCCCCCACACCTCAGGCTGTGACCTGCAGAGTAATCCTGGGGAAACTGAGACTTCACAGGCCTCCATCCTTCACACACACCAGCTCAGCACCAGGTGAGCTGTAGCAGTATATAGCTTCTAGCTGACAGAATCATAGGCCACAGCACACGAAGCCAATAACCAGGCTCCTAGTTCTCAGCAAAAGAAGCTTGGGACAGAGTCCCCTGTGCCCAAGAAGCAGAAATCCATTTGAAAAGCCAGGACAAAGGCAACCACCATGAAGCAGCAAATGAAAAAAGTAAAAAAAAAAAGACCACAGCTTCTTATTATGGGCACAGAGAAGATCAAAATATGAATTCAGAACAGGACAACATTGACACTATACCCACATCTGAAACCTCAAAAGGGAATATGATCTGGACTCAAGCACAAAAAGCATTCCTGGAAGAGCTCAAGGAGGATTTTAAAAGCCAATTAGGTGAGATAAAAGAAAAATTACAGAGTCTAACAGGAGAAAATAACTACTGTAATAGGAAGTTGGGCCAAACGGAAAGAGAGGTATAGATGCTATATGAAGAAAACAATTTGTTAAGTATTAGAATTGGGCAAGTAGAAGCTAATGCCTCTATGAGGCATCAAGAATGAGTCCAACAAAATCTTTAAAAACAAAGAAGTCAGTCAAGGGTGACCCCTTTAATGAGAAAAACAGAGAAAAATTAAATGGGGGGGG
>CM053622.1:483246918-483267490 GCA_028646595.1 Phalanger gymnotis | reverse complement strand
GGAAGGAAGGAAGGAAGGAAGGAAGGAAAGAAGGAAGGAAAGAAGGAAGGAAGGAAGGAAGGAAAGAAGGAAGGAAGGAAGGAAGGAAGGAAGGAAGGAAGGAAGGAAGGAAGGAAGAAAGAAAGAAAGGAAGGAAGGAATCTAGCCAGTAAACTCCACGTTAACTGGGGAGCTTTCAGGCACCAACATTTACCTCTCTTTGGAGAGGAGAAGGAGAGGGAGAGGTTGAGCTGAGGTACCCAACTGGCTCAGTCCCCATTCAGGGAGCCCAGATGACTCGCAGCTTGTATTCATCCTTCATTTGCAAAGAGGACCATGACATCAGGAAAGTTAAAGCACAGAGAAGGGAGAGATTATATAATGTTTGGGTGGGTCAGAGAGTAGTCCAATTTGGCTGGTGTGTAGAGTGACTGGGGGTGAGTAAGAGGAAAACTAAAAAAGATGAGTGTTGTTAGATTGTTTGAAAGGACTTGAATGCCATACAAGAACACTTGGACTTTATTTCATAGGAAAGCACTAGAGAGTTTTAAGCAGAGAAGAAACATGAGGAGATCTGTACATAAGGATCCTATTCCCATGAATTCATGTCCTGTCTCTGAGCTAATATATGCCCTCTTCCCTTCTGTTTCTTTCCACTTAAGATTTCCATAAGTGATTAGAGCCAAAGATTAGCAAATAGGAAACTTGGATGAGTGGGGGTGGTTAGAGCAGCCTACCTTGTCCTGGATGTCTCTCTGCAGTGCTTGGTACTCTGGGGATGTGGCATCAGGGTTGGTAAGGCTGTGTTTGATGATCCTGAAATAACCCTGGTATTCCCCTTGTCCAGGTGTACTCTGGGATGAATAGCCTAGAGTTAGAATTGAAGGAGGAACAGCTGATAGGATCATCAGACTGAGAGCATGTTTATTATACTGAGAGCATGAGTTTAGTCAAACCTCATTTTACAGGAAAAGAAACTGAGGCCAATGGGGGAAGGGTACTTTCCTAGATCTTGCCACTAGTGTCAGACTTAGGATTTGAACTTGGGTCCTCTGAGTCCAAATCTAGCACTTTCCCCTTCAGCATGCATTCTTCAGGAATTTATGGCCAGACATAGGGTCCCCACAAAACTACACTGGCATCCTGGGATTGAAGAGTGGATACTCAATAAACTTTGTCGGAAATCAACGTCAGAGATGAAGGGCTGGGGATAGGAGAGAGCCTGTCCTTCTGCCCCATGCATTATTTAGATTGTTTTGTGTTAAAATTTTCTTCAGGTTTTCATCTTCCAAATAAACACACAAAATGTAAGTTGTAACAATTAGTGCTCAAGTTGGCCAATGGGTCTTAACAAGCAAGTGTCAGCAGGCTAGTGAGTCATGCATTATTGGGAATTCCAGCATGCAGAGGCAGGAATATTTGCGTGTAGTGACTTATCTGCAATGCAATACTATGTGGGTTAAATGACAATATTGCATCATCAAAATTTCATTATGGGAAAATAAAACACATTTACAATAAATTATTATTTTTAAGATGTAACATTTTTTTTAAAATTTTGATTTTTCAAATGATGCCAATTTCAAAGGAAAAATGTTGTATGGTTTCAGACAGTAGGGCCCCAGAGGGACACTGAATTGTTTTTGTTTTCTTTTTTTGTAAAGGGAGAAGTAGTCCACATAAGTTGGGGAACCTCTGCCATAGAAGATACTTAATACATATTTATTGATTTATTGGTTGATTCTTTTGGCAAAGCCCAGTAGGCCTGAGATGCCTCGGGCTATCCTTTTGAGGGGAATACTCAAAGGTGTCTTGTTTGCAATTTCCATGGAGATTGTTCTGGTTAATTGTTAAAGGAAGAATTAGGCAATTCAGGCTTCTCTGGTCTTCACAGAGGCATAATTCATTTATCACTGGCCTCAGAGCCAGGAAGAGTCAGCTTCAAGTCCTGTCTCTGACACATAATGGTTACGTGACTCTGGGTAAATCACTTAACCTCTCCTTACTCTAGGTAACTTGCTAAGACTGTAAGTTGCAGAGAATGGGCTAACTTGCATTGGTAGAGGCAATTCCCTAATCTGGGAGTTCCCTATATCCATGAAATGATACATTTATTTTCTGTTCCTTATCCCTGAACTTTGTGATGTGTGATCTGTAGTGGCACGCTGAGTCCCACACCCCAGAGTCTCCTTTCTCTGTTTGGGAAGTAACTATATTTTAGGAGAGAGACATGGAAGGTCCAAGATTGTTCCTTCTTCCTAGACTGCTTGGTCTACAGGAGGCAGAAGCAGCTGCATCCCCTATCTGTCCAACTTCCAGTCCCTACAGTCCTCACTGCAAATGCAGACACTGATCTGGTGGTTTGTTGGTTTAGGAGCTAGAGAAAAAAGTTCCATTACAGAAGCATAAAATCATGAATAATAAAATAATAGCTATATGAGACCTCAGAAGCCAGTGAGTCCAACCTGTAGGTGAGCAGGAATCTCCTCTACCACACCACAGGTGTGCATTAGAGATGGATAGAGGCCACAGCCACCTCCAGGTAGAGAGCTCACTGAAGTTGGCGTCATTAGCTACCAGCCCAGAGACCTACACTGAGGAGAAGCTTGTTCAATGAGTGGCTGACAGAATGTACTCATCCAGTGGCTGCTAGGCTGAACTTCAGGACCTCTGCTCAGCATGCCCAATGAGGGTTTCTGCTGGTGACTCCATTAATCAGGCAAGCTGAAATCAGGGCTCCCCAGGGAACCATCATGTGAGTTCATCCCTACCCCTTCTCCATTCTCTGCCACAGCGCTTAGCATCAATTGTGTTGTACTGATCCCTCTGACCTGCTTGTGTGGACAGCTAGGAGAATCATTACCATCCAAATTTGGAAAGAGAAATTGGGAGGACTGAAGCTATGGCTCTAAATGATGAAGGGCTACAGGGACCTACAGTTCATTTTTTCACTATTGTGTCATGTGTTAGAAAGGATGCCAGATTTAGAGACAGAGGATCTGGGTTCAAATTCCATCCTTGCCACTTACTACTTGTGACCTTGAGCATTATCTCCCTCCCAAGGCAGCCCATTCAGCGCTTGAGATTCCTTACTGATGATACTTGAAAGGGCTTCAGGGGCCACAGCCCTTAGCAAAGGCCATATCTGGTTGAGATTGCCACACTGGGAGCCCACCTCTGAGGTCAGGAGGGGAACAAGGCTTACGACTCACAGATGGCTGAGGGTGGAGTTGGAGGTAAAATACTTACCGGCAGGAGGTCTGACCACTCTGTTCTCATTGTAACCTAAAAAACAAAGAAGCGGCAGTCAAGGAAGACAGCAGCTTAGAGGCCCAGCTGAAAGAAGGACTTAGTTTATCACCGCTGGGCAACCAAGGGACTTGCATCTTGTGGGAAGGCAGAGAATTCTCCCATCCATTGCCTAATTCTTTTGTCTGAGACCCAGCCAGGAAGGTAGAGGGACCAAAGAGGCTTGGAGCTCTAAGTGATTTCCTGTGGGAGCAAATGTAGACTTGTATTGGTCCACCCTTTTTCTTCTCTGTCCTGAGCAATAACTCATTGCTCCTAATTCTGCCTTCTGGGGTGTCCAGCCCAATCCAAACCCTCTTCCTCATGACAATCTTCTGGTAATAGAAGACTGTGATCGTGATGTCTCTGGGCTAAACAGGAACAGGTCCTTCTAGCTGTCGCCATCATCATCACTGGTATTTGTATGTATGGCGCTTTAAGGCTCTCAAAATACTTTGGACATGTTACATCATTAGATTGGTGCTACTATTACTGTCCCCATTTTACAGATGAGGAAACTGAGGATCCGAGAAGTTCACTTAAGTGACTTGCCCAAGTCATGCAGCCAGTGAGTTTCTGAGGCCAGATTGGAACTCAGGTTTTCCTTCTCACTGATGTCCCCAGTAGGAAAGATTTCCCACTTCCCCAACTCTGCATTATTCAGCTTTTCCTCAAGTACTAATCTCATGACAAAGCCCATTAAGGCACTCCAGGGAAGGATTCAGAGATGCCAGCAGGTCATACCTGTGGTGATAAATGATGGTAATGGACTGGAAGATGTTACTGGAGCAAAAGTGTTTGGCACAGGAGCTGAGAATAAATCAGGATGAAAGAAAATCATTGGCAAAACCACAATTGGCAAAATTATAGCACCAAGAGAAGACCATTGAATGAGAAAAGGGCTTTGCTTGGCTTGGCCAAGAATGATTGGTCCATCAAAAAACATTTATTAAGCACTTGCTATATACAAGACCCTGTGCTAAGTGCTAGAGATACAAAAAGAGGCAAAAGATGGTCCCTGCTTTCAAGGAGCTCGCAATCTAATGGTGGAGATGACCAAGTGGGAACCCACATTCTCAAAGAGAATAAGATGAAGTTGAATGATCACAAGAGGTGTCAGGTATTGGGGAAATGCTAATGCAGGTGAGACAAGAGGGGCTTTTGGAGGGGGCTTTAATTTTCCTCCTCTTCTGAGTGGGATGCAAAGATATATGCCAAGTGCCTTCAGGGATCTCTCTGGCAAATGACTAGCTGTTTACATCCTGTCTAGTCTTTGTGACAGGAGAGCTCAGAGGATATGCCAAGTCACCCCTCCTATCTTGTCCTCCCCTCTACTTGTTAGGATAAGCAGGGTTTGTTGGGAAACTCTAAGTCTGTTTCCTTTCTCCAGCTTTCAAGAGCATTATAAGAGCCCAGTGAGGACATCCCAGAATACTGAAGTCACTACATTCCTACCTGTGTAGGCTCCAGGCCCTGCAGATCCCAGGGAATGCGTGAAGGTTGATCCAGTGGCTGATCTACAAGCTGCAGAGGAAGAGTATTATTGAAAGGTGACCCTACAGGGGACACAGTTCAGATTGCGAACTCTTAGAGATCATTCTTTGTGTTCCCAGCACTTGGCACCTTATTTGGCACATAGGAGAGATTTATAAATGATTGTTGCCTGGACACCATCTCTGAGTTCTATCTGCAGGAAGTGATTAATAATACTTGACAAAATAGTAAGTGAATATCGTCCAATTCCTTTGATAACTGCTTGAGTGACCGTAGGAGGGGCCTTCACCAGCTAAGGCTACTTTCACCGCTAGTAACATCTCTAGTACAAACAGAATTAAGGTCTCAAGACATTCATTCCATCGTGTCATTCCTGCTCCAGGAACACTTTTACAAGTGATCTTCATCTGTGAAATGTCAATTCTCCTGACTTGCCTTTTAGGAGAGTTTATTACATTATCACCATGCAACCTTGGATAGAGGAATGGGAATGCCAGAGAGTGAGGCAATGTTGCTGGTCATGAAGGGCCAGAAGGACCTAAATGTCTTTTTTCTCTACCCAGGATCTTTTGCACATAGAATTTCATCACTGGAAGCCTCGTCAGAAGGCATATAAACCAGGAATCCCCTAATATCCCTGAAAAAAGGATAACCACCATCTGCCTGAAGAGTGACAGTGATAAGAAACTCATTCCATATGGAGGCAGCTGATGCTAATATAGGAAGTCCTTTCTAATAACGGTCAAGTGAGTTACAAAGGCACAGGATTTAGAGAAAGCCATGATGATTCCACTTTTCTCAGTCATACTGAGGACCAATTCCACATGTGGAGAAATTTTGGGAATCACAACTGGCCTGAGAATCAAAGGATATTTGAAGAACAAGACACTTACTTGTAATGGGTTGGACTAGACTGTGCTCATTATAACCTGGAAAACAAAGGACAGACAATGAAAGGAAATGTCCAAAGAGATGGGAAAAGAACTGAGAGAGCGCTTGAGAGGCTAGATTGAGGACAGAGGACCTGGTGGCTCAGCTGGCTATCTCTTGGCATCTGGAGGATCTGCTCTTTGAGGGAAGGGACAAGAGAATTCTCCTGGCACCTGCCAGCTCTCTGACATGACAAACATTAAATTTCCCATGTTGAGCTTGTAATTAAACTTTAATTAAACATTCAATTTCCCACTTTTTTAGATCAGTCCAAGCACAGATCCTCCATCCTGTATTCATAAAATAGGTTTTGAGAGTTCAGATAGAAAGTTTTATTAGTCCTTTTAGATTTCACCTTATTAGATTTGACACCAACATTCTAGCCTATGCTTTGGGATCCTAACTCAGCCATCCAACGTATTGGTTCTATATTAAAGCTTTTGGTTTAGATACACAATCGAAAAGCATGTGACTTATACCTTTGGCCAACCTATTGACTTTTAAAACATAGCACAGAGACCCGAAATATCAGTGGGACAATCCACATGAGGAACTTCCATGAGGGGACCACCTATGCTTGCTGAGGCTGTGCATTCCACTTATTAATGGCATTCATAATGGAAAATTTTCACTTCATATGAATCTAAATACATTCCTTACCAACTTTGACACATTATTTTTAAGTTTGCTCTCTGAGGCCACATAGTAAGCTGTTGTATGTTTGTCCCATGAGAGGCCTTTGAATATTTGAAGATAAATAATTAGACCTCTTTTATTCATACTAAACACACACGGTTCCCTCAGACCACTTTTTGATGACATACTTTCAAGTTCCCATGCTGGACATTTTATTTCTCTAAAGGCATTTCCTAAAACCCGTATCCTCAGAAGAGGAGAAAATATTGAAAATGGGTGTTGAACAGGCCACAGGACAGTAGTGGGAGTGCCATTTTCCTGTTTACACTGACTAGATTGATCTTCATAGGGACTAATTGGAGTCTTCCATCACACTGTTGCACCATGTTGAGATTTCAATCTGCTAAACTCTTGAGTGTTCTCAATGTGAAATCTTACTAGTCATCTTCTGGTCATGCAGTTAATTTGCAATCTGTATCCATATTTTTGCCTTATCTTTAACTAAATGTCATGTTCTTAGATGTCATGCACCCATGTAATCTTTGTTGAAGTTGCATTCTGAGTAAAATTGTTAACCACCCCACCCTTCTGATTTCCTGTGCTTTCTACATTTTCTTCCATCTGTGATTCTATCCAACTGATTGTTAAAATATTGCTTCTAATGGGACAAAAGCAGATCTCAGAAGCTGGCACTAATTGAAACAAGTCAAACAATGAAAGGGAATGGGTTGTGTTAACCAGGCAAGTAGGCATGAGTATGGCCCATTTTGTGCAGGTGGAGAGAGGATTGGGAGCATAAAGTTCTAGGGGGTAGGCTGAGAAGGAGTTAGGGCCTAAATCAGAGTGGGGATAAAAGGAAAAGATACTAACGTTGGGACTATGGTCTCATTATAGAGCTTATGCTGGAGGCGAAGGGGACAATTATTGACCCAGTGAGGAGCCTCACCATCAAGGTAGAAACTTCCTTTGGCTATATTGTAAGGGCCTATTCTGGTGAGCCCATCAGTCTTGTTGCTTAGCTCCCAATAAAGCTCTTCTATGTCTAGAGAGGGACTGGTTTGTCCCCCTTGATGGGTGCACACAGCCTCCACTCCAGTTGCTGACGCATCCTTCACAGATCTATGGAAGGAAACAATTGTTGAGGCCCTTGACACTAAATGCTTAGAATTAGCTTGAGGGAGAAATTGGGCACAGGGAAACTGAGATGAAGTGACATCAGAAATGCTGATAGTGAGTCCACTAGGGCACAAAACTCCCATTCGTTGGGTGCGTAAGATGGACAAATAGCCACAGATCTCCCCCCTGGAAAGAAGTATTTCCACAGGATAGGATTTGTTCCCAATCATGACAGACAAGGGGACTCACTTTCCTAAGGACCCACGAAGGAAGAGAATTGGAAGGAAACTGTTTTCATATTTGAAAATGGAGGAAATGAACACTATGGGATACACTTCTGCTGTTGCTTGCCCATGCTGTGCCTTAGCCATGAGCCTGGTGGATCAAGGGAGAGAACTTTAGGTTTTGTTCACACATCTCACCTCAGGGCAATCACTTTACATCCACTGTAGTAAGAAGCGATGCTGCTGTCCTTGAATATGGGACTGAGCTGGGAAGGAAATAAGAAGGGAGAATGAGTAACCAGGTTTTCAGCCCCCACAATAGAGGAACTTGCTGTGCAGGAATGGGGTTGGGCAGGGCCTGTGGAATCTCACCACACGCTCAAGCATTCTCTGGATGTTGTTAAAAATGCCAGAGACATGGTCATCCATGTCTTCAGTGTAGCGTAAGTTCGTGATGGTAAACTTCAAGTTGAAATATTCCCGGTTGGGGCCCATGGCTGTAACAGAGAAGGAAAACAAAGGATCCATTGTTACTCCCTGGGCACATCAAACAAACATACCTTCCAAAACCCTACTGTGGTATTGTCCCATTCTTTTCTGAAAGGAAAACTCATATTCCATGGCCCCATTGACATCCATATCAAGGAACCTCTACCATTTCCCCAAACTTCCTTGCCTCTGCCCCTCCCATTATACTTCTCATCTGCTAGTTAAGCACAATAAGACACTCCTGCCTATGCATACTAGGTGCTCCCTTTGTAGTCAAGGTACTGGAGAATGCTGAGAGAGTTGACAAGGGAGGCTGGAGGCAAAGAAGTTCCCAGAGGAACTGAAGAGAAATCATGAAGAATGGAAATCATTGATAAACCCGCTTTATGGGAAATTGTATATTGGATGTGGGAGAAAAGTGATCAATTTGATTTAGTCACAGAATTCCTTCAGTAGGACTTAAGTCAAAATGACAGTGCAAAGTGACAGACACCATTGCGCCCTACAACTATGAGGGTCATCCCAGTATTTATGTGGTTATAAAGGAAGGTTCCATGTATAGGAGATGCCTATAATAAGTGCTTGACAAAAGATTGAATGAATGTGGAGTGACTCTTCAGGTTGACTTAGCTGCTTGTTTTTTCACAGGAGGAGCCAGTAATAGGGATAAGGCTAAACTGCCCTGTTGGTGACAGTATGAGCAGAAGCAGCGTTTAGGGGTACAAGAGACACCATCATGAGTTCTCCTTCAGGAAATCTCTCTTAAAGAGCTCAGGTCCACTGTTAATTCCCCTGACCATCCCATGGGGATGCCTTTGCAAGTTATCAGCATGCAACCTCAGACAGATCACCTGGAATTGCAGGAATGAAACAATGTCTGTGGATCATGAAGGACCAGAAGGTCCTAGAGCCCATTTATTCCCACCTAGGACATTTTCTTCATGGAATCTCAGCACTAGAAAAGCCCTCAGAGTGCATCTAGCCCTCTCCTAAAACATTCTCATTATCTTGTGTCATTATGATGATTTCTAGTGATGGGCAATTTGCTTTGCCTCAAGACAGTACTTTGTGGGGATAGGGGTAGAGAACTCCTTCCTAAAGACCTCAGCTTTGACTAAAGGAAAAGAAACTTAAGGTCCAAAGTTGATTTGGATATCAAAACACTTACTCTTTAATAGTTGCAAGGGACGATATTCATTATAACCTGTAAAGCCAAATGACACATAATGAGGGGAAAGAGATCTCAAAAGAAGGAAAAGGAAATTTACCAAAACTTGAGAATGATATAGTGAGCTATCGACATGAAAGTATTTGTGCCAAATCATATCAGATAAGAGAAATCACTTTCCTAAGAACCCATCAATGAAGAGATTGGGGATGCCACCATTTTAAGATTAGAAAATGGAGCAAATTGACACTTGGTAGAGGCACTGCCTTTGCTGCTTGCTTGCCAACCCTGCGCCATAGCCATGAAGGGAAAGTGAGAGTTTGGGGTCTGTCATATCCTTGAGGGAGGAGAGGAGAATTCTTCTGGGCACTTTCTTAGATTTTGTCACGAAGTTCTGCCATGAAGATAATAAGGGAAAAGCCCTTCTAGTTTGGGGCATTCAGATGGAGCAAAGAGAGCCCAGATTTACTTCCTTTTAGCTGTGGCCTTTCCTGCAGATAGCAGAAGGCCCAAGCACTTACAGACTATCCCATACATTTCTAAGAGCTGGAAAGAAGCCTTATGCACAGCAGTAACCTCTTCAAAGGCTTTTTTCATTCATTGTTGTCCAAGCTTCCTATAGAAGAACTCTTCCAAATACATTCCCAGTATAATGTCATTCAGGCTTATCAGGAAGACTTTTCAAATAGACTCTCTGTCATCCTAGACTTGTAATGTCCTATTCTTTCCTGAAAGGAAAACTCATACTACTCCATGGCCCCATTGACATCCATATCAAGGAACTGCTACCATTTCACAAATCTTCCTTTCCTATGCCCCTCCCATTGTTCTTCTCATCTTCTCTTAAGCTCAATAACTAATTTCTCAAAATCTAAATCTCAGGAAAGGCCTGAGGTTGTTTTCTATTTTGAACCACATATTCTTTTTCCACCTTTCACGCGGGACTCAGGAGTAATTCTCCAGGTCACAGAGGTGTCAAATTCGTAGCCCACATTGGGACCCCAAAACTACTGATTGTGGTAGAATAAGATTAAAATGCAATCAGGAAATATTTAAGAAAATAAATAAAAATAAGTACAATGTGGCCAATGTAAATTTGTAGTTTTCTAAGTCAATATGCAGCCCACAGGGATCCATTTCTATAAGAATTTGCCACCTCTGTGCCAGGACACAGAATCATCCTCCTCCCTACTTTTGGAGTCTCTAGCCCTTGTGGGCCCCAGGGAAGCTCAGATGCTACTGTTGTGGCTGGACGTGGAACTGGGAAGAAAAGAAAATGATAAAAATTGACAGAGACTTTGAATCCCTATAAAAGTAGAGATCTTGCGACAGCTTTATCCGTCTATATTTGAGCTCAGGTCCCTTCACAAGGGAGGGACTCAATATGTGCTGCTTCACCAAATGATTGAATCGGTAGGGACCAATGCCTCTGTTGGATGCCCAGATTTCTGTGGAGGCAGCCTTTCATGAAAACACTAGCTGCTGGAGGCAGGATTTGAACCCAGATCTTCTGACACCAGAAACATTTTTATACCCTTAACAACAACCAAGTCATGATCTACCTTATTCTGCCTCAAGATGCCACACTGTCCTTGCCAAGATCTACGATCTGGACAAACTGATCTCTCTGTTCCTCATACATGGCACTATTTCCCTCATATCTATTCTTTTCCATTGGCCCTATTCCATGCCTGGAATGCACTCCTCCTCGCCTTATGTGAATAAAATCTCTCTTTTCCTTCAAGACACAGCTCAAGCACTAGTTTCTACAAGAAACTCTTTCTGATTGCTCCCAATGGCTATTACCCTCCCAAAAAACTTGAATAATTTGAAAATTGGTTCTACATACACATATATGTGTATATGCATGTATACATGTGCATACATATGTATACATCCATATCCATATATATTATATATACATACATATTTTATATAAATATGTGTGTATATATATATATATATACACATCATTCCCCCATTCCCTGCAATAGAATGTAAACTGCTTCAGTACAAACATTACTTCATTACCTGACTCTATACTCTGAGCACCTAATTCACTGTCTGATGCATAGATGGAACTTCATAAATGTTTATCGCGAGATTTATTGGTTCTGAAGAGAGCTTAACAAGTCATTTCCATCCAATTTCTAACACACAAGTGGAAATATTGGAACATGAGTTCATGGTTCCAGGGCAAGAGGGACTGGAAGGATCTTGAGTGCCCTTTCCCTGGACTGGAGCCTTTTCTTCACAGAATCACCAAATCATATAACATCAGAGCTGAAATGATGCCCAGGGCACATCTAGTTGAAGAACACCCACATGCTCCAATACCCCTGACAAGTGGTCATTTAGTCCCCATTGGAAGGTCTCCAGTGATAGAGGACTTTCTTCCTCATTACTTCCCAAAAGCTGCTAAATCTACTTCTTGGATTCCTTTCTCACAACACCTGAATGGACTATAAGGTCAGGGGCTTAGGCAAAGGCACTGGGCTCCAACTCCAGGGGTCAAGAAAGGAATAAGGTTCAGGGCTCCCAGATGGCCAAGGATTAAGATGAGATTAGAATGTCAACATACTTACCAACACTGGGTAGGACTGGACCATCTTCATGATAACCTGGAAACCAAAAAGTGGACAATGATGGTAGTGAGACCAACATGGCAGAAGAGAACAAAAGGAATGCTCAGACTGAGTGACCCAATAAAATAGGATCCACTCTGCTGCACCTGATCACTTGGGAGACAGATCTGCTTCTTGGAACAGAGCCCTACCTCTTTGGCATGAGATAGGGAAAATAGGAAGCTTGCAGCTTTTGAGGAATGCGAATGAGACAAAGATAAGGCAAGGGCCAGAAATGATGTGCTCTTTCTACTATGGCCTATAGGAAAAGAGAAATGTCAAACCACCTGCTCTCCTTACTCTCCTGCCTTGATGGGAAGCTTAGGATCATAAATATAGAGTTGGAAGGGAATTCAGAAGCTTTCTAATACAACTTCTTCCTTCTCCAGAAGAGGAAACTGAAGCTCAGAGAAGCTAAAAGACTTATCTTTAAGAGCAGCATGGTAGACTGGGTGCTAGGCTTGGAGTCAGGAAGACCTGAGTTTGAATCCTGCCTCAGGCCCTTGCTAGATGAGCTTAACCTCTCTCACTCTCACTTGCCCCATATGGAAAATTAGGACAATAAATAGCACCTACCTCACAGGGTTATTGTGAAGACCAAATGAGATAACATATGCAATGTTACAGAGAGGCTATTCTTATTACCATTATAGTTATCATTAGGTAATTATCATTATGACAAGGATTTGCTCAAGGTCACCCAGCTACTAAGTGTCTAAGGGTAAGATTTGAACAAGATCTTCTTGACTCCAGGTCCAGTGCCCTATCCACTAAGAAAAGCTCCCTTTTCACCACACAGGCGATAAGCGGCAGGGCCAGGATCTGAATCCACATCCCTGACTCCACATCTGGCACATTTCCCACTGCACCATGCAGTTTTTCACTAAGACGACTGAGGCCATCTGATGGGATTTTGCTCAGCCAGAGGGAACTAAGACAAGAGTAAAGACTGGCCAAGATGACATCAGAAACCTGCACAAACTCCCTGCCTAGAATCTCACATGTGGAAAGGGCATGGAAGGTCTCCAATCCAATTTCAACATGAACCAGAATGTCCTTTATAAAAACCCCAACAAGTGACCATTCAACCTTTGCCTAGAGGCTGCCTTCAAGTATATGGGCAATCCAAGCCTTGCAATCAAAAGCAGATCCTTCCACTTTGGGACAGGTCTGAGGGCTAGTTGGTTCTTTCTTAGATTATGGGACCAAGTCAAATTGTTCTGTGTCATCTGCCCAAGGACAGTCACTTCAATCCTCTCTTCTCTAGGTTAAACATTTCCAGTTTCTTCAATTGAGCTTAGCTTCAAGTGATTTTCCATCAAGTTTGTGCCATTCGATACATATAACCTAGGTTCTCAATGATGCCTGAAGTGAGACCATCTCACCAGATGCTGTGTGACTGTGTCCCTGCTATTGAACTTGACTGAGCTCCCAAACGTCATGTGTACTGAAAAGTGGCCATGGTTCTAGGACTGGACATGGCACAACAAATGTGGCTTGATCAGGCCAAAGGACAACAGCAGTGTCACTTATGTATTGCATGACTACACATGGATAACCTATATCAAATTGCTTGCCTTCTCAATGAGAATGGCGGTAAGGAGTGTAGGAGAGAATTTGGAACTCAAAAGTTTTTAAAAAACTAATGTTCAAAAATTGCTTTTACATGTAATTGGTGAAAAATAAAATATTAAATGAACTACAACAACAACAAAAAACAAGACTACTACCTCATTCCTCCTAGATATTAGAATTCTTTCCACATAGACTCACTGGGCCTGAGATTATTTGGTTGTCACATAAAACTATTGGCTCATAGCTCAGTAAGATCCCCAAGATATTTTTCCAGAAATTGTTACAGCAGACAACAATGTCTTCCCTATTCTGTACTCATGTGGAATTTGAAATTCATTCCTATTAAATTTTACTTTGTTAAATTTGTCACATTATCCCCACTTTCCGGATTCTGGTTCTACCACACACATCAACTACTTTTCCTCTCCTAGTCTCAAGACATCTATGATTGGCTCCCATCTACGTTTCTTTCCAAGCCATTGATAAAAATGTAAACAAGACAGGACCAAGGACAGCTTTCTACAGCGCCCATCAGTTGACAGCAAACCAAAAAGCTCTGAGAAAATAGCTCCTTAGGTATGGTCTCTAGAGTCTGTCTTTCTGCCTTCTGAATTTCTGGATGAAATTTGAACCTTGTTCATAGTGGAAATGTGAGAAGAAAAAAGTAATTTTCAGATTGAAACAGATGAGGAAGGGAAGAGACAGAGGCAGGGATAGGGGTTAAGCCTTGCCTCCATGAGACTGCTTACCATCGAGGTAGAGACTGTCTTTGTCTAGGGAGTAGTGGCCCAATAGCCGGATGCCACGAGTTTGGTTGCTCAGCTCGTGGAAAAGCTTCTTGGCATCCAGACCAGTGCTGCTGGGGAACTGGCGATAGGTGCAGATGGTATCCACGGCTGTCTGTGATCCTTTCTTCACAGATCTAGGAAAGGAGAGACTATTGAGAAACCTGGAAATACTGGTAGTGATACAATCCTTTACGATTATTTTTAAAATGAGAAAACCAATAAGGATGACTCTCATTTCTGTAATATCAATGCAAAGTGTTCCTTTGAAGCAACTTTATCAAGAAGATGGTGTGAGTGTTCTCTTCTCTGTTCTACAGATGAGGAAACTGAGATAAGGGAGGTCAAGTTACTCATCTAAGTTCCTAGAGTTAATACATATTAAAGCTGGAACTTGAACTCAGGTCTTCTGATGCCAAGAATGGACTCAGGCATAGGCAAAATCGTGCTCAGATTGCAATGACTCCTTTGCTTTCCCCCCAAAAGAATGTAAGCTCCTTGAGGACAAGGACTGGTTGTTTTGGAGGCAGAGGAGGGAGGATATTTGTTTGTGTTATGCCGGCCATTGAGCCCAAAACAACTGATGCTAAGTTAATGCTGCTGGCTGCATGCAGGGGTGGATGAATGTTAAGACCAGAACTGACACTACATAGACACCGCAAAACGTATGTTCTCTGGAGTGCTGGGAGAGAAAGGAAGAGGGATACCTTTGGACTTGGGTATTGTGAAACCACAGGAAGCAGGATTTATGACACCCCCAGAATTTATGAGCACTTCCCAGGGGAGTCACTTGCAAGTCCCCAGCTTGGCAGCCTCACCTGAGTTCAGTGACCTTGCACCCACAGTACAGGGAGCCAATGCTAGTCTTTTTAAAGAAGTGATCGATCTGGGGGAAAAAGAAAGAGTCAAAAGGGTGAGCATGTCAGGTGGATAATCAGGACGTGAGGGACGTAGGCAGGAGGGTTGGAAGCAGGCAGTCTCACCAGATGCTGCATCAGTGTGTCTATGATGCTGAATTTCACCGAGTCCTGACGTCCCATGTCTGCTGAATAGGGGAGGCTGGTGATGGTGAACTTCAGGGTGAAAGGCTGCAGCCTGGGTTCCACAGCTACATTAAGGGAGGGAGAGAGATGCCCAGGTTTTCAACTTGAGCCAACATTTCTTTAGTGCCTCTTGTGTGAGGAGTAGAAGAGCAGTAAGCCACACTGGATCAAGCACTGGGCTGGGAGTCGGGAACACCTGGTTTTACCTCAGACACTTACAAGCTGTGTGGCCATTAGCAGATCACTTGACCCTGCTGGTCTTCAGGCAAATATCCCAACCTGATTTGCAGAAAGGATACAATATGCATCTTTGACATAATAATAGGGACTGTGGTGAAGACTGCAGTAAATACAAAGTTGAGATAAGATGTGGTCATAGAGCTCATAATAGAGCTTCTTATGCTCTCCTAGAGTCAGAACCAAGCATGGAATATTCATAGGGAAATAAAGATTCATAATCTCATAACCTAGTAGAGCTAGAAGGAACCTTATTTCAATAGTTAGGAAAATAAACCTACAGCCCAGGGAGTGGGAGGAACTTATGCAAGTTGACATAAATCAATTAAGGGAGATGAGTCTGATTGGAGAAGCACCTTTTGGAGAGGAGCGTTGAATAGATTAGATCCATAGATGGAATTGTCAAAGAAAGTTCCTGAAAGTCAGTCCAAAGGGCTTGCCTTGGATATGGTGAGAGTGAGTCATTGTAGTGTAGGAAGTGCAGTAATTGGGCTGGAACCGTAGGAAAGCTTTGTCTCCAGTTCCTCCTTATGGCTTCCAATCTTTCTAAGTCAATCTCAGTAGTCTACATGGCCATTTAGCTATGGGTATGATAGGAGATGAAAGGAGTTGATTGGGTAAATAGTTCAAGTATCAGGAGGTCCTGGAGGAGTTGTTGCTGCAGGGCACATAAAATAATCCCGGAAAGAACTACTTGACCTGAAAGTTTTTTGCTGTGCAGCTAGGTGAAGCTATGGATCTGACTCCTGAATAGGTGGAAGTTGCTCTGTGGCTACAGCCTGGACTACCTGTAACCACTATCCTGCACTGAAGTCGTCACTAAGTAGCTACAATTCACTGAAGATGAAGCAGAAAAGAAGCTTTGGATAATGACTCATGAGCTATGGCTTTTTGAAAAGATGCTTACCCAAAAAGGATCTTGAACCTGAGGACAGCTTGGAGGGTGCCCTCTTTGAGTGAGCCATGTCCTAGAGTAGGTGGTTTGGGGGTTTGTTGTATTGTGCTGCATAACATAGTCAAAGCTTAGTTTGTGTTAATACTCTGTAGTGATTGAGTTGTGTCCTGGATCAAACAGGAGGAAGAAGTTGTCTGGGTTGCTTCTGGGGAATTATGGAATACTTGTAATGATCCCAAACTAGCCCATGATACAAAAGCCCATTGCTTTACAAGAGATGTTGTTTGTTGTGTTTGTCCTTTGTTCTTGAAGAGGAACATGCCAAAGGGGAAATGATGACATGACTTGCAGTTGACTTTGACTGGAGGGAGGGAGGGCTGTGCAAGGTGACCAGCCTCACTATCTCCTCCAAGGCCATCATGGGTCCAGTGACCAGGATGACTGGACATGACCCAGGATCTAATGGGGCAACTTCGCCCTTTCAGGTTAAGGCGTTTTCATGTATTCACTTAGCGTGAGGTAATGCCCATTCAGTGAATAGGCCTCTTTAAGAAGTGAGTCAAGGGATGGCCCCTTTAATTAGAAAAAAAAAGATTAAAAACAATCAAGCTGGGAGGGGAAGACCCTCACGGTTGCTGTTCCAAAGAGAAACAGGGCCCTCCTGCCTTAAAGTGAATGTCAATGGTAACCTTTTGTGTAATCTAGTAGACTAGTGACCTAAGGATTCTGGTTTTTTGTTCCTTTCTGCATCTTCTTTTTTATTTTTAAAATCAATTTGTGACCTTAACTCTCTTGTCAGGAGGTGAGAGGCATATTTCCCAATTAGTCTTTGTTCAACAAGGCAATATCAAACTTGTGTGGTAAAAAAAGGAAAGACATTCAACTGTTCCCATTGCAAACTCAATGTGCATGTTTGCTTCTCTGTTTCTCAATTTAAAGGCTGTCTTGGGCATATATTTGTTTTGCAGGTGGATCCTAGAGTTAGGGCTGAGAGGGGCCTTAGAAATAGACTAGTCCAGCCCCCTCGCTTTATTAATAGATGAGGAAACCGAGACCTAGGGAGGTAAACAGTCTTGCCCAAAGTCATAGGGGTAACAGAGCTGGATTTGAAACCAGGTCCTCAGATTCTAATCCACAAATCTTTCTCTTGTACTATGCTACCTCTTCCAATTCTGACCTTGCATAATGCTTTGCAAGTCATTTCAGGCCCACCATTCACACAACAATTTCATCTACATACAACCTTCTTTCCCCTCCACTATCTCTCTTAACATAGTCCAGAGTAGGAAGAATTTTAGATTTGAAGCCAGAGGACCTAGGGGAGGATCCCAGCACCAGGACTCTCTGTGCCTCCAGATAGATCTCTCTTAACCATTGGGTGCTGGCTAAGTTCCAGATGAGAAGCTGGTCTGGGCACCTGGGGGGGGGCACCCTGGGCAGAATTCTGGACCTGGAATCAAGAGGAACTGACTCAAATCCAGCTCCAAACACCTGCTACTTGTGTGACCCTGGGCAAGTCACTTCACCTCTGTCTACCTCAGTTTCCTTATGTGTAAAATGGAAAAATAGTAGCACCTGAGATCTCCTAGGATTGTTGTAAGATTTAAACCAGATAAGAATTGGAAAGTGCTTAGTAAAATATCAAGGCACATATTAGGAGATAGATGTGTATGCTAGCTATTATTGATCTGCCCAATGCTGATGGAAATGGATTGACAAGAGCTCTGGCCCTGGACCTGTCCTCAATGCTATCAACAAGTTGCCTGGTGTTATGTTCCCAACTTCCAAACAGATGTGTACTCGGAATCCCAACAAAGGCTTACCGCCCAGGAAGGATGTGAGCAAAAGGTAAAAAATTAGTCTTCTCCTTACGTGTGGGTTAATATTGGACACAGGAGTCAGAGAGCCTCTTGTCAGGGTCCCAATACCTTCTGGTACACCTTGGTCAGGTATAGAAGTGATGGGAATCATACCATCATCTCCACTTGTAGGAACGGAGGAGGGAAGGGCCTAAGGGTCAGTCATACCCCAGTCAGTGGGGCACCCAAAGGTTGTCCCTAGGTCCCCATGGGATGTTCCATATGTGTACTTAACTGCAAAGCCCAAAATGAGTGCATCCCCTCATACTGGCTCCAGGAAAATCCCACTCCAAAGGCCTTCCTCACCCCTGCACAATGTGTCATAGAGGCAAAATCCAGTAGTGATATGTGAAGAGTCCACCACAAAGAAGATTGACTGCAGTACAAATGCCACTAGGCACATAGATGGAAGGAGGAATCAAAAGCAACTCTACAGGTTTAAAGGATGTGTTGCTGAACTCTGAGAAGGAAAGGCCAGGGGAAGAACACTCTTGCTTTTCTGCCCAAAGTTCTCACGTCCCTGAGGAGACCCCACCCCCATATCTTCCAAGGCCACAGCAATTTTGCCTAAATGGGGATTATTACCTAGAAGTCTGCTTACTTGTCAACAGGGTGGAGCAATCCGCTGCCCCCCGACGAGTAGGCCTCCAGAAAATGAGCTTCTGCCATTTTCTGACCAGGTTGCCACCACGTGTCTCAGGGGCTTGACCTTGCCTCTGTTTCCTTCTCCACCTCTTGGGGAAGCATTGCCCCAAGCAGATGCAACTCATACTGTTTTTTTCTTGCCCTGAGTTGGAGTGAAATACTTAAGCTTAGGATTAAATGAAATGTACACTATGTTATGTTTTCTTTCACAACCCTAGCACTTTCTCCACAGCCTCCAGGAACACTATATATATATATGTGTGTATATATATATATAATATAATATATACATATATATTATATATATATATATGTGTGTGTATCTATATATGTAGCTATATATATATATAGCTTGAGAGAAAGAACAGTGGGGGCAGCCCTGTGACGCTTGATGACAAACTTGCTTCTGAAGTGTGATTTCTCCAACTATAGAGATAATTCCATCTATCATCTACAAAGAGCAGGAAAAAGGGCCTAAGAATGATGAAACCCCAGAAGAGAAGGCACAAATGAGGTTTCTCTTTACTTGTGGGATCACCAGAAGATACAGTTGTGGTGGCAACTTACCTTGGCATGTGTATTGTGTCCGTGACACAAGCCTCAGCCCCTGTAAGAATGAATGGGGGATTCGACTAGGGAATGGTTGAACTAGGTGTCTTCTAGGGTTGGTGGTGACATACTGGGCTTGGAACCACAAAGGCTTATCAGAAGGAATTCAAATCTGGCCTCAGCCTCAGACAAAACTATGTGACCCAGGGCAAGTCAATTAACCCCTGCTTCAGTTTCTCATCTGTAAAATGAGCTGGAGAAGGAAATAGCAAACCACTCTTTGCCAAGAAAGCCCAAATGGGGTCATGAAGTGTCGGACATTCCTGAAAATGACTCATCAGCAACGGTATTATGCTATAAGAAATGATGAGCAGGACAGTTTCATGGTGATGATGCCAACAAAATGAAATTCTTGTGGCAAAGTGGAGAGAGTACTGGATCAGGTATCAGGCAGATCTGAGTTCCAATATAGCCTCAGATACTTAAGAGATTGGGTTGACTCTGGGAGGGTCACTATTAATCTAGGTCTGCTTCAGTTTCCTCATCTATGAAATGGGGTTAAGATGAAACTTTCCTATGAAGCTAAAATGAGATAACATTGATAAAGAATTCTGCAAACCCTAAAATAACTCTATTCTCATCATCATCACCATCAAAGTGATCCAAACATATTTTCCAAAGCCACATCAATACCCCTTAATGTGAGGTTTAATTAGAAGTCTACTTACTTAATAACCAAGTAGAACAGTGGGGAATCAGGGAGGTGAGGGAGATAAGGAGGTATGGTGAATAGGGAAGGTCCAAACCAAATGGTAATGCCACCAGGCTGCTTGAGCTTATTTATACTGGTGGGTGGTTATGCTGCTAGGCAACTATGACACTGTTTACATAAACATTCTGACCATTGTGAAGGAAAACTTAAAGTCACAGCAACAGCCAACTGCTGAAACAGTATTGGCCTTCAGGGTAGATGGATTTAGATTCTCAGAAGACCCTTGGGTGCCTATCCCTGGTGCTGATGCAGTGACTTCAGGCA
>CM053622.1:483228946-483246418 GCA_028646595.1 Phalanger gymnotis | reverse complement strand
TACAAACATGTCACACAGGGTATCATACTTTGTCTTTGGCTACTACTGGAATATACAAATCTTTGCTGTTTTCTCATAGGAAGATCAGCTAATACTTATATACTTTAAATTTTGTTCTTAGTGCAAATCTCTTTGATCTTTTCCTGTGTCCCTCAATAAAACCAATGATTTCCATGTGTGATTCATATCTTTTTTACCTTATGTTCTGTCTGGATTAGCTCATTCTATCTCCACCCTCTTCTTGTTGCATCTCCTGAGGAACAAGCTTTGAGTTCACTGTATTGGACGTATAGGACATTTCCAAAAGAGGAAGAACCTAAATGTCTCAACAAGATTTACTATTGAAAAAGATCCAAAATGTCCCTTGCAGTGGTCTCTTCTTTGGTTGAACTCCACCCAAAGAACTAAGAACTCTCATCCCATAAACAAAACTCTTTCTCTATCCTTAGGAGATCTGATAACAAAAGTTGCCTATATCTTACTACTCTTTCCTGAAATCTATGATTTCCTTAAAATCATAAACATTTAGATTTAGGATTTAGAGCTTAAAGGGACTTCGAAAGAATCACTAATGGTAGGATTTTAAATACCATAGTAGTTGGTTGGAGAAGATAGTTTAGGACAAGAAACCCTTCCTGAAGATTCTCCAATCTTAGCACTTAGGTACCTGCTAACATGTAAGCCTGCCTCTGGCAGTGTTAACAGTCAAAATGTGATCTACAGAAAGTGGAATGCTCATCGTGCCACATGCCTAGAAATAACTATGAGGCTAAAGAAGAGCAAGTCCAATTTTGTTGTACTTCACAAAATAACCTAAGGATGTGGAGATGGCGCAGGTTGGAAAAGGAGGAAATTGGAATGGTATTTTAGTTTCTAGGTGAAAGTATGATAGAAAAGGAATAAATCCAAGGTAGTCTGCTAGTAAAGATGAGAGTAAGTCTTTATCAACAAAACACTGTGGGAGGTGAGAGACTGTGTAGCCAGGTCCAAGGAGTAAAGAACTGAAGATTTAGATTTCCAAATGTTGGTCTAGAAATTGTATAGAACCTCATGAGTCTTTTAGGGAAGTCAAAGTATAAAGCAATAAATAGGTTAGCTAGATCTTATTGACCTTATTATAATATAATCTTATTGATCTTATCATAATATTCAAAAAGTATCAGGTTTGATTGCAGTTCCATAACTAGCCATTGTAACTAATTTGTATGTTCTATATTCCCACATAAGAGTAAGTCAAATTGGGACTTGCCTGATGTTATATATGCTCTTCTGTCAAGGTAGTACTGGTTTATTTTATATAATAATATTTCTGTAAGCAAAATGGAGTTTCTCTGATCCCATTGAATAATAATGTTAAATGCTGTCAGTCACACGATCGATGTACAACTGTGTTCCACCCGACATGAGAGGGTGCTCTGGGAGAAAGCCAAGCTCTCCATGGCTCTCAGGGAGTCAATTATTTCCCTTTCCTACATCCACCTCTTTTGCTGGTGGGAACACCACTCATTAGACCTAAGTTTTAGCGTGTGAAGATAGATCTTTATGTGTAATTTATAGTTTAGTCCTTGCAGATTGGAAAAACTCATATACATCTATACATTTATCTATCAGCGCGTGTGCATGTATGGAGAGACAGAGATAGTGAGATAGAGTCTAATTATGATATTATAAAAGGAATAGACTTAAACTCATTAATCACTAAATACTCTGTGTCGATTGGGACCCTGTAGCTCCTGCCCAGACCAATAAATCTTTCAAAGTCTCCTTTAGCCTGCACACACAAAATGAAATGTTCCCTGCTCACAGAGAGCTTACAAGCTTCTGGGGGATACAACATACATAAAGATATAAAAGCAAAATGCGGTCATCAGTATTTGATGCCCATGATTCAGAATGTTGATCTTCTTCTCTCACACTATATCTTCTTATCTTTCTATCATCTTTCTTAACTTATTCTTTGTTCTGTCATGACCTTCAGTCTCTCCCCTCTTCTTTTTCCCAGTTCAACATGCCTACTCTGGACTAATTTTCTTCTTTGAAGTCTTGCCTTTGTACTTAACCAAATATTACATTTTTTCTGCCCTTGCAGTCAAGGTACTGTAGAATCTCAACTACATGAACAGTGCATAAGAATTAGGCAAACGTCATCTTGGCCCAGTAGTCCAGACATGGTGAAGGACCAGTTGTGGCTCTGGCCCAGTATTGTGGGTCTGATTATAAGGACCAGATGATGATCTAGCTATAGAGGTAACGTAGAAGCTCTCTAAAGATGCAGCCCTTGACCTTTGGTCTTGAATGTAATGAATTTAGGCCACATCTAATACATCATCTTCTCTGGTGGTTGTGAGATCTTAATAATGAAGCTGTCTCTTAGGCAAGTAGTAAGAATGTAATGTCTTCAAAACTTTAGCTTTGACTCAGTGGTCCACATCTGATATTGTCCCTCTGTAACCACGGACCGATGATATGGATATGTAATGAGGCAAATATGTTTCTCTCCTATTAGTATCCTAAAAGGGAAACTGTAGTACTGGATCTCTCCCTGGTCTTTGTTGAAGGAACAACCATGTGCCTGAGATATGTTAATGGCATAGTTATGAGCTAAGATTAGGTTTTGAGGACTAGTTTTCCTGGCACCTAACCCACTCTTCTTTTTGCCAAATTACTCTGTCTTCCCCAGACTTTGCATTGTATGAGACAACATTCTTGAATGACATATCTATGGGATTTAGCAGATGTGTAGACCTCTAAAAAAGATCAGGTTGAAGGAAATAAAGTCCACTCAGGTCCCCACACAGGTATATAACTACCAAAGAATGTGACAGTTGGTAGCTGGGTTCTGTGACCGTTGGAGTCTGGAGAAATGCATACCAGAAGACAATTGAACTCTCATGTTCTCTATCATTACATTTCCAAGTCTAACAAAATAAAAAACAGAAGAAGAAAATAAGAGAATTGAATGGCTAGTTTTCTGAATTACACATTCCAGGAGTTTATTTGAAGACAGATTACCAATTACAAATTTTAAAGGAAGCTACAGGGAAAGACAAAGAAGGGGAAGAAATATAGATTAACATCCATGGCTAGGCTCTAGTAAAGGATTTTACTTTTGCTCTGGACTCAAAATCTTTTGTATCTCCCTCCATGGAAATGTAGTACCTGCTGCTCAAGAGAATTTCCTCTTTGTAGTGTGGGTTTTAAACCTAATGGTTCTGACCAGATTTAGGAGGTCACAATATTTAGCTTTTCTAATTCTAGGACAAACACACAGCTTTAGATCAGGCCCAAAAAGCACAACACCCAGCACCCCCATCTTTGTCACCCAAATACCACTGAATCCAGGTTATATTTCCTATATTAGGAACTCTTTCCCCAATTGTGATCTTTTCCCAAGCCACAATTGGAGTAGCTATGAATTTCATTACACCAAGTGTTACTTTTTTTTTAACTTTCAATGGACAATGGGTGATGTGTGGCAGAAACTGCCTTCCCATATTAAGGGCTTCCTTCTTTCCTTTAAAAAAACTCATCAAATAATCTGCCTTTAAATGAGCAACTTTGATGGTTCTGAATTGTTTATGTCAGTGGAATTTTCTCTTCCATTTCACCAAGTGAATAAACTCTACCCTATTTATACAGCTGAACTAGATATATTAAAATATATTTTGTTGAAATGTGATCCATGATGTGAAATGCTTACATGAGGAGTTTATTATCTGCAATTTGTAACTTGAAAGAGACACAAATAGTGATTTTTCAGATTCTATCTCCCTCCCCCACCGCCACCCTTTTTGATGTAATCAAGAGTTCATCTTTTTGCAAATATACATCAAAAGAGATTTATGAGTTGTTGAGTTGTTTATCCTTTGTTTTCAAAGAGAACCAATGATATCACAGGTGATGTCTTGACTTGTGCATGAATTAGATATAAGTGAGACAAAGTTGCACAAATCACTCTCTCTTCCAGTCATCAAAGTCCAGTGGAGAGACAGAAGTCAGGATGACTGGTGATGGCCTGGAATGCAGTGGATGACCCTGACATCTGTGATGTCTCACCAAGCTCTAATACTCTAAGCATTCCATAGCACTTGCTACATAGCCACCTTCATGGCCATTGGAACAAATTGTTCCTATCCACCCATTCCACTGGGGGAAGTCTTCTCATGGTTGAGATAGACACCTCACTCCATTCACCAATGGGTTTGTGACCCTTCAGCTACCCTCAACCTACTTTAGCCCAGCTGCTGAGATGGCCTACTAGGGTGTGGCCACTGCACATGCTACGGTTTTCTGGAATCACAGGTGAGAGTTGAGTGCCAGATGGACACCTAAGGTAGATGAGCAGCCCTGAAACTATCATGAGGAAATTGCTATTAGGAATACAAAGCTAAGAAAGTTATTGTCACCTCTTAACCTATAGAAGACAAGAATTTGGAGTCAGTATACTCTACTTCCAATGCCATATCTTTCTCTTTCAACCTATTTGCTCATTGGCAAGTCACTCTGGCCTTCATTTCCCCTCCTTTCTTAAATGAATAGAGTGGGTTATCAGGTGCTAATGTCTTCTGAATCAGTCTAGAAAGAGAGAAAATACATGGACATAAATTACTATCATGTCTCATTATGTGATATGGGACATGTGAGTTAAAAGAGTTACAAAGAACTTTAAGAGGCACCTGGACCACACTGCACTGGCTTTAAGTGCTAAAATAAAGATTCCTGGCAGTATCTGGTAGAGAAAAAATTGAAGCTCTTTGTGTTATAGTGCAGAAACTATCAAAATCTTTAAAAGATCACTTCTTCAAAAGACTCAGATAATGGCCACTTATAGGACAGACTAACTATGAAGATCCTAGCATAGGAAAGTGAACCCTTTTAAGTGGGAAGTAATCTAGCCTAGGGCTTGGGTGGGGTTAATTAAGGAGTTGGCATTAATACAAATGGCTGATTACTAATATTATAGGAAGACAGGGATTGGGTAAGGAGATTAGGAAATGATAATCTGAGCTTTCCAACTTTAGAGAATATGGATAGCACTATGAGAAATAGGGAAATTATGAGGCTGCCTTGTTTTGGGAGAAAGAATATGTGCAATATCTATTTTTTGTGAGCTATCAACAGGATATCTTGGTGGAAATGTCCTTCAGGCATCTCGAAATGTAGGCCTGGAATCCTGTGGAGGAAACTAGAATAGGGTGAGAAATTTAGGATTTATTTTGAGGGTAGGGGAATGGGGGAGTGATAGTTGAAGTCCTGAAAAGAGAAAGTGAGAACTATTGTGAACTGCTTTTGAGAGCTCAACTAGAAAACCTGGGTACAGGATTCCCCATCTCTATCAGAAGCTTCCTATTCTAGCCTTCCAATAAAAAGAGAAAGGTGGACTTCTAGTTAAGATGATGATGGTATAGGACTGAGAGAAGTCCAGCCCTTAATTAATGCTCCATCAACATTGTAAGAATGTACTAGAAAAAATACGATAAAGAAAAACCTATGAGAAATGGCAACAAACAGACAAACAGAAAACCTTTTCTATCCAGTGTAGGATGGCACAAGAAGATTGCAGGAAGCTTATTAAACCTTTTAGTGGAGACAAGGTAAGAGAGGCAGAATCCACAGCCCAGAGCCACAAGCAAGAGCCAGAATTAAATCAGTGCCCTATCTGTGCAGTTACCAGGTAGCGGGAAAAAAGGCCAGACCAGTGTACAGCTAGTGCAAAGCCCACCGTAAAGAAACGCTATAGGTTGAAAGAGTCCTTAGCAGTAAAACCAGAAGGAGGTGGTGGCTTCACAACAAGGTCAAGTAGAATTTTACAGAAAAGAATGATTTGGTCACAAGGAGTATGAAAGTACCGAGAAGAAATAAAGCAAGAATTAGAAAGAAAGAACTAAAGATGGAGGGACAGAAGAAAAGAAAGAGAAAAGAAGGAAAGGAAAGGAAAGGAAAGGAAAGGAAAGGAAAGGAAAGGAAAGGAAAGGAAAGGAAAGGGAAGGGAAGGGAAGGGAAGGGAAGGGAAGGGAAGGGAAGGGAAGGGAAGGAAGGAAAAGTTTGGAGGGAAAATAAATAGCTGAGAAGATCTACTTTACAAAAGGAAAAGAAACCTGAAATATAGAGTGGAGCAGTCAAACTCAATAATCACAAGAAACATCAAGAAATATAAAAGTCAGAGACTGGAAAAGATAGAAGAAAAAGTTACGTCTCTACTCTCTATCTATCTACATACGCATGTATGTATATATATGTATATGTATATTATATATATATACATATATATATATATACACATACATTGAAAACAGCTGTACAAAACCCCTGAAACATGGGTCAGTGCTTCCTCCACCCTGCATACAGAGCCATACTTTAAGAAACAGTTAAAATTTGAGTAATAAGCCAAGAAAATGAGCAATGGAGAAAACTCTGATAAACAGAAATTTACTTTTGTGATAAGGAAGATCAAAGCACACACTCAGAAGAAGACAACAAAGTCAAAGCTCCTACATCCAAAACCTCCAAGAAAATTGGTCTCAGGCCATGGAAGAGCTCAAAAAGCATTTTGAAAATCAAGGAAGTGAAGTAGAGGAAAAATTGAGAAAAGAAATGAAAGTGATAAGAGAAAATAATGAAAAATGAGTCAAGAGTTAGGTAAAGGAGGCACAAAAAAATACTGAAGAAAATAACTCCTTACAAAACAGACTAGGGCAAATGGCAAAAGAGATTCAAAAAGCCGATGAAGAGAAGAATGCCTCAGAAAGCAGAATTGGCCAAATGAAAATGAGGTCCAAAAGTTCACTGAAGAAAATACTTCATTAAAAATAAGAACGGAGCAAATGGAAGTGAATGACTTTATGAGAAATCAAGAAAGGATAAAAAACAAAAGAATCAAAAAATAAAAAGATATGAAACATCTAATTAGAAAAACAACTGACCTGGAAAATAGATACAAGAGAGATAATTTTAAAATTATTGGACTACCTGAAAGCCATTATCGAAAAAAGAGCCTAGACATCATCTTTCAAGAAATTATCAAGAAAAACTGCCCCTATATTCTAGAGGCATAGGGCAAATTGGAAATTGAAAGAATCCATTGGTAACCTCCTCAAAGAGATCACCAAATAAAAACTGCCAAGAATATTATAGCCAAATTCCACAGTTCCCAGGTCAAGAAGAAAATATTGCAAGAAGACAAAAAGAAACAATTCAAGTATTGTGGAGTCACAGTCAGGATAACACAAGATTTAGCAGCTTCTACATTAAAGGATTGGAGGACTTAGAATATGATATTCCAGAGTGCAAAGGAGCTGAGATCGAGTCACCTACCAAGCAAAATTGAATATAATCCTTCATTGGGAAAACTGATATTCAATGAAATACAGGACTTGCAAGCATTCTTGAGGAAAAGACCGGAGCTGAATAGGTTTGCCTTTCAAATACAAGACTCAAGAGAAGCATAAAAAAGTAAACAGGAAAGGGAAATCATAAGGGACTTCCTAATTTTAAACCGTTTACATTCCAACATCGGAAGATGATATTTGTAACTCATATGACCTTTCTCATTATTAGGGTAGTTAAAAAGAGTATATATAGACAGAGGGCACAGATGTGAGTTGCATATAAAGGGATGATATCTAAAAAACAAAATTAAGGGGTGAGAGAGCAGTGTACTGGGAGAAGGAGAAAAGGAGAGGTAGAATGAGGTAAATTATCTCACATCAAAGAGGCAAGAAAAAGTTTTTACAGTGGAGGGAAAGGGAGAGGTGAGAGGGAGTGAATGAACCCTACACTCATCAGAATTGGCTCAAAGAGGTAATTAACATACACACTCAATTGGGTATAGAAATCTATTTTACCCCATAGGAAAGTAGGAGGGAAAGGGGATAAAGAAGAAAGGGGGGAGGTGATAGTAGGGGAGGGAAGAGTGGAGGAGGAATAGACAGAAGCAGAACACTTTTGAGGAGGTACAGGTTGAAAGGAGAGAGAGAATAGAATAAATGGGGGGTTTGGATGGAGGGAAATACAGTTAGCAATAGTAAATATTTTGAAGCAAGTTTGTCTGATAAAGGCCTCATTTCTCAAACACTTAGAGAATTGAGTCAAATTTATAAAAATAAGAGAAATTCCCAAATTGATAAATAATCAAAAGATGTAATCAGTTTTAAGATTAAGTAATCAAAGCTATCTACAGCCTTATGAAAAATGCTCTAACTCACTATCAATTGGAGAAATGCAAATTAAAAGAATTCTGAGGTACTACCTCATACCTATTAAATCAGCTAATCAGACAGAAAAGATCAGTGACAAATGTTGTCATATCTTACCCCGTGGAGAAGAAAAGTGAGACATGAATGCATTATTAGTGAAGTTGTGAACTGATTCAACCAGTCTGTAGAGCAATTTGGAACTATGCCCAAAGGGCTATAAAACCATGCATACCCTTTGACCTAGAAATACCACTACTAGGTCTGTGTTCCAAAAGAGAGAGAAGACAAAAAGGAAAAAGACCTATATGTACAAAAATATTTATAACAGCCCTTTTCTGGAGGTAAAGAATTAGAAATTGAGAGGAATTTCTGAACAAATTGTGGTTTGTGACTATGATGGAATACTATTGTACTATAAGAAATGATAAGCAGGATTCTCCCAGAAAAACCTGGAAAGACTTGGATAGGCTGATGCAAAATTTAATATACTATGTACAAAGTACCAGCAATATTGTAAAATGATCAGCTATCAATGGCTTAGCTGTTCTCAGCAATAAAACAATCCAAGACAACTCTGAAGGACTTATGATGAAAAATGCTATCCATCCCCAGAGAAAGAACTGATAGTGTCTGAATACAGATCGAAACATGTTTTTTTACTTTCCTTATTTTTCTTGAGTTTTTTTTCTGTTCTCTTTCACAACAAGACTACGATGAATATGTTTTCCATGACTACCCATGTATAACCTTTATCAAATTGCTTACCTGTAATATCAATTGAGTTGGGACTTTCTTACTGTTTTAAAATGATTAAGTGTCTTTGAGTCTTGCTAGGTGCTGAGCCCCAAGCCCAAACCACATAGGTGTAAAACCTATGTAGGTGTGGATTGGTAACTAAGGTGGGGCCCAAGGTGGGGCTAACTAAGGGGAGGGCCTAATTTACACCTGAGTTTGAGTGACATGTCTGGGACAGCAGAGGCTTTTAGAGGATTCTAGGTCACATGGTGAGTCGCATGTGTGACTTACTCCTGACCCTGAAAAAGATATAAAACCAGGGGTTGACTTTCTCTTCTTTGGAGCTCTTACCCACAGCAGTGGTGGCATGAGTGACTCTGGGCCAGCCCACGTTATGAGCTCCCGGGCTGAACCTAGATGTTGATAACTATGAATCTGTATTTGGTCTGTCTGACGATGTTTGTAATTCGTTTAGGGCCCTCACTTGTGCTGGTGTGCTGATGTGGAGACTCCGGGCAGCTGAAGCTAAACACCCTCCAGCTTGTAACCCGAATGCTGGGACTTTGTTAAACTCTGGTAACTATGTATTAGGATTTGAATCAGACAAGGTCTGTCTGTCCATGTTTGTACTTTGTATTTTGCTCTGAAGTTCAGGGTGGTGGTTTTTTCCCCTGAACTAAGTGAATGATATTTGTATGCTGAATTAAAGTAAGCTTGTCAACCCCTTAACGTTGCTTTCCTTACTAAAGCAGATCAAAAGAACCTATGCTTTTGCAGTGTGCTGGTAGCGTTCTTGTTGTTGGGGTTGTGTTGGTCTTTCACCTCCACAACAGCTGCTAGCCCGATTGTTGAAACATTACCTTCTCAAAGAGAGGGAGGAAGGGAGAGAATTTGAAACTCAAAGTTTTACAAATGAATGTTAAAAATTATTTTTACATGCAACTGGGAAAAAAGTATGTAAAAAAAAGAAAGATGGAATTCTATTCAATTCCTTCTATGAGACACAGTCTTGATTCCTAAAGCTAGGAGGGATGTAAGTAAAAGAAAACTATACATCAATACCTTTAATTGATATTGATATGAATTGAGAAAAACTGATAGATCAAACCCATCAGTGTGTTAGGAGGATATCTATGCAAGCACATGAAGATTTTCTCTAGTGGAATGGAGAGATGAGAACAATTTGTTCCAATTGTCCTGAAGGCAGCTCAAACAGGTGCTGTGGAGTACTTAGAGCTTTGTCAGACATGGAAGATACTAAGGTAATCCACTGCATTCCTGATTTTTGTCTTGCCACTTAGACCTCAATGAGAGATTAAGGATGACAACTTTATGTGAATCTGCCTCATTTAAATCCAATTCATGCACAAGTCAAGATATTACCCCTTTATGTCATTGGCCCTCTTTAAAAATGAAAGATAAACAACAACATTGATATAAATGTGTTGAATAAGATAATAGTAAAGAAGCTACAGCAATATGTTCAAAAGATTATACATTGCACACATCAGATTGGATTTACATGGGAAATGTAAGGTTGGTCCAATATCAGGAAAATTGTAAACATAATAGGCTAAAATCAATAAAATAGCATAATTAAATCAAGAGATGCTGAAAAGGCTTTTGACAAAATATAATATCCCTTTAATGTGAAAAATACAGCAATAAATGGACCTTTCTTTAACATGGCCAATAGTACCTAAAATCAAGAATTAGCATTGTCTATAATGGTGAAATGCCAGAGGCTTTTCCAATAATATCAGAGGCAAAGCAAGGATATTCACTATAATTTGACATTATAATAGAAATGCTAATAATAACTCAAAAGAATTAGATCAGCAGAATAAAGATGGGCAACGAAGAAACAAAATGGTCACATTTTATGTGTTATATGATGGTTTAGAGAACCCTAGTGATTCAATTAAAATTGATAGAAAAATGTTCAATAAAGCAGCAATATATAAAAATCCACAAGTCATGAGCATGTCTTTTTATTGCCAACAAAACCCAGGAGGAAAGAGCAAAATTGATTTAAAATTACTACAAAAAAATATAAAATATCTGAAGTCCATCTGCTAACACATGGGAATTTTACAAACATAATTATAAAATATGAGAATAAAAAAGTAAATAATATAAGAAGAATTAATTACTTATGATGGGATCATATTAATATGATTTAAAATACAATACTACCTAAATTAATTTGCATTTAATGATATTTCAAAGGATGACTTCATAGACCTAAACAAAATAATAAAAAAAAAATTGATCCAGGAGAAGGAAACCAATAACCTCAACAATGAAAACAAGTGAAAAGGAAGGGGACCTAGAAGTACTGTTATCTCAAACTGTACTAAAAAGAAGTAATTATCGAAGCAATTTGATCCTGATTTTAAAATAGAAAAGTAGTTCAACGGGGCAGATATTTTTCATGTAAAATATGTTTCCATATTAATCATGTAGTGAAAGAAGAAATAGAACAACAGGAAAAAAGCACAAAGTAAAAAATAAAGTGAAAACGGTATGCTTCAATCTACATTTAGACTCCATCAATTCTTTCTCTGGATGTGAATAGCATTTTCCATCATGAGTCTTTTGGACTTGTCTTGGATCATTGTTTGCTGAGAAGAGCTAAGTAAGTTATAGTTGATTATCAAGCAATGTTGCTGATACTTTGTATAATGTTCTCCTGGTTCTATTCATTTTACTTTGCAACAATGCATGTAAGTCTTTCCAGGTTTTTCTGAAATCCACTTGCTCATTTCTTGCAGAACAATAGTATTCCATTACATTAGTATACCACAACTTCACTGCTTCCCAATTGCTGGGCATCCCCTCAATTTCCAATTCTTTGACACCACAAGAAAGAGCTGTTGTATTCCTTTTTTTGTACAAATAGGTCCTTTCCCCTTTTTTATGATCTTTTGGGGATATAGACCTAGGAGTGCTATTGCTAGATCAAAGGGTATACACAGCATTGTAGCCCTTTTGGCATAGTTCCAAATTGCTTCCCAGAATGGTTGGATCAGTTCACAACTCTATGAACAGTGCATTTGGGTCCCAATTTTTCAATATCCTCTCATGGAGCAGTTTTTGCACAAGATTAAAAAAAACAAATAAAATATCATAGGATGAAGACTCACTATTGGACAAAAATTGCTGGGAAAATTGAAAAGCAGTCTTGGATCAATAAGACTTAAGTCAACAACTCATACTCTCCACTATAATAATCTTCAAATGGATATACAATTTAGCTATAAAAGATCATATCATAAACAAATTAGAGGAGAAGCAAAGGAGATTCCCTTCACAACTATGGATAAGGAAAGAGTTCTGGATCAAACAAAATATAGAAAGGATGATAGGAAATAAAATGCATAATTTTGATTGCACAAAATTGAAAAGCCAATAGATCATGAAGTAAAACTTAGAAAGAAAATAGCCAACTAGAAAACAATCTTCAGTGAAAATTTCTTTGATAAAAGTTCAATATTCAATATACATATGGGAAATTGATATACATTACATGAAAATTCATTGCCCAATAGATAAATTGTCAAAATGTAATGGTAAGCAAAGTGGGATTTTTTGCTATTTTTTTTCTTTTGGAGTTCTAGTTCTTCTCAGCACTAAGGCAATCAAGTGCCTTTGATTGAGTCTAGCCTTTTATTGAATCAAGAGTCTTTGATGTCCTCCTTAAGTAACAAGAAAGCCTAAGTCACATGAGTTTGAATCACATGAGCCTAGTTCACAAGGGTTGTGCTGCCTGAAGAAGTATGTATATACTCCAAGGTTAGCATTTTGCTTTGTGGTTCACTCATAGGAAGAGTTTTCTTGTGATGTAGCCAGATAAGACTCTGGGTACCATTAAGGACTTTCTCAACTTTGAAAACCCAGATATTGGTGCTTCTCTCTCTGGTAACTGTGTATGTTTGTAATGGTCAGACAGCTAGAAGCCCTCTCTGTTGATTTGTGTTATTTTCTCTGCTTCTAATTCTTGTTTGTAATTTCTGTTTGTATTTTCTCTGAAGTTCAGGGTGCTGACTTTTCCCCCTAAACTAAGTAAATGTTGTATATGTTTGATTAAAGTAAGATTGTTGACTCTTTTTGAGTTGCTTTCCTTTAGAAAAGCAGATCAAAGAACCTGTGCCAGCAGCCCTCCTGTGTGCTGGTGTTATTGGTCTTACATTTCCACAGCAGCTACAAGCAACATTGTTGTTACAAAATGACGTAGTCAGTAGGATCTGCAAACCAAAGGAAAGTATGAGGGCTGTGATATTTGTTTCTCAGTTGTGGTAGCTATGATTCTATGGAACCATGGAGAAGGAGCAGAGAACTGCCTGCAAGCTGACCTTGGTGAGGTGAGAGCAAAAGCAGAGAGCTATCTGCATTGGAACTCAGGCAGAAGCCAGGAGTGGCTGGCTCCCGTGGGAGGAGGAGGAACCCAGGAGTTCAGAATTCCCCCCTGAGACAAGATAAATCTTTGCATCAAGGCACTGTGTGTGCTTTTCTGCTGCCTCACACTGGAATGGTTTGGGACCCAGGGGGAGGATAGAGTTGTCTATGGTTGGTGGGGGGAAGTACTGTGGACCCCTAGGTACCACACCCTGTTGGCTTTGTTGCCCAGCCACCCTAGGATTTGAAAGTGGGGAGCTGGAGCAATGTGGGGAGAAGGACCCACCCCCAAGAGAACGTTATTTGAATTTGTTTTTTATGTTGAGACTTTGCTCATTAAAGCATGCCTGCACCTGAGAATGCCAGAAGGAAGCTTGCAAGGCAGTGTGGGGAGGAGGACACAATCCCATGAATGACTTTACTTGGACACTCTGTGTTGACTGAGGAGATTGTAACTTGCTGTGACCTAGGGGTGGATGGTGTTTGTGTGTTCTGCCACCCCTTAAGGACGATATGTTGTGCTAGGGAAGACCCTGGCCTTGGACCCCCCTATTATGTAAATAAGTATTTTGGGGAATGCTACCGAATGATCTGTTTTGCTTAATGACATTGATATGAATGTTATGATTTAGTTTATTGAAAAATGGTATATGCTGTGTGGGTATTCTGAGGAATGCTATAAGATACACTAAGTGATACGTTTTGTTATGTTGTGAATGTTATGCTTTAGTTCTCTGAATATGGTTTAGTTCTGAATAAATAGTTCATTATACTGTGGGTTTAGACCCTTGAAATTAGCCACAGCAGCAATCCTCAGATGTGATGCTGTTGGTTGGCTTTACACAAAGGACATGAATAGGCAGTTCTCTAAAGAAGAAACTAAAGTTATCAATAATTATAGGAAAAAGTTCCCCATCACTATATGTAGAGAGATGCAGCTCTGAATTAAACAGTTTTGAATTTGTGCCTCTTACATATCATAGTGGTAAAGAGAACAAGAAGAAAATAATAGTTGGAGAGGCTATGTATGGCAGGACACACATTGATGCACTTCTGGTGGTCAGATGAAGTGGTCCAACCATATGGAAAGAAATTTGAAATCATAACTCCAAAGTCACTAAACTTTACACATCCTTTGACCCAGTGATACCACTACTCTAGGATTAAAGAAGGACAGACAAAAAAATGCATATGGACAAAAGCACATCAGTTTCTGTCAAGTAAAAAATGGGAAACAAAATCGTTGTCTGTTAATTGAGGAATGGCTGAACAATTTATGGCATATGACGTAGTGGGACATTATTGTATCATAAGAAAGAATGAAAGGGACAGATTCAGAAAAAAACAAACCCTACAACATCTTGTATAAACTAACTGATGCATGGTGCAGTGAGCGGCATCAAAAGGACTACATTCCAAAGGGTAATGTTGAAAGACTTAGGGATGCTTCACAAGGCAATGACCAGTAATAGCATCAGAAGACTGACTGATGAAACATCCTGCCAGACCTTCTCAGAGAGAGGAGCTAGACAGGAGGTGGAGACTGAGACATGCATTTTCAGAAGCAGTTGGTGTACAGCCAAAGGAGAGCTGGACCTGGAGTCCAGAAGACCTAGCTATGTGACTCAGGGCAAGCCACTTCCCTTTTGTCTGCTCCAGTTTCCTCAACTGCGAAATGGAGATAATGATAGCACCTGCCATGTAGGGCTGTTGTAAGCATTAAATGAGATCATAATTGTAAAATGCTCTTAGTACGGTGCCTGGCAATGTAGTAGGTGCTGTATAAATGTTTATTCCCTCTCCTCCTTTTTCTGCCAAACACAACAAATGCAATACAAATTTGCCTAGCAAATCATACACACACACACACACACACACACACACACACACACACACACACACACGCACTCACGCACGCATGCACGCACGCACCACTTGTTACAAGGCAGAGTTTTTATTTGGAGAGGAAGAGGTATTATGGGGATAGGGGTGAGTAATGATCGTGATGCAAAAAAAGAAAAGGAAAGAAAAAAATTAATGAAACATGCAAAATGCACAAAAGAGAACAGAAGAAAGTTCAAAAGGGGGCACGGAAAAGAAGGGCAGTATTAGTACTTCCATGGTGAATTTAATAGAGACTTCTGAAAACCAAGCTACACATGGTAGATTTGCAGTTTCACCTGCAATCTTCTTTTACTATTCTTTATTTATAGAAATATTCATGTTTGTTGGTGAGTGTCCAGTTTATAATAATAATACTAATTTAAACAAAAAAGGCCTGGATAAACTCCATGAGAGATATTTTCAGGTAAGCTTTTGCCCACTTATTTGAATCATAAATTTTTGGCCATTAATCATTCTGCCTACATTAGTGCTAGCATTGACACTGTCTCACACCAACTGAGCACAACTCCTTTTCTTCCCCCTATCCCAATCCCTGCTCCAGAATGTAATTTATTAATTTATAATTAGGAGTTTATCTGTCATGAACATTTCAATATTCGTATCCTTAGATAAAGAGAACTCTTTTCTGGTTTCTAAGTACAAACTTCTACAAGGAAAGGCATCCCCAAGAGGGATAGTAAGCTGCCAAGGATGAAATTTTGAAGTAACGAGAAAATTCCAATGAGGAAAAAAGGCAGAATAAGCGCAAGGAACCTATGAGCCCACTTAGTTTTTTTTTTTCAAAAACATAAATAGAAGCCAGAAACAAAGACTGATACAGAAGATAAACACAAAATGATGCCCTAAAGTGTCTTTTAAGAATGTAGCAGGAATACTAAAACTAAAAATGAACTGAAGCTGTTGAGAAAAGCTATAGATAACAAAAAAGTTTAGGGACCTTATAAGCAATGTAGGGGGGAAAGAGTATGAAAAAGGAATCAGACAGCTGCCCTGGGTGGATGAGACAATGACTACAGATGATATTGACTGTGCTCGTATTTTCTATGACAATAAAAATTATTCATGATCTAGAAAGGAAAGAACAAAAATACCTGATGAAGAATTGAAACTGACAATAAGTAGGGGGACAGTAAGCAAGCACAACTGGATGCCGCTGAGCACAAATAACCACCAGGAAAAGAACCATATCCCAGAGTGCTGAAACACCTAGTGGGTTGGATTGCTGAGCTACTATTAACGATCTCTGAAAGATTATGGAGAAAAAGAGAGGAGTCTTGAACCTGGAAGAAATGTTTTAATTTTCAAAGCAGGAAAAAAAATCTAATCTATGATGGAACACTAAGCTTGACATTGAATCCTGACAAAATTCTGGAACATATCACAAATGATTCCATTTAAGCAATGACCACAAACAGGCAGCAGAATTTCAGGAAGAACAGGGCATTCAAATCTAGCTTCATTTTCTTTTTAATAGTTACAAGACTGGTAGTCATAGAACAAATATATTTTACCTAGATTTTAACAAAGCACTGGACAAATTCTCTCTTGCTAATCTTGTGGATGTGATGAAACTATGTAAAATAGAAGTACAGTTTAGATGTATTAGCAACATAATGTCTAGAGCTAGGGAAATAATAATAGCTAGCCTGTATATAGCTCCTTAAGGTTGGCAAGGCATTTTACATGTGTTAATTCATTTTTATCCTCATAGCAACTCCTTGGGTTATGTGCTGTTTTCTCTCCATTTTATAGATGAGGAAATTGGGGTACAGAGAACTTAAATGACTTTCTCAGGATCACAGAGCTAATAAGTGTCTGAGGCAGGATTTGAACTCAAGTGTTCCTAATTCCCAAGTCCCATGCTCTATCCAGTGAACTGGGCAGCTGCCCCTAGAATCTTTCTGTGCTCTGCTGTGGAGTCTTGTGTTCCATCAGTTCTGGACTCTGTACTTTAAGAAGGAGATGAGACAACATTCTGAGGAGGGCCACCAGAATTGCGAGATATCTCTAACTTGTGCCACACTGAGATCACTAGAAAGAGCTGGGAACAAATGTTTAGTTCTGGGACAAGATAACTGTCATGAAATACTTGAAGGAAATGCTATTGGATAGAAGAAAAAATAGTTATGTTCTTCTTTGCCCCAGAGGGCAGTTAGTGGAAGTTGTAAAGAGACGGTCTTAGGTTTTAAGTATAGAAAAGCTTCCTAGTAATTATTGCTATCCAAAATGGAAAAAAAAA
>CM053622.1:483200015-483228446 GCA_028646595.1 Phalanger gymnotis | reverse complement strand
TGTGTGTGTGTGTGTGTATCCACATATATATGGACGGAAGGGCACAGGGTGAGTTGAATATGAAGAGAAGATATCTAAAAAAATAAAATCAAATTAAGGGATGAGAGAGGAATATATTGAGAGAGGGAGAAAGGGAGAGATGGAGTGGGGTAAATTATCTTGCATAAAAGTGGCAAAAAAAAAAAAGCAATTCTGTAGGAACGGAAGAGGGGGCAGGTGAAGGGGAATGAGGGAATCTTGCTGTCGTCAGATTTGACCTGAGGAGGGAATAACATACACACTCAATTGGATATCTTACCCCACAGGAAAGAATGAGGAGATAAAAAAGGGGAGATGATAGTAGGGAGGGCAGATGGGGGAGGAGGTAATCAAAAACAAACACTTTCTAAAAGGGATAGGGTCAAGGGAGAAAATTGAATAAAGTGGGATAGGATAGGAAGAAGCCAATTATATTTAGTCTTTTCCAACATGAGTATTGTAGAAGGGTTTTACATAATGATACACATGTGGCCTATGTGGAATTGCTTGCCTTCTTTGGGAGGGTGGGTGGGGAGGGAAGAGGCAAGAGAATTTTGAACTCAAAGTTTTAAAAGAAGATGTTCAAAAAAAATGTTTTAATTCAACTAAGAAATAAGATATACAGGCAATAGAGCATAGAAACTATCTTGCCCTACATGAAAGTAAAGGAAAAGGGGATGGGGAAGGGGGTACAGTGACAGAAGGGAGGGCTGACTGGGGAACGGGCAACCAGAATGTATGCCATCTTGGAGTAGGGGGAAGGGTAGAAATAGGGAGAAAATTTGTAATTCAAACTCTTGTGAAAATCAGTGCTGAAAACTAAAAATATTATATAAATGAAATAAATAAATAAAAATGAAAAAGAGGAGATCAACAAGTTGGGCATACAACAAAAAGAAAAAAGGAAGAAAAAACTAGAAAAATCAAGAAATGAAAAGTTTCCCATTAAACATTGAAATAGAAATCCTGAAAATCAAAAGATTAATAAAACCAACAGCAAACAAAAAACACATTAAAGTAATAAAGAAATATTGGCCTGGTTTTACTTTTTAAAATAACAACAGATAAATCATTGGGTAATTTGATTACAAGAAAGAGAGAAGAAGAAAACAAATAACTAGTATCAAAAAAGGCAAAGGGTGAATGCTCCAACAATAGCATGAAATTAAAGCAATTGTTGGAAACTATTTTGCTCAACTATATGCCAGTAAACCTGATAATCTTAATGAAATGGATGAATATTTATAAAAATATAAATTGCCCAGATTATCAGAAAAGGGCCAGATAGACTTACAAGTGAATTCTACCAAAATTTGAAGAACAATTAATTCCAATACTACATAGATGGCTAAAAATATGGAAAGTAGTCCTACCAAATTCCTTCTGTGACATAAATATGGCTTCAGTGCCTAATCCATGGAGAGCCAAAACCAATAAGGAAAAGTATAGACCAATTTACCTAATGAATATTGATACAAACATTTAAGTAAAATACTAGTAAGATGATTATGGCAATAAATCATAAAGATATTACACTATGAGTAGGAATGCAGGTCTGGTTTAATATTAGGAAAACTATAACCATAATTGACCACATCAATAACAAAAGCAATAAAAATCATTGTCATATCAATAAAAGCAGAAAAAGTTTTTGATAAAGCAGAAGACTCATTCCTATTAAAAGCACTAGAAAGTATAAGAAGCTTTTCTTAAAATGATAAGCAGCATCTTCTCTAAAACCAAGTGCAAGCATTATCTGTAATAAGGATAAACCAGAAATCTTTCAAATAAAATCAAGAATGAAGCCAAAATATCTATCTGTCATCATTACTATTGAATATTGTATTGGAAATGCAAGCTATAGCAACAAGGCAAGAAAAGGCAATGAACAAAAATAGGCAATGAGGAAATAAAACTATCACTTTTTCTAGATGATATGATGGAATATTTATAGAACCCTAGAAAGTAAATTTAAAAAGTAATCAAAACAATAGCTTCAGTCAAATTGCAGAATATAAAATAAATCCACACAAGCCATCAGTATTTCTATATATTATCAACAAAAACAGTAGGAAGAGATAGAAAGAGAAATTTTATTAAAAATAATTGTAGACATTATAAAATACCTTGGAGTTAACCTGCAAAGACACATATAGGAACTATATGAACACAAATATAAAACTCTTCACGGAACTAAAGAAAGATCTAAATAATTGGAGAAATGCTAATTGCTTATGGGTAGGCTGAGACAATATTAAAAATGACAATAACGCCTTAATTAGTTTTCTTTTTTCAGTGCCATACCAAACTACCAAACAATTACTTTACAGAGGCCAAAAAAAAATAATAAGAAAATTAATATGGAGGAATAAAAGGTCAAGACTATAAAGGGAATCAATGGGAAAAAAAATGTGAAGGAAGGGAGTCTAGCAATACCAGTTCTCAAACTATATTACAAAATGGTAATCATTAAAACTGTTTTGGTACTGGAGAAGATATAGAGGTGTTGTTTAGTGGAATACATTAGGTACACAATTTATAGAAGCAAATGAGCACAGTAGCCTGGTATTTGATAAACCCAAATATCCTAGCTATTGGGGCAAGAACTCACTATTTGACAAAAAATGCTAGGAAAACTGGAAAGTAGTCTCACAGAGTCTAGGAATAGATCAATGCCTCATGCCATACATACCAAGTTCAAAATGAATGCATGATTTGGACACAAGAAGAGATATCATAATCAACTTAGGGTAGCATGGAAAAAAATCACCTGTCAGATCTATGGGTTGAGGAGAATATATTACCAAGCAAGAAATTGATTTTCTTTTTTTTTCAGAGTTGCTTAACTTTTATTTTTTACATTTCAAAAATTTCATTTCATTATTTTTTGGGGGGTGGTTAATTCTTACCTTTGGAGGCAGCTAGTTACTCAGTGGACAGAGCACTGAGCCCAAGGTTAGGAAGACTTGAGTTCAAATCCAGCCTCAGATACTTCCTAGCTGTATGACCTTGAGCAAGTCACACCCCATTTGCCTTGGTTTCCTTATCTGTAAAATGAGCTAGAGAAGAAATGGCAAACTACTCCAGTATCATTGCAAAGAAGACTGCAAATGGGATCACAAAAGGTTGGATACAACTGAAATGACTGAACAACTTTTACTTTATTTCCATACTCCATCCCAAGAAGTGTGATAGTTGGGCTGGGAAGGATAGACCTAACATGATTAATAAGGAGCTGAAGCTCAAGGTAAGCAGTTATTTTGAAAAAGATTTGTAGGTTTTAGTGAACTGCATGCTCAAACCAAGTTGCAGGGTTATATAGTGCCAAAAAAATTGATTTGATTTTGGGCTTTTCAGAAGGGCACAGCTTCTAAGATTTGGGAAGCAAGAGTCCACTTTACTCTGCTCTCCTCAGATGTCATCTGGAGGACAATTTTGTTCCAAGACACTACACTTTTTTGTATTTGAAGCACTTTATAATCCATCTTCAGCCTAGGATGAAAACTAAGAAACTCATTTTCAAGAAGGTAAAATGGACAATTTTGATTACATAAAATTAAAACATTTTATACAAACAAAACCAATGTAGCCCAAATGAGAAGAAAAGCAGGAAACTGGCAAACTGGCAAAAATGTGCAGCAAGTTTCTCTAATAAAGGTCTCATTTGCCAAATAAATACAGAACTGAGCTAATTTTATAAGAATAAAAACAGTTCCCCAATTGATAGTCAAAGGATATGAACAGGCAGTTTTCAGAAGAAGTAATCAAAGTTATCAATAACCATATAAAAAATACTCTAAATCACTAATAATTACAGAAATGCAAATTTAAACAATTCTGAAGTACTATCTCCCACCCATCAGATTGGCTAAAATGACAGAAAATGACAAATACTGGAGGGGATATAGAAAAATAGGTAAACTAATGTACTGTTGGTAAAGCTGTGAACTATTCCAATATTCTAGAAAACAATTTGGAACTATGCCCAATGGGCTATAAAACTGGGCTAGTACACTTTTGAGCTAGTACACTACTAGGTCTATTATTCCATGGAGATCAAAGGAAAATGAAAATGACCCATAGGTACAAAAATATAGGAGTGCCTTTTGTGGTGGCAAAGAATTGGAAATTGAGGGGATGCCAATTAATTGGGGAATGGCTGAACAAGTTATAGTATATGATGTGACAAAATACTATTGTGCTATAAGAAATAGTGAAGGGGATAGTTTCAGAAAAAAACCTGTGAAGACATGAATTGATGGAAAGTGAAGTGAGCAGAACCAAGAGAACACTGTAAATAGTAACAGAAATATTTTAAAGATGAGCAACTAAGAAAGGCTTGATAACTTTGATCGATGCAATTATCTATCACAACTCCAAAGGACTCAGGATGCAAAATGCTGTCTACCCCCAGATAGAGAACTGATGGACTCAGAGTGCAGAATGAAGTATAGGTTTTCTTTATTTTTCTTGTTTTTTTTTCTCTTAGAACATGACTAATACAGAAATGTTTTACATAACTACATATTGTACAATTGATATTGTGTGTCTTGCCTTCTCAATGGATGGAGGAGGAGGGGCGGAAGGAGGAATAAAATTTAGAACTGAAAATCAAAATAAAGTTTAAAAAATTTTAAAATAAAAAACAATGATAACCTTGGAGATAGTGGCTTTTAGTTGAATGATGAGGTCAGAAGGCTGGTTAAAGAGGTTTTTTTAAAAGGATGAGAGGAGAGGAAATGGATTCACTGAGGCTTTGAGAAGTCCATCTACAATAGATGTCTCTACTCTCTTATATTAACTCCCTACAATCTGGCTTCATACCTCATCATTCCACTCAAACAGCTCTCTTTAAATTGACCAATGATCTTCTAATTCAGAGAGCTAATGGCCTTTTCTCAACACTATTGATAACTTTCTTCTCGATGATGTCTTCCCTCCAGGTTTTCAGAATCCAATTTCCTCCTGGTTCTCTGCTTACCCATCACACTCCTCCTCATCCTCCTTTGCTAGATCCTCATGTCCACTTATGGTGTGCATCCCACAGGGCCCTGTCCTGGTTCCTCTTCTCTTCTGCCTCTATACCTTTAGTGATCTCAGCCACTCTTATGGATTTAATGATCATCTCTGTGCTGATGATTCTCAAACCTACCTATTCTGTCCTTTCTATTGACCTCCAGTCTCACATCTCCAACTGCCTCTCAGACATCTCAAAGTAAATGTCCAGTGGACATCTTAAATTCAACATGTCCAAAACTGAACTTCTTCTTCTCTCTAAACCACCCATTTTCTTCTAAACTTCCTTATTATTATTGTAGCCACCACCATCCCCCGGGATTGAAGCTTAGGTATTATCCTCAGAACCTCACCATGCCCCCCTCCCCATATCCAGTATGTTGCTAAGGCCCATCAATTTCACCTTTGCAACATCTCTTAAATAAGCCCAGTCTTCTCCTCTTACACTGCCACCACCTTGATACAGGCCATATTGGAATATTGCCATAGCTTGCTGGTTAGTCGGCCTACCACAAGTCTTTCCCTACTCCAGTCCATCTTCTATTCAATTGCTAAAGTGATTTTCCTAAAATGCAGACAGTGTAAAACCTATCATCCTCAATAAACTACAGTAACTCCCTATCACCCTCTCTAGGATCAAACATAAAATGCTCCCTTTGATGTTCAAAGCCCTTCATAACCTAGCCCCCTCCTCCCATATTTCCAGTCTTTTTATGTCTTACTCCCTGCCATGTATTCTTAGATCCAGTGATGCTGACCTCCTTGCTGTTGTTCCATGAACAAATCACTCCATATCTTGGCTCTAAACATTTTCTTTGGCTGTCCTACATGCCTGGAATGCTCTACCTGCTGGATTCCCTGGCTTCTTTCATGTCCCAACTAAAATCCTACTTTCTACTGGAAGCCTTTCTCCCAATCCTTCTTAATTCTAATGCCTTCACTCTGTTAATTATTTCCTACTTATGCCATATATCACTTGTTTGTACATATTTGTTTGCCTGTTATCTCTCCCTCACATTAGATTGTGAGCTCCCTGAGGGCAGTGTATCACCAAAGCAATATTCACAGCAGTTGTTATTGCTGTGAATGTGCTGGCATGGTTCTGAATTGCAAAATATAACAGTCTCTCCATATAGAAGACAGAAGCAAATCATTTATTTGGACACCAGAGAGCCAAATCCCAACACCAATAAAATGAATCCATCACAGCAACAAAGAAGTTAATACATGTTATCACTACAGGGAGCGATTTCATCCCAAAGCCTTCCCACAAACAAACACAATACTAGCTGCTCACCTGTGTCCTCTCTCTCCCATAACTCTAATTGCTCTGACCAACTTCCTTCCTGCTCCACCCTTTCCTGTTCTACCCATTCAGCAAGCTCCTCCCACCACATGTGACTTAGGCTTTCACGAGACTTAAGCAGATCACATGGGCCTTTTAATGAAATGGAAGATCTTCAAATTAAGCAAAAATATAATACAGGCAACAATACAGTCAGGGGCTGTTTTTTTGTTGTTGTTTTGCCTTTCTTTGTATTTCCAGTAGTTAGCAGAGGGCCCTACATATATAATTGGGCACTTAGTAAGTGCTTACTGATTAACTGACCAAGGAATTTAGATGAGAAGCGGAGGAGATATATATATATATATATATTACAGTGTACAGTCTCAGAGACTGGGACGATTTTGGCACATTTGTAAGCAGAAAAGGAATCCTTAGATAGGAAGAAGTTGAAGATTAGAGAGAGGGGATGATAATTGAGGTGATCTGCTGATGAAGGTGAGAAGGAATGAGTGGAGAGTGCTTGTCAAAAGAGAAGGGCCATCTCTTCATAAGAAGCGGGAATGGAAGAGAAAGAGTGAAGGGGATGCTTATCACCAGGGTATGAGATAAGAGGAAGGATAGAGACAGAACTTCTCAGTGAAGGGCCTCAATTTTTTCACTGAAGTTTGAGGGCAAGGTCCTGAGTGAGTGAAGGTACTGGGAAAGGCTTGAAGAGAGAAGTTTTTAGAGTAGTTGCTATGGCAGGTAGAATAGAGAATCAATTAGAGAGGAGCAGAAAGATTGCCAAGTTACACTGAAGGCTTAGTTGAGATTAGATGACATCAATTTGTGATGAATCCAGACAATTCTATTTTGTGACTTCCCCCACCTCCATGAGAAGTGAGGACGTAGATGATGGGAAGAATCTAGAGTTGGGGTATGGCAGAGTGTGAGTATCAATTGGACAAGGGACAAGGGAACAAGAGATTTGAGAGTAAAATGTGAGAGTAAAAAATGTTATGAATTGGTTCACCAAAGGGTTTAGATTGGAAAGTGAGGAGAGTACAGCCAGAGCAGGGGCGATAGTCTAGGAAAATCTTAAAGGGATTAGGAGTCATAGCAAGTGACCAAAATATAGGGTTAGTTGTTGAAACACATAAGAAGAGATGGAATGATAAAAAGATTATGATAGGATAAGGGAATCCTGGAGTTCTTGAACTAAAAGTAGAACATCTGTGAGTGATAGCAAGATCAAGCACATGACCGTTTCTGTGTGTAGCTGAGATATAGCGGAAGAGTAGGTCATGGGATCTGGGTAGATTGGAGAACTGGAAAGTTGGAATATTTGAAGGAATATCAGCATTTATGTTGAAGACCCCAAGAGTCTGAGTACAGCAGTTGGTGTGGGGAAGGGTCCTCTGAGTCTGCCACAATGTAATAAAAAGGAGAGACAATGTCTTTGGGTGATAGATCTTACAGCCACCAGGATCCACTTTCAGGTGTCAAATTTGAATAGTGTTAAACTTCAAGAGGAGGAGGCCACTGAGTGAATAGTGGAAGAGGGAGAGTCTGAAAGTAGCAATGGGGATCTAGGAGTATCCCAGAAGGTGTGAGTCACGGTACAATCAATCCTGGAAAGGATGGGTGGAGTAGTGTCATCTTTAGGGAGCCAGGCCTCAAGTGAGTGATGATGGATGAAAGAAGAAAAAAAAGAGGCCTGAAATGGAAGGAAGCATGTTAGTTTTTGAGTGGGAATTCTAGAAGCACAATGGAGAGACAGGCAGGGTGACACACTGGAGAAATATGGTTAAGGTGGATGGCGATGAAGGAACATACAGTTGATGTTGGGGCAGGGAATTTGTTCTTTGACAGTCAAAGTTCTGTAGGATAGGAATAGAGAAGTAAGAGAGGGGTAAGAATATACTAATCATTGAGGAATGAGTCCAGGCAGAGTGTCTATGGATGGGAAGAAGTCTGTTTATTTAGGTAGGTTATTAGAAGATTCAAGGTCTCCCCAGGGCCCAGGTTCTGGAGGTGTCTTGGCACAGTCTTCAACTGCCTGGACTTTTGACTGGTAATATTGCTATGTCCTGGAAAGCTTCCTGAAGCCTACCCTTATGTATTGAGTAGGAAGTGGTGTGTCCCTGAACACACTCAGAAGCCAAGCCAGGAAGGAATAGGCTGTGTCTGGATAAGCAGGAGCAAGTCTTGGTTGTGCTGGTAGTGGTGGGGTACAGATGAGGAAAATTCAAAAATTCTGAAAACCTTTAGCTCATTCTTACAATAATAGCTGACATTTATATAACACTTTAAGATTCCCAAAGTGTTAGCGATATGTTGTTTAGTGAGCAGGTGATACTATTATCTTAACTCTACAAACGAGAAAATTGAGACTCCAGAAAGGTTAAGGGTCTTGCTCAGGATTAAGTGCTAGTGTCTGAGGCAAGATCTGAACTCACACGTGCAGCACTCTGTACACGGGGATACTTAGCTGCCTCAACTTCTAGTTCCTTTCCCTTTTGAAAAGAATACATTAGACCAGAAGTATGAAATTTGAGGCCCATGGGGGCCTGCAAAACTTCTGAGTGCAGGTTGAACCATATTAAAAATTGGGAAAGGCTCAACAAAATAAATGAAAAATACAATAGAAAATAGATATTAATTTGTGATTTTCTAAGTCAATATGAAGCCACTATTTGAGGTTGACACCAATTCTACTAGAGGGTAACCTCTGTGAAGACAGGAATTATGTCAGTGATTTTTATCTCCGCAGCAACAAGCATAATGTCATGACTGTGGTAGAAAGATAATCCCTGTGTCTTACATAAAGAGATGAATGGTTAAATTTCTCTACCTGTTAGAAGCAGAATCTGCATAGCTGTCTTTGGATTGGGGTAGTAGATTCCCTAAGAAGCTTATATACAAATCTTCTCTTTGCCTTTTCTCCATCACAGACAGCAGATTAAATAAAACTCATTTTTATCGATGTCTAAAATCTATCTTGCTAGAACATTTGTAAGGCAACAGTTATCTAGGTGGCAAGTCATACTACATCCATCTCAATTTATGAGCCCCTGGAACCAAAAAGACATAATCAAGAGAGCTAGAGTTAAGACAAAGTATTTTATCAACCATCTGCGGCTCACAAGCCTTTAATGTTAAGGGTTCCTTCCCTGAGAAATCTAGCATGGTGAAGAAACCTATCAAAAATGATGGGCCATTAAAACAAATACTTGCCTATATTTCCTAGAGGCTTGAGGGGAGTTTTGGGGAGTGAGAGAGAGAGAAATCAAGGGATTATCCTGGAAAGTTCAGCAGTGAATAGAATATAGAAAGGAAAAGGTAGAGGCTTTTAAAGAAATAGACAGCTAAGGTTATGTAACCCTAGGCAAGTCACTTAACCCTGTTTGCCTCAATTTACACGTACCATATATAGTAATTGACCCTAAGATGATTTGAAAACCTCTGAAGACATAAGCTCAGAAGCTCATTACCAGAGAACAATTTGTAAAAGAGATTGTGTGCTCTCAATGCCCAGAAGTTATAGAAGGAAAGAGAACAACTTACCAAAGTGTCAGAGAGATTAAATGCCACGCCATCAGATGACCACCACCTACCCCCACTACCCTCCCAGGGAAACTGGCAGTACAGGGGCCAAGTTCAGCAAGAAGAGTACAATGTACATCACCAGATGACATTTGTGGTACCTCACAGTTGGTCCTGGTTGCCCTTACATGTGCATCCTCTGGTCAAATTTTTTCTCTATGTGTATACCCCATGTGTTATCTGTATATATAACTCATTCAACACATTGAGGGTGTGTGTATTTGTGGATGAATATGCCCCCTAGCTAATGGGGCAAATATTCTATTTTCTTACTATGCTTTTTCACTAAATAGCTTGCATGGAGTTAATTGTGTCCTCTGAATGACTAGACAAAAGAAAGCACACCAGTGAGGACTGATAAGCCACAGTTTTGAGTGGGAATGGACCAACACAAAATACTTGAACCTGAGGTGATCATTCTCATGAGAGAAGGGTATGCCCAACTTATGATAGCACTTGTAAATACCTAACAAACATTTGCTTGTATGACTGATTATTTGTAGAGCTATGGAGGTCATTGGATCATAGATTTATACCTGAAAAGGACCTCAAGAGTCATCTTGGTCCAACCTTCTCTTATATAAATCAGAAAACTGAGGCACAGAGAGGTTAAATGATTTACCCAACATCATATAAAGAGAAAGTGACAGAGCTAGAATTGAAACTCTGGCTCTCTAAGGTGACACTGCAATCCAATGGCATCAGCTTCCTTGTTGTTCCTTCAATTTGGTACCACTACCTCTGGATGCTGGGCCTTTTCATTATCTTCCACACTTGGAATCATCTCCCATCTCCATTCTTTCTCTCAGCTTTCCTGACTTCTTTCAAAATTCAAGTCAGATTCTACCTTCTGTTCGAGTTCCTTCCCAGGTTGCTTGCCGCTAATACCTGCCCTCAGAGATCACCTCCCATTTCCTTTGTATATATCTCATAGGTGTTGTTTGTATCTTATTGTTTCCCATATCCAAAAGTGAGCTCTTTGAGAAAAGACACCAAGTTTTGGCCTTTTTTATATCCTCAGTTCCTTTTATAGAAAAGGTACTTAATAACTGCTTATTAACTGACTGAATGGCTAGCTTAAAATCTTTTGATCTTCAAGTATTATTACTGCATTGATTTCCTATGTTTCAACCTACAAGAAAAGTGTAAATCCCTATTTAATTGTTATGATTTAAGGAGTAAATTTCATGAAAATAAGAGGACAGTATGGAGTTGAATTGATTCATCAAAGGGGCAAAGATGGGGCAAAGGGGCAAATGGGGCAAAGGGGAGAGCAGCAAGTGCCAGAGATATGACCTGGGAGGGAGTGAAGGATCAAGGGATTGGAAGTCATGATATGGATGAAGAGCAGGGAGTTTGATGAGGGAAGGCAGAAGGAGAGGTGGAAAACCAATAGAATATGATTGGATAAAGGGACTACAGCATTCTTGAACCTGGACATACATTTGAGGGTAAAGATCAAGGGTATGGACATCTATGTATGCAGCTGAGATGGGGTGTACGAGTAAGTCACAGGAAGTGAGTAGGTTGAGGAACTGGGAAGGAAGAGTCAATATATTGTTGAAGTTCCCTAGGATGAAGGCAGGAGTTGGTGGCGGGGGGAAGAAAAATTCTGAGCCAGGTACTGGACTCACTGAATGGGACTGACCTGGAGGTCTGGAGACAACAGCTACCAGGATTTTGATTGGGTGGTGGAGATTAAAAACATGAACCTCAAAGGGAGAAAAGTAAGTGATGGAGAGAAGGTAGGGAGAGAACCTAGAAGTAGCAATGGGGAGCAAGGAGTATTTCAACTCACCTGCCTCGACCTGTGAGCCAAAGGGAATGAGTATATCTCTGATCCAGGGATACCATGACTAGGTGGAAGGACCTAATCTTTAGGAGATCAAAAAAAGAGGAACGGTCTTATATGCACACACATTTTTATTGCAGCTCCTTTTATAGTAGCACAAAAACTGGAACTAAAGAAGGACCTATCCCATGAGGAATGGATAAACTATGGCACATGAATGTAATGAATATTATCATGATGACATGGGATAGTTTCAGAAACACTTGGGAAGATGTAGGAAGTGAGCAGAATCAGGAGAACACTCTGTACCATAATATAAAGAGAAATCACCTCAAAAGGTTTGAGAATTCTGATCAGTGCAATGATCAGCTATGATTCTAGAAAGGAGGGCTCATGCCCTCTAGGTATTTTGGGAGTGTCCATATGTTTGCTCATGCTATATAGCTTCGAAGGAAACATTCCTTTGTAAAAGCATATCTGACTGTTAATTATAACTGGGTTTGAAGAACCCCTAAAATTTGGGGAATATAATTACTAGGGGCTGGAGCCAAAGGCAAATCCTAAATGCCTCTGAAACTCCCTGAAGGGTATCCAGAGAACCCTAGAGGAGGAGTAAAATATAACATACCTGGTTTGTAGGCAATCAGAACAAGAGTAATCACTATTACATATAGTTGATATGAGGACTTTTTTTCCAGGAGGGGTATAAGGGAATATAAGGGTCGAGTGGCAAAAAAGGGAAAAAGTAAAGGAAAAAGTGGGCCTCATATTGACTTAAGAGAACTATTTATTAATATGATTTATATTTAATTAATTTAAAAAATATTTCCCAATTATGTTTTAATCCAGTGCAGCCTGCAGATTCTGGCTCTATGTTTGACCCCTCTGGATTAGACTATAGGCTGCTTGAAGGCAGGGATTGGTCTCACTGTTGTTTATCACAAGCACCTCTGTTGATGCTTACCAGTTAGAAGACTAGTAACAGATGTTTGTTGATTGGATAGGTGGAATTGGAGGAGTGCTTTCCGATAGGGAAACTTAATCTGAAACTTAGGAAGTGAAATTAGATGAAACCCAACTGAAAGACAAAGAAGTCTAGTATCAAATGTGTAAAGGTGGTAACAATTAAAGCTTAGGTAGGCCCTGGGCTGAGATATCTATCAACTAACTATTATTGGAGCTTTTTGGGTGCTGGCTGATTGATATAAGTTCTAGAGAAAATTATGAGAGTTGACTTCACCTCAGGAAAAAGGCTTGATTACTGTCTTAGGAGGTTAACCACTCAACAGCCAGTAAAAAGGTGCTGATTGCATCATAGAACACTTATGATGTTATTCTATGACGCCATTGTAGCATGGGAGGGGGGAGGGTGGTAACCAAGGGGCAGGGACTGGGAGAGGTCATTCCTGAAGTGTGTTGTTGTTTGGATGGTGGTAGTTTGATAAGATGTGGAGTGTTATGTCATAGAGTGGTTTGCTTCTGATCATTGTTTTGTGGAGTGGCTTATTGTAGATTGTTATGTCGTGGAGTGGTTTGCTTTGGAATTGGTGTCTTGTGGATTAGTGGGTTTAGTGTGTTGAGGATTTTTGTTATGGAGTGACATGTTGTGGAATGACAACTTGGATCTTCCATAAGACATTCCTTCAGATTCTGTATGTGCTACTTTTCTCATTAGCCATTTCTTCTTCATGATATATAAATTTGTCTTAAATTCTTAGAGAACTCATTGACATTTTGAGACAGTGGCATGAGACCATAGGATTATAGAAGAAATCTCAGAGATCCCAGGAGTTAACTCATATTTTATGAATGATAAAACTGGAGTCCACAGAGGTTCAGTGAACGGTTTACTATCCCATAGACTTGAAGAGTTTATCAGGAACTTATTAGGCCAAAGATATTGTGTGTTGGGATACAATTAATTTATCTGTTGTTCACACTTTGTGTTGAAGCCTTTGATGTATACTTATAATCAATCTATTTGCAGGTAGGTGTTTTAGTGGACAGAGATTGTACATTTCTCTCATTAATAAAATGAAGATAATAATAGTACCTACCTCTTGGAGTGGTTGTGAGGTTGCAATAAAATATTTGTAAAGCACTTTGAAAACCTTAAAGCATCATACAAATGAGAGCTATTATTATTATTATTTATTATGTGCCTATCCCAGCTGTGACTTTTTACATGGAAAACAATTTAGTCCATGCTATTGAACAGAAAAGGGTAAATGGGGGTTAGGGTTTAACTTGTAAAGATTTGCTTAAAACTAAAATAAAATTATTTATGGTACAGTTTTGAACTCTAAAGTGGAAATCTCCCTGAGATTAAACTCTTTCTATCATATAGATTGGAAAAGCAAAAAACAAAAAAAGCAGCTAGTAGGAACAATGAAAAACTTTACCTTCAGTATATTAACTTCTTTAAAAGAAGGAAAACTTAGTCATTCTGTTTCTTAATCTGAGGCTGATTGCTTCTTTACCCCAAATCACCTAGCTCCCATGCTCTTAAACCTTTGCCTGCTTCCTAGACTGTAACAGAATTGACCTCTTTAGCTGCTTATCCCAAACATTTCGAGTATTTCATGGAGATTTCTTCCTCCCACCTTCCCAACATTGTCCTCTTTTCCTCAGTTTATATTACAACATTAATCTTCGTATTGCCGTCCCAAATCCCCATAACTAAGGTATTAACTGGAAGTCTATTTCTGAATTGTCTGTCTCCTGACCCAGGACCAAAGTTCTCAATGGGATATTGTTGGAGACCTCAAAGGAATAATTTATCCCAGCTTCTGAATATAGTATTTGCTATTTATGAATGATATTAGAAAAAGTTGAGACAACATATCAATATTTGATTTGGGGGGTGGGATCTATATGTTGATAATTTTTCCTGTGTTTTTATCTACAAATGTCCTTTCCTTTTCCAATATAATTTCCTTATGCCTTATGGTAGCCTTCGTTTTGACCTGTTCTACCCAGCTGGAAAGGCTTTCAGTGTGGACTTTGAATATGAGATGGATACTATGTCTATTATCCTTGAAATCCCCTTAAAAAGTCCAGGGAAGAACAGTATCCCCAAAAAGGTCAAAGAGTGATGAATTTATTTCAGCCACACCAACCCTCTGTGACTACTTATTAATTTGCAGAGAGGTGGTAATCTGGATGTGTGTAAAGGGCAGGAATTATACCAATGATAAGTCAATGAAGTGTCCAAATACTGTCCTTTGGTCTTCTAATTGTATGCATGCATTAGTCTGTTGGGTCACAAAAATCTTAAATTGTAGTTTTAATTATATTTTAATTCTGTTTTTCAGTATTCATATATTCAGCCAGATCATTAAAATAGATGACATTAATCGTATTAAGTGAAGAAGAAATCTCTACTTTAAAAAAATCATTTTCTATTTTGAAATTTCTGCAGCAAGGCAATTGAGAAGGTAGAAAGTATAATTAAAAAAATAATTTCCTTTTCAATATTCTTTTGCTGGATGTGAATGATCCTTTTTTTCTGTTCAGCAGATTACAGATTTTTAAGATCCATTTGCACCCTCCCTTTTGAATGCCCCATCACATCTCAAACAAACCCCTGTCTCCATTTGAATTTCTCTTTAGCTCATGAATTTGTATTATTTTGGCAAATTTTTAGCTCATGAATTTGTATTTTATTGGCAAATAATTGCTACCTGAACCTAAAGAGATTTTGAAAGACCAAAAGCTTTTGACATTCAGTTTATTTGCATAACGATGTCTTATTCTAAGTACCTAAATTAGATGTAGATATTTTGAACCTAGAATTGAAACTGGACAGGGACCACCAGAGGTTAAGACAGGACTGATAATACCCCTCAAGTTTTGTCAGAGGAAAGGAAGAAATATTTGATGGATTCAATCACAGGTCAGGTATTATACAAACCAAATCAAAAGATGCAAAAAGTCAAAATTCTTACTTTTTCATCACAAGATGTTAAAAATTAATATGTTCTTTTAAAAAAAAAGTCTCCTTTCCTAGTATGAACAATCTTAAAGACTAGTAAGTGACTATCTTAATTTACCAGGTGAAGCTTTTTTTTGCTTTTTTATTAATTTATTTATTTTTATTTTTCAACATTCATTTCCACAACATTTTGAGTTACTAATTTTCTCCCCATCTCTACCCTCCCCCCACCCCAAGATGGAATGTATTCTGATTGTTCTTTTCACCAGTCTGCCCTCCCTTCTATCACCCCACTTCCCCATCTCTTTCCCCCTCGTTTTCTTGTATGGCCAGATAGATTTCTATACCCCATTGCCTGTATATCTTATTTCCTAGTTGCATATAAAAACAATTTTTGACATTTGTTTTTAGGACTCTGAGTTCCAAATTCTCTCCCTTCTTCCCTCCTCACCCACCCCCTTGATAAGGCAAGCAATTCAATATAGATTATACATGTGTAGTGATGCAAAACACTTCCATAATAGTCATGTTGTGAAAAGCTAACCATATTTCCCTTCATCCTATCCTGTCCCCCTTTACTCAGTTTTCTCCATTGCCCTTGTCCCTTTTTAAAAGTGTTTGCTTTTAACTAACCATTCCTCAAATCTGTCCTCCCTTCCATCAATCCCCCCATCCCCTTCCCTCCTACTTTCTTGTAGGGTAAGATACTCAATTGAGTTTGTATGTTATTCCCTCCTTAAGACAAATCCAAAAAGAGTAAGGCTCACTCATTCCCTTTCACCTACCCCCTCTTCCCTTCCAGTATAACAGCTTTTTCTTGCCTCTTTTATGAGATAATTTATCCCATTCTATCTCTCTCTTTCTCCTCCCAATATATTTCTCTCACCCCTTAATTTTATTTTTTCATGTATCATCCCTTCATATTCAACTCACCCTGTGCCCATATATATACATATATACATATATGTATGTATGTGTATATATGAATATATGTGTGTGTATGTGTATGTATGTATGTATGTATGTATGTATGTATATTCCCTTCACCTACCCTAATGCCAAGAAAGGTCTCATGCGTTGCAAATATCATCTTTCCATATAGGAATGTAAACAGTTCAACTTTAGTAAGTCCCTTATAATTTCTCTTTCCTATTTACCTTTTCATGCTACTCTTGATTCTTGGATTTGAAAGTCAAAATTTCTATTCAGCTCTGGTCTTTTCATCAGGAATGGTTGAAAGTCCTCTATTTCATTAAAAAATTCATTTTCCCCTGAAGGATTATAGTTATTTTTGCTGGGTAGGTGATTCTTGGTTTTAATCCAAGCTCCTTTGCCCTCTGCAATATCATATTCCAAGCTCTCTGATCCCTTAATGTAGAAGCTACTAGATCTTGTGTCATCCTGATTATGTTTCCACAATACTCAAATTGTTTCTTTCTGGCTGCTTGCAACATTTTCTCCTTCACCCGGGAACTCTGGAATTTGGTGACAGTATGGCTCTGGAGGAGAAAGTGAGGCTGGTTACTTTGCACAGCTCTCCCTCACTCAAATCAAAGTCAACTGCAAGTCATGTCATCATTTTCCTGATGTCATGGTCCTCTTCAAGAACAAAGGACAAACAAAACAACCTAAATTAATTTAAATAGTCTTCTACTTCTTCTTACTTTACATTAGGTAATGTGGGTTTTCTTGGCCTTCTTAGAATTCATTTGTTCAGGCTTTCCTATCAATGGATACCAACTTTGTATCTAGACAAGAAAATGTGGATAGAGAGATAACGATATCTTTCTTGTCTCGATACAAAGTTGATTACAAAACCAATTCAACTAGAATAAGAAGAAAAACCCCATAATTTAATAGATATATAGAAAGATATCGATATCTCTCTATCTGTTTTGTCTTGTCTGTATACAAAGTGGATGTGTGTGTGTGTGTGTATCCTTGATTCCTGTCTTTGGGGTTTTTTCTTCTTATTCTAGTTGAATTGGTTTTGTTTATGCAAAATCTGTCTTGGTCAAAGGCAGGTTAAGATTTTTACTTTTTCTTTTATGTTCACCTCTTTCCCTATCCCCTATATTTGGCTGCCAGTGGGTCCACCAAACATAGCTCTAAAAGGTCTTCCCCATTTTTCCCCTAATTTTAAATGCAGCATGGATATACTCTGATATTAAAATTGTGTGTTCAACTTGAACTCATCGTGATAAATCATATACATTTTTCTCTTCACACTCTCATTTCTGTCAAACTGATTTCCAATTTTCCTGGAAATGCTTCTAGAATACAGAATTCTTCCTTTCTTATTTTTGTTCTTGCATTTATTGAACCCTAGACTGCTGAGTTTGGTTATTCCTGGGACTTCCTTGTGTAGTCTGTTCCATTAATCTACTTTAAAAAGCAAAACAAAACAAAACTTTTTTAAAACCATTGCCAAGTAGTGTTAAATCATGTTGGGTCAATTTGAGACTTCTTAATGCTAGTCCCTTTACCCATTCTGTTTTCATTTTAACCATTGAGATTCTTGACTTTTTCCTCAATAATCTCTGGTTATCTCTTTTATTCTTCTATTCTCCACCCTATCCTTAATGCTACTTCCAGCAGACCACTCCACACTGTAAGGCCCTGAAGATCATGGACATTTTTATCTTTATCCCTCAAGTACCACACTTAGTAGATACTTAAGAAAATCTGGTTAAAGTAATTGCATTGAGTTAGATACTTAAGCAGATGCATAAGGAGGCTCTTCCTCCTAATCCTTGTAAATCTGGGCTATATAGCCCTGTGTTTCTGCATACTCTTTACAAAGTTTATTGTCATTTTGAAATGACTATCTCTTGTCTCATAGACAGTAGTGACATTGTCTTCAGAAGCAAGATTAAAGTACATATTTCATCTTTACAGGTTGAGTCTTGGAGAGGGGTAAAAAGGGATTGACTACTATCTCCTTAAGACATCTTTCCTGTCTGATTACACAATCACTAATCATCAGCGTTAGTGGAGTAAATTTTGTTTGCTGATTTTAAGCATGATCTTACCTTGGGATTCTATTGTAATTATACTTTCTAAACATGTTCTCCATTTAAAGGAAAAAGTCAAAGGTGTGAAAATCACAAAAGGAGGAACAATAAATTATGAAACTCCAATATTAAATTGGCTCTGGACCACCAGGTGCACTCATAAGCTTCTGTTGGGAATGCATGTGGTTTTTTAAGACAACAATCTGGTAGAAGATAGTGAAAGTTTAAAAATAAATATGATATACTTTTACCCCTGCAATCTACTTCCTGTAAACATTTCCAAATGGGAGAGTATTATTTTTTTAAAAATAACTATGTGTTCAGTGGTAGTTGTGGCATAGTATTATTTTGTTACTGATCCTTGTGAGTCACTTAACCTCATCTATAAAATAGGGATAATAATAGCACTTACCTCCCCCCCAAGCACTGTTGTGAGGACCCAATGAGATAAATGCAAAGCACTTAGCACAATTGCTGGCACATAGTAAGAACTAGATATCTTACTAAGGACTAGATAGTAAAAACTGTTATTGATTTTATGGAAATATTCTGATAAATGGGGAATGGCTGAATCATTTCTGGCTTATGAATACAATGAAAGACTACCATGGATTAAAATCAGTATTGGAAATTGAAAGAAATCTGAAAAAATCTCTATGAACTTTGATGTAAAGAAAATAGAGCAGAACCAAATGAAAAACATAATAATAACAACTACACAAGAGAGCTATGTTTTCATAAATTAAAAGAGGAGAGAAAGAGAGAGAGAGCATAGAGAAAAAGGAGAGATAGAAGTAACTTGATAGTTGGAAGAGACATTATGTAAAGGCTAAAAAGCCAAGTACTCAAATGCACCGTACTTCCCCATGTATAAGATGTACCCTTTTTTGAAAAATTGGGGGTCTAAAAACTGAGTGCGTCTTATACGATGGTTGTAGATTTTTTTTACTTGCATTTCCCACTTTTTCATGCTTGTTTTTGCACTCATTGTAGGTTTTTTTACTTGCATTTCCTGCTTTTTTGTGCTTGTTGTCTTTGCACTCATTGTTTTGCATTTGTTACTGGTATATTAGGTTACGTTTTGCCATGTTCTGCCCAGAAATGGCTCAGAAAAGATTTTGGGACAGTGCTTAATTCAAGTCAAAAGTGATCCAGTTTGCAAAAGTGAATGGAAATCGTGCTGCTGAACATAAGTCTGGTCCTCCTCCAACTGAGAAAACATTCCGAGACCCGCCACAGGAAGAAGAAACCCTACTGAAAACACCTCGGCAGAAGAAGGCCATGAGAGGCAACTCAGCAAAATGGCCTGATTTAGTGAGGGAATTGAAGATATGGATTGAAGAGCAAAGGGCAATTGGAATTTGTGTGTCTACAAAGATGGTTCAGCATGAGGCAATAAGAATTGCTGATGAAAAAGAAGTTACTGATTTCAAAGGAGGATACAATTGGTGCTTCAGGTTCATGAACAGAATGGACTAAGCATGCGTATATGCACCAGACATGCCCAAAAGATACCTGAAAGCTATGAGCAGATGAATAAAACTCGAGTTCAATAACTTTATGTAATGCATTTCTTTTTCAAATTTCGGGACCCAAAATTAAGATGCGTCTCATACGTGAGGAAATACAATAATTCCTGCAGTATCTTATTCTTCTAGACTTAGTATAATTAGAGAAGAATAAACAAGCATGTGAAACAAGGACATAAATCCAACAACCTGTGGGGTTAGTCATTAACGTCTTTGCTTTGTTTAAGCTGGAAAGGGATTCCAGTACAGTAGTTATGTTAGTAAAGGGTAATAACTTACAAGCTATCTTGTCTTATAATTGAAATGTAAAGGAAGGATGAATAATGGGAATTTTCAATTTTTAAAAACACAAAACTGCTTAAGGCATTACATTTTCATGGTTTAAACATACATTTGTATGCTTTAAATTTTAAGAATTGCACTATCAGAGAAAAATGATGAAGTTAAAAGCTGTTGAAATTAATTTTTGTAAATAATGTACAGTGTTATAGTTCTTTGGGAATTTATGAACAGCAATTCCCCTTATAATCTAGATGTTGCTAGATTAAGGATTATACTTAATCAAGAACTGAGGCTGTTAACTAAAACAAGGATTTTGGACATAAATTCTTATCAACGCTGTGTAAAATCTTGAATTTTATGAGTCTCTGGTTGGGACCAAATGCTAAGGAGATATGCACAAGCTGAATGTGCCCCATAGATATATGAAGGCAGGCCTGGGCAATTATTAGCACCCTCTTTTGTTGAGTGGAGTGGAAATTGATGCCTCTTTGATCAGGATCCAGTGACCTAGGCCTACCCCAGAGCTCATTTTAATATAGCTCCCCTCCCAGAATGTAGGCCTGTCAATTGGCGTTCTTTGGGAATACCTACTCTTTGGTAGAATGGAAGGAAGGGGTGGGGCAGAAGTTACTGGGATTTAGGTTTTACTGAGAGAACTGAAGGAAAGAGAACATCAGGGCTCAGAAACCAGCCCACCTCCAAAATTGGCTTTTTAAAGTCAGCAGAACTGATTTAGGACAAGACTAGATTTTGAGATGTGGGTCTTGGTAAAGTATCAAAATTTGCCATCTGATGTAAAAGAATCCACCCTCTGGGAGAGATGATGTGATGCTGCCTTTTTCATGGCAGGTTTCTGTAATCAAAAATAAGTAGTTAGTGATAAAAGGAAAGGTATCTGTCAGAATCTGTTACTATTGTGAAGTGAAGTTGTGATACCTAAAGACCTAGATGGTTTTATGGGGGAAAATGGCAAATTTGATTAATGCAAATATGTGAAATCTTTCTGTTTTTAATCAAATGATGGGTAAATTGGTACTCTTGTACAGTCATATGAAGGATGATATTCTTTCTAAATATTAATGAGAGTAGTTAGACAAAGGGAAAAGAAGTTTGTGAAATAAAGATATAAATGCAATGTTGAATCATAATCACTTAGACTAAGATTGGGATTTCAAGTTACTTTGTATCTATGTGGAATAAGGTCCTTAAAATGTTTCAAAGTGATATAAGAGCAATTGGGTATTAAGACAAATGCTGTAATTAATTACTGGAATTAAATCAGACATTTGCAGTTTGGGGAAAATAATTTCAGTGTTCCTTAAAGAGAGATGAGTTGTAGAATATTTTTGCATTGATGGGAAATTTTAAATATGGTTGTTTGGATTTGAATTCATCCCATGGTCTAAAACATAAAGATAGAGTTAGTATTTGATCCTATCATATTCATATGGTTCAATTCTTGAAGAATATCTCATTCTTTCAGATCAGGTGTAGTTTGAAGAGAATAGAAAAGCCTGGGAAATTGATGCAAATGTGTTAGAGCAATAACTTATGGTCTTAATGGGAAGATTTTATGAACAAGGGAGGAAATGCATGTAAGCTATTTAGGACTCTCTTTGAAGATGTTTCTTAAGCAATGTGAGATTATAGTTATTTCTTAAACTGATTGTTGGAACTTGCTATTCAAAGACTTAATGGAACTGTTAACTGACTGTTTTTCTGAGTCTAACTCCAGGTGTGAATATCAGGGAAGGCTATCCGAGCCACTGATCCATTATGCCAGCAGCCCTGGGAAGGGAAGTATGATTTACAGATATGATTTCATGGGAGGGTTGAGAGAGCAACTTCTTCATATGCTGAGGTGGGACTCTCTTGACTTCCTTAACTGAAACCCTGAAGACTTTAAGCCTGGCTCAATGCAGCTTGCAGTTTGACATAACTTCTGCCTGGAGTTGACAGGAAGCTGGGGAAATACCATCCCCGTACTACAAGTCCCTATTGACTTAGTGGCAAATTTCTATAATCAGAAGGTTTTGTAAGTACAGTAACAAATCTATTAAAACAACTGACTATGGAACATCTTAGGTTACTATAGGACTGTGACTAGTGTTCCTGTATAAGTTAGGGTAGTTTGTAAGGGCTTTGTACAGGCTCTTATATTTGTTAGGCTTTTTTTTTTAATTCTTAGTAATGGTATGGAGACAATTAGGTCAAGGGCCTGTGACAATATTATTTTGTTAATATCATGCTTGTCTAAAGTTTTGTTAAAATTAGTAATGTTAAAAGAAGAATGGTTTGTGGTTTATTTTGTAAATGCCATCAAAGAAACATGGCATGACTAACAGGTTAAGATTTCATATATACTCTGTTAAAAATTGACTATTTAATGTATGTACTGGGGCTGTTAATTCCTGGGGTTGTTAATTCCTTAGTGAAATCTCATCCTGGTGAGGAAATTAATAATGGGTTAAGGTAAAATATAAGAAACTGCATTCTGATGTGAATTTCTTAAACATGACAATTGGTCAAGGTTCCAATTTGGAATTTGTAAAAAAAAAAAGTGATCAGGGTATAAGGGTAACTTAAAATTGTGCTAAGGTCACTTTTATAGGGAATGGAAAGAAAGCTGGTTCCTACAAGAAGAAGAAGATGCTGAGATGCTGTGCTTCAGATGGCTGGAACAAATGCCAAGGACTAGAAGACTTCATTGATGATATTCCCTGTATGGGAAGAGACTTTTGAATCTTAAAGGGACAATTGCATTATCATTTTCTTTTGGGTCTCTGTATATGTATTTACAAAGGGGACTGCCCCCTTTGATTTGTTAATGCATCAATCAACCTTTACCTCTTCCCATATTTACTTAAAGGGGTGGTGATTAAAGGGAAAAATTCAGATGACAGAGTAAGAGAGTATTAAAAATGGAGAAATAAAAATTTGAAGAAAAGAAGAGTGGAGATTGCAAGAGATGGGAAAGCAGTTTTGTTTCCACAGAGTTGAAAGTATTCCTCTTCCTCCCTCTTACCCCCCCCCCAGCTTTAGCAGAGTGTAAGTCAGGTGACTGATTGGAACTACTTCCAATCAGAGCTCTGATCTAGCTGAAACCAGGCCTCAGGTCAGGTGAAAGTTCAGAGGCTTGAACAAGCCATTTGAAGAGGGCATTAAGTAGGCAGTCATGGGGTTGTATCTGGCCAATGAGGAGCCTGGAGGGAAATTTGAAGGGAGGGTCAATAAAAGGATTGGTGTCCATCTGAATCCTTTATACTTTCCTGTACTATGTTCAGGGGAGGTACCCATTTATTCAGACTGAATAAATGTAAAATATAATTAAAGCACCCCAAACCTCTACCATTTGGGTGGTATCCTTTCTCATGAGAAAGAATAATAAATGTCTTTTCTGATTTCACGCTCAGATTCTAAACCAATTATTGTGACCTTGCACACACTAATGACAAAGAATAGGTTTTATTTAATATTGTAGCTTTTTTCCCAAATTAAAGCTTCAAACTCTTTAAAAAAGACTATTTTGTATCTTCTTTTATGGACTGTTCTTAAGTGGAAAATTGACTTTTTTTTCTCTCTGAGGTCTCTCTCTGATACTATCGAGAAGCAAAAGGATCCATATTATGTATGGGGTTCAGGTAAAGACAGACAGAACAAGTGGTATATAAAGACTAAAATTCTCCAAATTTTTAGATGAACTAGAGGTAACCCAATTAGATGTTCTTCCTATTGTTTTGTTGTTTATAATGTTAACGACATGAGGTTCAAACTGCTTTTCCTCACATTAACTAATCACCAGAGTATTTACTGTGATTATATTTTGTCAGGTTCTACTAAATTATACTGTCTTTTCCCTAGCAAATTTAAGCACTACCTAGGGAAACCCAACAAGTAACTCAGAACCTGGGAAGTAGATTTACTAGGAGGACCACCTCTCCAAAACTGCCCCAGGAACAAGGTTTATTTCAGGTAAAGTTAACAATTGACATCTCAATTAAGGATTCTAGGATGTCGATTCAGGAAGGCATGATTCTGAGTTTGAATGACGCAGAAATTCTATGGGAAAATGTTCACCATTAGCAGATGACTTAATAAGGCAGACAACCAAACCCAAGACCACAGGATAGGAAATCAATTGTTTAAATGGGCTTTAGCTGAATTTTGTATATATGTATTTGACAAAACTCTCGATATTTCCTCAGCACTTGGATTGCTTTGGGGAGATAGAAACCTATGCAGCACTACAGTGAAATCTGTAAGAGCTCCTGCAGCCAACAGGTCTTTCTAAATATCATGGCTTCTTTCCTGAGATGACTGAAAGAACTGACAAACTGCTGTAGAGAACCAGTCTAATTAATCCTCAGAATTTAGATGGGATTAGATTAGATAAATCATTTATTAAGGGCTTACTATGTTCTAGATGCTGTGGTAAGTGCTAGGAATAATACAAATACAAGCAAAAAGAAAGATTCCTTGGTATAAGAAACTTATATTCTGATGGTAGAATAGCTGAAACGCACTGGAAGAGGGCCTGGGAAGAAGGTACAGATCTGAGGACAAAGTCACCAATTGAAGAAAAAGGATTCAGGGGTGCAGAGTCTACAGTTTTAGAAGGTCATCAGGTCAGAGGTGGAAAAGTAGTCTGGAGAGCCAGGAACTGAGCCTGGTTAGACATGACCATAACAGGCACGGATATTTCCTCAAATGGAGATTCCCAAATGGAACTTCTCAAATCTGAGGAAGATTGAGACTACTTTCCCACTTCAGTCTTAAGTGGGAAACTTCTTCATCCTCAAACCTCATGTTCAGTAACCTTTAGGTGCTGTCTTCTCTCTGTGGTATATAAGTTCCTTAAGGGCAGAGAGTGTCTTTTCATACATTTGTATTCCCAGGACTGTCTTCACTCATATATTTATATTCCTAGTGCTTAACTTAACCCATTGCCTGGTCTAGAGTACATGCTTAATAAATGCTTTACCTAAACAAATCTCATCTAAATTCTGAGGATTGGGCTGTTTCTCTACAACAGCTTGATAGTTCTTTATACTGTTTTATTTTTGTTATTTTATTTGGAATCACATTTACTTTGGTACAACTGATTCTCTTTCATTGTTACCTTGCATGAAGCTTGTAATGGTTCATTTCCACAAACCAACAATCACTGCAGTATGTCTAAAAGTCTCTCTGAAGCATACTCTTTAAAAAATGTTATGTTTCAGATTTCCTCAGAGAATTATCCATTCTTAAAACACGATAACACAACAAAAGAAAACAATGAATAATGTATAAGGCATGAAATCCAGTTACTATCAACTATTAGAGATCTGATTAAAGGGGACCTGGGGTTTGGGGGATCAGTTCAATCCAAGTCCATTCATCAAGGTTAGTCACGGTTCTGAGTCAGCCTAATGTTAGTGGAAGCTCACATGTGACCAGTGGTGTTACAAAATGAAAACGAATGAAAATTATTGCTTCTCCCAAGTAATCCACACATTACTATAGATTGAACTAGATGGACTCAAATCTAATCCCATTTTGACATTCTGTGATGCTGCTGTGGACCCTGGGGTGGAATGTGGATGCTCTACATACTGACAGTTTAAAGTGTCCTATGTTAGGGTAGAGGAAAAAATCAGAATTAGAATAGGTAGTCCAAGACTAGAATTCAGAGATCTGAGTCACCCTGTTTGAGGTAGGTGGTGAGGGTATACACAATGACCAAGCTTGTGGCAGGTCTGTGACAAAGTCCATTGTCATGGCTTCCTCAGACTAGCAGTTGTGGATACTCTTTGGTCTTATAACTCTTGTCCTGGAACATTGCTTAGGACACTGAGGACACTGGCCAGGAATAAACGTAAAGTCCTCCCTAATTTAGATCAAGCATATTTAGATGGCCACATATGATAGCTTATTGTAAACTGTAGCTGTGTATCAGTCCTAGGATTCAGTATTGGCCTGAAAAAATAGATTAGGTATGGCCAAGTCACAAAAACTACAAAGAGAAATAGGTGAGAAAGGCGCAAATAGTAAGTACTTGGAAAAGTAAAGGTACTTGACTTAGGACTCAGGAATGTAGAAGTGGATTGTAGGTGGAGTTCTTGGTAGGCTGGTGGTCAAAAATAGGGAACCCCAGTAATGTGCAGCTGTAGAGTAAGATTCGTTTAATACCTAAAAAATAGAGCATGCCCCCAGGAAAATCAGATGGGAAGTTAGGGAATAATGCCCTGATCACCTGGCATTCCAGAACCTTCAAAATCAGGTTCCAGCCTGTCTTTCCAGCTAGACTTCACTCTCCATGCTTTCAGGAACTTGACAGTTCAGCAAAACTGTGCTCCTCCTGCTACATTTCATCCTGCCCTTTTTAATTTTTGTGCATTTTGCCCCAAGTAATCCTCCCTACTTACCAAAGTCATCACCTCACATTTTTGCCTTGTTAAATTCTCTTCTTTCAAGTTCAATTTTTGGTGTCACCTCCACTACAAAGACTTCTCTGAAATCTCCAAGCTAGATATATCGCCTCCATCCTGAAACATTTTGTATTATTTAGATATCTCCAAGGTATTTCATAATTTATTAATTTGTCATATATTTCTGCATATGTCTTTTATCATTTTTAATATATTTACTTTTCAGCATTAATTTTCACAAGAGTTTGAATGACAAATTTTCTCCCCATTTCTACCCTCCCACCCACTCCAAGATGGCATATATTCTGGTTACCCCATTCCCACTCCCCTCCCATCCCGCTTTCCCTTCTTCTCTTGCAGGGCAAGATAAATTTCTACGCCCCATTGCCTGTGTACCTTATTTCCTAGTTGCATGCAAAAACTTTTTTTTTGTTTTTGAACGTCTGTTTTTAAAACTTTGAGTTCCAAATTCTCTCCCCTCTTCCTTCCCCACCCACCCTCCCTAAGAAGGCAAGAAATTCAACATTGGCCACATGCGTATCGTTATGTAAAACCCTTCCACAATACTCATGTTGTGAAAGATTAACTATGTTTTGCTCCTTCCTAACCTATCCCCCTTTATGGAATTTTCTCCTTTGATGCTGTCCCTTTTCGAAATTGTTTGTTTTTGATTACCTCCTCCCCCTGTCTGCTCCCCTTCTATCATGCCCCCTTTTTTATCTTCTTCCTCCTTCTTTCCTGTGGGGTATGATAGCCAAGTGAGTGTGTATGGTATTCCCTCCTCAGGTCAAATCCGATGAGAACAAGATTTATTCATTCCTCCTCATCTACCTCCTCTTCCCTTCCTACAGAACTGCTTTTTTCTTGCCACTTTTATGCGAGATAATTTACCCATTCTATCTCTCTCTTTCTCCCTCTCTCAATATATTCCTCTCTGATCCCTTAATTTGATTTTATTTTTTTAGATGTCATCCCTTCATATTCAACTCGCCCTATACCCTCTGTCTATATATATGTCTGTGTGTGTGTGTGTGTATGTGTGTGTATACATATATATACCTACATATATGCATACATAGACAGACACACATATATGTATATAAATATATGTATACATACACACATAAATATATATGTGCATATTCCTTTTAGCTACTATGATACTGAGGTCTCATGAATCATACACAGCATCTTTCTATGTAGGAATGTAAACAAAACAATTCAATTTTAGTAAGCCCCTTATGATTTCCCTTTCTTGTTTACCCTTTCATGCTTCTCTTGATTCTTGTGTTTGAAAGTCAAATTTTCTATTCAGCTCTGGTCTTTTCACTGAGAAAGCTTGAAAGTCTTCTATTTTATTGAAAATCCATATTTTGCCTTGGAGCATGATACTCAGTTTTGCTGGGTAGGTGATTCTTGGTTTTAATCCTAGCTCCATTGACCTCTGGGATATCATATTCCAAGCCCTTCGGTCTCTTAATGTGGAAGCTAGTACATCCTGAGTTATCCTGATTGTTTTTCCACAATACTCAAATTGTTTCTTTCTGGCTGCTTGTAGTATTT
>CM053622.1:483188403-483199515 GCA_028646595.1 Phalanger gymnotis | reverse complement strand
CTTCAGGTGGACACCAGGAGGAAGCAGAGAGCCATGAATATGTCAGTGAATAGACATTTACCAAATACCTACAAGGTATATAGCGGGATTAAAAACCAGATCCTGTGAAGATACAAAGAAAGGTAAAAGTCCCAAGGAGCTCACAGTTTAATGGAGAAGCTCACAGTCTAAATGCAGTTCAGTTCAATTCAGCTAAACAAATATCTATTCAGTTCAGGGGTTCTCAACCGGGGGGTCCATGAATTAAAAAAAAATGTTTTCGATAACTGCATCTCAATGTAATTGATTTCCTTTGTAACTCTATGTTATCTTATTTTGTGCATTTTATCAACATTATTCTGATTTTATGCCCTAGGCCTTCACCAGACTGACACACAAAAATGTTAAGAACCCCTGATTTAGTGCCTACTATATGCAACTCTGTCTTCCCAATTGGATAACAGGGAAGTCTCCTGTTGGTGCCAGCTGGCTCTTTATCTAAATCTCTCCAGGTAAAATTGAGCCCTGATGGAGCTGGGTCTTTGATTCAAGTGTGAAAGCTATTGCAGAGTTCCACATCTGGAAGCCACCCCACTGTGCACATCCCTGAGATGGGGGTTGGGGGCCATGAGGGCCACATACCAAGACTATTCTCGTTTACATCTGTTCTCTTCCTCCCCTTGAGAGTAGTAATAAAGTTTAGTTAGCTATTATGCCTATGTCATTCTGCTACTCTTTATCCTAACTCTCTTGAATGAGAAAAATGCAATAAACATTTATTTTTGTTAATATATAAGTATTGTGAGGCCTATAAAGCTCATTTATCTAGTTTTAATCAGTAAGTATTAAACCTCCTGCTATGTGCCAAGCCTTGTGTTAGGGGCTGGACATACAAGTATATAGAAAGAAATAATCCCTAATGGCAAGTAGATTATAGTCTAATGGAGGAGACAAGAAATACCATTAAAATAAAGTATACACAGGATAAATTAAAACATGCAGACACTAAAATAAAATATATTAAAATATATTATACTATATTAACATTAAAATATGTGGAATAAATTAAAATGCATTAAATTATATATATTGAAATTGTTAAAATACATACTAAAATTGAAATACATACAGGATAAATAAAAATTTAATAAATATAGGAAGCAGTTAAATATAAGATAGTTTGAGAAGAAGGGAACTGGCAGTTGGAAGAAACAGGAAAAGCTTTAATACCAAAAGGAATAGGAATGGTATTTCAAAATACATGGCAGGTCTTTAGGTTTTATGTTATCAGTTCAATCACTCTTGTGTCCTTCTGTTCCCTTGTACTCTATGTTTCAGCTAAACTGGAGGCATGAGCTATTCTCCAGTTTCATCTGTCCAATTTGTGGTGGGTTGTTTTGGAAATCGAACCTAGGGAAGTCATGGCTGTGCATAAGCCCTACAGAGTCTCCCTAGAGAAGTTGGTCCCAAAGGCAGAATTGGTTGTAATGGATGGAGAGTAGTAGAGAGTCAGATTTTAGCTCTATTCATGGAAACAAAATAACTTTCTGAAAACTAGAGCTGTTATTGCTGTTCAACCATTTCAAGTTGTGGCCAACTCCTCCTGATCCCATTTGGAGTTTTCTTGACAGATACTGGAGTGGTTTGCCATCTCCTTCTCCAGCTCGTATTACAATTGAGGTACTGAGACAAACAGGTTTAAGTGACTTGCCTAGGGTCACATAGCTAGTAAGTATCTGAAGCCAGATTTGAACTCAGGAAGATGAGTCTTCCTGACATCAGACCCTGCACTCTATCTACTGTGAAAATGGGCTGTCACAAAAGGTAGTGAGCTACCTATCACCAAAAGAGGGACCTGGATAACCTCTTGTTAGGAATCTTGTTTTCTTATGGTTTGTACTACATGACCTCTGAGGTCCCTGACAAATGAGGCTGTGTGTGTTTATGTGATGACTTCTGGATTATTATAAAGAGTATTCGTTTTTATTCTAGCTCTGACTGAAAAGCTTTTTGAAGGCTACTACCCTGCTGCCTACTGAACTTAGGAATGAGACCATGGTAACCTACCACTTATTTTATTTATCCACCCATAAAACTGTTCGTTTTACATTCTTTTGACTGCCATGGTGGTACCTTCCAAGTATAACAACTATGAACAACAGTATTTTTTGATGAGTGGCAGTGTGATATAGTGAATAGGAAAGTAATCTTGAATCTAGAAGACCGAGGTTCAAATTCTTCCTTTGACACAGATAGGCAACTTTTTAAGATCACAAATTTCAAAAAAAGACATAGATATGCATTGGTAGAATTTGTATAACCTATATTAGATTGCTTGCCATGTGAGGGAGGGCAGAGAAGAGGGAGGGAGGAAAATTTGGAACTCAAAATCTTATGAAAAATGAATGTTCAAAACTATCTTTATGTGTATTAGAAAAAACAAAATAATATTTAAAAAAAATAAACAAAAAATCAAAATTTTTCACCTCACATCCAGTAAATTAGCAAAGTTGACAAAAATGGGAATAGACAATGCTAGATGTCTATTGATATCTATCTATTGATAGAGCATAGGACTTGGAGTTAGGAAGTCTTGAATTCAAATCTAGTCTCAGACATTTACTAGCTGTGTAATTCTGGGCAAATCACTTAACCTCTGCTCACCTCAGTTTCTTAATCTGTAAAATGGAGATAATAATAGCACCTACCTCCCAGGGTTGTTGTGAGGACCAAATGAGATAATATTTGTAAAGTAGTTAGCACAATGTCTGGCTGTATAGTAAGTGCTGTATAAATGTTAGCTTTTCTTTTTTTAGAAAGATAAGCACAGAAGTCCATTGTTGGTAGAACAACAAATCAATTCAACAATCGTGCAAAGAAATTTGGAATTATAAAAATGAAGTAACTAAAATTTCCTTCTCCATTTTAAAATTTCAATGAGTAAAAATCTGCCTTCTTACCCTCTTACTCTTTCTTCATTGAGAAATGAAGAAAAATAAATCTCATTACAAACATGTATAGTCAACGAAAACAAATATCCACATTGGCCACATCCAAAAAAAAACCTATTTGTCTAATTCTTTATTCTGAATCCTCTTTCTCCCATTGGGAGAATGTTTTCATGTTTCATTATGTGTTTTCTGTAATTATGGTTGAGTATTAAAATGATAAGAGGCAGCTAGGTGGCAAAATGATTAGAGCTCCTTAAGGAGTCTGGAGTCAGGAAGACTCATCTTCCTGAGTTCAAATTTGACCTCAGACATTTACTAGATATATGACCCTTGGCAAGTCACTTCAACCTGTTGGTCTCAATTTCCTACTCTGGAAAATAATCTGGAGAAGAAAATGGCAAACCACTGAGGATCTTCACCAAGAACACCCAAATGGGGTCACAAAGAGATCGATACAATGCAAAACAATTGAACAGTAACAAAATTACACTGATAAAAGTTCCTAATTCTTTCAGAGGTGTTTGCCTTTGCCATATTGTTGTCATTGTATAAATTATTCTCCTGGTTCAGTTCAAAACTGTGCAGCAGTTGATATAAGTCTTCCAAGGTTCCTCTGAAACTATCTCCTTCATTGTCCTTTCTTATAGCACAATAGTATTCCATCACATTTATATGCCAAAGTTTGTTCATCTATTTTCCAATCTATGGGCACTCCCTTAGATTTCCATTCTTTGCCACCTCAAAAAGAGCTATAAATATTTTTCTGCATCCTTAGAGTTTAGAATTAATTACCTGAGCTGTGTTTTTCTCTTGCAACCTTGCTTGTAGGTGTTTTAGAGTCATTCTCTTCTTCAGCATTTGTCTTGAGCTTCCTTGCCACCATAATAGCTCTTTATGGTGGGAATGTTTTATTTCTTCTTTCTTCTACACTACTTCCTGTCTTAAGATTTAATGTTAGAGCTTTGTGGCACTTCCAGAGGGAAAGTCTGGGCTGTTTCTGTTGATGCTTTGTTGGGGTATTGAAAAACACGTTATTCTAGAATCTTAAAGACAGGTTGGGAACCTGAAAACTTTCAGTGCCCACAAACTGGCCTGATCCAGGGTAAAGTGTGATTTGTGCTCCTCTGGTCTGAGCTCTGAAAGCTCCTGACCTGTTTTTTGGTCTGAGCAATAGAGGAATGTTGCTGGACTCAGCTCCTATCAGCTAGCTGGAAAGCTGTATTGGGTCAGAGAGAGAATAGTAGGCTCCTCTTTAGTCTGGGCTTCCTACCCTGGACATTCTTCTACTGTCTGGGCTGGATGTTGCAACTGAGTCCCTACTCTGCTCTTGGGATCTGAGGCACACCAGTGCTGCTTCATTCTGAACTTCTTCCTTTCCTGATAGTCAACCCAGGGCTTCTCTATCCAGTAATAACACCCTCCTCAGTTCACCCCATATCTATGAACCAGAACTGGGTAGTGTAGACAACAAAGCTGCCAGTTGGCTCCTGTCCCTGTCATTCACAATGTCTTTTTTCTTTTGAATAGTATTTTATTTTTCCCCAATTACATATCAAGAAAACTTTTGGCATTCATTTTTACAAGATTTTGAGTTCCAAATTTTCCTCCTCTTTTCCTTCCCCCACTCCGTTCTTCGGAAAATGGTAGGCAGTTTGATATTAGTTTGTAATGTGCTATCATATAAAACATCTGTCCATATTTGTCAAAGTTAGGGAAGAAGAAACAGATCAAAAGGGGAAAAACATAAGAAAGAATAAAGTAAATGAAAAAAGTATTCTTCGGTCTGCATTCATAGTCCATCAGTTCTTTATCTGGATGTGGACAGCACTTTCCTTTGTAAGTTCTTTGTACTTGTCTTGGATCATTGTGTTGCTGAGAAGAGCCAAGTCATCACACAATGTTTCTGATGTTGTATGATGCTATGCTCATTTCACTTTGTATCAGTTTGTACAAATCTCTCAAGGTTTTTTTCTGAAATCTGCCTGTTCATCATGTCTTATTGTACAATAGTATTCCATTACATTTATACACCACAGCATATTCAACCTTCCCCAAGTGATGGATATCCTAATATTTTGCCACCAAAAATAGGATTGATATAAATATTTTTGCACATGTAGATCCTTTCTCTTTTTATGATCTCTTTGGGATACAGACCTATTAGTGGTATTGCTGGATCAAAGGATATTCACAGTTTGGTTGCCCTTTGGGCATAGTTCCAAATTGCTTTCCAGAATGGTCGAACCAGTTCAAAACTTCACCAGTGCATTAGTGGCCCAATTTCTCCCCACCTTCTCCAACATTTATTATTTTCTTTTTTTTTTGTCATATCAGCCTATCTGATTGGTGCGAGGTGATATTTCAGAGTTGTTTTAATTTGCATTTCTCTAATCAAAAATTATTTAGAGCACTTCATATGCCTATAAATTTAATTTCTCTGTCTGAAAACTTCCTGTTCATATGCTTTGACCATTTATCAGTTGGGGAATGGCTTGTATTCTCCTGGATTTGACTCAGTTCACTGCACATTTGAGAAATGAGGCCTTTATCAGTGATACTTGCTATTAAGATTGTTTCCCAGATTTCTGCTTTCCTTTTAATCTTGGTTGCACTGGTTTTGTTTGTACAAAAGCTATTCAATTTAATGTGACCAAAATTATCTATTCTACATTTTGTAATGCTCTCTATCTCTTGTTTGGTCATGAATTCTTCCTGTCTCCATAGATCTGACAGGTAGACCCTTCCTAACTCTTCTAATCTGACTGCTTCATTTTATGTGGTACCTTTTAGCAAGACATAGTTTACTTCTTTATCTCTTTTAATTAGCTCTATTTTTGCTTTTTTAATCGTCTAAGATCAGGATTGCTACCCCTGCTTTTTTTTTTTAACTTCAGCTGAAGTATAATAGATTCTGCCTCAGCCTCTTACCTTTGCTCTGTGTGTGTCTCTCTTCAAGTGTGTTTCTTTTTTTTTAAAGTGTGTTTCTTATAGGCAACATATTCTGGTTGTTGTTTTCTCAATGTACTCTGCTATCTGCTTCTGTTTCATGGCAGAGTTAATCCCATTCACATTCGCATTTATGATTACTATCTGTGTATTCTCCTCCATCCTATTCTTCCTCCTGTTTGTCCTCTTTCTCCTTTCACCCTTTCCCACCTCAACAGTGTTTTGCTTCTGTCTACGACCTCCTTTGTTCTGCCCTTCCTTCTGTCAGTCCCCACTCCTACCCCTTTTACTTAATCTCCACCCCTCCTACTTCCCTGTCAAGTAAGATAGATTTCTATATTCAACCGATCCTATATATTACTACCTCGTTGAGCCAACACTGAGGAAAGCAAGGCTCAAGCGATGCCCATGACCCACCCTCTCATGTTCCCCTCCAATGTAATAGGTCTTTCTTGCCCCTTCATCTGAGACAATTTACCCCAATCCATCTCTCCCTTCCTTTTGCACCCATTGTACTCTTCTTTCTCATCCTTTGATTTTTTTTTTATGTCATTCCTTCAAATTCCTTCAAATACCTGTACCCTCTGTCTATGTATATCCCTTCTATCTATACTGTTAGTGATATAATTTTTAAGAGTTTCAAATATCACCTTCCTATGTAGGGATGTAAGTAATTTAGCTCCATTGAATCCCTTATGTTTTCTCTTCCCTTTTTGCCTGGTGTTTCAACAATCTGGCTAACAGCTGCAGTGGGGGCTGTAAAACCAACAACAAAAAGTTCACAGAACACTGCAAGCCCAGGTTCTTTTGATCTGCTTTACTAAGGAAAGCAACATTAAGGGGTTAACAATCTTACTTTAATCCAACATACAAATATCATTCCCTCTGCTCAGAGGGAAAAGTCAGCACCCTGAGCTTCAGAGCAAATACAAACAAATTACAAACATTAACAGTCAGACTTTGTCTGATTCAAATCTCAATTCATAGTTACCAGAGTTTAACAAAATCTGAACATGCAGGTTTACAGGGAGGGCTCTTAACTACAGCTGCCCAGCGTCTCCACATCACTGCACCACCAAGAGTGAGAGCCGTAAGCAAATAGCTCTGTGTTCTCTTTTTATGCACTCTTTAGATAAAACATCATCTGAGGGACCGGAATTTAAGCTCTTACTATTGGCTCTGGTCTTAGCAACTACCCTTAGGACCCATGTGACCTAAAATCGTCCAAAAACTTGACTTAAACCCACATGGTCTAAAAGCCTCTGATGTCACAAACATGTCACTCAGACCCTTTCCCTTGAGGCAAGGAGGTCATCAAAGACTCCTAATTTAATCAAGGAAACAAAGGCCAAACTCTTCAAGGGCACATGGTTGAATAAGTGCTAAGAGCCCATCTTGATTCCCAATACACCTGGTTATGTTTCTCTTGGGTCTTGATATTTGAGGTCAAATTTTTGGTTAATTCTGGTCTTCTCCTTAGGAAGGCTTGAAATCCTTCTATTTTGTTGAATGACCATTTTTTCCTTTGATGTATTATGCTTAATTTTGCCAGGTAAGTGATTCTTGGTTGTAGTTCTAGTTCCTTTGCATTCCAGAATATCATGTTCCATGGCCTCCTATCCTTTAATGATATAACTGCCAAATCCTGTGTGATCCTGATTGTGACTCCATAATACTTGAATTGTTTCTTTCTGGACACTTGCAGTAATTTTTAACTTGAACTGATAGTTCTGAAATTTGGCTATCATGTTCCTTGGAGTTTTTATTTTGGGATCTCTTTCTTGAGGTGATCAGTGTATTTTTTTCAATCCCTATTCTGCCCTCTGGTTCCAGAACATCAGGGCAGTTTTCCTTGATAATTTCTTGAAAGATGCTGTCCAGGTTCTCCTTTTGATTATGGCTTTCATGTAGGCCAATGATTCTGATACTGTCTTTTCTGGTTGTATTTTCCAGGTCAGTTGTTTTTCCCACGAGGTGCTTTACATTTTCTCCCATTTTTTTATTCTTTTGAATTTGTTTGATTGATTCTTAACATCTCTTAGCATCATTACCTTCCACTTGCCCAATTCTAACTTTTAAGGTGTTGTTTTCCTCAATTAGCTTTTGTACTTTCTTTTCCATTTGACCAATTTTATTCTCTAAGAAGTTGTTTTCTTCAGTGGATTTTTTTATCTCCTTTTCCATTTGGCCAATTCTACTTTTTAAGCAGTTTTCCAAGTTGTTGACTTTTTTCTCATAACTCTCTTGCATGCTTGCATAATGCTCATTTCTTTTCCTATGTTTTCTTCTGCTTGTCTTGCATGATTTTTAAGCTCCTTTTTGAGCTCTTCTACAAGAGCTTTCTGGGCTTGAGGCCTCTTCCTGGGTTGTTTTGGTTTTTTTAGGGTTTTGCCCATAGGTGTTTTGACATTATTGTCTTCTTCTGAGTTTGTGTGTTGGTCTTTACTGTCACCATAATAACTTTCTATAGTTAGATGCTCTTTTTGTTGTTTTTTGCTCATCTTTTTTTATGGAAACTTTTTCCTTTCTTTTAAATTTGAGCTCTGCAAAGGGTGTGGAAAGGGCGCTGTCTCAGGCTTCTTGTGGTAATGGCTACAGGCCCTGGCTGTTTATCTTGTGCTGCTGAGATATTGCCCTGAGGCCCATGGGGGACCCTTGTGTCAAGTACTGTGTGCAGGGTGGGGTGGGGGGGGGGAGGATGGCTAGTGCTGCTGGAGGCCATAGGAGTCTAGCAGCTTACTTGGTGCTGAACTGAAATCCTAGTGGTGGTGCCTGGTGTGTGCTGAGGCCTGGTGAGGCATATCTATGTTTCCTCATAGCTACACTGAAGCACGTGGTGGTCTGGCCTCTGGAGGTTGCCTTTTTGCCTGTGACTAAGCTGAAGCTTGGCAGGGCTGGTGCTGGCTGGCTGCTGCCTGGCTGCTGCCTATTTGCTTAGTCACCCATAGGGTTAGTGTCTACCTGTTTGCCTGTGACTGTGCTGTAACACATAGAGGTCTGGCCACTGGAGGATGCATTTTTGCCTGGGGCTACATTGGAGCACATGGTGGTCCTCGAGGCTGGAGTCTGCTGGTTCCCTTGGCTATACTAAGGCATATGATTGCTCCACCACACTGGGGCTCAGTATCTCCCACTGGTTGCTGAGCTTGCTGAGATGCTTCCCATTCTGGACTGCACTTCCCTTTCGCTCAAGTGAGATGGATCTTTCTTGATGATCCTCCAAGTTTCTTGGGCTAAAAGATTGTTTTACCCCATCTTTTTGCTGGTTCTGCTGTTCCAGGATTTGTTTTAGGGCTCTATTTTATGATTGTTTGGAGTTAAGTATATGAGAGTTACAGCGATTCACTGCTTACTCCACTATCTTGGCTCCCAATAGTCCTCCACAGTGTCTTGGTATGGTTTCAAGAGTGCTACAGTTTGAGTCTGAGACTTCCTCTTGCCCTGGTACACAGTCTCTACATAAGCTCTGAAGCACTTTTTGTAATGTGTTAATGGCCCAACCCCATTCCCAGTGTCTACAGACCTCTTTGTCAGCTTCCCTATGCTTACCTCAGCTATACAAATGAATCACTGTGACATTTTCTGGTTCTTTTTTTTTCCCCAATTAGGATTCATTCATTCATTCATTTTCTAGTTCTGTTTGGAGTTTTGTGGAGAGGAAATCAGATGTACTACTTCTGGCTACTCAGTTATCCTGGCACTGCCCTGTCTTTTTACCCTTTGACACAGACATAACACGACTAGGCACATACCCCAAAGGGGTCCATCATTGATATGAAGAAAATCCTAAAAATACCAAAATATTTATATCAGCATTTTTTGCAGTGGAAAAGACAAAGACAGGAAGTTGACGCCCATTGATGTGGGAGCAGCTAAACAAAGTATAACATGGGAATGTAATGGAATACTATTGTCCTATAAGAAATGATTGATGCGATGGTTACTGAGAAGCATCGAAAGACTTACATATGTTAATGCAGAGTGAAGTATGCAGATCCAAGAAAACATTATACACAATGAGAATAACAGCATAAATGGAATGAACAATCACTGCAAAACAATCTTTAATGAATGTTGCAAAACTACAACAAGGAACACAGCCGTAAAGAAGAGATATGAGAAAACCCCTCCCATGATTCCTTTTAATATGTAAGAGGACCATCGGTATGGAATATTGTATGTGTTTTCATATTTTTTAATGTATTGACTAGTTTTGCTTTTTTCTCTTACCTTTAAAAATTTTTTATATTATATGTAATAGCCATTTAGGTAAGAAAAAAAGAGGCTATAGAAGGAAATCTAGATGATGAAAAAAATCAATAAAAAAACTATTTCCAAAAAAGAAATTAAGATTTAAAAACAAAAACATAGTAATAAAATTTTAATTTAGAAAACTAGTAATTTAGTCTTAATTAAAACAGCTTTGATGTACTACTTCACACCCAAGAAATTGGCCAAAATTGTAAAAAGCTATTAATTTCAGTGATAGGATTGGAAGATATGTGGAAAAACAGGCACATTCCTTCATTGCTGGTGGAATTGCAAATTGTAGAAACTTTCTGGAGAGCAATCCGATAGTATACAATGAAAGTTAAAAAATAATCACATCTTCTGACCCAGTAGTTCCATTCAAAATATACTCGTGTGATTTTTGAATTCCTGTTGAAGCTCTTCCAAGAATTCTTTTTGGGCTTGTGACCATTTGATGTTACTCTTTGGGATAGGAGTGGCTTTTGTTTGTTTTTATTTCACTATCTTCGGAATATGAACTTAGATCGTCTTTTACACCAAAGTAGCTATCTATGGTTGAGTCCTTTTTCCTTTGCTTATTCATTTTTATTTTTATCTTATTTTTAGTAGCTTATTATTATAATAAAATTTTGATCCCAAGTTGTGGGTAATGTTGTCCTAAGCCTCAGATCCTCCTTACTGTTATTTTCTGAAATCTGTCCAAGTGGTCAACCTCAGGGACTCCTCTCCTCCCCTAAGCCACACGTGGCCACTAGCCATACTGTCCCAAAAATGTTCTTGCTTTAGTACCTCACTCTCCCAGCATTTGCTTACACCTCCTGTCTCACAGCCAGAGCCTGATATCACTTCTAGTCATAGTAATTCTGTTCTGATCAGAAACCCTGAGGGTCTTCCCCTCCCAGTTTGAATTTTTCTTCCTTCCTTCCTTCCTTCCTTCCTTCCTTCCTTCCTTCCTTCCTTCCTTCCTTCCTTCCTTCCTTCCTTC
>CM053622.1:483150376-483182733 GCA_028646595.1 Phalanger gymnotis | reverse complement strand
GCCACCCCCTCCGTTTCTTCCCCTCCATTATAATTATAATAGCTTTTTCATGCCTGCTTTATGTGGGATAATTTACCCCATTCAAGCTCCTCCCTCCTTCTGGTGCAATTTTCTTTCTCACCCCTTTATTTTGTTTTTAGGGCATCATCTCATATCCACACCCTCTGCTACATATACTCCTTCTAATCACTCTTATAGTAATATTATTATATTTATTAATTAGTGTATTTATTACAAATATTATCTTGCCATATAGGAATATAAACAGCTTACCCTTATTGAATCTCTTATTTCCTCTTTTTTACCCTTATGTTTCCTTATGTTTCTCTTGCATCTTGTCTTTGGAGGTCAAATTTTTTATTCAGCTCTGTTCTTTTAATTAGAAATGCTTCAAAATCCTCTGTTTCATTAAATATCCATTCCCCCCTGTTCCGATAGATTATATACTTGATTGTAATCCTAACTCCTTTGCCTTCCAGTATATCATATTCCAAGCCCTCTGGTTCTTTAATGTCCAGCTGCCAAATCCTGTGTAATCCTGACTATATCTCCATGATATTTGAATTGTTTCTTTTTGGCTGCTTGCAATATTTTCTCCTTGATCTGCGAGCTCTTGAATTTGGCTATGATGGTCCTTGAAGTTTTCATTTTGGGATCTCTTTCAGGTGGTGATCAGTGGACTCTTTCCATTTCTATTTTATCCTCTGGTTCTAATAGATCAGGGCAGTTTTCTTTAATAATTTCTCAAAAGATGTTGTCAAGACTTTTTTTCTTTTTGTAATGGCTTTTAGGTAGTCCAATAATTCTCTTTTATTTCTCCTGGACTTATTTTCTAGGGCAGCTGTTTTTCCAATGAGAATTTTCAAATTTTCTTCTATTTTTTTTCTTTTTGCTGTTTTGCTTTTGTTTTATTGTAGCTTGATGCCTCACAGAGTCATTAGTTTCCACTTGTTCAATTCTAATTTTCAATGAATTTTTCCTTCAGTGAGCTTTTGTACTTCCCTTTCTATTTGGTCAATTCTATTTTTTAGGGACTTATTTTGCTCAGTAAATTTTTTTATATCTTTTCCCATGGGATTGATTCTTTATTTGTGATTCTCCAGCATTACTTTCATTTCTTTTCCTAATTTTTCTTCTACTTCTCTAATTTGCTTTTTTAAATCCTTTTTAAGCTCTTCCAAGAATTCTTTTTGGGTCTGAGACCAAATTAGATTTCTCTTTGAGGCTTCACATGTAGCCATTTTGACCCTATTGTCCTCTTCTAAGTTTATGCCTGGGTCCTCCATATCACCATAGTAACTTTCTGTAGTTGAGCTTCTTTTTTGTTGTTTTGCTCATTTTTCTTGCCCTCTTCAACTTTTGTGACTTGGTGTTTTTATGTGAGAGTTGGGCCATGGTCCTGCCCTGTCCCAAGCTTTTTGTGCTGGCACTCTGGGTCTTACTGCTGGCTTTCACCGGAATTCACAGTTTAGCTACTTGCTTTCTCTGGATGGTAGACTTCCTTTCTGGCTTGTACTGGGCAGTGGAACCTCCCTGTTGGCCTATTTTGGGTATGGGGCTTAGGAATGGGACCTTGCTATGGTAACACAGTCTTTCTGGTGGCTGGCCCTGGAGGAGAGATCTTGTTGCTGGACTGCCCCAGGTGTGGGGCCCTGCTGCTAAGTTGCTATGGAAACAGGGTCTCTGCTAGTAGGCCCCAGGAGTAGAATCTTAGTTTTGGCTAGTCCCAGAGTGGGGCTTCACTACTGGTTAGTAATGGGGACAAGGCTTTACTGGTGGCTTGTGCTGGGGATGGGGTCATTGGGGTGGGACCTTGCTGTGCTGCACAGACTGCTCATTTGCCTAGGGGGCTGCAGGTTTGCAAGAGGGTAGGATCATATTTATGGATTGCTCCAGGCTCAGAGCCTGGCTATAGGCCCCCTGCTGTGAGGCTAGCTGATGCTGCAGGTGCCCTTAGATCTCATTCCCCTCCCATCCCAATGAGACAGACCTTTCCTGCTAGACTGGTAAGCTGCTTCCTTGCTCCTAAATCAATTCTGGGGCAGTTTTCTAATTGTTTGGAGGGGAATTTGGGAGGGCTTCATAAAGCTCCTTCCTTACTCCACCATCTTGTCACCAGAAAAGATTCTTTATCCTTTTTGTATCCTGTACCTATTTGCCAATCTGTTGAATCTATACGCTCCACAGAATAATGTTTTTAAATATATAGCACAAAATAGATAAGATTACAAAAAAAAACCAATTGTATTGAAATACAGCTATCAAAATATTTTTTAAAAAACAAGTTCAGAGGCTGCACATATCCCCATCCCATTAAGAACATCTATAATATATATCAGTGTAATAAATATTGATTGGTGATAGTAAATCTGTATGAGGCCTGTAAGTCCCATTCTGCTTTGTTCTTAGTGCCTAGCATGTAGTAAGCTCTAATAAATGCTCTATTTATCTATCTATTTGCATCTATCTACATAGGTGGGACAGCTAGGTGGCACAGTAGAAAGAGTGCCAGGCCTGGAGTCAAGAAAATTTGTCTTCTTGAGTTCATGTTTGGCCTCAGACACTTACTAGCTGTGAGAACCTGGGCAACTCACTTAATCCTATTTACCTCATTTCCTCATTTGTAAAATGAGCTGGAGAAGGAAATGGCAAACCACTCCAGTATCTTTGCAAGAAAACCCTAACTACTGTCACAAAGAGTCAGACATGTCTGAAAATAACACAACAATAACAACCTACCTGTCTGTCTACTTCTCAGTCTACCTATTACTCTATCTCTCTAGGAATCTATGTATCCACCCTCTCCTTTACTCACTTTCCATCTCCTGCACCTGGAACATTCACATTTCAATCCATTAAATTCCTTCTCTTACTTCAAAGGACAAGCTCTGATACCTTTTCAATGAAGTTTTCCATGATTCCTCCCCAACCATAAAAATCATCTCTCCTATTTCTTAGAGCATTTTATCTAGATCTAGATTCTTCCTTTGTCTTGAACATATTTTACATTGAATCATACTTATTTGTGTGTCTATCATATCATCTATTAGATTTTTAGCAACTAGAGGGCAGAGACCAAGGTCTCAATTTATAGTTCTATCCCCAGAATCTAGTATAATACCCTTTATACAGTAGGCACTTAATAAATGTTTGTTGACTTGTAGTGGAAGTAAGAAGAAAAGGGAGCAAGATGAAGAATCAAGGAACAAAAAAGAAAGACTATGACATTATATGAAATGACTACCATTGTCAAAGGTGCCTTAGAAAGGTCTGCTTATTCTGTCTTTAAAGAACTGATCATGCAACCAGGTATTTGTTTAAGATTGATTTTGTCCCATTCATATAGTATCTCTTCTCTGGAGCAGAATATAAAAGAAGTTCAAGCAATTTCATTAGTTAAGATAACATTGAAACCCATACAACTTTCTCAATTCTACTGTATATATGGATGAATTAATTTTAGTTGCTATTTGTTAAAATAAGATTTTTCTGTATGTGGAGACAAGACTTGCCTGAGCTCTTCACCAAAACCCTCCAAATACCTTTTTAAAATGACTCTAAACAAATTCTAGAGCAGCAGAACCCACAAAAAGATAGAATTAGAAAAATTTCCAGCCCAAGAAAACATGGAAGGTCAGCAGGAAAGGTCTATTGCACCAGGTTGAGAGAGGAGTGCGGTCTAGCACAAGCTATGCCAGTGCAGACCAGGGCCCAGCAAAATAGGACCATTCCTTGGGATGATTAAATCAGAGGCAACAGTGGTGGTTTCCAGCTGCCAAAGACAATTTGAAAGGTCGGCAGGAAAGGTCATTGCACCTAGGTGAGAGAGGAGCACAGTCAAGTGCAGGCCAGCCCTGCCCTGGCCCCAGCAAACCAGGAGCAGGCCTTGGGAGTGACTGAATCAGCATTGGTAGAGGCAACAGCTGCTTCCAAACCTCTCAGCCCACAGATGGTAAGGAGATCAAACAACTGGTCAGCAGGAGATTACAGAGGTCTTTTTGCTAGCCTTGAGGCAGGACTCTGTTGCTTTGCCCATGCTCAGATCCAGGTTGCAGTCTTTGTGGCAGTCCCAGGGTGAGAAGGAGCACTAGCATAGCAGAGCTTGGAGCAACAATGGAAGGGGGACCCTCCTCACAGTTACAGAGCAGAAAAGTGCTTATGGTCTCTCACAAACAAGAGCACAGGACAATAGAGGAGTAAACACTTCTACTTAGACCATACCACCTGGGAAGAACTGAAAACTTACAGGTCCCTAGAAGTATCTCTGAAAACAGCTGCACAAAACCCCAGAAGCTTGGGACAGCGTGTTCTCCACCCTGGAAGCAAAGCCCCACTTTGAACTAAAAAATCAAGTAATGGACTGGGAAAATGAGCAAACAATGGGAAAAAAATTCTGACTAAAGAAAGTTACTATGGTGACAAGGAAGATCAAAACACTCACTCAAAAGAAGATAACAAAGTCAAAGCTCCTACATCCCAGCCTCCAAGAAAAATATGAATTGGTCTCAGGCCATGGAAGAGCTCAAAAAGGAATTTGAAGATCAAATAAGAGAAATGGAGGAAAAAATGGGAAGAGAAATGAGATTGATACAAGAAAATCATGAAAAACAAGTCAACATCTTAGTAAAGGAGACACCAATAAATGCTGAAGAAAATAACACCTTAAAAAGCAGACTAGGCCAAATGACAAAAGAAGCCCAAAAAACCAATGAGGAGAAGAATGCCTCAAAAAGTAGAATTGGCCAAATGGAAAAAGAAGTCCAAAAGCTCATCCAAAAGCTCACTGAAGAAAATAATTCCTTAAGAATTAAAATTTAGCAAATGGAAACTAATGACTTTATGAGAAATCAATAAATGATAAAGAAAACCAGAAGAATGAAAAAATAGGAGACAATGTGATATATCTCATTGGAAAAACAACTGACCTGGAAAATAGCTCCAGGAGAGATAGTTTAAATATTATTGGATTACCTGAAAGCTATGAAAAAAAAAAAGCCTAGACATCATCTTTCAAGAAATTATTAAGGAAAACTGCCCTGATATTCTAGAACCAGATGATAAAGTAAAATTGAAATTGAAATAATCCACCAATCACCTCCTGAAAGAGATCCCAAAAGGATAACTTCCAGGAATAGCCAAATTCCAGAGTTTCCAAGTAAAGGAGAAAATGTTGCAAGCAGCCAGAAAGAAAAAATTCAAGTATCATGGAACCACAGTCAAAATAACACAAGATTTAGCAGCTTCAGTTTTATATCTCTAAATGCTTACATGAATAAAACAGAGAAAAAGGAGATCAATGAATTGGGCATGCAACTGAAAAAGCAAAAAAAGAACAAATTAAAAATCCTCAATTAAATACCAAATTAGAAATACTGAAAACCAAAGGAGATATCAATAAAATTGAAATCAAGAAAACTATTGAACTAATAAACAAAACCAAGAGCTGGTTTTAGGAAAAAAAAAACAATAAAATCAGTAAATCTTTAGATAATTTGATTTAAAAAAAAGAAAGAAGAAAACCAAATTACCAGTATCAAAAATGAAAAAGATGAATTGACCTCAATGAAGAGGAAATTAAGACAATAATTAGGAATTATTTTGCCCAACTGCATGCCCATAAATGTGACAACCTGAGGAAAATGGATGAATATTTACAAAAATATAAATTGTCCAGGTTAACAGAAGAGGAGTAAAATACCTAAATAACCCCATCTCAGAAAAAGAAATTGAGCAAGCCATCAATGGACTCTCTAGGAAAAAAATCTCCAGTGCCAGATGGTTTTACGTGTGAATTCTATCAAACATTTAAAGAGCAATTAATTCCCACACTTTATAGACTATTTGGGAAAATAAGTGAAGAAGGAGTCCTACCAAATTCTTTTTATGACATAAATATGGTACTAATACCTAAACCAGGAAGAGTCAAAGCAGAGAAAGAAAATTATAGACCAATTTCCCTAAAGAATATTGCAAAAATTTTAAATGAAATATTAGCAAAAATATTGCAGCAACTCATCACAAGAATAATACACTATGACCAGGTAGGATTTATTCCAGGAATTCAAGACTGGTTCAATATTAGGAAAACTATCAGCATAATTGATAATATCAACAACAAAACTAGTAGAAACCATATGATTATCTCAATAGATGCAGAAAAAGCTTTTGACAAAATACAACATCTGTTCCTATTAAAAACACTAGAAAGCATAAGAATAAATGGAGTCTTTCTTAAAATTATAAGTAGCATCTACCTAAAACCATCAGCAAGCATTTTATGTAATGGGGATAAGCTAAATCCATTCCCAATAAGATCAGGGGTGAAACAAGGATGTTCGTTATCACCCCTATTATTCAATTTGGTACTAGAAACGTTAGCTTTAGCAATAAGAGAGGAAAAAGAAATTGAAGGAATTAGAAAAGGCAAAGAAGAAACTAAGTTACCACTCTTTGCAGATGACATGATGATTTACTTAGAGAATCCTAGAGAATCAAGTAAAAAACTACTTGAAATAATAAACAACTTTAGCACAATTGTAGGATATAAAATAAACCCACATAAATCCTCAGCATTCCTATATATTACTAACAAAGCCCAACAGCAAGAAATAGAAAGAGAAATTACATTTAAAGTTACTGTAGACACTATAAAATATTTGGGAGTCTACCTGCCAAGACAAACCCAGGGCCTATATGAACACAATTATGAAACACTCTTCACACGAATAGAGTAAGATCTAAATAAATGGAAAAACATCAGTTGCTCATGGTTAGGCTGAGCTAATATAGTAAAAATGACAATTTTACCTAAATTAATTTGCTTATTCATTGCCATACCAAACAAACTACTAAAAATTATTTTACAGAACTGGATAAAATAATAAAAAAATTCATCTGGAAGAACAAATGTCCAGAATATCAAGGGAATTAATGAAAAGAAATGCTAGGGAAGGTGGCCTAGCCATACCAGATATTACACTGTACTATAAAGTAGCAGTCATCAAAACTACTTGGTACTGGCTAAGAAACAGAGTGGTGGATCAGTGGAATAGGTTAGGTACACAAGACACAGTAGTCAATGACTATAGCAATCTACTCTTTGATAAACCCAAATAATCCAGCTTCTGGGCTAAGAATTCACTATTTCACAAAATCTGCTGGGAAAATTGGAAAATGGTAGGGCAGAAACTGGGCATAGAGCAATATCTTACACCGTATACCAAAATAAACTCAAAATGGGTTCATGATTTAGGAATAAAAGCTGATACTATAAGCAATTTGGGAGAGCAAGGAATAGTTTACCTGTCAGATTTATGGAAAAGCAAAGAATTCATGATTGAAAAAGAAATAGTGGTACAAAATGCAAAATGGATAATTTTGATTATGTTAAATTGAAAAGTTTTCAAAGCCAACGCAACAAAGATTCAGAGAAAAGCAGAAAATTGGGAGAAAATCTTTACAACCAGTGTCTCTGATAAAGGCCTCATATCTAAAATATACAGAGAACTGAGCCAAATTTACAGGAATACAAGTAATTCCCCAATTGAGAAATGGTCAAAGGATATGAACAGGCAGTTTTCAGAGGAAGAAATTAATGATATCTATAGGCATATGAAAAAATGCTCAAAATCACTACTGATTAGAGAAATGCAAATCAAAACAACTCTTAAGTACCACATCTCTCCTGTCAGATTGGCTAACATGACAAAAGAGGAAAATGATAAGGAGAGGATGTGGGAAAATTGAAACACTGTTACATTGTTGGTGGAGTTGTGAACTGATCCAGCCATTCTGGAGAGCAATTTGGCACTATGCCCAAAGGGCTATAAGAATATGCATACCCTTTGACCCAGCAATACCATTTCTAGGGCTGTATCCCAAAGAGATCACAGAAGTAGGAAAGGGACCCATATGTACAAAAATATTTATAGCAGCTCTATTTGTGGTAGCAAAGAATTGGAAATCAAGGGGATGCCCATCAATTGGGGAATGGCTAAACAAGTTGTGGTATGTGAATGTAATGGAATACTATTTTGTTATAAGAAATGGGGAAGATGTGGACTCCATAATAACCTGAAAAAACCTACACGATATAATGCTGAGTGAGGGAGCAGAACCAGGAGAATGTTGCACACAATGACAGTCACATGGCTTCTATGATGACTAACTTTGATAGACTTGGCTCTTCTCAACAACACAAAGTTCAAAGACAGCTCCAAAGGACTCATGAGTGAGAAAGCTATCTACATCCAGAGAAAGAATTATGGAGTCTGAATGCAGATTGAGGCAAACTCTCTTTTTTTCTCTTTTTTTTTAGATTTTTTTTCCTCTCTCCCATGATTCATTCCGTTGGTCATAATTCTTCTTTACAACTTGACTGTTATGTAAATAAATTTAATGTGAAGGTATATGTGGAATATATATCAGATTCCATACCATCTTGGGGGTAAGGGGGTGGGGGAGGGGAAGAACATTTGGAACTCAAAAACTTGTGGAACTGAGTGCTGTTAACTAACAATAAAAAATCTAATTAAAAGGCAAAAAAAAAAAAAAAGATTTAGCAGCTTCTACATTACCGGAGTGGAGGGCTTGGAATATGATGTTCTGGAGGACAAAGGAGCTAGGATTACAACCAAGAATCACCTACCCAGCAAAACTAAGTATAATCCTTCAGGGGAAAAGTTGAATATTCAATGAAATAGAGGACTTTCAAGCATTTTTGATGAAAAGACTAAAGCTGAATAGAAAATTTGACTTTCAAATACAAGACTTAGGAGAAGCATAAAAAGGTGAACAGGAAAGGGAAATCATAAGAGACTTAATAATTTTAAACTGCTTATATTCCTACATGGGAAGATGATATTTGTAAAACTCATAGGACCTTTCTCATTATTAGGATAGTTAGAAGGGGCATATATAGACAGAGGGCACAAATATGAGTTGAATATGAAGGGGTGATATCTAAAAATAAAATTAAGGGGTGAAAGAGGAATGTACTGAGAGGAAGAGAAAGGGAGAGGTAGAATGGGGTAAATTATCTCACATAAAAGAGGTAAGAAAACACTTTTGCAGTAGAGGGAAAGAGGGGGACTGAGTGAACCTTACTCTCATCAGAATTGGCTCAAAGAAGGAATAACATACACACTCAATTGGGTACATAAATCTATCTTGCCCTACAGGAAAGTAGGAGGGGAAGGGCATAAGAGAAAGGGGATGATAGAAGGGAGGGCAGATTGGGTGAGGGGAAAGTCAGAAGCAAAACATTTTTGAGGAGTGACACAGTGAAAGGAGAAAGAATAGAATAAAAGAGGTGAAGAGGAATAGGATGGAGGGACATACAGCTAGCGTTAGTAAGTGTGGGAAAAAAAAATTTGAAACAAGTTTCTCCGATAAGGCCTCATTTCTCAAACATATAGAGAACTGAGTCAAATTTATAAAAATAAGAGCCTTTCCCAATTGATAAATGATCAAAAGATATGATCAGTTTTCACATGAAGGATTCAAAGCTATCTATACCCATATGACAAAATACTCTACCTCACTATTGATTGGAGGCATGCAAATTAAAACAATTCTGAGGTACTACCTCATACCTATTAGATTGATTAATAGGACAGAAAAGGTAAATGACAAATGTTGAAGGGGATGTGGGGAAAATGAGACTTCAATGCATTGTTGATAAAGTTGTGAACCAATTCAACTGTTCTGTAGAGCAATTTGGAACTGTGCCCAAACGACTGTAAAATTATGTATACCCTTTGACCTAGCAATGCTCACTACTAGGTCTGTATCCCCACAGAGATTTTAAAAAAAGGAAAAGGACCTATGCACAAAAATATTTGCAGTATCTCTTTTCTAGGCACAAAGAATTAGAAATTTAAGGGATATCCATCAATTGGGGAATGGCTGAACAATTCGTGGTATGTGATTATGATGGAATACTATTATACTACAAGAAATGATGAGCAAGATGCTCTCAGAAAAACCTGGAAAGACTTGCATGGCCTGATGCAAAGTAAAATGTATTGTGTACAAAACAACAGCAATATTTTATGATCAGCCATGAATGATTTACCTATTCTCAGCAATACAATAATCCAAGACAACTCTGAAGGACTTATGATGAAAAGTGCTACACATCCCCAGAGAAAGAACTGATGGTGTCTGAATACAGACTGAAGCATACTGTTTTATTTTTCTTGAGTTTTTCTCTATATTTTCTTTCACGACATGATTATTATGGAAATGTCTTGCATGACTGCATATGTGTAATCTATATTGAATTGCTTGCCCTCTCAATGGAGGAGAAAAGGAAAGAATTTGGAACTTAAAGTTTCAAAAACAAGTGTTAAAATTGTTTTGACATGTAACTGGGGAAAAACAAAATACTAAATAATTTTTTTTTAAAAAGATAAGATTTTTCTCAAAAATTGAAATCCTAATACACTAACCATCAGTTCCCTTAGGAACTCATTTCACATTTTACATTTTTACATTCATGATAATTTATTAAGAGTTGCCTGACTAGTGTAGAATCAAATAAAAAATTCAGGTTTCCATGTCTCCTACTTCCAACCATTACAATGAAGTATAGATAGAATGTGGTACTTGGAGTCAGGAAGACCTGGGTGAATATTCTGCCTCCTATGTGCTTACTAGCTGTGTGACCCTGAGTAAGTAATAACTAGTATTTAAGTATCTCTATAAGGTTTGAAAAGTACTTTTACATATCTTATCTCACTTAATCCTCACAACAACAATGTGAAGTGGATGCTGTCTTACAGATAAGGAAACTGAGGCTCTCAGTGTTTAGTGTCTTGCTCAGGGTCACACAGTTGACTCTGCTTCAAATTTAGGTCTTCTGACCACCAATTCTGTCACTGAATCTCTTAAAGCCTCAGTTTCCTCATTTGTAAATAGAGATAATAATGCCTATAAAATTAGCCTCACAGGATTGTTGTGAGACTCAAATAAGATAATGTATGTTTTTGCACTTTAAAGTGCTACATGAATGTCAGATGTTATTATCATCCATGCACAATATTTTTCCTTTCTTCCCTTCTCCACCAAAGTGGATGCAAAATTCACCCTCCAACCTCCATACTCCATCTCAAAAAACTGACCAAGGGAAGTGAGTAAACATTGAAATACCTCAAGGATAGGGTGTTTCTTGAAAGCATCTTGGAAGCACTAAATTACTGTATCTTTACTAAAATAATCTCTAGATTTCAGTTTTTTTCCCCTTCACCTTGAAACAAATAACTATAGCTTTCAATCTATGATCCAATAAACAGTTGTACTTTTCTGAATCCTTAAGCAAATTTCTGTAAGGCAAGAAACAGAATTATGTTTGAACCTTTTGTGTTACATAGAGGTGTGTGAATATAATTGGAAAGTGGTTAAAAATGTCCAAATGATTCCCCTCCTCTCCCTTTCTGTGTGTGAAAGGAACAAATTTGTTCAGTCTTCACAAGGCAGAACCTCTCCTGACATAATTATTTGGTCTCCTCATGAAAAACAAAGGTGACCCTACATCTACCTGCTAGGTATTGAATTGTCCTCTGGGAATAGTGTGCTACTAGAAATGAAAGAGAAGTTCTTTATTCAGAAAGGTAAGGTCATCATTGGATCTTCCTCCCTCCAGTACTAGGCCTCTCACTCACTATCCCACAGGCCTTGCAAATCCCTCTCTGGACTTCCCCTTGTGATTAACTGTGATTAAAACAAAAGTTGAGAATGGGGTGGGGCAAGGAGGAGGGAAAGGGAATCTGTTAGTACAACCTCTAAGTTGTCCTTTTCCTGAATGGATGCAAAACTTTCTGTAAGGACAAAATGCCTAGGAATTCCTAGGAAATCTCTGGAAAAAAATTATTTATTGTATGTAACAAGATACCCTTCTTTTATAATGAACAAAGCAGTTGGCTTCCAAAATAAAATCTGATAATCTGGTCCTGATTATATACAGATGGCTTATCTGCTTTGTGGATTATGTTATAGAACATTGTTTTCCAGGCTGGTTTTCTTTTGCTACCAGGATTTCTGATCATTGCTACTATTGCCTAGACAATGTATGTTGGCTGAAAAAATGTCAACTGATTTTAATGTGGAAATAAGAAAAGCAAAAGTAAGAAGAGAAATTTGGTTTCAAAAAGCACAATCACATAGTCCATTTCAAAAGCAAATATTAAAGATTTTGGGATCATCTAGAGATATATATTATTGATGCCAGTGTTGCCTTCATTTGTTTTGCAGGGGATAATGGAACCACCTTAGAGCTTTGCTTTCCCAGTTCATTCTCTCCTCTCTACAATTCATCTTCCACACTTAGCTGACAGATTAATTTTCCTTATGCATTGATCTGTTCATGTGACTTGTCCACTAAAAACATCTCCATAGCTCACTATGCTTGTCAAATAATGGCTAACTTGACGTTCAAAGTCTTCTATATCCTGATACTAACAAACCTTTCAACTGAATGTTAGGTGCTATGGAGCACAGTTTTTAGAACATCTAAAAAAATTAACTGTTGATTCTACAAATCTGAGATACTTGTCCAACAAAGTTGATTAATGGAAGAACACCCATATTAACATTTTTTTTCTCCAGATGAAACCAGAATATATAAGGAACATAATTATGTATGCATACACATGTGTATAAAAGCATATATGTGTTTATATATAAATATGTCTAGTGCATATATATATATGCATTGTATATAGGTATATAATGCAAATTCATATGAGCAGTGGTGGGAACAAGATAATCCTTATGCAGAATTTATCACTTGAATTAAACTTCAAAGGAATCCAAGCATTCTAAGAAAGTGGAGGTAAGGAGGGAATGTAGTCCAAGAATGGGAACAGCCTTTGTAAATACGTGGAGATAGAAGATGGAAGACTGTGCAGAAGAAATAGCAAGTACAACAATTTGGCTACACTGGATAGTATGTGTAGAGTAATATGCCTAAAAAAGCAGCCTGGAGTCATCTTATTATGAAAGGTTCTAAAAGCCAATCCAAACAGGAGTTTGTATTAATAGAGAGTCATTAGAGCTTCTTGATCAGGGGAGTGCCATGATGAAACCTGTGCTTTAGGAAAACCAATTTGGTAGGCATATGAAGGAAAAATGAGGGGAGAAACTTTTGGCAAAAAGTCCACTTAGGGGACTATTGCAACAGTACAAGAAAGAGGAGATGGGGATATTAACCAGGGTAGTGAATGTGTGAATAGAAAGAGATAGACAGATGTGAACGATGTTTTAGAAGAAAAATCAAGAAAACCTGGCAACTGATTAGATATGGGAAATGAGGGGAAAAAGGAAGAGTAGAATATGACTTTGTTGGATATTGAAGTGGTTGGAAGGATATAACAAAATGTAGGGATGTAGCACAAGTAGGGAAATTCAGAAGAGGGGTTGGTTGGGGGCCAGGGGAGGGCAGGAATGTAATGAATTTCATTTTGGCATGTTGAGTTGAATTGCCTATGGGACATTTAGTTGTAAGGAATTTCACTTAAGGGAGAAGATTGAAACAATGTTGCATGGGTTGAGAGGAAAAGGGAAAGTGTAAACAATGAATGTAGATGACTTTTTCTAGGCTCATAGGACACTATATCATAGGATCATGTACTTAGAGCTGGGAGTTGAAGAAAGGAAATGATGAGTTAGCTTGAGGAAATTTTAGCGTCAAGTGAAATATTTCAAAGAATTTGGGAAGCCAGGCATGTTTCTAGAGAGCAGCACTGTGGCAAATTGTTGAGTGTTTGAATAATGGTCAAAATTAACCTTACATTGGGAGAAAGGATGAAGAAGAAAAGATATATGTACTTACAGTATCTCCAGACCACAGTTAAAGTTTTTGTTCTGAAAAATAGAAACTAAATAAAAATGAAGAAATTGACTGATTATTGCCATTTCCTAGAATAATAAAATTTCAGAGTTTGTAAGGTGCCTCAGTGGCCTCAGTAATCCAACTTGGGCCTGATCAACAACCTTTTTTTTTTTTATAATATCCCAAGCAATAGTCATTATAGGTTTTACTTAAAAGTGAGTGGGGAACCCATCATCACTTGAGATAACTTATGCCATTTTTAGATGTGTTTAAAAAGTTTCTCCTTTCATCAAGTTCAATCTTCTTTGCATCACCTAGCCATTGCTCCTAGTTCTATCATCAGGATCCAAGTGCATAACCCTCTTTTGTGTTATGGTTTTCATATACTTCAATATAGTGCTTATGTCCACACTCCTTATTTTCTAACCTAAACATCCTCACCTCCATTTACTGATCCTTTTTTGGGCATGGTCTTAAGGCTCCTTGCCCTCATAATCACTCTCCTCTGGCCACTCTTTTCCACATGCTCTCTACTTTGTCCAAACCCTTTTGAAAGTGGAGGACCCAGCACTGAGCACAATATTCTGGGTGTGGTATGATCAGAATAGAGTGGAACTATCAGCTTCCATATTATGCTTCTATTGAAGTATCTTAAGATCAGATAAACTTTTGTGGGTGCTGTTTGTCACTACTGATTAAATAAATTTGCAGTTCGTTAAAGCCCTCAGTCTCTTATATACTAACTATTGTTTTATTATACCTCCACATTTTTTTTTACTTATGAAATCAATTTTTTGGACCCAAGTATAAGACTTTACAATTAAATCTATTAAATTTCATCTTATTAGATGTGGGCCCATGTTCTAGCCATCTTTTGGGATCCCAATATTATCCAATGTGTTGGCTATTTTACCCAACTTTTTGTCATCTATAAATTTGATAAAAATCAATCTATGCCTTCGTCCAAGTCACTGATAAAATGCCACACAGAATAGGGCCAGGGATAGATTTCTGAAGTGATACTAGAGGCCTCCAATCTTAATGATTGCTTTGGGGTGCAGACCCCAGATCTGATTTAACTGAGATAAAACAGTTGTCACAAAAATAGAGCACAAAAAAGAACAAAAGTTGCCTTAGCAAACAAATGTTTTACTTACTTGTCAAGCAGAGAGATGTAATAGCCTGAGGCAATCTAAAGTTCAAGTAAAAGGTCACTTACAAAACATTACAAAGAAAATCAGCAGATTTTAAAAAGTATCACCTCACAAAATAAGGTAAGAAAAAAAATCTGCAGAAAACCGGAAGAGGACAGAGAGGTGTGAAGTCAAACAGACCTATCTCTGTTTCTTTAGCAATCCAGTGTCATCAGTAATGACAATGTAACCCACATTGTATGAGATGTAACTGGTCACTATGAAAAAATGGAACTGGCATTCAATAAAAATGGAATTGGGAAAAGGCTCCTAGCCCCAACCAAATTCTCTAACTCTACTGTTCCAATGGCTCTGCGATCTTATCAATGTAGGTACTCTCTGAAGTAATGCAGATCAATGAGAGGCAGTGGGATCGAATTTTGGACTTGGAGGCAGGAAGTCCTGGGTTCAAATACTTATTAGCCATGTGGCCCTGGACAAGGCTCCCACCCTGTCTGAGCCTCAGTTTTATCATCTGTAAAGTAGGGATGATGATTATTATGAGAATCAAATGCAAAAACATAGTACTATAAGCATTCAAAGGAAAAAGAGGACACACAAAGTAGTGTAGGATCCTGAAAGGTTGTATGGAAGGTAATATTTGAGACGGACTTTGAAAGGAGTTGAAGATTCATAAAAGTAGAGCTGTGGAAGCAAGGCATTCCAGACTGAGGAACCAGCACAAGATGTAAAAGTGAGGGAAAATTGGTACATTTAGGGATTGAAGGAATCTAGTCCAGTTTTAGTTCATTTTGGAGAACAACAAAATAAAGTTGGTTGATTGGGTGGCATAGTTATGGGTGTTAAGCAGTTCAAATGAGGAAAGAGATGCAAATCACTGTGCAAACCTTAAAGTGCTATATAAATACCAGCTGTTGTTATTAAAATTATTTTATTAGCCTACACTCTATAGAACTCTATTCTATAGAGGAATAAATTTCTTTGAGCCTTCTACTGAACTGCTGAATTCAAGGAATGTCTATAAAACAATATAGCAGTATGCTGGTGAATGTTTAACAAGTAAGATCTCCAGCATTTTTTTAACTATGCACACACTTTTATGTTTAACCTGCATTATTAGTATTTTCTTAAGTCTAGAAATCAATAAGACAATGAATCAAACTCTGATATGTAGCAATTTCAGATTATTGAGATGTAAATGCTCACACTGAAAATTTAACAATAGCCTGACTCCAGCGTGCTGCAGCCTACATGTAACTCTTCCCCTCAATAGTTGGTAGGGATTTGGGTTCTTTGGGGACCTTCTAGTCATTGTAGTTTCCAGTGCACAGCCAACTCTTAATTTTCCATTATCTAGTCTGGACCAGGCTATCTCATCCAAACTCCTAATTTCAGAAATGAGAAAACTGAAGCTTGGAAAAGTTAGAAATGACAGGGAGCGGATTGAAACCCAAGTCCTCTGATTCCAAAGCCTTTGATCTTTTCCACCGTACCACTCTTATTATAGAGATAAGAATAAAATGTGTAGGACCATCAGTTAAAAGACAGAGTGACCTTAAAAGTCACCAATCCATTCCTTTCATTTTATATGTAAGGAAAATGGCACCCATAAATGACCTGCCCAAGATTACACTGATTGTAAGAAGTAGAGCCCAGACTGAAATCAAGGTCCTCTGACTTCAGTGTTCTTTCTGCTATATCCCACTACCTTCTAACTCAAAAGAGTAGATAATCCAAAACTCTTTTCTATTACTTTTTGGAATGCCTTGTAGTATATTTTACAACTAGTTATTATTGTTGTTGTAGTCTGATCATTCATCAAGTCCAATTCTTCATGACCCCATGGGCTATATTGTCCATGGGATCTTCTTGGGAAAGATACTAGAGTGGCTTGCCATTTCTTTCTTCAGTGGATTGAACCAAACAGAGGTTAGATGACTTGCCAGGGTCACACAGCTAGTGTCTGAGGCCAAATTTGAACTTAGGTCTTCCTGACTCCAGGCTCAGAGCTCTATCCACTGAACCACCTAGCTGCCCCCTTTACAGCATACCTATGTAATTCATTTTTACATGTACTAAGTTTTAAATTGTCATTACTGCCTGAAAATATATGAGATCTAAACTACTTGTCAAAATACGGAGGTCAAAAGAATCTAGAAACTCTCTTATCCTGGAAATATTTGCTCTTCTTACCAAAAAGAAAGATAGCAACCCCAAGCAATAATAGTTTAGAATACAATATATTTGCAATAAATATAGAGGAAGATGGCAGAAGATTTAAAGCATCCTCATCTCATGAACAGAGAAAAGGAATAGAACAAAAAAAAGTATATAGTAACAAACTTGGCATGAAACTTAAGTAAGCCACCTTATGGAAAGAACATTCAAGATGAAACTGATGGGTAGAAAAATAGACATGAAATGTAAGAAATTTGCCAATGTTTCTATGCTAATCTAATTTCATCTCGAATGAAAAATGAACCACCGCACTTGGCCCCTAATGCCCCAGTCAATGATAAGTTATATGAAGTAAAAATATTACTTAAGATTAAGTCAGGAAGAGTAACTTGACCTCACCAAATACACAGCAAAGAAATTGGTGCTGGAGGGTGTGGGGGCGCAGAAGGGAGGTGACACTATGATGGAAAGAAGTTATCTCAGGAAAAGGAAAACAACAAAAGAACAGAAAAAAAAATAACCAACCTCTGGAACTGGGTTTCTTTATCTGTAAAATGAGGGAGGCAGTTGGATTGGTTGTCTTTTGGGGTCCCTTCCATCCTTAAATCTCTGATCCTATAATCTCACTACCCAGAAATGTGATGAAAGAAACATCAGTAACTCCTACCTCACATGCCTTTCTCTTTTTTCAAGCTTTTAAAACTCTTTTCTTTTTTCTTACTAATTCAACAAAGAAGAACGTGTCGATTAACAGGGAAGAACACAAAAGAAGAGTGGATATAAAACAATATATGTGAATTTTTATTACAGAGTATTCAGGGAATTTTAAAATATCTGTTAAATTTAACACAAGAACAAAACTGCTCTGCTAGTCTGTGTTCCCTTCTGAACACCAATTTCTTCACTGTGTATTTATTTGGTCAGATCAAGTTGCTCTTTCTGACTTTATCTTAAGTAATATTTTACTCCATGTAACTTATCATTGACTGTTGTGTTAGGGTCCATATGTGGTGCTTCATTTTTCATTCAAGATGAAATTGGATTAGTATAGAAATATTGGCAGATTTATTTCACTTCATGTCTATTTGTCTACCCACCAGTTTCATCTGTGAATGTACTTTGCTTTCTTCCACCTATTTTTAAAAGTTTTATTTAGCATTTTTCTTTCATTTCACCTTTGAAAAAAAAAATCATTCCCATTACCTACCAAGTCCTCCCCTTTCCTACCCCACCTTAATGAATTCCGTGATTATTAACCCAAGATAGCCAAAGCCTATCTCTTGTCCTATCTCTCTCCTCCCCTTCTCAGGTACTTTTTGAGAAAGCCATCTATACTCACTAGCTTCATTTCCTCTTTTCTCACTCTCTTCTAAACCCTTTGAAGCCTGACTTCTAACCTTATTATTCAACTGAAAATACTCTCCGAAGTTAGCAATGAGCCCTTAATTGCCAAATCTAATGGCCTTTCTTCTTTACCTCTCTTTAGACTTTGATATGGTTGATCATTCCCTTCTTAATACTCTCTACAGGTTTTGAGACATCGATTTCCAGGTTCTCCTCTTTACACCTATCTGAGAAATCTTCAGTCTCCTTTGCTTGCTCTTCATTCAAGTCATACCCACTAACATTAAGTATTTTCCAAGACTCCATCCTAAGCCCTATTTTCCCTCTCCAGCACTGTTGTCAGAAACCTTCACTGAGGAGGAACACAGCATCAAGGTCAGCTACCATGCTGATGGTAATTTATTATTTAGCTTGAAAAGGCTTCAAGCCAAAACTAAAATGGAGGGAGAACACATGATTTTTTTGTTCACAAATATTTGTGCACCCAATGCAGCCTCTGAAGTTGAGATGCAACAAAGTATGAATCAATTCTCTGCTGCTTGTGTAATTCTGGCCTAAAAATTAACACCAAGAAAGCAAAAGTGCTCCACCAGCCAGCACCAACCATATACAGAGCCTTTGGTTAAAGCAAATGGAGAAATTGTGAATACTGTAGATAAGTTCACTTACCTTGGTGGTATACTTTCCAAGGATGTACATACTGATAATGAGGTTGAGGCACTCATTGCCAGAGCTAGCTCAGTATTTGGGAGGCACCAAAGTAAAGTGTGGAAGGGAAAAGGTATTAGACTGTCTACCAAACTAAAGACAGAGCCATTGTGCTGACCTCATTGTTATATGCCTGTGAAACCTGCACAGCCTACCAGCGCCATGCCAGGAAACTGAACCACTTCCATTTGAATTGTCTTTGGAAGATTCTGAAGATCACCTGGCAGAATAAAGTACCAGACATTGAGGTCCTTTCTTGAACTAAACTTCCAAGCATTCAAATTCTACTGCAGAGAGTGCAACTCCTATGCACTAGCCACATTGTTCAAATGCCAAATATATGTTTGCCTAAAAGGCTATCATTGTTGCGGAAGACTCATGTCAGAGGTGATACAAGGGCATTCTACAAGTCTCTGAAGAACTTTGGAATTGATTGCATGACATGAGAGACACTGGAACAGAACCACCCATCTTTGTCAAAAAAGTGCTGTGCTCTATGAGCAAAGCAGAATTGGAGTAGCTCAAAAGAAACAGGAGATGCACATATTTAGAGAATCCATCCCAAATGTTCATATGGATTATTTGTACCTGACCTGTGGCAAAGGATTCTGAGATCATATTAGTTGATCAGGCATAGTCAGACATACTGTAATTTGACTCTAACATATTGATGTCATTTTGGTCCTCTGAGAAGGAAGGATAAAAACCACACTACTTCACTTAATGATTATGTCAACTTCTATTGGTTCAATGATAATTTATTTTTTTTAAGTTTTTACTTAGTATTTTATTTTCCCCAATTTTAGCATTCATTTTTAACACTTGTGAGTTCCAAATTCTCCCCCTTCCTCCCTCTCCACCCTCCCTCAGTGAGAAGGCAAGCAATTCGTTATAGATTATACATATGTGGGCATGCAAAACATATCCATAATAATCATGTTGTGAAAGAAAGCACAGATGAAAAAAAACTCAAGAAGAATACAGTAAAAAAAAAACAAGTATGCTTCAATCTGTATTCAGACCCCATCAGTTCTTTCTCTGGGGATGGATAGAATTTTTCATCATAAGCCCTTCAGAGTTGTCTTGGATTGCTGCGTTGCTGAGAATAGCTAAGTCATTTGTAGCTGATCATCTTACAGTACTGCTGTTACTGTGTACACAGCACATTTGCATCAGCCCATGCAAGTCTTTCCAAGTTTTTCTGAGAGCATTCTACTCATCATTTCTTGTAGTACAGTAGTATTCCATCATAATCACATACCACAACTTGTTCAGCAATTCCCCAATTGATGGGCATCCCCTCAATTCTTTGCCCCTAGAAAAGACCTGCTATAAAAATTTTTGTACCTGTAGGTGTAGTAGCAATTTAGATTTGAAGATCTTTCTCACCCATTAATGGGCCATGTGACCTGCTTACATCACAGGATGCCTAAGTTACATGTGGTAGGAGGAGCTTCCTGACAGGAAAAGGAAGTTAGATCACATGAAATGGAGAGAGAGCGAGAAGGAGCAGTTATGGTTGCTAATGACTGCTAATGGCCGCCCTCGTGATAGAGCAGAACAGGCTGACTTAACTGTACTGTGAGTTTGTTGTTGGGAAGACCCCAGCAGGGGATCAGAGAGGTTTTGGGATGGCGAGGCTCCATGTTGTAATATTATGTATGGAATGTTTTACTGCTCTGATAGATTGGATAAATGGCTTGTAGGATATGGTTCTTTGGTGTCTGAGTAAATGGTTTACTTCTTCTACCTTCTATGTAGAGAGTCTCATAAACTTTGCTATACAGAACCACATAGGCATTTTGACAATTATCATCTACATTGTTATTATCATCTTACTGATACAGTAGGTCCTTTTCCTTTTTTTTTTTTATCTCTTTTGGGATACAGATCTAGTAGCTGTATTGCTAGGTCAAAGGGTATGCATGGTTTTATAGCCCTTTGAGCATAGTTCCAAATTGCTCTATAGAATGGATGAATCAGGTCACAACTCCACCAAGAGTGCATTAAAGTATCATTTTCCCTGCATCCCCTCCAACATTTGTCATTTACCTTTTCTGTCCTATTAACCAACCTAATAGGTATGAGGTAATACCTCAGAATTGCTTTAATTTGCATTTCTCCAATCAATAGTGAGGTAGAGTATTTTTTCATATGACTATAGATAGCTTTGATTACTTCATCTGAAATCATATCTTTTGATCATTTATCAATTGGGGAATGGCTCTTATTTTTACAAATTTGACTCATTTTGAGAAATGAGACCTTTTCAGAGAAACTTGCTTCAAATTTTTTTTCATAGTTGCTATTAGTAACTGTATTTCCCTCCACTCTATTCCTTTCCCCATTTATTCTTTTCTCTCCAAAAGTGTTTTGCTTCTGACTTTCTCCTCTCCTAATCTATCCTCTCTTCTATCACCCCCTTCTCTTTTCCACTCCTCCTCCTACTTTCCTGTAGGGTATGTACAATAGATTTCTATACCCAATTGAGTGTGTCTGTTATTCCCTCTTTGAACCAATTCTGATGAGAGTAAGGTTCACTCACTCTCCCTCACCTTTCCCCTCCTCCCCTTCACTGCAAAAGCTTTTCTTACCTCTTTTATGTGAGATAACTTACCCCATTCTACCTCTCCGTTTCTCTTTCTCCCAATACATTCATCTCTCACCCCTTAATTTTATTTTTTAGATATAATCCCTTTATATTCAACTGAAACCTGTGCCCTCTGTCTATATATGCTCTTTCTAACTACCTTAATAATGAGAAAGGTCTTATGAGTTACAAATATCATCTTCCCATGTAGGAATATAAACAGTTTAAAATTATTAAGTCCCTTATGATTTCCCTTTCCTGTTTACCTTTTTATGCTTCTCTTAAGTCTTGTATTTGAAAGTCAAATTTTCTATTCAGCTCTGGCCTTTTCGTCAAGAATGCTTGAAAGTCCTTTATCTCATTGAATGTTTATCTTTTCCTCCTGAAGGATTATACTCAGTTTTGCTGGGTAGGTGATTCTTGGTTGTAATCCTAGCTCCTTTGTCCTCTGAAATATCACATTTTAAACCTTCCTATTCTTTAATATAGAAGCTGCTAGATCTTGTGTTATTTTGGCTATGGTTCCAGATACTTGAATTGTTTCTTTCTGGATTTTTGCAATATTTTCTCTTTGACCTGGGAATCTGGAGTTTGGCTATAATATTCTTGGGAGTTTTCATTTGTGGGTATCTTTCAGAAGGTGATTGGTAGATTGTTTCAGTTTTACCCTCTGGTTCTAGAATATCAGGACAGTTTTCTTTGTTAATTTCTTGAGAGATGATGTCTAGGCTCTTTTTTTGATCATGACTTTCAGGTTGCCCAGTAATTTTAAAATTATCTCTCCTGGATTTGTTTTTCAGCTCAGTTGTTTTTCCAATGAGATATTTCACATTGTCTCCTATTTTTTCATTCTTTTGGTTTTGTCTTATTGTTTCTTGATTTCTCATGAAGTGATTATCTTCCATTTGCTCCACTGAAATTTTTAAGGAGTTATTTTTTAAAGTGAGCTTTTGGACCTTCTTTTCCATTTAGCCAGTTCTGCTTTTTAAGGCATTCTTTTATTGGCTTTTTGGGCCTCTTTTACCATTTGGCCTAGTCTGTTTTTTAAGGTGTTATTTTCTTCAGTATTTTTTGGTGTCTCCTTTACCAAGCTGTTGACTCATTTTTCATGATTTTCTTGAATTACTCTCATTTCTCTTCTCATTTTTTTCCTCTCTCTTACTTGATTTTGAAAATATTTTTTGAGTTCTTCCGTGGCCTGAGACCAATTCATATTTTTCTTGGAGGCTTTGGATGTAGGAGATTTGACTTTTGTTGCCTTCTTCTGGTTGTATATTTTGGGCTTCTTTGTCACCATAGTAACTTTCAATTGTCAGATTTTTTTTATGTTGTTTGTTCATTTTCCCAACCTATTTCTTGAGTTTTAACTCTTTGTGAAAAAAAGGGCTCGCTTCCAGAGTGGAGGGTGTACTGTCCCAAGTGTCAGGATTTTGTGCAGCTGTTTTCAGAGATACTTCCAGGGACCTGTAAGTTTTCAGTTCTTCCAAGGTGGTATGGTTTGCTGGACCCTGGTCTGTGCTGGCTTGGTCTGTGTTGGACTGCACTCCTCTCTCACGCTGGTGCAATAGAACTTCCCTGCAGACCTTCCAAATTGTCTTGGGCTGGAAATTTGTTTCACTCCATCTTTTTGTGAGTTCTGCTGCTCTATAATTTGTTTAGAGTCATTTTTAGAGGAGTTTGGGGGACATCTCAGGAGTTTCCCTGCCTTTGCTCTGCCATCTTGGTTCCACCCCTCAGTGATCATTTCAATGCAGATTATTCATAGATCTATAGATCCAACTATAACTTCTCTCCTAAGCTCTAGCAGTTGCCTTTTGGCCTTCTAGAAGCATATTTGCTATAGACGTATCAAATTCAACATGTCTAAAACAAAACTCATTATCTTTTCTCTCAAGCTGTCCTCTCCTTCAAAATTCCTTCTTATTGTCAAGGGTACCACCATTTTCCTAGTCACCTAGGCTCTAAATCCTCGTATTATCCTGATACCTCTCCTTCTCAACAATCAGTTGCAAAATCTCGACGTTTCTAACTTCACAACATCATAAATATGTGTGTGCATATATACATACATATATACATACACATATATACATACATATATACACACACATACAGACATACACACATATATGCATATACACACATATGTATTATACACTGCATATACAATGTATATATGTGTGGGTAAGTAGAAATACAATATGTGTGTATATATACATGTATACATATGTGTGTATGTATAGGTGTATGTGAATATAAAACTATTTTACTCATACAACCAAATACCTTGGTGCAGCATCTCATCTCCTCATACATAAAAGATTTCAATAGCCTTCTTCTACCTCCTGCTTCATGTCTCTCCCCACCCCAGCCCATCTTTCACTCGGTTGCCAAAATGATTTTCCTAAAACATAGATCTGACCATGTTGCCCTCTACTCTTAAAAGCACCTGTACCTCTCTATTATTTCCAGGATTAAATATAAAATGCTCTGTCTGGCAATGATAACTCTTTATATCCTTGCTCTTTTCTTTCTATCCAGTCTTCTTATGCATGACTAGTCTCTGCAGGCTTCACTCTGAAGCAATACCAGGATTCCTGCTGTTCCTTGCAAATAATGCTTTAACTCCTGACTGTACCTTTTCAATGGGTGACCCAATGCCTGCAATATATTGTCTCCTCTTAACTACAGGCTTTTGTATTTTCCTTTGAGACTCATCTCAAGTCTCAGCTTCTTCAAGAAGCCTTCTTCCTTCCCCCAGGGCCTTCCCTCTTTTCATTCTAGTACATATGTAGTTGTTTGTATGTTGTCTCCCCCATTAGAATGTGACCTCCCTGAGAGCTGTGTTTTTGCTTTTCTTTTTAATCTCCAGAACTTAGCAGAGTGCCTGGCACATAATAAGCACCTAATAAATACCTGCTAGTTGACTAACTAACCAATATCACAGTCTCTAGGGAATCAAAGTTGGGGGTTGCCCAAAGTGCTGGCATTGAGAAGCATAATGAGCAAGAGAGGTCAATGACATGTTTCAAATGAGCTAATATTTGTAAGATGCTTAGCCTACTGCCTGCCACATGGTAGGCATTTAATAAATGTTTGTTCCTCTGATCAACACAATGACCATCCACAAATTCAAAGAACTCATCTTGAAATATGCTGTCCACTTCCAGACAGAGAATTGATGGACACAGTATAGATTTACTTTCTTTTTCCTACCTTCCTTTTTCTCTTTCTTTTTGTTTTCTTGGAGGGAGGAGGTTGGGCACGGTGCATACAGGAATTTATTTTGTTTGATTATATTTATTTATTTATTTTTATTATATACACACATACACACATACATACAGGGTTTTTTCTTTCTTTCTTTCCCAATGAATAGGAGTGGGAAATATATGATGGAAAAAAAATGTTTAAGGCTCGTTAGAGTGAAGGGAACAACTTTTGTACTCTACTGGTACCTGTGTAGGATAAAGCAACGAAGAGAAAGACTGCTAGTCTATTGAATAGATTCTCTGGAGAAAGTGCATGGAAGGACATGGTCAAGAATCATACAAAGGGGAGAAGTCATGGAGGCAATACTCACATCAATGAGATAAGAATTGAAGCAATTCGAACTTGGATATAAACCAAAGAGAGAGAGGATACGGTATAGTGGGGAAAGTACTGTATTACTTTCTGAAGATCTAGGTTCAAATTGGAACTGTTTTATTTACTTCCTGTATGACATAATTTCTCCTACTTGAAGCTCCCCTCCCTTCCCCACTCTTTTTTTGGTGTAACGAGATGGATGGATTAGATCTAAGGTTGGCTTCTAAGAAGAGAGCGAGACTTAGGGAGCAAAGTGATACCCAAAATTCACCCAAATGTGAATTTGCTCCAAAATAAAAATTTTGCTGAGGATAAACCAAAATACCAGTTACAATGTGTAAAGATACATACAGATCGATTTTCTTTTAATCAGTCATTCTTTTAATTAATCATTGAATACCCAGAAGCAGATAAGTGGCACGGAAGAAGCAATGCTGGACTTGGAGTCAGAAAGATGTTGAGTTTGAAGCCTGTGTCAGATACTTACCTGGTGTGTAACCCTGGACAAGCCACTTAAACTCTCTCTGCCTCAGTTTTATCAGCTGTAAAATGGGATGATAATAGTATATACCTCACAGAGTGGTTGAGAACATCAAATGAGATAATATGAAAAGGTTTGCTTTGCAAACCTTAAAGTTATATATATTTATGTATATGCATGTATGCGTGTATGTATGCATACACACATATACATGTATATGTATATATGTACACACACATATACATATCCTAGCTATTATTATTAATTGTAGAGATGCTCAATGTTAACTGCAATCATAATTCACATTTGTTTAGGCCTGCCTTATCTATTATAGAAAGTTTTAAATATGGGTTCATGTCTGGCTTACCCTTTTAAAGGAATACCTTTAATTTACTTAGAATGGAAGATAGGCCATGCTGCATAGTAGAAAAAGCACTGGATATGCAATCAAGAAAATCTTGGTTTAGATCCCAGCCTTAGGCATGAACTATGAGACCATGGGTGGGCTTTACATCTTTGATATTCGTTCTTCTCATCTGTAAATGAATATTACTGATTCCTGCAGAGTACAAAATTGTTGTGAGGCCCAAATGAAGGTAAGACACTTTTCAAATATTAAGGAATCATAAAAAGTGTTAGATTCTTTTCTAGTTACTTTTAATAACTAATAGGAAAAAAATTAACAAAACTTTACGCCTATACAAATAAGAATCCCCAACTACAAACAATGTCCACATAAAGTCCACATGCCCCTCTTCCACAAACCTAAATGAAAACAAATCATGACAGCAAACCAAATAGGGACACAAAGCAAAGGAAATAAAATCATAAAACAACTCTTTCCCCCTCCTACTCTTCCTAAGTAAAGGTAAGGTAGTAAACTTAGAGACAGCTGGATCCCTTCTGTTAGTTTGACCCTGCTTCCATTGAGCCTCGAAAAAAAAAAAGTTAGGGAAGAATGCATGTGAATGTCAGTAAGAGCTTGCCAATTCACCTGCCCCTTCGGGATTTGCATTATTTGAAATATATGTGAAGTACCCATAATTTGAGTAATTACTTCAATATTCAAGGAATGCCAGACAATGAGCCATTTCTTACTTTGACTTGAATACAAGAGCCTGTCATTTCCTTTTCCCTTTTATCACAATGTGTAGATTTAGGGTAACTTCCTAGAACTCTGAATTGTTTGTTCAAGGTAAGCGGGATTTCACTGGAGAGTTTTCTCACATTTTAGCTGTGATGACTTCAATGCTCATACTCTTCAATTCCATTTTAAGAGCACTTATTAAGCACCTACTATGTGCCCAGGCACTGTGCTGGAATTTCCAGGCATTGGGGATAAAACAAAAATGATTCTACGTTCTAGTGAGAGGAAATACAACACAAGCACTGATTAGAAAATACAAAAAAAAAAAACCACCCTCAAGAGAGACACCTTGGCATAGTGGATAGTTTTGGTCTCAGAATGAGAAGACCTGGGTTCAAGTCCATTGCTGATGTATTCTACCTGGGTGACCCTGGGCTAGTTAGTCATTTAACCTCTCAATGTGTAGGCTACCCTCTAAAACTATAAATTGCTGATTGACATTTGCAGAGGAAGTTTTCCCAATAGGAATCCCCTACACCAATGAAATCACAGGTCTAGACCAGAAATAAAATCAACACAAAATGATTTGGAGTGGGGACTCAGAACACTAACTACTGGGAGACTCTTCAAGGAGGTCACATCTGAGTTGATCTTTCAAGGGATTCTAAAAGGCTGAAGTCAGGAGTGTGAACATTTGTGGCATGGTGGCCTGCTTTCGGCTTTTTCTAATGACGTCCTAAGGCCAAAATGTGTTGTTATGGTTCTCTAACTTACCACCCCCCCCATGCTGTTTTGGACTGACTTATCTTATGAAATAAATCTGTCTGGTAGAGTTTACCAAGGTGAGAACTGATTGTGTTTTTGATCTGCGATCACCTTATTTAGGTGGCCTACGATAAAATTTTAGTTTTCTTCCTGTATGACTTCCTTCAAATGACTTTAAAATGCTTTGAAAGAATTCTGAAAATGACACTTCAGTAAATGTTTCCAAGGTCAGGAAAATGAATTTCCCTGAGAGCAAAACAAGAAATATTAAAAGAAAAACAATTACCTGGAGCATAGATTTGGGAAGGGACCTTGGAGGACATCCAGTGCAATAGGTCGTTTTTTCAGATGAGGAAATTGAGGCCTTGACAGACGAAGTAACTTGATAAAGGTCATACAGCTAGGAGTCTCTTGAGGGCAGTATTTAAACTCATAACCTCCTCACTCTAAGTCAAAATACTCTTTTCAGGGCACTATCTAGCTGCCTATGCTCAACCCAAGGTTGTGAAGGTCAGACAGTATAAGTAGACGATGGGTCATAGCAAATATTTACCTTGATAGCTAATAATATTAGTGTTTAGAGATTTAAAAACCTACTGTCTTATACCCCAATTTAAATGTTTTATTGTTATTCTTTCCTTTTTTATGTTACTGTGAGTTTCCAATGACACCTCCTCCCTTACATGGAATCCTCTTTTTTAACTAATAAGTACAGTCAAAGAAAATAGATATTATCCATATCCGAAAATGGGTACTTCATTTCACAACTCATCTCTCAGTGCACAATCAAACATAAGTTAAACTCTTAACGTCTATCTCTGTCTCTATCTCTCTGTCTCTTTTGGGTGGAGACTGGATTTCCCTAACTCTTCCATGCTGGAAATGCAGTCATCATTCACAGGCTGATTACTGACTATCATGGAAACTTTAATCTTAGATGTGTATGTGTGTGTGTGTGTGTGTGTGTGTGTGTGTGTGTGTGTGTGTGTGTGTGTATGTGTGTGTGTGTGTGTGTGTGTACATACATACATAAAGGATCTGAAAAGCCATCTGAAAATTGCACTTGTCAGAGTTCTGAAGTTTTTTTAGTATTGTTTTCCTTTACATTATTTAGGTCATTGAACTAAATCCTTCTTCTTTAAATACCAGTGGACGACATCCCCCTTGCTTCCCTAGTTGTGTAATATAGGGTGGATAGATCACTGCATCTGGAATCAGGAAAACCTGGATTCATATTCTTCTTCAGAAACTCTCTAGATACTAGAGCTGAATAGAAAATTTGACTTTCAAACACAGGAATCAAGAGAAGCATGAGAAGGTAAACAAGAAAGAGAAATCACAAGGGACTTACTAAAGTTGAACTGTTTTGTTTACATTCCTACATGGAAAGATGATGTATCTGATTCATGAGACCTCAGTATTAGGGTAGCTGAAGGGAATATACATATATGTGTGTATATATATATATATGCATATATATATTATACGTATGTATATATTATACGCATGTATTATGTATGTACATATATTATATGTGCGTATATATTATAAGTATATGTGTATGTGTATATATATATTATAGGTATATGTGTTTGTATCTACATAGACAGAGGACACAGAGTGAGTTGAATATGAAGGGATGGTATCTAAAAAAATAAAATTAAGGGATGAGAGAAGAATATATTAGGAGAGGGAGAAAGGGAGAGATAGAATGGTATAAATTATCTCACATAAGAGTGGCAAGAAAAAGCAGTTCTGTAGGAAGGGAAGAGGGGACAGGTGGGGGGGGAATGAGTGAATCTTGCTCTCATCAGATTTGACCTGAGGAGGGAATAACATACACATTCAATTGGGTTTCTTACCCCACAGGAAAGAAGGAGGAAGAAGAGAAAAAAAGTGGGATGATAGAAGGGAGGACAGATGGGGGAGGAGGTAATAAAAAACAAACACTTTCAAAAAGGGACAGAGTCAAGGGAGAAAATTGAATAAAGGCGGATAGGTTAGGAAGGAGCAAAATATAGTTAGTCTTTCACAACATGAGTATTGTGGAAGGGTTTTACATAATGATATGCATGTGGCCTATGTTGAATTGCTTGCCTTCTTAGGGAGGGTGGGTGGGGAGGAAAGAGGGGAGAGAATTTGGAACTCAAAGTTTTAAAAATAGATGTTCAAAAAAAAAGTTTTTGCACTCACCTAGGAAATAAAATACATAGGCAATGGGGCAGAGAAATTTATCTTGCCCTACAAGAAAGGGAAAAGGGGGTGGCAGGGGAGTGGGGTGACAGAAGGGAGGGCTGACTGGAGAATGGGGCAACCAGAATACATGCCCATCTTGGAGTTGGGGGGGAGGGTAGAAATGGGGAGAAAATTCATAATTCAAACTCTTGTGAAAATCAATGCTGAAAACTCAATATATTAAATAAATTTGAAAAAAAAGAAAAAATGTTTATTGAATTGAAAAAAAAAAAGAAACTCTCTAGATGTACACCCTGGTCAAGTTACTTCACTTTTATGGGCCTCCATTTCTTCATCTTTATCTTTTTGGATTTGATGGACTCTAAGGTTCTTTCCAGTTCTAAATCTATGATTGCAATGTATTGCATTTTCCATGGAAATACAGTCAACTCCACTACACTATAAGCAGCTGGATAGAAACCCAGGCTCTGCCACTGAAGAGCTGAACAACCTTGAGCAAGTTGCTGAACCCTCTTGAGTCTTGGTTTCTTCATCTATAAAATGAAGAGTACATCATAAAAGCTTGATAAATGCTTATTTCATTCTGCTCTAACATTCTTAGATCCTTTAATTCATTAAGTCAGTTTTTATTAGACAATTCATTTTATTAGGCTAACAGTTTGCTAGCACGTGCAAAGAAGTCACCAACTAGAGCCAAACATCCCTTCCCTGTTCCAATACCTTCCACTCCAGAAAAACACTCATACTGATCTTTTGTCATTGTTCAGTCCTGTTCAACTCTTTGTGACCCCATTTGGGTTTTTCTTGGCAAAGATACTGGGATGGTTCACCATTTCCTTTTCCAGCTCATTTAACAGATGAGAAACTGAGGCAAACAGGCTTAAGTGACAGGGCCTTACCTCACTCAAAGGGAGAACTTGAAAAGACCTTAGCCTAAAAGGGCCAGGGTCTTCCAATGCATCCTGGACCATTTCCAGTCTTGCTGACGAATATCTGGTCACTGGACCCAGATGGCTCTGGAGGAGAAAGTGAGGCTGGTAACCTTGCACAGCCCTCCCTTACTCAAATCAAAGTCAACTGCAAGTTCATGTCATCATTTCCCTGATGTCATGGTCCTTTTCAAGAATGAAAGACAAACACAACAACAACCTGTAATGCTACACTCAATCAGTTCCCCTGGCCATTTAGCCTGTAGCCAAGGCCATCAAGTTCTATGGTGAGATTGTAGGTACCACGGCCTGCAGGAAGCAGCCTTCTTGGGAGGCTTGATAAAGATAAAGACCAGGGAAAGGGTAAGCTCTTCACTGTCTATTGAACCAAATAATAAGTTTATATTTTTATAATGTTTTAGAGTTATTAAGCATGTGTTATAAATATCATATCATTTGCCTCTTCTTTGTAGTTTTAATTTATTTCATTAAACATCTCAAACTCAACATGTACAAAAAGGAGCTAATTATATTTCCTCCAATCTCCAATTTCTTATGAACTTTTTTATTTGATTTTTTCCTTTAGAAATTATTGTGCTTCTTTTTGTATATCACTGTTATTTTTTTCAATAACTTTCCCTTGAATAAGACCCACACTTAAAAAACAAGTACAAACAAGTGAAATAAAGTGCAACATTAACCATCCTGAGAGTCCGTGCCTCGTTCTTCATTAATAGACTCATTTCTCCATGGAGAGCAGGGTGCTATGTCTCATCACCAGTTATCTGTAATCAAGATTGATTTGAGTTATTTCCTAATATTGTTTTCCTTTACTTTATTGTGTAAAGACATACGTTGTTTTATTATACTTTGCTTTATTGCATTTCATAGGTATTTCACTTTTTAAAAAAAACAAATTGAAGGTTTTGGGTAACCCTACCTTGAGCAAGTCCATGGGTACCATTTTTCCAACAGCCTGTGCTCACATCATGTCTCTGTGTCACATTTGGTAGTTTTTTAAATATTTCAAACTTTTTTATTGTTATGTATGTTATGGTAGTCTATGTTCAGTGATCTTTGATGTTACTATTGTAATTATTTTGAGGCACCCCAAACCACACCCATGTAAGACAGCAAACTTAATTGATAAATGATGTGTATGTTCTTATTGCTCCATCACAGGGAGTTCTCTCTCCCTCTCCTCAGGCCTCCCCGTTCTCTGAGACACAACAATATTGAAGGATATTACATAAACTTAGTTGATGAAGCAGTGACAGGATTTGAGAGGATTGACTCCAATTTTGAAAGTTCTATTGTGTGTAAAATGCTACCAAAGAGCATCCCATGCTATAAAGAACTCTTTCATGAAAGGAAGAGTCAATTGATGTAGCAAACCTCATTATTTTTTTTCTTTTATTTTAATTTATTTTTGACATGTTTGGTTTTCAGCATTGATTTTCACATGCATTTGAATTACAGATTTTCTCCCCATTTCCTCCCCCCCCC
>CM053622.1:483124977-483149876 GCA_028646595.1 Phalanger gymnotis | reverse complement strand
ACACACACACATACACACATATATATGTATATATATACATACACACACATAAACATATATACATACACATACATAAATATATACACATACGTATACACACATGCATATTCCCGCAAACCTCATTATTATCTCAATTTAAAAAATTGCCACAGCAACTCAAACCTTCAACAACCACCACCTTCATCAGTCAGCAGCCATCAACATTGAGGCAAGACTTCATCAGCAAAAAGAGTAAGACTCACTGAAAGCTCAGATGATGGTTAGCATTTTTTAAGCAATATTTTCTTTTTTTAGACATAATACTATTGCACATTTAATAGACAACAGTGTGATATATACATAACATATATGTGCACTAGGAAACTGAAAAATTCATGTGACTCTCTTTATCATGATATTCACTTTATTGCCATGGTCTGGAACTGAACCTGTAGTATCTCCAAGCTATGCCTGTATTGTGTATATTATTCTCTTGATTCTGCTTGCCTTGCTCTAAGTTAGGTCATGTAAGTCTTTTCTAAGTCTTCCATATTTGTTATTTGTTCTGGAGCAATAATATTCCATTATATTAATATGCCACAATTTGTTCAGCCATTCCCCTATGAATGGAAACACATTTTCTTTTCTTTTGTTCTTTTTTTTTTTTTTTTTACTACCACTAACAGTGATGTTTAGAATATCTTGGTTTAAATGCATCATAAAAAAGGAAAAAAGTCCTACAGGTACAAAAGCATTTATAGCACATCTTTTTATGGAGGCAAAGAAAAGGAGATTGAGAGAATGCCCATCAATTGCAGAATGGCTAAACAAATTGTGGTATATGAATGTAATGGAATACTATTCTGCTATAAGAAATGATGAGCAGGAAGATTTCAGAAAAGTCTGGAAAGACAAGAACTGATGCTGAGTGAAGTGAGCAGAACCAAGAGAACACTGTACACAGTAACAGCAACATTATGTGATGATCCAGCATGATAGACTTAGCTCTCCTCAGCACTACAATGATCCTAGATAATTCCAAAAGACTTACTATGGAAAATGCTATCCACATACAGAGAAAGAACTCTGGAGTCTGAATGCATACCAAAGCATACTATTTTCACTTCTTTTCCTTTGTGGTTTTCCCTTTTTGTTCTGTTTCTTCTTGCACAACATGACTAATAAGGAAATATATTTAACATGATTGCACATGTATAACCTATATCAGATAGCTTGCCATCTTGGGGAGAGAGTGTGTTGGTAAGCAAAATGAGCTCTTAGCACTTAGTTCAACCAAGTTCCCTTGAAGAGTTTTGCTTTTGTTTCCTTTGAGTAATTCAGTGTATTTCATTGAGTCTTACTAGGTGCTAAGCCCCAGGCCCAAACCCCTATTAGGTGTAAAACCTATGTGGGTATGGATTGGTAACTAAGGTGGGGCCCAAGGTGGGGCTAACTAAGGGGAGGTGCTAACTCTAGAGCCAATCATAGGAGCCTAAGTTCTGGTCATTCAGATGACGTTTGATGACATCTGAAATGGTATAAGAAGACAAGACAGAGCCATTTTGCCCAGGGCTCTCACTCTTGGTGGCGTTTGGAGATTCCCGAGCAGCTGTAGCTAAGAAGCCCTCCACCTCGTAAACCCGGATGTTGGGACTTTGTTAAACTCTGGCAACTATGTATTGGGATTTGGATCAGACAAGGTCTGTCTGTTGATGTTTGTCCTTTGTTTGTATTTTGCTCTCAAGTTCAGGGTGCTGGTCTTTCCTCCTGAACTAAGTGAATGATATTTGTATGCTGAATTAAAGTAAGTTTGTCAACCCCTTAACCTTGCTTTCCTTAGTTAAACAGATCAAAAGAACCTGTGCTTTTGCAGCATGCTGGTAGCGTTCTTGTTGTTGGGCTTGGGTTGGTCTTACACCCCCACAGCAGCTGCTAGCCAGATTGTTGAAACAGTGAGGAAGGGAGGGAAGTAGAAAAATTTGGAATTATCTTTACATGTAATTGGGAAAAATTTGAAATTATCTTTACATGTAATTAGGAAAAACAATTCTATTTTAAAAAAAAGAAGAAATTAAAAAAGAAATATTTTGATATATATGGGACCTTTCTATCAACTTTCTTGGAAACATGTGGAATACTGATCTCACACCTCATTTAATAATCATTAAGAATCAAAAGATTCACAAGTATTATTTTCCCTATTTTATGGATAAGGTAACTGAGAGTCAGTGACGTGTACAAAGTTATACAGTGGCAGAATCAGGACTTAACTCTTCTGACAAGTCCTGTACCCTTTCTTCTACATTATGTTGTGTACTATACTCCTGCCTGACCTTTGGAGCCTATTACCTTGCAAATAAATAACAGTAAATATAGATTTCTATGTAGCTCTTGTAAAGTCCAGTCAAAGCTTTCCTCTTTGTGGAGATCTAGAACCAGAAGGGACATTGGACATCATTTCATCTAATCTCTCATTTTACAGATAAGAACACTGAGGCCTGAGAGGGGTGAATTGAAGTGATTTGTCCAGAATCATTCAGGAAGTGAGTAGCAGAGCTGGAATTTTAATTTAAACTCCATTTTGCCATATTGCCTTTTGACTTAACTATCATTTTTTTCTGAGTGATCCTCCTATTTGTCTCTTCCTTGATTTTTGCTCCAAGAAGTCTAACCTGACACCTCAAGAATAAAAGTTATTTTTCTCTCTCTTCTTAATATAGTATTTTGTATTTTTATCTTTTAAGTGCACTTTCACCTCATACCTTGTTGTTTAAATATCTCTTACTAGACTGCAAGCTTTATGAGGGCAGGGACCATGTCTTCTTCCTTGCATTGCTCCTGCATTTTCTAGCACAGTACTATTTCATTTAGTAAGCATGTATTGCATATTTGTTTGCCTTTTTCATCTATTCATCCATATTATTCCCACCTAGTCCTTTCAGTTCTGCCTCCTTGCAGTATGTCCACACCAACAGATTGTTATTCTTTTAAAGATCACCTTTAGCCCTAAATTCTAAACCTGGTGATCACTCTCTGATAGAACACCTGGATCACTAGAATCCTGCTATTACAAAGTGGCTGGGAATGTTCCATCTAATCTAATTGCACCAATTAACTAAAAGGAAGAGTTGCTGAGGAAAGGAGTTGAGTATGGAACTAGAAAGAGGACTGGACTTGGAGTTAAAAGATTTGGATTCTAATTCTTGCTGTGACTAGACGAGTAATTTAACCTCTGAGCCTCATTTTCCTTATGTTAAGTCAGGATAATAATACTTGCAGTATTAATGACAGTCTATGGTGAGGAAAATGCTTTGTCAATTGTAAGGGCTCTATGAGGATTATTATTATTATTATAGCAGGGAAACACTTGGTACTTTGCAGAGCTAGCCTTGGGCAAAATTGTAAAGGACATCTTCCACACTTTTCTGCCTTCTATTTGGCAACACCCTGTTCTCCAGATGCCTAGAGTAACCTCATTCTGCTTGAAAGTTGTCTTAGGTCTCCAGTGATGTGTAACACACAGGCTTATTCCTCCCAGATGGGTGATACAGATCTTCCTCTTCTACTCAGGACTTTGGAAGGTTCAAGTTCAACCTCCTTCCCTCATTTTATAGGTGAGGAAATGGAGCAGTTAAGGGACTTGCTCAAGATCACACAGGTCTAAGAAATTGGACCTCTGACTTCAAGTCCAGAGCTTCCTCTCTGTCAAGTCAGAAGACTTGGGTTCCATTCAGTAACTTACTTGCAGCCTCTGGGAAATTACAACTTCTCTGATCCCCTTGCATACTCCAGGTCCAGTGTTTTTGGAAAATATGGCAACTCAAAAGGGCAAGTTCAGGGGACCCCTTAACAATCCTTACCAGTAAAGTGAGGGTATTGTTTGTACTGCTATACAAAGGAGATCATGTATGTGAAAGTAAAGTACTGTATAAGTGCAAGGCATTATCAAAACCTGCTGTCATTTTTGATTTGCAAAAGATCTGATAAATTAATTTATACAAGATGTAGGGAATAACGCGGGGGTGGGTAACCTGCAATATCAATGTCACAGGTGGCCCTCTAGATCCCCAAGTGTGGCCCTTTGACTGAATCCAAACTTCACAGAACAAATTCCCTTAATAAATAGACTTGTCCAGTAAAACTTGGACTCAGTCAAAAGACTACACCCAAGGATCTAGAAGGCCACATGCGGCCTCCATGCTGCAGGTTCCCCACCCCTGCAGTAAGGGATAGTGGAAAGAATGCAGGACTTGGAGTAAGAAGAGCCCTCGGTTTGAATCTGGACTATGATAGTTACTGATTGTCAGTAAGGTCACTGAATCTCTTTTCTCATCTTTAGAACTGATAGATATTGTCGATACTGTCAGGGGCCAGGTATAGTGAGAGAATTCACCACAAAACAAACAAAACCCTCTCTCTTTTCTTCTGTGAACCTGTATATTTTTGGACGAGTCACAGATGGCTTCCCAACCTGGGTTTTTCTTGACTTCTCTATGGATATTGAAAGGGGAAAAGGGGAGGGAGAGAGAGAATTTGGAACTTGAAATGAAAGTATTGAATTTTTAAAATATGGTTTCCTAGCGCCTATCACAGTGTCTGCTTAATTTCCTGTTGATTGATTCAATGTTATCTTGTCCATCTTCCAGGAATAACTGAATTCATAAGAGATAGATGATAACAGAATTGAGAACTAGATTAGGAATTTGGACACCTGGGTTCTAGACTGATTTTTGCTTCCAATTATCTATGTAACTTTGAACAAATCACTTAATCCTCTTTTCCTCCTCTGCAAATGAGAAGGTAGAACTAGATGTTTCCTAAAGTCTCTTACAATTCAAAAACCTATGATCTTGAAACGTTCAAGGGGTGATTACCTATGTTAGTTTATAAAAGATCTCTAGATGCAAAGACTCCCCAGTGACCGTGGGAGCGTGTTACTTCTTGAGATAAGCTTATCTACCTCAACCTATCAATTTCTTTGACATCAGAGGTAGACAGGTTTCACTGGGTACCCTGAGCAAAACGGATTTTCTAAAGGAGAGGAAGAATTGACAAGATCGGACAATACCAAAACTCTCAGAAAAGACCCGGGAGAAATCAAAGTTTTCTGGCCAGTCAAACCACAGAGCCTTGAGGACATCCTCTCTAGTAGATCCAGGCAGATTCGTATACCGGTAGTGGTTACAGCAGTAGGAACCAGGCTGATGCTTCCTCCCCTGGAATCGGGAGCCGGGAAGTCAGGATTAGCCATCTCCAGGCCCTTATCAAGGCCAGCTCAATGGATGCAGCAGCCGCCCATCCTGCCCCTGGTGCGGTTTCCCTTCCCGGCTGGAGCCTCCAGGACCCAGCCAGACCTTAGGAGGAAGAGGGGCTGGAGCAGCCCCAAAATGAGGAGACTTGGGAGGGGGAGGAGGAGGTGGAGAAAGTGCTGCTACTCCCTGCCCCTCCCCATCCTCCCAGCGTGGGAATAGCCGACGGGGTGGGGGGAAGAGGAAAGGGGAGGAGGGAGGAGCAGCAGGAGGAGGAGGCAAGGGCCAGGCTCTAGCTCTCCTTCCCCTCCTCCTCCCTGATATGGCCAGTGACGAGGAATGAAGATGGCCGGGAGAGCCAGTGGGATGGAAGAGCCGTCGGTAGCAGCCGAGGCGGTGGCGGCCCAGAGACTGTGATACAGCGCCGGGTGGAAGTGCAGGTCCGGTCTGCCTCGAGGGTAGGGACCCGTGGGCTCGCAAACGGAGGGTCAGCGGCCGGAGCGGGAGACAGCGGAGGGTCCCGGGGGAAGTCTAGGCGGCGCCTGGAGAAGGGGCCCGGTCCAGGAGCGCAACGAGAGTGCCCTGTGGTTCCTTCCAGACGCGGCGGGCGCAGCGGCGGGACTGGTTCGCGGGCTCCAGGTCCAGAACTGCCAGGGCCCGGGCGGAGGAGAGCCGGGGGCAGCGGGAGAGGGCGGAGGATGAGCCGGGTGCGGCGGAGGAGCCGCTGCTGTCGCTCGCCTTTCCTGCTATACCCGTTCGCTCCCCGCGCCTCCTGCGCTAGTTGGGACAGTTGTTAGTGCTGGAGGAAGAGGCGGAGGAAGCGGCGGCGGGGGGCGGCCGGGGCCCGGGCTGGGCAGCCGCAGCTGGCCCAGCCCGGGGTGGGGAGGCGGCGGCGGCGGCAACAGAGCCCAGGGGCCCAGGGACTGTGTGGCGGGGAGGCGGCGGCCGGGGCCGGGTAACCATGCCTTGGCTGAGCGGGGGCCGACGGCGGAGGCAGCAGCAGCAACAGCCGCAGCAACAGCAACCTCAGCAGCAGCAGCAGCAACAGCAGCCTCCGCCGCCGCCGCAGCAGCAGCCTCCACAGCAGCAAGGGGGCCCCGGGCAGCCGCCGCCACCGCCGCAGCCACCGCAGCAGCAGAGAGGCCGGGAGAGCTCGGAGCTGCCTCTGCCCGCAGGCTGGGAGGAGGCGCGGGACTTCGACGGCCGCATCTTCTACATCGATCACAACACTCGGCAAACCTCTTGGATCGACCCCCGGGACAGGTAAGGCAGGGTGCGTGTGTGTGTCTGTGTGTATTAGAGGAGGGGGAAGGGGTGGGCTAGCTAAGATGCTTCCCTCCGTTGCACCCAGGGATCTCAGTGGACGGTACCAGTAGCAGAGGCAAGCACAACACGGATCAGACTCTTCTTCTCTTCCACCCCTTTTTTCCCCCACTCTTCCCCCTCCCCAACTCGAGGGGAACAGGAAATAAGGAGCCAAAGCCCACCCTTGCTGGCTCCTTGAAGTTTTTGGACCCGGGTTGGAGCTAGGGGAGATCCCTCCCCGCTGTGCAAGGTTTGGGAAAGTTGAGTTTGGAAGGACTTGGGCAATGGGGAGCCAGGGGAGCGTCGTTGCAGGCTTTGCGGAGCGTCCAGCCGCCGCGGGCAGGGCAGGAGGAGCCTCGGTCCTTCCCCCCAGGCCCAGATGGAGGAGCGGATATTCTGACTCGGTTCCTTCACGTCAGACTCTCTTTCAGTAGATTCAGAACTTGGACGCTTGGAATTTCCTCTTCTCGTGTGTGTGATGGATGCCTTTTTTTTTTCCCCTCTTTTTCCGATGGTGGTTTCGCCCAGTCCTTCTGCGTGCCTAGGGTGGGATGGTGGCCCGAAAAAACAATCCTCCCGAATCGGACGTGTAGTTAGTTGGCTAACACAATATCAGTAATCCGCAATAACCACATCCGAGGCTGCGGGAGGGACGAAGCTGCTCCGCGTGCTGGCAGGCGCTCTCTCGTTTGCCTAGACTTAGGGCGAGCTCTACACGTCCCTCCGAAGCCTTTAAGTTGTAGGATTTTTAATTGGTGAGATGGGCTGTCAGGCAGACACAAGTCTGTCCCCGACATCCTGGATTTGGTTACTTTGTTTTCAGTGTGAACTTTGTTTTACTTTAACCACCCTACTATCCAGCGAGGTAGAGGTGAGATTCTCAAACATTTTGGAGTTTGATGGCCTATTCTTCTGTTACTCTCTAGCTACCTTCTAGATGTGCTTTGTGCCATAGAGTTACTTCTTCAAATTAAAATGAATACAATTCTACTTTGGGATCTTGCTGATAATCTTCCTCCGTCCCTTGAGTTAATGGGACCCTGATGTGTTGGGAAATGATGACTGGAAAAGAGAGCAACTATATTTTGGGGGGAAACTACAGAAAAGAGAAGAATTTTAGAAATTGTTGCGGGTGTTTTTTAAAGAAAATTCATAGTAACTCCTTAATAGCTAAAAATGACCAAATTTCATTTCATTTCATGAAGTTTCGCCTTAGTGAAGTTTTGGGCTCTTAGTAAAACCAAGGTAGTTCAAATGTAAAACCAGCTAAGTTAGTATTGTTACTCTTACTAGTAATGTTTCTAGAGAGAAACATATGTTCTTAAGTGTACACATCTGTATTCCTGAAATCAAATGAGTTTCCTTTTGTTATCTGATACCTTGTCCCACCTAAAACGGCTTCTGAAACTTCAGGCTTCTTCTAAAGAAGCCAAAAGGAAGTGCTATAGGCCTTCAGTGCTTTAATTTTTTTAAAAAGGACTTTGTATGGTCACTTTATGCCAGCTTCCTCCTACCTATACTAGAAAGGAAATACTCCTTGGCATTTGTCACTTTGAAATAAACTTGAGGGGAAGCCTGTTTGTTCGCTGCCTGATAACTATTGATTCAGAACTCTTCCCCTCTTCCTCCTCATGCTCTCTCAAAGGTTCCTTAGTATTTTGTTTGGATTCTTTAGAGCTCCCGGCTCAGAAAGAAGTATAAAATAAGATCCAATTTTATAAGTGAAAGAAATGCTTAGTGTAAAGGTATTTTGGAAATCAGGTGAGATCATATTGTAATTTTAACCAAAAGCCCAAGCCACAGCTGTTTGAGAGCTATCAAGGCTTAAACAGTGCTGGAACTGGCAGCACTGCTTGGAATGTAGAGCATTCTTAATTTTGCTCTTTACTTATTTCTTTCAAGTACACAATGAATTTGAAAATGAAAAAATTTGCATATTACTTTCCTTTGAGGAAACAATATTATTTTAGGAGAATAATGTGGGGGGAAAAAACTCAGTTTTTGTTGTGGTGATTATATTTTAGTGTGGTCTTTACAATAAATATAAATGTAGGCATTGTGTTTACAATTGTTTGAATAGCATAAATAAGGCTTGGTAAATGGAATACCTAAAGGCAAGCAACTTAGAAATAAGAATTCTTTTTTGTTTCTGCTGTAGTTGACCTAATGCATTGTCCCCTTTCCCTTTGTTTTTTTTTTTGAAATTCTGCTACAGAATTTGTGCTATAAAATGACTTTTCAATCCTTTTAAAATCATTTTTTGTTGCTTCTGTTAATCTGCCCTTGAACTGGGCAGGTGTTAGTTAACTAAAGTCAGTGAACTGAAGTCAATATTTTAGGTTTTTGTAAAGTAAAACCATGTCTATGCTTTTTATATGAGACGATGTTTTTATAGTAAGTGAAAATGCAATAGGGGACAGTTTGAACTTCAGCTCCCATAATACCTTGCCAGAAATATGTATGGAATGTTAAGCAGGCCACAAACGTTTAAGTGGAGTCTCTGTTAAAGATTGTAATAGTAATGGTTGCAATTCCTCTTTTTCACAACACAACATTGCTCATTTTTTATTAGTGCCTGGTTATCCTTTAAGTTGTAATTAATTTTTATTATATGTTGAGAACTGTGCTTTCAAGCTGAGAATTTTCATATATGACTCTGACACTGTTTAAATCTTGTTTGGGGCACACTGGCGAGTAATATGCCACCCCCAAGCCCCTAAAGTTGGAGAATTTTGTTGTGTTGTTGTTGTCTCATTAAAACAGGCTTTAAGTAGGGAGCTGACAGGAGAAAAGGAACATAAATCATATCTTTCTTAATAGAGTTAAGTTATAAAAAGATCAATAGAAAGGATTAAGCAAAACCAGTTGATTACTGCTGTAGTGTTCAAAGCCATTTCGTACGTAACTGAACATTTCAGTAGCATTAAAATCACTTTCAAAATATAAAAATTTTAAAAAAAAGCTTTGATATTGACTGAAGAGGATAAATTTCAGCTCATTTTTTCCTGACTAATTCTCATGTACTCAGGTTCTAATGGGTCGACCATTAATGAATTATGGGAACTGAAGTTTCATATTATTGGTGTCAAAAAAAAAAGTTCATTCCTATGTTAGAATCTTTAGGCATGTGGCTAAAATATCATTCTTTAGAAACAATACTTTATAGTTGTGCAAGCAAAAACAAAAGCAAAAAACCCCTGGTCTTCAAGCTTTCTGTGATGTAATTCTTTTTTTTTTTTCATTTGTTTTTGTGACAACTTAACTAGAACTTTTACCTGAAAACTTTGGAATTCAAAACTAATTTTGAGTGATTGAAAAAGGTTAATGTATAATTTACAAGACTAGTAGTTTCCTTAAGTCACAGTTATAATGATATAAGGACTACTTTAGCACCTAGTGTTGCACTTAGAGAATACCAGGCACTACTTAGAATTTATGTGAAGCCATAGAATCAACTCACCATGTTTGTAAGTTGTTTCTGATACTCTTTTAGAAATAACTCAGTTTCAAATGCATGGGAATTTTCTGATGCTTTAGGAGAAAGAGCTGCTATCTCTTGGTAGAGGGAGTTTCTATTTCCATGAGTTCCTCAGTCAATGAAATCACAGGTCCACAGGCCTGGGCTTGGAATCAGAAAGACTCATCTTCATGAGTTCAGATCCAATCTGAGACATTTACTAGCTATGGACTAGTAGACCGTGGGCAAGTCACTTAACCCTGTTTGCCTCAGTTTCCTCATCTGTAAAAATGAACTGCAGAGGGAAATGGCAAACTGCTCTAGTATTTTTGCCAAGAAAACCCGAAAATGGGGTCAGCAAGAATCAGACAGGATTGAAGCTACAGAACAACAAAATTGTTTATGGTTATCAAGGTTAAGAGGTTGCAGTATAAAGCAATCAAGGTTATGATTTGGGGAACATAATTTTGACTCAATTTATGGTGGCCTTTGTGACATAACTCGATGGAGTCAATCCTTGGGGCTAGAAAAATGTAGTCAAGTTCTCTCATATGTATGGACTGTATGTTATTGTGCAAGTATTTACCTCTCAGTGCCCTAAGTAATACTCAAAGATGATAAGTTGCTAAGAAGGTGTTGATATGAATAGGTAGAGAGAGTTTCTGTCACAGTGATTTCCTTATGCCAGTAAAATCACTAGTCCAGTTCCTGATTGACATCTCTATGGTGACCTAGTATTTTAAATCACATTAGTTTTTGGGAGGTAAAAAATTTGGAAGTAAACAGTGGGCTATTTTGAAAAAATTATTGCTTCTTTTAATTGTTTCAGCCCATATTTCTTGAGAGATTTTCTTGGTGGTGTAACTTATTTGAGCCTTGATGTCACTAACTGCGGCTCGAATTTTAAAAAGGCAGTACTGGAAAACTAAACAGTTCATCATAGAAATTGTAGATGTATCTTGGAGATTAAAGAGGAAACCTGTGGGTAACAGTGGTGTAAGGAGATAAACATAGCACACATGTTAAAAACTTTGTAGTGCCAAACTGGATAGGGGAAACAGGAAAACCTGAGTTCAAGTGTTACTTCTGATACATGTTAGCTGTGTGTGATCCAGGACAAATTACTTGGCATCTCAGTGTCCCAGACAAATTTGTTCAGAACAGGTGCTATCTGCATTAGCAGAGGGAATTTCCTCATTCAATATTCCTTATACAAATAAAATAACAAGCCTGAAATAAAAAAAAATAGTGAGCTACATTATCAATCATTTCATATGTTAATCAAATTTATAGTACACTGAAACACTTTAAACAGTTTTACGTTATTTTGCTTTAAAGGAGAAGCTATACATATGTGCATACACATACATACACTTTGTACGTAAATATCTAAGTATACTAATTTTGTATTAGGTGTTATCTACAATAACTGAGAAGAGGACATAATTGCTATCTTCTTGTTAATTTAGTTCAGGATGAACTTAAATTTAACTTCTGGTTTAAAATGAACTTATAAAAATCTTTTCTATATTTGTCTTAGTTTACCCTTAGTTTAGATGAACTATTCCTGAATAGTTCTGATAACACTGAGGTTTATATATTTATGTACACACATATATACAGACATATAAGTATATACACACATATATCTACACACGTTTACTTATACATATGTGTGTCTCTACACACACACACACTGCATCTATCTTTTCACTGGTACATCTCCAGGTGAGGAAATTCCCTTCCACCCCTGCACCGTCACTGCTACTTATACAGTATGGTTTTAGACAGTTGCTTAGAACACAACTTGCCTAGGATGGTGCAATATAGCCAGTGTGTGTCAGAATAGTGACTCTATAAGGATAGATCTTCCTGATCTTAAGGTCAAATCTCTACTCATTTTTCCACCATGACTCTCTGGTCTATGTGTAAAAACCTCCTTTCTGTTTGTATGTAATTTTAGTGTTGGTTTAGACAATATACCTGCTCCTAAAGTAGTAACAACGCCCAGCTACAAGAATGGCTTCATTTTAGGTATTTGGCAACTATTATATGTCGTAACCCTTTTAAGAAAGAAGAATGGGAAATTCATACAAAAAGTAAGTCCTAGTCATCTTGAAACACACAGTTTCCTTTTCATCGTTTTCATTCTAGTTTTTAACATTGCAGTAAAGCTGATGTTATCCTTCCTGGTAGATGATAATGTAGTGACTTTAGTGATACATTTTGAAAAGTTAAGGGACTTATGTAGAGAAGACACTTCACTCTAAGTTCTGTTTTGTTTTGTTTTTTAAACCTATCTTTGCCACAGAGACTTGATGTGACTTGATGGAGAGAGAAATGGGCCTGGAATCAGAAAGACCCAGATTCTATTCCCACTTCAATACATATTTGCTGTGTGACCCTGGCCAAGTCAGTTAACCCCTCAGTTGCCCAGGCAACTTTCTAAGACTAAATTTGAGAGAAGGCACCTTTCAGCATTGTTAGAGAAAGTTCCTCACTGGAAACCTGTACACAGTTGAAATCACAGGTTCAATAAAAACAACAGCAATAAAACAAAAAACTTCACCACTATCCCAATCAACATAGTAGGACTGTCAAATGGGGAGAAAAGGAAATAAAATCTTGAGTTCAACTTACCTACCCACTGGTGAAATTGGTGCATATTTATGCAATGTCCACTGTGTGGGGAGTGCTGTGGTAAAACCTAGCAGAAATTCAGCAAATGCAAAAGCAAGTGTCCTTATTGGGGAAAGAATACAAAAATGAAAAATAAGCTAATTTAAATACTTATTTGTCACAAGTCTTAGATGCTTCATAAAGCCCCACATGATCATCAAATGAATTAAACAGGCAATAATTGCAATAGGAATTCCAAAAAGGTAGAGATTGGCTCAAAAAGGGTTCATTAGCATCATTTTTCAGATAAATGAATGAATAAGAAAACATTTAGTAAGTGTTTGCTGTTTCCCAGGTTCTGCTCTAAATGCTGGGGATGAAAATACAAAAATGACACTCTTCTCCTCATGAGCTTATTTTCTAATAGGAGACAACAACACTGAATAGGTGAGTGGTCACCAGAGAAAGATAAAGTCACAGAGAAGGTGAATGGAGCCATAGGGTAATGAAAGAATGTTCCCTTTCCTGAAGGCAACAAGCATTTATTAGGTACTTACCGTATAACAGGCTCTCTTAAACACTGAATGCACAAGGAAAGGCAAAAAAACCAAAAAACAAAAAACAGAGCCTGCTCTAAAGGAGCTCACATTTGAGTGTGGGACATAACATGGGAACAACTATGTGCAAACAAGTTATATGAAGGATAAATTTGAGACAATTTTAAAGGGAAAGTATTAGTATTAAAGGGGACCAAGAAATACTTCTTGTTGAAGGTAGGATTTTAGCTGAGACCTGAAGGAAGTCAAGGAAGCCAGGAAGTGGAAATGAGGAGGGTGAGAATTCCAGTCATTGGGTATAGTCAATACCCAAGAAAATGCATGGAGTCAGGAAGTGCAATGTCTTGTGTGAGCAACAGCAAGGAGACCATTGTCACTGGAGTATACGGAAGGGGGAAGAAGGTACAAGAAATCTGGAAAGTTAGGAAGGGGCCAGGTTATGAAAGGTTTTAAAAGCCAAATGGAATTTTATATTTGATTTTTGAGCTAAAAACGAGTGACTGGAATTTATTGAATAGGGATATGATATGGTCTGACCTGTGCTTTAGGAAGATAAATTTGACTGAAGGATGGACTGGAGTGGGGAGACTTGGGGGTGGAGGGGAAACAAACTAATGACAGCTGAGCAGTATTGATTGGTTATTGTTTGCTCAGCAAAGAGATAGTGTGTATGTGTTTGGCGGAGAGGAGTGGGAAGGTGGGCTAGAGGAGTGCGATGGTAGGAAGTTAGCTTAGATGTAGTGAGGTCTTCCAACTTAGCGTTGCCGCAGGATGGGAGCTGGAGATCTGTTTGAAAGAGTGCAGCTCTAGGACTTTCAACCATGAAAGGCCATGGGTGGAATGGCAGAAAGATGGCAATGTTAAGATCCAAGGAGGCTATGTGATGTGCTCTGGTGTTGGTCATCATTATTAACCAACATTTATTTGAGTGTCTACTACCAGAAGGGCTTTAATTGAGGAAGCAGGATTTGAATTGAGTCTTGAAGAATGAATAGTCTTTGAATCTACAAGAAGTAGACAAGAAGGGTGGGGATTTGAGAAATCAGGGAGAACAAGTGAGTTGAACCTCTAAAACAGTGAAAGTATAAGATATGTTTGGGCTTTAGTGTGTAGACCAGTTTACAGGTTTTATGGTGGGGAAGAATGATAGGCAGAATGGTACAAAATAAGAAGTCCTACATTTGGAGTCAAAGGGTGACAGGTTCAGATTCTGACTTTGCTACTCACTACACAGCCTTGAACAAAGTGCTTCAGTCTCTGGGCTTCGGTTTCCTGATCTATTGACTGAGTGGATTGGACTAGACTAGGAGAGTGCTGCCTTCTGCTTATTATTTTTTTAGGACCCAGGAGCTAAGAATGATTTTTACTTTTTAAAATATAGTAAAATTTTATTTAAAAATGCAAAAAAGGAAACCCCACCATTCTTAGCTTCGAATTAACATTTTATATTCCCCACCCAAAACTTAACTTTTTCTCTCAACAGCTCTATATCATTAATGGTATTAATGTTCGACTAGTCACCCAGTCTTAAAACCTGGTCTTAATTCTTCTCTCTCTCCGCCCTATGTATTGGTCATTTTCCCCTTAAAATTTCAATGTATCCATGTGTTACTTTTGTCCTCACGTAGCTCAGTCCCTGGTTCAGCCCCTCATCAGATCTCTACTGGCTTATGAAAATAACCTCTTAGTACTTCTGCCTAAAGGCTTAACTGTTTCCAGTTTATCTTCTACATGGCCATCAAATTGATATTCTCTTTTTTAAAATAGTATTTTATTTTTTTCTAATTACATATGAAGACAATTTTTAACATTCCTTTTTTTATGTTGAGCTCCAGATTATCTTCCTCCCTCCCTCATTCCCCTGTCCCTAAGCAATTGATATAGGTTATAGATGTGCAATCGTGTAAAACATATTTCCATATTAGTCATATTGTGAAAGATGAAACAGGCCAAAAGAATAGAACTACAAAAAAAAATAAAGTGAAAATAGTATGCTTCTATTTGCATTCGGATTTCGTCAGTTCTTCTCTGGATGTGGATAGCATTTTGCATTGTGAATACTTTGGACAAATTGATACTCTTAAAGTAAAGGTCTGACCATATCACTCCTTTGCTCAAGAAGCTTCACTGGCTCCTTGTTGCCTTTAGGCAACTCCCAACTCCTGTCTAGCATTTAAAGCCCTTCCCAACCTTAACCTAACTTTTATTTCCCAGCTGGTATTATATTGTCCCTTGTGTACTCTACTTTCCAATTAACCAATATTCCATCAACCACTTCCATACTTTTCCTGGAATGCTTTTTCTTCTTGCCTTTATCTCATTGAATACTTTGTTCCATTCAGGGCTTAGCCCAAGTGCCATCTCTGCATTAGAAGCCTTTCCTGGTCCCCCACAATGGCTTTATATTTACTTACGTGTGGTTTTTCCTCAGAAGAATATTTTCTTTTTGAGGTGAGGAACTGCTTGCATTTTTTTTCTTTGTATACACAACACCCAACTAAGTTCCATTCTCCCTCATCTCCCTTTTAAAAATCTGACTTCTTTCATTGGTTTATCAATATCTATCTTATCAATGGTATGTCAGCATAGATTTTTATCTGCCTGCACCATAGATAATTTCAGGAGAACTGCCTGGAGAGCTAAGAAAATTGCCCCAAATTAGCCAAATTTCCACAGATGGGAGTTGAGCAATAGTCTGTGTTCCTGAACCTGAGGCTAGCCCTCTGCTGCTGAGGCTAGACCTCTATCCACTAGGACTGATGCATAGTAAGTGTTTAATAAGGCTTGTTGAATTTCCTTGAACTGAAATACTACTCAACCCTTCTGTTTGAATTCTCATTTCCGCCATTCTAGTTTATGACCTTATCATCCCATTTCTGTACTTTTGTGATAATGTTTTTTCTACCTGATTTCCCTGTGTACCTTATTCAACTGAAACTGCTCTTTCCTAAGACAAATCTTATAGCCTTTCATAATCTTCATCCTTCTTGAACTCTGTGACATTTGACATTGTTGATCATTGTCTCCTTCTAGTTACTCGCTCCTCTGGGTTTTAATGATACCCTTTCTTCTCTCTTGTTTCTCTTACCATGACCTGACCATTTCCTCTCAGTCTCCTTTACTCATTCTTTGTCCATGGCAAGCCTACTAACTGTGGGTGTCCTTTGAAGCTCTTTCCTAGGCCCTTTTCTTTTTTCTCTCTATATCATCTCCTTTCATGATCTCATCAGCTCCCATGGTTTAAATCATTATCTCTAGGCTATTTCTGTTATATTTATCCAACCTCAGTCTCTCTCCTGAGCTACAGTCTCACATCACCAATTGCTTTTGAACTGGATGTTCTATAGATCTCAAATTCAACATGTCCAAAAACACAACTCATGATCATTTCTTCCAAATCCTCCTCTCTTTCCAACTTTCTTCTTACTGTGTAGGGTACTGCCATCTTGTCACCCAGGTTAGCAAACTCTGTGTCAACTTTGACTTATCACTCTCACATACCCCATATAGCTGATTTTTGTTCTGTTTTGGTTTGGTTTTTTTGGCAGGGCCATTGGGGTTAAGTGACTTGCCCAAGGTCACACAGCTAGTACATATGTCAAGTGTCTGAGACCGGATTTGAACTCAGGTCCTCCTGACCCCAGGGCTGGTGCTTTACTCACTGTGCCACCTAGCTGCCCCCCCAAATCTTTTCATTTTTAAGCCTAATTTTTACAAAATGTTTTATAGGTCCCCTTCTTTCCACACATAGCTATCACCCTACTTGAAATCCTTAACGTCACTGGATTTTTGTAGGAGCTTTCTAGTTGTCGTTACCTCCGTAAGGTCTCTCTCCACTCCAGTTCATCAACCACTGGATGAACTACAGTGGTTCACTATTACTTCTAGGATCAAATATAAACTCCTTTGTTTGACTGTTAAAGCCTTAATCCTTCTTATCTTCTCACTCTAACACATATCTCTTCCACATACTATTGGGCTACTTAGTGTTTCTTTCACTAGCTCTTTTCCATCTTCCCTGACTTGGGAACTGTCCATCCCCCACACCTGGAATGCCCTTCATCCTCCTCTCAACCTCCTGGAATCCCTGGCTTACTTCAAGACTCAGTACAAAAGTCGCAGATGTCTCTTGCAGGACCCCCTTCCAGTGCCCCTGCCCAGTGCTAGTGACTTCCACTCTTAGAATACCTTCTTTCTGTGTGTATTTCAGTTCTACCTACTTATATCCATGTTACCTCCCCTTTAGAATGTAAGCTTCTTGAGTTCAGTTACTGTTTTTACTTTTCCTTGTATCCCTCCCCCCTAACATAATTCCTGGCAACTAGAAAGTGCCTAATCAATGATTTTTGATTGACGATCAGAAATGTCTAGTCATTCTCTTTTGGCTAGAAGATAAAGCTAAGTCTCTCTAACTGGCATTCATGGCTCCCCACAGTCTAACCCCAACCTTTCTTTCCTGGCATGATAGTATATAGAAAGCAAGCACAGGAATCAGGAAGACCTGGTATCAAGTTTAGCCTCCAAATCATACTGGCTTTGTGTTTTACTTAACTCAACCTCTCAGTTGGGTTAGGCCATCCTTTTCGAGACTATAAATTTCTCAGAAGGTTCCATTCTGCCCTGCTAGAAGAAATTCCTGATGAGGGAGGGAGAATTATGGGCAGATTCGAGTGGTGAATGATTCTTCCAGGTCAATTAGAGGCTATTCCATTATTCTGTGAATGAGGTGATATATTACTTAAATGGGTGGTACTTGAGTTGTTGTCTGATATAAAAGAAAAATCAGCATGACATCATTACTTTAATATCGTGATGGTGGTAGGAGTTATGGAAGGATACTAAGATACTTCAAGACTGTAACACTGGGAAAATGGGGATACCATTAATATTTTGAGAGTTAGGCATTTTCACTCTCTTTGACCACTAATATTCCAATCCTGCTAATAAGCAGTGTTCTGAATAAGCTGAATTATTTTAGGAGTACATAGTAATAACAGCAGTTCATAAGAAAAGAGTTCATTGTGCCCCAGTTACCTCATCTGTAACATAAAGGCTACTAGATATCGAAGGCCCCTTCTGCCTTCTAGATTTTAGAATTAAGTGCATGATTTCTTACTTTCTACTGGGGAATATGCAAAGATGCACTAACACTGGGGTCTGAGAACCTGCTTTTTGACACTATCTGTGTGATCTTGTGCAAAATACTTATTAATCTCCTGGGCCTCAGTTTCTTCATCAATAAAATAAAGGGGTTAGACCAGATGTGCTTTAAGGCCCCTTACGTTGCTAAATCTATAATCTGCCAACTTGCTAGTTCCCTTCCTCCTCCAAATTTAACTTGTGTTTAATTCTTATATATTTGTTTATGTACATGCTGTCCTTCAGTAGAATGTGTATACCCATCGCCTAGCACATAGTAGGTGCTCAATAAATGCTTGTTGATTGATAGATTCATTTTTATAGTGTTTGATTTCTAGAATTTAGGCTAGAATTTCATCCTTCATGATGATGGAAAGTGGAATATATTTAAAAAGTCAAGTTAAGGTAACAAGCATTGAATTCTTACTAATGGGCCAGGCACTGGATTTGAGAGCAAGAAGGACAAGAATTTTCTTATAAAAACATTTATTAAAAAAAAAACAACCTAATTTAGCTAGGTGGCACAGTTGGTAGATAGAACACCGGACCTGGAGTTAAGATGACCTGAGTTCAAATCTAGCCTCAGACACTGAATGACCCCAAGAGCAAACATCTGTTTGCCTCAGTTTCCTCATCATTAAAATTGGGATAATAATAGCACCTATTTCCCAGAGTTGTAAGGATCATATGAGATAACAATTGTAAAGCAGTTGGCAGTAACTGTACAAATACAAGAACAAATAATGTGAGATGGGGGGAAAATGCCTTAAAGTCTAGACTTCTGTGGCTAAATGATGAACACATTAATCATACCTTCACATTCTTTTTCTGTGAATAAACTATATGGTAAAACCAGCAATATCTGAAGCTGTCTACGGTACAGAAAATATAGGTATATGTTTCTGTACCAGAATATGTTTTTACAATGTTTTCTTTTACAAGCAACCAACCTAAATTTGTTGGAGATTTCCTAAAATAAAATTAATGCCTGACATTTAAGTTGAATTTGGTGCCTTTTCCATATTATCCTCACAGGATAATGTGCCCCAGGTGGTGCTTGATGTTTGTAAGGGTTAACACTTTATATTGCGCTCCAGAATTCCAGGAATTCAACTTTGTACTCTATTTGTAGAGAGGACTGGCTGACTTGAATGCAGAGAAGATACTGTTTTTGCTTTCCTGTTGGGGGAGGGAGAGAATTGGCACTTGTATGCATGGGGAAGAGAGATACTGTTTTAGCTCGGTTGTGGTCAGTCATCCTGAAAAGGTATGTCTATGGCATAGGGTAATCAGTCTCCAGCTGTTTCCATGAGGTGCCTCCCTGAAGTGAAAAGAGTTCACTTTTTAGCTCTGCCTCTGTCCTCAAGGATATGAGGGATACTGCTATATGTCCCTCTCCCCTTCCCAGTAGAAGATAAGCTTCTTCTGGTCCAAATTTTTTTTATTTCTTGTCTTTGTGTCCTCATAACCTAGGACCTATCATAGTTATGCTCATTGAATTGGTTGCATGACTACGAAGTGGTAGAGTTGGCCTTGAAGGTTGAATGATTGAAAATGATCAAAAGTTAGTATCTCTGCCATATATAGCAGGGCAGAGGGCTGTTATCTTTTTCATCTGGCACCAAGTCTGTTCCACTTGGTGGCTGAGGTAACTTGATTTACCTTCCAATCTGGAGTAGTCATGAAGAAATGCCTAAATGAAAGATAGAGCAGAATTGACAGAAGTCATAGAAGTATAGAATAAAGTTTTAAGAATTTTTCTTAAGCATGGGACAGTAAGACTTTTTTCCCCTTTTGGTCTAATCTAATCTTCATTCTTCTGATTTGTGCAGTTCTTTGTTTATTTGTCTGTTTTATATTAAGATAGTGTGCTCCCCACAATACCCTATTCATGGTACAGGCTCAGTAAATATTTGTTGTTCTCGATGATCACAATACAAATGATAATGTAGATACTTTGGCATTCTTCATTCTAGAGCTATGTAGTTTGGAATTTCACTTCTGAAATTCCAAATACCTATTGTGTTGCTTTGTGACTAGAGGATTGCTCCTATCTTCCTTGAAAAGTTACCTTTGACCAATTTTTATCATTCTTGCTCTGTGGGCTTACTTCCCCACTCCCCCACCCCTGAAATCATTATGCACTCTTTAAATAAGAGTGTAAAATACCAGTTCAGAGAAGCTTCAGTTAGGTAGAGATTAAAGGCTGCTAACTAGTGCTTCCAGGATGGTTTTTTTTGAAAGACATATTTACCTGAATTAGGTGGGATCTGTAAATAGACTGTAAGGCAATTGAGGCTATTCTACTGGAGCATATGCTTTGGCCCTGTGTGAAGGAGAAGGGAAAGGGACTGGAATGTTTAATTTTAAGAATGGTGAACATTAATAATGGCCAGTCGCTAGTCAACAAACATTTATGAAGCACCTACTATGTGCCAAGCATTGTGCTAAATTCTGGGCATAAAAAGAAATGTAAAATAGTCCTAGCTCTCAGGGAGCTCACAGTATAATGGAGTGAACAACAAACAATATGTAGAATAAATTAGGAATACTCAACAGAGAGAAGGCACTAGAATTTTTTAATTCTAGGTATGAGGAAAGGCTTGTTGTAGAAAGTGGGATTTTAGCTGAGACTTAACAGAAGCCTAGAAAGCCAGAAAAGCCAGGAGACAGATGAGAGAGAGCATTCCAAGTATGAGGGACAGCCAGTGAAAATGTCCAGTCAGGAGAATGGAGTGTCTTGTTTAAGGAACAGCAAATAGGCCACTATCACTGGATTAAAGGGAGGGGTGCTTCTGGGAGAACTTTGAAAATTTAGGTGATACAAGACCTCTGCTCCTCTCTCTAGGAGCTTATAGTCTAGACCAGAGATGGGGAACCTTAGGCCTCTAACATTTCAATTAGAACTGCAGCTAAACCATCCTATGCAGAAACTCTAGCCACATGTGCTACATGGTGGTTGGTATACAATGTGTGGAAGATTCATCATCCTGAGTTCAAATCCAGCCTCATTCACTTACTAGTTATATGACCCTGGACCTCAGTTTCCTCATTTGTAAAAATGAGCTGCAGAAATAAATGGCAAGCCACTCCAATATCTTTGCCAAGAGAACTCCAAATAGGGTCACAAAGAGTCAGACACAAGTGAAAAACAATAGCATACAAGGCACCTTGACAACAACATAACTGATTATAATAATAAGAATTTATATTGCAGGCTATATTATGTAGATATTACATGTCATGTAATAATATGTTGGTATTAGGATAATAACAGATAGTATTTATTTAACGCTTACTATGAACTAGGCACTTTGCTAAGTGCTTTACAAATGCTGTCTCATTTGATTCTCACAACAAGCCTGCCAAGTTGAGGAATCTGGGGTAAACAGAGGGTAAGTAAGTTGTCCAGGGTCATACAGCCAGTAAGTGTCTGAGGCTGGATTTCTGGGGTCAGATTTTCCTGACTATCTACTGTGACACTTAGTATCTAAACTGATGCTCTCTGTTGCTGCTGATGTCTCAACTGCAAGTAATTAGTATCTGTTGTCCTCCTTTTACTTCTTCCTGTTTTTTTCCTTACTATCCATCTATTCCCTACCCCCTTTCTCCCTATTTTTCCCCTTTCCCATTAGTTATTGAGCAATTCATACTGTAAACCATGGAATGCTTAAAGTTTTTTTTTTCCTTTTAGAATGCTTCATTTATATTTGTTTCTGCCCTAATATTATGTATTGCATCTAGTGGACACCTGATAAATGATGAATGAGTGAACAAATAATTGACTTTTAGGGGTAGTGGTTTTTTAATAATATTTTGTTTTTTCCTAATTTCATGTAAACAATTTTTAACATTCATTTTAAAAAATTTTGAGTTCCACATTCTCTCCCTCCCCAACTCCCTCCCCCCTGCCCTGAGATGACAAGCAATTTGACATAAGTTATACATGTGCAATCATGCAAAACCTATTTCCATATTAGTCATGTTGTGAAAGAAAACCCAAACCAAAAAGAAACCCATGGGAAAAATAAAGAAAGTGAAAATAATGTTTGAATCTGCATTCAGATTTTATCAGTTCTTTTTTCTGGAGGAAGCTAGCATTTTTTCATCATGGGTCCAATGGAATTGTCTTGGATCATTGTATTGCTGAGAATAGCTAAGTCACTCACAGTTGATCATAGTATAATATTATTGTTATTGTTTACAATGTTCTAGTTCTGCTCACTTCACTTTGCGTCAGTTCATATATCTTTCCAGATTTTTCTGAAATCATTTTGCTCATCATTCCTTAGAGTACAATAGTACCTCATTACAATCATATATCACAACTTGTTTAGCCATTCTCCAATTGATAAGCACCCCTCAATTTTCAATTCTTTGGCATCACAAAAAGAGCTATGATAAATATTTTTATACATATAGGTCTTTTTCTAAGGGGTAGTGTTTTAAAATAGATGAGTAAGTATAATATCTATTGGTATGAAAGTTTATTTACATAATGAAATTATTTTCCTTGGAATTAAGTTCCTCCTTTTTCTTCCTAAGATAACTTATTTTCTTCAAGACTCAGCTCAAATATCACCTTCTACATGAAGACTTTTATGGTGCCCCCCCAGCTGGTAGTTCCATCCTTCACCAAACTATCTTGCGTTTATTTTGTATTTGTTCTATGTTCTTCCATATTTATTTTGTATATAATTTACATTCCTCTGACACATACATATCTTCTCCATTACTCTGTAAGCTTCCTCAAGTGCAGAGACTATCTTTTACCTTTCTTTACAAACCACAGGGCTTAGCACAGTGCCTGGCACATAGAAGAAATTTAATAAATACTTGTTGACTAGCTTGTTGAATGTGTGACCCTTGACAATCACTTATTCTCACTGCCCTGGGCAATTCTGGGAGGCTAGATTTCAAAGAAGGTTCTGATCTGAATTGGTAGAGGGAAATGAAATTACAGGTTCTGTCTTTATCTTTCATGATAATGGCAAAATCCTTTAGTCTTTATAGATTATATCTTCCTGCTTTATGCCTTGCCTGATATTGATAGTAACCAGAAGATCATTGAGCAAAATTATCTTTGTGGTTGCATCTTAATGAATCTTGTATTTTTGTAATAACAATATTGCTTGCAGCTGCTGTGGGGGTGTAAGACTAATAACACCAGCACACAAGAGGGCTGCTAGCACGGGTTCTTTGATCTGCATTTCTAAAGGAAAGTGACTTTAAAGGGTTAACAATCTTACTTTAATTAAACATTCATATATCATTCACTGAGTTCAGGGGGAAAGTCAGCATCCTGAACTTCAGAGAGAATATGAACAGAAATTACAAGCAGAAATTATAAACAGAGACAATAACACAAATCAACAGACAGGCTTTTAACTGACCATAGCAATATTTGGCTACATCACACAAACACTCTTCCAATGAATGAGCCACCAAAGCAAAACCTCACCTCAGAGAATATATACTGTTTCTAATCAATGACTCTTGATTAAATAAAAGACTCTTGATTCAAACAAAGGCAAGAATCAATCAAAGGCATTTGATTGCCTTAGTGCTAAGAAGCACTCCAAAAGAAAAAAAAATAGCAAAAAGCTCCACTTTGCTTGCCTTTACAATGATTTTAGCATATATGTAAGGCAAGTTTTATTGGAGGAGAGCTTTTAAGAATGTTTTATTTTGCTTAGTAGTATGCTTGTTTGGGTATCAAACAATAAGCATAGTGGGATATACCTCTTAGTCACTGTGTAACTGTGAATTTTGATCTTCTATCAATACTCATCTATGAATGGATGAATATAAAAGTAGTTATTAAAAGCTTACTGTGTGCTAGGCAGTTCCATTCTCCTTGTATGTGCTGGCTTTACAAAGACAAAAAGCTAGACTGTCCCTGCCCTCAAGGACCTTACTTTTTGATGGGGGACATTATCCCCTTGTTATTGTTTACATAGAAAGCACTTTGTATATACTATTTTATTTAGTCTTCACAAATGCCCTGGGGAGGTAGGTGCAATTATTACCCTAGCTTTGCATATGAGAAAACCCAGACCAAGAGGTCAAGTGACTTGTCCAAGTCTGAGGATGGATATGAACTCATGTCTTTCAAACACCAGATCCAGTTTCTATCTCCTACATTACCTAGCTGTTAAAATTCAGCACATAGGGGGCGGAGCCAAGATGGCGACTGGAAAGCAGTAACTGGCGTGAGCTCCCCACCAAGTCCCTCCAAAAACCTATAAAAAAATGGCTCTGAACCAATTCTAGAACTGCAGAACCCACAAAGTAGCAGAGGGAAGCAGGGCTCCAGCCCAGGACAGCCTGGATGGTCTTGGGGTAAGGTCTGTCCCGCACGGAACTCCCCAGCCCCCAGCTGAGGGGAGCGGATCTGAGCCAAGCAGAGCCAAGCAGAGCCCAGCGCGCGAGCGCGGTGCGGCAGACCGCGGACCGACGAGACCAGGAATGGAGCGGAGAGTGCCCTAGCATGCTGAATTACTGAGCTGTGGCATGTACCAGACCTCGCAACCCAGAAACAGCAAAGACAACAGAGAAGGTTAGTGGGAAAAGCTGCGGGACAGGAGGGAGTTT
>CM053622.1:483051843-483124477 GCA_028646595.1 Phalanger gymnotis | reverse complement strand
AATTGGGAAGGATGGACCATATAGTCTACGTCCACACATTTTCCAATTTTTAGTTTTCATCTATGACCAAACAGAAAAAAAGAGAATCTTTTTACTTAACCCCCTTGTTCTTCCCTAAGTACTCTTTCAGTATAAACCTCTTCTTTTTCTGACCTAAGATTAGGATCATCTATTATGAACTCCTCTTTCCAGCTCAGCTTAGATTTTTTCCATCCTTCCTGAAGTCTCAAGGGAACAAATGTGTTGTTCCTATTCCCCCTCCTAAAAAACCCCATCAAAACAGTTCTTGCCCTCGAATCAAGGAGCATGCCATCTGTAACCGGAGTGCTTGAGCAGAGACTCTCTATGTGTTACCTCCGTTAATTTACCATCCCAACTTTATTCTCAACCTCCTAGCAATAAGGATTTCACACTCCACCCTGCCCTATTTCCCATATCTTGTCAATGAAACCACAATCTTTAAATTTGTTTTTTTAAACCCAATTCTCTCAGGTATCTGCTTCCTTAGACTTTTCTTCTATGTTTTATATCATTAATTTCTTCTTTTTGAAATACTTTTTTTTTCTGAACTTAAACGTGAAATAGAGCATTTCTACATACAAAGAACAGAATAAAAAGATTGTACTTACAACTCAGTATCTATTATGTATAGCTTACTTTAAACATATATTACATACACATCAAATTCAACATATAACTTTTCAAAGCCGTCATACTACTCTGTTTCTGGCCTTCTGTTCTCTTCTGTGCATTTTTTAAAAAAGATGCTTCAATGACCTTTTCTGTCTTTTCCTTTCTGGTTTTGTTTGTTTGTTTGTTTGTTTTTGCTACCCTATCCCACTTCCTCTTCTGCCTTCCCATCCCAGCTTCAATTGGGAAAAAAAGAAAAAAGAATTACAAAACCATTTTAACATATGTATGGTCAAGCAAAAAAACCAAAAACAACAACAACAACCCTACATGTCTCATTCTGCAACCTGAGTCTATCACTTCTCTGTTAGAATTGGGGTAACATATCACATTAGTCTCTGGGAATCATCGATCATTGCACTTAGTGGAGTTGAGTCTTTCAAAGTTTTTTTCTTTTATTTAATGTTATCACTGTATAAATTGTTCTCCTGGTTCTACTGCCCTCTATACCAATTCATATATGTCTTACCAGTTTTCTCTGAAATTACCCCCTTGTCATTTCTTATGGTACAATAATATTCCATTATATTTACATACCACATTTTTTTTTTGTCTCTTGCCTAGTTGATATAGTCATCCTCTTAGTTTCTGGATCTTTTCTATAACAAAAATAACTACTGAAATAATTTTCGTGTATGTGTTGGCAGGGAGAATAGGAAAAAAAAGAGAAAGAATATTGGAAAGACATAGAGAAGGATGGGGTAAGGAGTTCATTAAATAGCTACCATTTCTGTGAATTTATTTGAGTTGTCCACTAAGCCTGGAATTACAACACCTTTCTACCTGTTAAAGTCTTATTTAACTCTCTTTTAAAGCCCAGTTCAAATTTCTTCTCCTCTAGGAAACCTTTTCAAACTGCCTCTGCAATCATTAATGATATTTGTCCGTCACTGCTCCCCTCCTTAACACTTCTCCTTTGGTTTGGAGTTTATATGTGTCATTTGGCAATTCTGAACAAAGATATTGTCTTAAAGAATTGTGATGGAGATTTAGTGGGAATTGTAGAAAGATTGCTTTGGTATTTTATGCTTCTAAAGTAGTCACTGAACTTAGTTTTATTAATGTTTGATATTAACAAAACTCAATAAAATGCAATAACAAAGATATCTTTTTGGTATACTGCTTAAAATGGTTGCATTTGAATGTTGATAAAAAGTTTTGTTCTTTCTCCTTTTGTTTGTAGTTATCATTCACTTTTCATTTATTTATATGTGCCATTTGGCATTCTTTCTTAAAGAATTATGATTGAGATTTAGTGGAAACTACAGAAAAGTTACTCTGGTATTTAATGCATGTAGAGTAGTTACTAAACTTAGTTGTATTAATGTTTGATGTTAAGTTTGCAAAATTCGATAAAATGCAATGTATTTGAATATTAACAAAATGTTTTGTTCCTTATAAATTTCTTTTCACGTGGGCCAGTGAGCTGGGGTTATGATGCAATGAATCTTAGAAAGTGTAGAGTAGCTAGGGAAGCTGTGTCATCAAGAGGGTGACATGTCCCAAGCAGTGCAAGGGGATAGAGGGAACAAGAAAGGAAGGGGTTTAAGATGAAAGCTAATTTGTTACCTATCGAGTGGGCATTCTAGAGGCACAGTGGAAGGGCTGAATAGCTTTATGTTGGAAGGTTAAATGGCCAGGGTGGGAGAGTGGGGAGAGCAGGTTGGGGGGGGGGCGAGAATGAGAAAGCAGTTAATGGCAATGAAGAATGAGTTTTGAACAGTGGCAACCAGAGGTTCAAATCACTGGTTTGGAATGAGTATGATAGAGTGAAAGTATGTTAGTCATTGAGGAATAATTACATGTAGATAATTTTTAAACCATTTTGAAATGGTTCTACCCAGTTAGGCAGTTTAAGAGCTCTTGGAAATATTATGTTAAGAAGTCTTGTGTAAAAACATCACTCTTAAGAGTTAGCTGCTGTTCCTTGTGTTTCAATAATTTCTGCAAGCAAGTACTAATTAATTACTGTCTTCGGCACACATTGTTATTTGTTGATAATTGAAGAAAAAAGGTCTATATTGTTTTTACATATTGACTATTTTCTGCCTTATTTTCATGTGGACGTTGGGGAATATTTAACTATCTAGTTAATTGTGGTAAGCAACCAATCTTGTAGTAATTTGATGGGCAATATCCCTCATTGGCATTTATAAAACTAACAGCTTGGCACTTCACCACTGGAGCTAAGGTTACTTCTCCATCTTCAGTTTTCAGTTACAGAACCATGTTGATTAAACAGAACCAGATGTTAATGTTGGATCAAGAATTCAATTCTCTGTCCCGCCCCCCATGTCTGCTGGCTAGATTCGGTCATGGATGAATGTCAATGACTGACCATCCAAGACTGAATATCAATCAGTTAAGCAAACTGATAATTTAAAGACAGCTTGTCTTACATAGGATCTGTACAATAATCAGTTGGTAGGTCATTGTGTGTAACAGGAAAATTAGCTTGCCTTTTCAGTTCTTTGCTTTTTTTTCCATGGTACTTTTTATTCAATAGAGTGATTATTTTACCTCTCTGCCAGGAGTTCAAGAAGAAGCTTTGGCATATTCTAGACTTCTAAAAACAAAAATTAGGAATTTATTTCATGAAGCAAACGTATGACATAATGGTACTATGAGCATATGAATTACTGGAACTGATTGCAATGTAGCAGTTGGCTGGGAATGTTTGGAAGACTAGAGTGTTGTGAAGTTTAAGAAAGAGTCCCATTTTTTTCTCACAAAAAAGCAACTGTATACAATTAAGCTACACAGCAACAAAAAAGTTGCATTTAAAGTTCTCTTGTTTAAATTAATTTTTTTTGAAGAACCAGGAATAAGATAAAAGACAGTCCAAGTCTACTTCCTGTGACATGGGTCGTCCTCCAAGTGAAGCTGAACAAGGCATATGACCTTTTGCTAATCTTTCTGCTATGAGATCTTATACTTCATAGAAAGATAGGATCAAAGTGAAACTTTGTTGAAAGGAAGGAAAGAAAATACAGGAAAAGAATATAAAATACAATGTAGTACTTAGTTTATTAAAACCTAAATAGATACGTTAGTTTGTAAATTGGCTTTCAGTGTATCTAATTAGAACATTAATGGACCTGTTTCTAATAAAAACATGTCTAAACCTCAATATCTCTCATTAAAAAATTTCTTAAACCTGTAGTCATTAAGAATGAATTTCTGAAATAGCAAAGATGTGTATAATTGACATAAATTTGCATAACACAATCAATGTAAAGCCATGTTAACAACCCAGTGATTTTAATTTATACTTTTAATATTTCTTAGCCAAACTTTCAGAATGAAAAAAAAATAGCATTTTGCTTTTAGTTTTGTTAAGACTGTCATATCTATCAGAAAGAGAAGTTGATTTGATTCACTGATTACTTGACCCTTTCTCTTCCTCAAAAACTATTTAACTTAGAAGACTGGTTACTTAACAGAATTAACCAGTTTGGTGACAGTAGTATATCTGGTAGCCCCATGTAGACACAGACCTGCACTTTTTAAGGATGTGTATGCTTTTGAGGGGGAGAATTTATAAAATGCAGACTTGGCTGCTGTTCATCATTAATATTTGCATTGCAGGACTGCTTGGCATCACTGGAGTGCCATCTGAAGCACTAGCACATTTTGTAGCCATCCCAGATAGTGACATGCTTGTCTGCATGTTATTCTGTGTGCTTTTTAGGCGAGTTGGCAGTACACTTAGGAATGTGTTGACCAGAAGCTATAAAATTATCCTTGTCCTTTGTTCTTTCTGATCAAGAAAGAATTCTAAAGGGTAATATAAAGGAGTCTGGAGTTGGAGTCCAGAGAGACCTGGGTTCTAATCTTGACTCAACACTTATGGCTCCCAACAAATCATTTAATCTCTCAGGCTTCAGTTTCCTTGTCTTTTAAGTTGTGGTGATACTACTGGTACCATAGACCTCAAAGGGCTGTTGTGAGTAAAATGCTTTATAAATTCTTAACTGTGAGTTTGCTGTTATGGCTTTAATGGTCATTTAAATAGTAATTATCAAGTACATATCTCTTTAATTCCTGAAGAGAAATTTTCATGAATCTATGAGCTAGCTCTCTTATTAGGATAGGATAAGGTGAGGGACTCAAGACAAGAGGAAATGAAATGATTCTGTTTTAGAATTAAGGTTAGCTGGGTGGTACAATGAATAGAGCACTGGGCCCTAGAGTCAGGAGGACCTGAATTCAAATCCAGCTTCTGATACTTACTAGCTCAGTGACCCTGTAAAAGTCACTTAACCCTGTTTGCCTCAGTTTCCTCATCTGTGAAATGAGATGCAGATGAAAATGGCAAACGACTCCAGTATCTTTGCCAAGAAAACCCCAAATAGGGTCACAAAGAGTCAGACACACAACTTAAATGACTCAACAAAAACAAGCTTGTTACTTTATTTCATATATCTTTGTGTCTCCAGAGCCAAGTACAGTGCTTGATAAAGGCTTATTAAATGAAAAGAAATTGAGTTGAGCTGAATTGAATTGAATTCTAGGAATGTTGTGACATGTAGTATCATAGTACTTTATTTGACAATATTTTTATAGCTTTATTAACTAATTTAATAAATTGACTATTTGACTATTAGGGCACATAGAATAAATTGGAAATACTATTTAAATTGAGTTAGTTACTTAAGAATAATGGTTTTCAGCATCTCATTGTATAGTAAAAGACCTCTACATTTCCCGCTATTCTTTTTTTTAATTATTTATTTTTAGTTTATAGCATTCAGTTCCACCAGCTTTTAAGTTCCAAATTTTCTTTCCTTCCTCCCCAAGAAAGCATATAATCCAATATAGGCTCTACATATACACTCACGTTAAACATATTTTCACATTAGTCACATTGCAAAAAAAGAATTAGAGCCAATGGAATGAACTATGAGAAAGAAAAAACAAAACAAAAAAGAGAAGACTTGAGCAAACAGTACGCTTCAATCTGCATTCAGACTCTTTAATTCTTTCTCTGGATGTGAATAGCATTTTCCATCATCAGTTTTTTGGAGTTGTCTTAGAACCTTGCATTGCTGAGAAGAGCCGAGTCTATCAAAGTTAGTTATTGCATAATGTGGCTGTAACTGTGTACAATGTTCTCCTGGTTCTGCACCCCTCACCGAGCATCAGTTCATAGAAGTCTTTTCAGGTTTTTCTGAAGTCCATCTGTTCATCATTTCTTATAGCACAGTAGTATTCCATTACATTCATATACCACAGCTTGTTCAGCCATTCCCCAATTGATGAGCATCCTCTCAATTTCCAATTCTTTGCCGCCACAAAAAGAGCTGCTATAAATATTTTTGTACGTGAGTCCTTTCCCCATTTGATCTCTTTGGGATACAGCCCTAGAAGTGGTATTGCTGGGACAAAGGGTAGGTACATTTTTATAGCCCTTTGGGCATAGTTCCAAATTGCTCTCCAGGAGGCAGGTCAGTTCACTACTCACCAACAATGCATTTCCCTCTATTCTTAGGGATAATGATTCACTCTCTGCCCTGCCCCCCACTCTTTCTACCATAAATGGTAGGTAACTCTTTTTTTTTACTTTGGAGAGGTTCCCTTGCATAATATTCTAGTTACCTTCTCTGACCATTGTCATGCAGTATATTGGTTTGACTGCCTTGAAGTGCCTTTAGAGACTTTTGGATCAGATTGGGGGAGAGAGGGAGGGTGTTAAGGAGCAGAAGGAAAGCTCTTATCTATAAGTATACTTATCTTGTTTTTAGAAGAAATACCTAGTAGTAGAGAGAAAGTGTGTATTTCAGCAAGAATGTTTTGTCTTTATTATTACACATGAATGTCTTAATAATTTATTTGTCTTGTAAACTTAAAAAGCAGCAAGACTAAGGAGAATTGCAAAGCAGATAATCTTTAAGACATTGTTCATTTGACCAGCTGGGATGCATGCCTGAGCGTTACTGTCTATACTAAAACTTTACAAATATTCTCTGTTGTCTTAGGGTTCCATGGGCAAAGATTCTTTAGGATATTTTTCAAGTGGAGTTAGATTTTAGGTGTTTCCTTTTCCCTATCAAAGTAATGGGTTTTTTTCCCCTTACATTTTAAGTCTGCATGAAGCTTTTTCACTGAACAAATTTTTCTTTCTTTTTTTTTTGAGGGGAGAAGGCAGGGCAATTGGGGTTAAGTGACTTGCCCAAGGTCACACAGCTAGTGTGTCAAGTGTCTGAGGCAGGATTTGAACTCAGGTCCTCCTGACTCCAGGGCCACTGCTCTACTCACTGTGCCACCTACCTGCCCCTGAACAAATTTTTCTTTATCTCTTCTGCCTTCAAGTGATATTCTTCATTTTCACTCTTGCAAGAAAATGAGCAGTAGAATTGTTGCCATTTATAGGCAGAAAATGTATTATATTTGCTGTACAGGGATCCAGATAAGAAACATGAGAAATTTTATTATACTCTATAACCTTCATTCATTTAGCATACATTTTGAGTATCTTTGTTAACATTTTACCACCAACTCTTAAAATTGATATTCAGAACAAGTCAGTAAGTTCATTGGTCTTTGCCATATATATGACCTAAGGAAGACTGCTACAATTTTGAGTACATCTCTTGTGGTAGAGCTATGAGATAATATTTTTTAAATTGCTTACAAAGCATAAATGGTTTATGATCTACACTGATCAAAGGAATATACACATGAACAAGATTATAGATTTGTTTTATGAAGTAATAATAAGAGGTGTGTGTACATACATCCATTGCTATAAGAGTCAGTAACTAAGGTTTACTTCTGTGCCGCAATAAACCTTGATCATCAAGCAATGGAAATTCACCCAAGTTTTGAATGTGAGTCACTTCGTGGTAGTAATAGGGAAGATAGGAAGAGAGGGGTTTTGGCGGGGAATATAATTGTAAAGAAGTCTACAGTCCAGATTACAATATATCTATACTTGTTTATCCTGCGCAACTCATTTTGTCCCACCTAGACTAAAAGCATAGATGGCCCGGGGTGAAGGGGATAAGCCAAGGTGATATGATTTTTGAGTGGTTGGTATTAGGAATGGTGATATTTCCAATGGCACCTGCAACAGAGGCTGCTGTGAAGGTGTTGGAAGTATTTAGGTTATAACTAAGCTAAGAGGGCAACACTAAACTCAAAGGGGGAAGATTGAGAGTTACATAGAAGAGAAAGGGGGCCAATTGGGAAGAAAAGAAGGAAAAGAAGGAGGGAGGAAGAAAGGAAATAAGCATTTATTAAGCAACATTAGGCAATGTACTTTACAAGTATTATCTTATTTGATCGTCACAACAATCCTGGGAAGTACATGCTATCATTGTCCCCATTTTACAGTTGAGGAAACCTAAGTACTTACCCAGGGTTACAAAGCTAGTTAGATTCGGGGGCCAGATTTGCATTCAAGTCTGCTTGACTCCAGGCCCTGGGTTCTTTCTACTCTGATAACTAGTTGCTTCTAGTGAAGGGCATACGGGATGGGGGATAGGGTTGGGTAAGGATAGGGATTGTTATGTCAGAGACAAGCCATTAACTCGTCTTTCACCCCTCTTTACCATCCTCAGACTGGAGAATCATATACCTCATGATTTTCATGCTTTATAGACAACTCACTAGTCTACTCGCTTTTTAAAGGTGATTAAATGAGAGAAATGAAGAGACTTCCCCCAGCTTTTTTTTTTTCACCACTCATTCATTCCTTAACTTCTTTAGAATCTGGTTTCTGTTTCCTACACTCCACTGAATTTTTTTTTCTTTTCTCAAATGCAAATGCAAATGCAGTATCAGACAGCAAAAATTTATCAGTTGCTAATTGTGTGCTATGAAATACAAAATGAGATGCTTAGCACTGCTAAGTGCTATGGGATACAAAAAAAAGGGCAGAAACAAGGTCCCTTCCCCTGAAGAATATGGCCCCCCTAATGGCCAAATCTAGTGACATTTTCTTCAGACTCCATAACTGTAACATTTGACACTGTTCACTCCCCCCTCTTTCTTGCTATGCCATCCTGGTGAAGGCCCTCATGACTTCACACTTGTTCTATGATAACAGCATCTCTCCTCTCTCCCCACTCCAGTTCATCCCCCATTCAGTGGCCAAAGAGATTTTAAAGGGCAAGTCTGACCATGACATACCATTCTCCCTTTCTTCAGTAAACTCCAGTGCCTTCCTATTTGCCTCCATAAACAAATGTAAAATCCTCTGTTTGGCTGTTAAGTCTTTTCATAACTTGCTACCTTTCCAGTTTTCTTTCATCACACTGGCTTTCTTGCTATTTCTCAAACACTGCACTCCATCTCCAGACTTCTTGACTTTTTGCAGGCCTTCCCCCATGCATGGAATACTGTCCTCCTTCATCACCCTGTCTCTCAGGCCTTTCCCAGTTCCTTTCACTGCTAATGCCTTCCCCCTGAGATTACTTCCCATTTACACTCTGTACTGTATATCTTATATGTTCAGCTTTTGCATGTTGTCTCTCCCTCATTACTAACCTCATTGTTCCCCAGACTTTTTAAGTCTGTAAGGTGAAGAAAATTTGCTGATATGTGTTGATAGAAGGAGGGATTTTTTTGAGTATGGAAAAGGCACACACTTGTGAATTTGAGGGTGGGACACCCCCCCACCCCCTGCCAAAATATGCCAGTCTCTGTACTAGGTTCTGAGGATACAAAGACAGTTTTTGCCTCAAGGAGTTTACATTCTGCTGCTGGGAAAAGCTTATGTTTCTCTAGCACAGAGGTTCTTAACATTTTCTGTATCATGGTAGCTTTTGATAGTCTGGTGAAACCTACTCCTCAGAATAATGTTTTTAAATGCATAAAATAAAATACACAGGATTACAAAGGAAATCAAATATATTAAAATGTAGCTGGCAAATATATTTTTTAAAACAAGTTCATGGACCTGTGGTTGTCAGTCAGGCAGCTAGCATTTATTAACCTCCTATTATGTGCCAGGTACCGTACTAAGATCTGAGATACAAAGAAAGGAAAAAAAAAAACCAAAATAGTTCATCTCTCAAGGACCTTACAAACAACATGGAAACAACAATGTACAAACATGATATGTCAGGATAAATTGGGGGGCAATCAGAGAGAGAAAACACTAAGATTATTTGAAGACTGGGAAAGACTTCTTGCTGAAGCCTGTAGCCAGAAATATCCAATACATAGCCTGGGTGTCTTGGAAACAGAACAGGTTTTCCAGGCTTGGCTTGATTTAAATGCACAAAATATAATGTGTAGGATTACAAAGGAAATTTCAATTACATTGAAACACAAGTATCAAGATATTTGATCTCCCTTTGCTGTGACAGTACTTCATAGTCCCATCCTGCCACCCCTTCAGGAGCAGATTAGGATAGCCTGTGTCTCAGTCTCCAGACAGGAAGCAGGATAGGCAGTGGTGGCCCCCTCCCAATTCTTCCCTCAGGAAAAGGATTGGGTTTAGCACAAGGAAAAGGAAAGAAAGGAGAAAGGAAAGTTCATAACTCTCCTGGGATTCATAGGAAAGTGGACTAGAGACCAGAGTTTATAGGATCATCCTGACATCCTAGAGTAAGAACAAGAAGAGACTATAGGGGTCAGTCTGACCCTTTACATGGAAGGGACAGAGTTAAAAACAACTCTTTCTCCCATTTCCATTCTTTATTCCCACTAATTCTTCCACTTAAAAAAAAGTTGGTTTGGCTGTGTAAAAATAAGCATCATTATAGTAATTTATCTGAACTACTTGGCATTTATTTTGGCCTAATTACCATGAAGCATAACAATTATTTATCTTAGTCAAGTATGTTATCTTAATTTTGGAAGTTGTATTTGATTACTGTAGTTTGCTCCCCCAGTAGTTCTGCTTTTTGGAGTTTCTTTCCTTATGGAACATAGTTGTCTAGTCATAATTTTAAAATATGATAAAGCATATGACTTCTGGAAAGCATATGTCAAGACAGGATTAATTGGTGAGAGAATTAGTTCTTTTCCCCTGACAACCAGTTTTTAACCTGGCCCAGCCATGTCTTGGTTATTCCCTAAACCTGACTACAAGTTGCAACCTGTATTACTCCTACATTATGACAATACAAACCAACAGAATGAAGGAGTCATAGTCACAGTTGTGACTACTCCTTTTCGCTTTGAACCTAGCTTTGAGGCCAGGTGCCTCTAAAAACATTAGCCTATTCTTTTATTGACTTGTGGGTTAGAGAACTGGACTCATTATTTCACCTTCAGATTGTCTGATGCTGTTTTCCAACCATAGGGATAACCCATGTGGTAAGAGCCAAAGAGTGTTTACTCAAAGTGAACTGTAAACCAACCCTCACCAGGCATCTGATGTGGCCTTGGCACCACAAGATCAATGCTGGGTATGCTAAGAATTCAGCGAGCTCCCTGTAGCCTAGTTGAAAACCCTTGAGATGACATATGATGTGCAGAGAGTAGCGTGATGACCATAATAGAAGTGGATGTTAATATTTGATAGTGGATATATGAATTTAGAATCTTACATTTGTTTTAAAATAAATGTATTGTTATCTCTTTGTTTTTTACATCATCTATATTTCACAATGTATTATTTTCCTCCACTCCTTGAGCTGTCTCTGATAACGAAGAAGAAAAAAAGAGGGGAAAAATTGAACGCAACAAATCAACATACTGAAATAGTCTAACATTATATACGGTGTTTCACACTCCTAGCCCCTTATCTTCACAAAGAAGTCTTCTGATATTTCTTATTTGGGGCCAAGCCTGGTTATTATAATTTTGCAGTATTCAAATTAATTTTTGTGTTGTTGCTATTCTTGCAGAATTTGAAATCCTTTAAAGTCTTCTTTGGGGTATGATTTTGGGATTTTTTTCCCCCAGATGATTGGAGGGGTTTGCTTTGTTAAGCCTATTAGGATTTGTCTGCTTCTCTGGATAATCAATATTGTAGGGAGCCTCTGATTGCCTTTGGCCCAGGTTAGAATTTGAAAAGTAGATCATTTTGACTCTGAACCTTAGTTTTCACAGCTGTAAAATTCTACAAATTATATGGAATATCAGACATACTTCTCACTCCATGATCTACACCTCCAACTCTTCAGTCTTTCTTGATAAAGCTTCATTTGCTCTCATCTGTTAAGTTGGGGCAGCTCCCAGTGCTCTGTCCTGGGCTGTTTTCTCTTCTTTCCCTACTCTTGCCATCCTGGTGATCTTACCAATCCCAGAAGGTCAGTTGTCATTTCCATGAAGATGACTTTCAGATTTACATATCTAAGGCCCCCCCCCCCCAAGCTGAGCCTTCTTTTTTTCCCTCCTAACCAACCCATAATGTTCCAGATGCCTTTTTGGCACTATTTCTGCCTTCACCCCTTCTCACATGAAGACTTGGTCCTTCTTCTTGCCAAGACAAACCCCTCTACATACATGACATTCCATCCTGTCATCTCCAATAGATTCTTCCCTGTATTATCCCTGCTCTCTCACTTGTTTTCAATTTCTCCTTGTCTACTGTATGCTTTTCTACACCTACAAACATTCTCACATCTTCCCCACTCCCCAAAAACCTTCACTTGATCCATCCATCCCGTAGTGATCATCCATATTTTTCCTCCCTTTAATGGTTAAATTTATTGAGATTTTCTGCAGTGAGTGTCATTACTTCTTGACCTTTCATTCTCTTCTTAACTTTCTCAGTAGTCAGTCAGATAACCTCACCATTAAAGGGAAACTGCTCACTTAAAATTACTTATGGCCTTTCTCATTCATTATCCTTCTTGACCTCTTTCTGTAGCTATAGATCTTCCTCTTCTTTATACTCTCATCTCTCTAGGTTTTCATGACTTTAGTCTTCCCTGGTTCTCTTTCTGCCTGTTTGTTCCTTCCTAGTCTGCTTGCTCTTCATCTGGATCATGAATGTTAACTGAGGATCCCTTCCAGGGCTTCTCCTTTTACACTTGGTAATCTCATCAGCTCCCAAGGATTCAATTATCTTTGTGCAGATAATTCTCAAATCTACTTATGCAGCCCTAACCTCTCTCTAGATCTCCAATCTCACATTTTCAGCTGCCTGTCTTAATATCTTTTTCCCAAAGCCCTTTCCTCTTCCCATCTTCCCTATTGCTGTTGAAGATACCATGATCCTCTTCATCTCAAAACCTAGATGCCATCCTCATTCTTTCTCACACCATATATCCAAATTTTTGCCAAGTATTGTTCATTTTACATTCTGACATCTTTCATATATGCCTTCTCTTTTCTGATACTTGCTACCACTCTGGTGCATGAAGGTCCTTATTACCTTAAGCTACTGGAATCTTGGTCTTCCTGCCACAAATCTCCCCCCAATCCAGTCCATCCCCCACTCAGCTGTCACAGTGATCTTCCTAGAGTACAGGTCTGACCATGTCATCTCCCTTCTCAATGTACTTCAGTTGCTCCCTATCACCTGCAGAATCAAATACAAAATCCTCTATTTGGTGTACAGAGTCCCTCAGAACATACCCCTCCTCACCTTTCCAGTGCTCCTACACCTTATACCTTACGACATACTTTGCCACCCAGTGACACTAGCTGCTTTGCTGTTCTTCAAACAAGACATTCCATCCCCCAGCTTGGGGCATTTTCACTTGCTGTCCCCTCCCATGCCTGGAATTTTTTCCCTCATCTCTGCTTCCTGTCTTCTCTGGTTTCCTTTAAGTCTTACCTAAAATCCCACCTTTTACAAGAAGCCTTTCTCAATCCTCATTATAGTGACTTCCTTTTGTCTCCAATTTATCCTGTATAGTGTTTTTACACAGCTATTTGTGTGCTATCCCTCTTGTTAATTGTAATAATAATATTCATTAATAACAATAATAATAGCCAACAAATGCCTACTATGTGCCCGGCACTGTGCTAAGTGCGTTAGTTATCATCTCGTTCATCTGTGTGAAAATCATCACAACCACTCAGGGAAGCAGGTGCTGTCCTAATATCCACTCTGCCACCTAGCTGCTTCCATTAGAATGTGAACTCTTTGAGACCTTTTTCTTAATTTAATTTCTAGCACTTAGTACAGTGCCTGATACATAGGAGGTGCTTAATAAATATTTGCTAATAGCTTTCCTGAATTCCAGTAACATACCTGGATATTACATATACATATCAAATGCAGCATGTCCAAAAATGAAACTCATATAACAACCTTATTCACCCATTCCCCTCCAAACTGTCCTGTTTCTGTTGAGGGCATAGCTATGCTTCCTGTCACCCAGATTCACAACCTTGGAATTGTGTTTTTTGGTCTTTTTTACTTTTCCTTCTCCCTCATTATTTCTATCTATTCATTTGCCAAATGTTGATTCTGCCTCTTCTGTATTGTGGGTCTCAAGTCACCACCCTAGTTCAGTCCCCTAGAGAACTCCTGTAGCCTTCGATTGATCGTTGTCGTGCTTTCCCTCTGTCTTTTCAAATTCATGCTTTTCCTGATCTCTACCACTTGAAATGACTGTTCATTATTACTTTGTTTATACTTTGTGTTTCTTTCTCTGGGTAGTGTTTTCCTCTTTGTATCCCTAGCACCTCACACAGTGCCTTGATCATAAATATTTCTTGAATTGAAAGCAGTCTCCTGAAAAGGTGGAGAAATTGTTTTTACATTTAGTTTTTATTTCATTATTTTTCTTAATTACACGTAAACAAAATCTTTTACATCCATTTCAAACAATTTTGAATTTGAGTTCCAAAATTTTCTTCTTCCCCTTCCTGCCTTGATAATAGATCAAGGGATGGGGCCCCTAGGTGGCACGGGGAGTAAAGCACCAGCCCTGGAGTCAGGAGGAACTGATCAAATGCAGTCTCAGATACTTAACACACTTACTAGTTGTGTGACCTTGGGCAAGTCACTTAACCCCAATTGCCCGGGAGAAGATAATAGATCAGAGCTTCTTAAAATTTTTCCACTTGCAACCTGTTTTTGCCCGAGAAATTTTTACTCAGCCCCAGGTATAAAGGTATATGAGATAGGTATACAAATCAAACATTTACTAATAATAAATCATAAAGAAATTTATTTTAAAACAATTCTTTGGCATACATATAATTTTACCATTTATTAAAGATGAAAGCAAATTTGCATACTAAAGAGATGGATTTGCTTGTTTATTTTTATATAAAGAATTAAATCTTGGTGGAATATTTGATACTGATATTTTGGTCCTTGCATGTCAAACCTTTTATTGTTGCCAAATTTTCCATGACCCTCACATTCAGTTATGCCACCTCATGTGGGGTCCCGATGTGCTGATATAGATTACACACTTGTAGATGTGGAAAATATTTGGTGGAGAAATTTAGTGGCCAAAGTAAGTACAGGTATTTCTGTTAATATCTGAACATCAGAATATATGAACATCAGAAATCATGCAGAGATAAGCTTAAAGAATAAAAAAAAGTCATATTAAAGCAGAATATTCTGTGATTACCTTTGCTAGAAAAAAAAATTTAAGGTATCAAGTAGTCTTTCTGCAAGATTTTCAAGCAGTTACTTGTTCAAAACAAAGAGAATGAGTTGAAGTCAACGGCATGCTAGAGGCAGCTCATTTGAACCAATTATTAAAATTTCATAGTGAGCTTTACACCCCAGATATTGGCAAATGCTACAAGTAAGGGCTTGATTTATGATTTTGTTAATTGCCTAGACAAGAAAGTGATGGAGAAAATATTAATAATACAAATCAAACTTAAAAGCATGTCCTGCTTCTGGTTGTTAAAACATTTACCAGCATGCCACTGATTTGAAAGCCTTATTTTTGTCTGTAATAATAATAACTTACACTTGTGTAGTGTTTATCATTTAATGGAGAGGGATTGCACCTGTGATTTCACGGGTATAAGGAAACGTCCAGGTGAAGAAACTCCTTCTATCAAGTCTTATCTGCATCTTTCCTGCAATTTTGTGGTCTTGGAGAGTTGCCTAGATCACTGAGAGATTAAGTGACCTGCCCATACATAGCCAGTATGTGTCAGCTCACTAGCTACTACATCAAGTTTCCTTTCTACTGATTATGATTACAAACAATTTATCACATAATATAAGGGCAAAAACTGGATCTTAAGGTATGTATTTTAAAAGCTTGAAATAAGATTGTGTAGTTAAACTATGCTATGGCCTCAGATGTTGCTTATGCTAATGCCCTGAAGAGTATGGCTTCAAAAAATTCTGGTTGCACTATATTTGGAACCAGCTGCATCTTAATTTGTGTTGAAATTTCTGAGGAATGTTATTGTTCTCCTCTCTTCTCTCTCTTCTTGGTCATTGTTGTTTTTCCTCTCCCACACCAGTTGAATTTACTTTTTCCGCCAATTGTTTCTACTCGCTTAAAAAAAAAAATCTCTCCATTAAAATCGTCTCTTATTTTTCAAATACCTTTTCCTGTCCATTAGGTTCAGTATTTGATAAAATGTAGGCTCCCATACTATGACATGAGATAGTATTTTTTTTAAAAAAAGGAGAATCTGAATTTGCCAGTGATCAAAGTTACATTCAATGTCCAGTATGTTAAAAGTGTGGTTTAATGATGAAGAATCAAAGAATATCTGTCATAATTAGGTAAAAACAAGTGACTGAAGCAAAAGAATCCAGATTGAATGTTAATTAACATGGACTACCAAAACTTTAAGATGTAAGAAAGACATATTACTGCCATTGTTTTAGAAATAAAAAACCCTCTCTCTGCCTTTAACAATTCCTAACTTTTATTTCCTCTCCCCTAAAAAAATTAGAAAACAATGAAGAGAAAAAAAGATCAAAACACTATATAGAAGTAGATTGTAATGTTTTGAACACTTGGTAAAAAACGCTTCATTTATATAGATTGGGGGGAGGATTTATACATTTCTTTTGATGACTAGAAATATAAAATACCTTAAAATGAAAACTGGGAAACACTGTGTTGCCAAGGAAGCACATTATGTTGAAGGATGTCGATAGCTTGATAGACAGACACTTATTTGTACATAGTTGTTGGCATGTTGTCTCTCTCCACTCCACTCCCCAATATTGAGCGTCTTGTGGGCAGGGACTGTTTTTGTTCCCCCTCCCCCTGCCTTTTTTTTTTTTGTATCCTCATTGCTTAGCACAGGGGCCAGCCTATAGTAGGGCCTTAATAAGTGGACTTGACCTTAAGATAATTTCTTTCTAGAAATGATGATTATTTTTAGATTTTGAGACAAAAATGCCTAAGGAAGCACATCCCCTCCTATGCTTAGGAGGCATAGCTTTTGTTTGTTCTCCCCTCCAAGGAAAATAAGTGCCCTAAACAAGGTCAAGATGTTTTTATTCCTAGCACAGTGCCTCAAACAGACTCTCTATTTAATAAATGCTTGCTGATTTATTGTACTTAGCAAAAAAGACTTTTGTAAAATGACTTCCTTTATAGGAATTTGTCAGTTCTTAATTGCCCCAAAGTGAATTAGCAGAGGTGACCTTGAATTATCTTTCATCCTCGGTCTTCCCTACCTGGGACTTAAAACTAAGCAGAGAGGTTATGGTTTCCTAGTGTCTTGAGTCTGTTGTGTTAGGTCAGTCAATAAACATTTCCCTAGGTCAGTCAGTAAACATTTTTAAGCACCTACTATTTTCCAGGCACTATTTTCCAGAGCTGGGGTTACGAAGAAAGGCAAAAGAACAGTTCCTGCTCTCAAGAAAACTCACCGTCTAATGGGAGAGACAATATCCTAACAATAGTGCACACCAAAAAGTTAGAGATGGTTCTTACCTTAAGGATAATGGAGTACCACTCACACCCCACTCCCCATCAGAACTTTTCTCAGTAAAGAAAAGAAGGAATCAAAAGTGACTCTGAGGGGTCCCTTTCTAAAGGACAGAAGCCTATATTTCCGATCACAGTGATTAAACAGCCTTCTCTGTTATAGACATCGAATTATTTTTATTTATCTTTACTCCCTCCTCTACAAATTCTGAATCACATAAGATTCTTAGACAATTTTTTTTTGTGAATCCCCACCGACAAGCTCAGAGACCTTAGAAGGTAATGGAAAAAACATTGGAGGTCCTGTGCCTGTGTGTGTGTGTGTGTGTGTGTGTGTGTGTGTGTGTGTTTTGTCCTTTCTCTCACAACAGAGAGGTAGGGGACTCCCAGGACAGAATGTTGACATACTTTGTCAGTTTCTCAATATTTTTTCCTTGTCACAAGGGTGAAATCTAAAGGGTTTGGTTTGAAAATGACTGTGATATAAAGACAAAATTGGTATCCATAACATAATAAGAACAGAAAAAAAAACCACAATTTGAGTGTTAGAGACATAACTGATTGTCCATGTCTCGAAGTCAAACACAGTTGATTGGAACTTTGATTTGCAATTTGTATCACCTCTTCACAGGATCTGGGCTACAGTTCCTTATTGCTAAGCAGCAAACTCTTCAACATTTAAAATGAGGGTAGTGGATCCAAAATATGTTTTTGTAGGCTCTAAGATAGGAAGTCATAAGCTTTTTTTGTGTCATGAACCCCTGTGGCAGACTTATGAAGTATTTCAGGACTTCTTTTGATAGTGTTTTTAAGTTCATAAAATAAAATATGTAGCTTTACTTACAATGGTAGCTATTAAAAACATATTTTTCAAGAAAATTTCATGGACCCAGGAGGCATATCCTTGCTCTAAAGTGTTTACAAAACCTTTTATGTACTGACAAGAATAATGTGTGTGCTTGGTCAACTGGGGCAAATCAGTTCTAAAAACTGGACCCTCACTGACCAGTCCCTCCATTAGATATGATTAGAGGAAAGAACCCAGATCGCCTGAAGCAAATAATTTAAAATACCTGGGCTTCAGTTTCCTCATTGATAATATGATGGAGTTTGGTCTGTTATAATTTTTTTCCAATATACAGAGCTGATTCCCCACCTTCTGCAACAATAGCATTGTCTTATCCCAATTCCTCCATTTTCCTCCACAGATCCTAGCTCAGCCTCCTATGGTGGTTGACCTTAGGTAATTCACTCACTCTCTCTGGCCCTTGCCTTCCTAATCCAGGAAATGTGGGAGTTAGTGAATGCTCTAAATCTGTGATCCTATGACCAGGTATAAATGATTTTGTAGAAGAAATTCATACTTCAGATAAGGCTTGGATTCTGTAGTTGTTTCTAATCTTAGGACTCAATGATTCTGTGGATGGAATTCAAATATCCCCTATCATCAGCCTAGGGGCAGAATCCTTCTAATTTTCTTCATTTTGACCAGTTTGCTTCATTTCTGGTGTATGTTTTCTATTTCAAATTCTGAGAATTAGCTTGGCGTTGTGGATAGAGAGCTGGCTTTACAGGATGATTTGGGTTCAAGTGCCACCTTATATATACTGCCTCTGTAACCTTAGAAAGACACTTTTCTTAGTGTACTGGGTAACTCTCTAAGACTTCTCTTAAGTTGTAGACATGGTGCCAGTCTACATCTGTAAAAGTTTCCTTCTTAGGCATTCCTTACACCAATTAAATTACAAGTCTGGACAATCAATCAAAAAGCATTTATTAAGCACCTTCTATATGCCAGGGACTATGGTATGTGCTTGGGAGTTCAAAGACAAAATTTAAATAGTCCCTGTCTTCAAGGAGCCCACATTCAAATGGGAAGGTGATACACATGGATATATAAATGAGTTTACAGAATATACAAAAAATATAATTTTGGGAGGAAAACCAAAACAGAGAATCGGGAAAATACATATGTAGAAGATGGATCTTGAGCCAAGTTTTGAAATAAACCAAGGATTCTAAGAATTTGAAGTAAATTGAGAGACAGAGAAATTCCAGACATGACAGAGAATCCAATGCAGAGGGTAGATGGAGTGTTGTTTTATCAGGAATAGCACATAAGATAGTATGTCCTGAGGTACACAGATTAAGGCTTATCAAAGGTACGTAGCTAATAAATGATTTATCATCCCTTTAAATATTAAATGAGTGACAATTTTTTTTTAGTAAATAGTATTTTATTTTTCCATCTACATGTAATGATAGTTTTTGACATTCATTTTTTATAAGATTTAGAGTTCCAGATTTTTCTCCCTCACTCTCATATCCTATCTCCAAGATGGCAAGCGATCTGGTATAGGTTATACATGTGCAATCCTGTTAAACATTTCTCTACATCAGTCATGTTATAAGAGAAGAAACAGAACAAAAGGGAAAACAAAAAAAAAATTAAAAAGTGAAAATAGTCTGCTTCAATCTGCATTCACACTCCATAGTTCTTTCTCTGGATGTGGAGATCATTTTCCGTCATGAGTCTTTTGGAATTGTCTTGGGTCATTGTACTGATGATACAGTCTATCATAGTCATCGCACAGTGTTGCTGTTACTATGTACAATGTTCTCCTGGTTCTGCTCACTTTACTCAGCATCAGTTCATATTAAGTCTTTTCAGGTTTTTTTGAAATCTGCCTGCTCATAATTTCTTACGCCACGATAGTATTCTATTACATTCATATACCACAACTTGTTCACCCTAGAAATCTTGCGTGTATAAACAACTATAGACACTAGACACTTAGTATTCCAGTGGATCTGTGATCTCATCATGTGGCTATTACCTCCAAAGACACTGATGGAAATCCATTCATATGTGCCCATCCTGTAACACCTTGGGCTGTGTTCTGTTCTTCTATATGTTCCATACGGGGCCTATCCCTACATGACCTTTTTCTGATCCTGCATTTTTTTTTTAATAATGCCAGTTAATGTTCCTTCTGAGTAGCTTGATGTATTGCAAATGTTGCAGCCTGCTCCTGGTTTTGAGCCCTTTTTAAGAGATCCAAACCTTCAGTTCTTCAGAGACTGTAATGTTTCATGACTCATAGCTCTGCAGTATCACCAGTTGAATTATTTTTTGAGGGTGAAGAGGAGGTGAAAATGACTGGGGACATCAAGAAAGGCCAAGTGCAGAAAGTGGCACCTGAGCAGCCCCACGTAGGGAGCTAGGGGCTCCAAATAATGGCAGAGAGGTATTAGTTTCCAGCAGTTTTGCCCACAAGGTTTGGAAGATAGCATGGCATGTAAGAAGCATAGCATATTGGATAGTTCATCTAAAATTCAGAGTGCGAGAGGAAGAGTAATATTAAATCAGTCTGAAACATTGATTGGAACCTTATTGTGAAGGACTCTGTGCCTAACAGAAATTTATATTTTATTTTTGAGGCATTAGCCATCGAAGCTTGTAGAGAAGGAAAGGTACATGGTCGGACCTCATACATCCTTACTTCCTTTTGGAGCCCCTCCAAGCCCCTGTATCTTAATGTTTTCTCCCTTTCCAAATCTTCTTTTATTTACTCATTTGATTTGTGGTTTACAAATATTTCATTTTATCCTCACAACAACCCTGAGAGGTAAGTGCTATTATTATCCTCATTTTTTTTAGCAGATGAAGAAACTGAGGGAAACATGTTAAGTGACTTGCCCAGAGTCACATAGCTAGCATCTGAGGTAGGAATTGAACTTAGTTTTTCATGACTTCAGCACCCGCATGCTATCCACAGTGCCACCTAATTAATATTACCTCTCTGTATATAGGTTGTGTCCCTCCCTCTAGAATGTGAGCTCTTTGAGGGCAGAGTACTATTTCACTTTCGTGCCTTGGCTTAAGATACGTGTGTTGGACTGAATTTACAGGCACGTTGTAAACACAACTCAGGGAAAATAAGCACTTTACAAAGGACTGGAAGAGAAAATTCTTCCAAGTCTAGCAGGACTTTCGTTTATGCATTCAATACTTTCTTGGATTTCTGGGAGGAATAAATATGAAATCTCTAAGGAGTTTGTGTGTATGCTATATTCCAGGTTTCTCTGTTCTGAGTGGAGAAGCTATGAGAGTTAGTTTTGTAAGAGGGATGTGTAGCTCCCCAGCCTCAGCAGCCACAAACTGGCTTGATTTCAACAATCCTGCAGGCCTTGGCATTCACCATGAGCCAGACTGTAGCAGAAGAAGTGAAGGAAGCCATTCTAGTTTTTGGAGGATTGGAATGTGCCACTGAAAATTGAGATAACTGGCATTCTCCTCAATTGGCATATTGAAAACAAAACAAAAATCCCAGATTGCTCTGTCTACCCATTTATAAATCACACATTGATTATATTTTCCTATAGTATATAAGGTAGAATATTTTTTAAAGCCAAAGTGTATTGAAGTTGGCAGGGGATGGGATTAATCAGATCATTAAGGATCCAATGAATTTTTACTCCAAAAGTTGAAAATCAAATTCACAAAATCAAAACCACTGAAAATATTATTTACTGCAGGCCCTTTTGGCCAACATATAAAAGTTAGTATTTGTAGGTTTTTGTATTTTAGCATTTAAAATTTATCCCTATTTGCAGCCTCAGCAAAATTTTTGCCTAAACATTCCTATGTCAAGGCTGGGCCAGGATGGATGAGGGTGTGGTGCTGGAGGCTCTTGAACTGCTACTGACCCCACCTTGTCTCTGCTGACTTACTGTTCTTACTTCCCCCATTAGAAGAACTAGAATGATAAGGGGCAGAGGGGAGACAAACTCTTCTTTATAGCAAAGAAATTTTTTCTATCCTGCACTTAGACTAGGTTCTTCCCTTGCTAATAATGAGTTGGGGGCATTAGTGAACCAATTCAGTTCTATTCAAATGAAAAGAATCAAAATCAAATGAAATAATATTTGTAAAATGCTTACTTAGCATGGTACATCGTAGGTGTTAAATAAATGCTTGTTCCCTTCCCCTTCCTGCACTGGCACATTGTAGGTGTTAATGCTTGTTCCCTTCCCCTTCTGTGTCTGCTACGTGAAAGGCACCGTGCAAGGTATTGGGGCTGCAAAGATAGATTTGGAGTGAGATTAGGGTTTGAATCTTAGCTTTGCTGCTTACTCTTTGGGGGACCTTAGGCAAACCACTTCCTTGACTATCTGGGCTTTAGTTTCCTCAAATAAATCCATTTTTCCCCCTATGCACTAAGATACAGCCTTGTCTCTTAAAGGGTTTACAATTTAGGAAGAGAGATAAAACTAGTATATTTATCATAGTGATATTAATTAGAAGAGGAAATGTGCAAAGTATAGGGTCAGAATGATATTAGAAAATCAAGGAAGGGCCATTATTGAGTTTAAGGATTTCTTTAACACTTGCTGCGTTTCTTTGGTTTCTTCTGTTTGGATACTTTCCATCAGTTTAGAATGCAACCTCTTAAATCCCTTAGTGCATGGCCTTCATCAGTTTCTGTGATCACAAAAATTTCTCATTCTTGGCTAACCCACTAGTGGTGAGCCTTTATAAACTGAGCTAGAGCTAGGCTGGTCCTTTGTTAACACTAATAGAGTCCATTCCTAGGCTTACACTTGAAGCCTCCCCAACCTCTTAGGGCTCCTGGCCTCACTTTTGAGGAGTCATTTCCAAGCTAAGTAGAACAAACACTAAAAGGTAATAATGACACAACTTTCTCCAAGTTCCATCCCCTAACAAATATGTTCTAGTTAGTGCCTACAAAATATTGGCTCATGCCAGGCTTGATTACTTGAAGAAACAAAGCCCCAAAGCTATTTGTCATTTCTTCAGAGCAGGAGAATCGATTCACAGGATCGTAGGACAGCAAGGGATGTTAGAGATCATTTAGTCCAATTGCTCTCATTTTATGGATGACAACACTTAAGTCTAGAGAAGTGAAGTCACTTGCTCAGGGTCATATGAGTAGGAAAGAGCAGGGGCAGATTTTGGACTCAGGTCCTCTGATTAAATCTAATAGTGTTCTTCCCACCTATATATCAAGAGCATAGTTCTATTTATTGCTCTTTCCAGTGTTCAGCGCCTTGCACATAGTAGCCCCTTGGTGAATATTGATTGAAATAGCTGACAGTTATATAGCACTGTGCTAAGTGCTTTACAATTGTTATCTCATTTGATTCTCACAACAACCCTGGGATGTAGGTGCTATTATTATGTCCATTTTACAGATGAGGAAACTGAGGAAAACAGATTAAGTGACTAATTGAATCTAACAAAAACAGCAGGGCAGTCATTGGATGGTTGGGACCACCCTTGGGGTTATCACAGGTGAAATTCAACAAAAGTCAATGGAGGCAGATCATTTTTGTTGTTAAAGAGGTTTGACATATATTACATGTTATTAATTAGGCAGAGCCAAAAAATTTTACTACCAGAGTAAGCAAAACATAATTCTATAGGTAAATTTTCTGCAATAAAAAAATTTGTGGTCCATGGCAAAAAAAAAAATTTAATTAATTATGCATTATCTCCAAAAAAATTTCACATAGTTTGGAAGTGGGATAATTGGCCAGTCAGTAAATGAACAGTCATTCTATGAGTCACTCACTATTTGGCTGGCATTGGGCCTGTGATTTTATTCCCAAAACTAGTCAACACCCTCTGCTAATGCAATTCTGCATCTTCTGTGTAGTACAGTCTTAGAGAATTGACTGAGAAACTGAGAGGATAAGAGATTTGAACTCAAGTCTTTCTGACTTTAAGACTAGCTCTCTAGACCCTATGCCGGGATGCTTTGGGGGATATAGAGACAAAACAAGTCTCCATCCTCGAGGAGTTTATATTCTGTTGTGGTGGGAAAATAAGTAACATGGAAGTAAATAGCAAATATGTACAAAGTAAATAAAAGTAATTAGGGAGAGGTGGGTCACTAGTACCTGGCTGCATTAAGCAAAGTTTCTGGTATAAGGTTGCACTTGTGCTGAGTTTTGAAGTGAGCTGGGGATAATAAAAGACAGATGAGGAGGGAGTGCATTCTGGGCATGGTCTATGAAAATTGGGAAGATGGAGGGAGATGGGAGGTGCAGTGTTGCATGTGAGAACCTCCAAGAAAACAATGTAGATTAGGAGATGGGGTATGATCTGTAATGAATTGCGGGGGTGGAGAGACAAAGAGGGAGGGAGAGGGGGAAAGAAAGGGGAAGGGAGAGAAAGGGAGGGAGAGAGAGAGGAGAAGGGAGGGAGAAAAGAGAGAGAGAGAGAAGAAAGGGAAGAGAGAGAGGCAAGTTTAAAAAAAATCTAGAAAGGCAGGTAAGGTGGGAAGGCAAGACTCAACAGAGAAAGAGGCAAGGCAAAGCATGTCACACGGCTGATAGAATGGGGAAGAATGGGATTAGTAATCAATGTAAAGCCCAGTCGTGTCTTAATATTGAATAATTCTTGCCTTTAGGCCAGTCCTCCACTCCAGGCTCACTGCCTTACATATCCATAGGGATGTATAAGGTGTACTTACTGACCGTACTTCTGTCCCCCTAGTTTTCTTTAATTCGATTTCATAAATATTTATTGATAGTCAAAAAAGGTATATTACTTATTTCTTTACCAGATTTTTTAATGTGAAAATATTAGCATAAGAATTTATCCTGAACCCTTAACCTGGTCCTTTCCTACTTTTTCAATCTTCTAACATCCTTCCTCCATCTAGTGACTTTGGCTTCTTTGCTGTGTCTGGTAGAAGACACTCCATCTCCTGATTTTGTATTTTCATGTCAGGCATTTCTCCATGCCTGGAATTCTCTCCCTATTCTGCCTCCTGACTTCAAATCTCAGCTAAAATCTTACTTTCTGCAAAGAGGCCTTTCCTTAATTCCAGTGCCTTCTCTCTGAGATCACCTCCAATTTATCCTTTAAATATCCAGTTTGTGAGTAGTGTTTGCATGTTGTCTTTCCCTTTAGATTGTGAGCATCTTGAAGGCAGAGACTTTTTGCTTTTCTTGGTAACTTTAATGCTTAGCATAATGTCTGACACATTTAGTAAGCTTTTAATAAATGCTTGTTGTCTGTTTGAGAGCTTTTAAAACGTTCTGAATCTCTGGAGTAGGTCACCATCCAGGAGCAAATTTTAAAAATATAATGCTGCCATTGGTTACATGAGTATGTAGGTGTGGTCCTCTCTTCAGGTTAATGGAAGGAGCTTGGAGAAAAATATTTGTGTGGTTAAGGAGGTTTTGACTTAAATTTCCTCCTGTCATATCCTCCTTCAGCCTCTTATTGCCTTTGTTTCTTCATCTCAATTTCTTCCTATTTTTGCACATAGCCTGGGTTTCAGATGCCTCAATGGATGTTTATTTAATACATTAAAAATTATTTCTATCTTTTGTTTTTATATCACCTCAATTTCCCCCTGTATCTTTCTCTCTTCCCTTCTGAGAAAGCCATTTGTAAAGCAGAATTGTTTTTTTTTAAGGATTATTTATTTGTTTTGAATTTATTTATTTAATATTTTTAGTTTTCAGCATTGATTTTCACAAGAGTTGGAATTACAAATTTTCTCCCCATTTCTACCCTCTCCCCCACTCCAAGATGGCATATATTCTGATTGCCCCATTCCCCAGTCAGCCCTCCCTTCTGTCACCCCACTCCACCCCCCCATCCCCTTTTCCCTTACTTTCTTGTAGGGCAAGATAGATTTCTATGCCCCATTGCCTGTATATTTTACTTCCTAGTTGCATGCAAAAACTTTTTTTTGAACATCTGCTTTTAAAACTTTGAGTTCCAAATTCTCTCCCCTCTTCCCTCCCCACCCAACCTCCCTAAGAAGGCAAGGAATTCAACACAGGCCACATGTGTATCATTATGTAAAACCCTTCCACAATAATCATGTTGTGAAAGACTAACTATATTTTACTCCTTCCTATACTATCGCCCTTTGATCAATTTTCTCCCTTGACCCTCTCCCTTTTTGAAAGTGTTTGCTTTTGATTACCTCCTCCCCCTATCTGCCCTCCCTTCTACCATCTCCTCTTTTTTATCTCCTTCCTCTTTCTTTCCTGTGGGATAAGATACCCAATTGAGTGTGCATGTTATTCTCTCCTCAGGTCAAATCCAATGAGAGCAAGATTGGTTCATTCCCTCTCACCTGCCCCCTCTTCCCTTCTTATAGAACTGCTTTTTCTTGCCACTTTTATGCACAATAATTTACCCCATTCTCTCTCTTTCTCCCTCTCTCAATATATTCCTCTCTCATACCTTAATTTGATTTTATATTTTTAGATATCATCCGTTCATATTCAACTCACTCTGTGCCCTCTGTGTATATATATGCATATGCATATGTATGTATGTATGTATATTCCCTTCAGCTACCCTAATACTGAGGTCTCATGAATTACACACGTCATCTTTCCATGTAGGAATGTAAACAAAACACTTCAACTTTAGTAAGTCCTTTATGATTTCTCTTTCTTGTTTACCTTTTCATGCTTCTCTTCATTCTTGTGTTTAAAAGTGAAATTTTCTATTCAGCTCTGGTCTTTTCACTGAGCGGAGTTGTTTTTAAAGAAATAAGAAAAAAAGGAAGAGAAAAAAAATCAGCAAAACTGATCAATACATCAAAAACAATCTGACAACATGTTCAGTGTTCCATATCCATGGACCCCAGACCTCATCTCTGCAAAGGAACAGGGGAAGTTGTCTTCTCATATGTCCTCTTTGGAGCCAGATTTCACAACATTTGCTTTGTTTACATATATAAATTTTAAAAATCAACCCATATGACCCCCAAAGTCTCAGCTAATTTGGTTGAAGGAAAGAAACATCAGAAACTTCTGTACAAAAACAAAAAAAACCCCACACTCCTAAGTCATCTTTTTTATTATTAGTATTTTAAAATATTGTAAGATCTAAAGAGAGGAACTGCCTGGACCTGTTTATTTAACATGCAAAACATGCCCTAACTATTGAAAGGTGTTCGACTTGGAATGCTACCTAACAATTTCAGTATATATGCATTTCTACTTACCAAGGTTTTTTGTTTTGTTTTGAAACAACTAGAACTTCGATGTTAAAACTTACCTGGCCAGCTCTTCAGATCTGTTTCTGGAGAAACAGTAAGGGAGGAGTAGAATACACAATTTTTTTTTTTTTTGCCAGTTTTACACCTGTGCCTATCACAAGGTGGTTGAAGTTCTCATTCATTAAGTCAACAAACATTTCCTAAGTGCCTACTATGTGCAAAGCATTGTTCAAGGGAGACTTGAAGAAAGTAATCTACAATCTAGGAAGGTGGATAGAAGAGAGACTGCAAACAACAGTAGTAAAAAAAAAAAAAAAGGAAATTAGGGAATAATAAAAGTACAAACAGGTGCAGAAAGGGTTGAGAGAAGGGGAAATCTACTTTAGGATGGTTTATTCAGGATAATTTTCATAGAAAAGATAACATTTTAGATAAGCCTGAAGAGTGGGTAGTATTTATACAATTGGAGATGTTGGAATGAGGAAGGAGAAGAATGAGATATTTCAGACTTGGGGAATAGCATGAGCAGAAGATGGGTTCAGTTCAGTTTGACACATTTTACTTCAATAAATGGAAAAATTATGTTGGAAAATAAAATGAGATATAAAAGAATAAATTATCCATATAACCATACATTTAGGTTTGGATGGGACTTTGGCAGTCATCTAGCTTCTCTAACACTCTTATTTTATAAATGAGGAAACAGTCTCAGAGAGCATGGTGATATGCCTGTAGTAAGTGATACAGAGCCTGGATTTGAATCCAAAGTCCTGACACCAAATCCAGAACTCTCCATTGTACCACTACTTTTATTATATGAGTTGCAATTGTGATTTTGGATAAGGCAATAGCAAACCTAGATAGCATCCAGAGAGACAAACAGGCAAACTACATTATGGCCAAAGATACATACACACTGAAACGATTATTTTTTGTGTAATTTTGTTTTGTTTTTCGTATGGACTTCTGACTTCATTGGTGTAGGGAACCACTGATGAGGAGACTCCTCTACCAATGCAGAGCAGCAACTCTTCTTCAACATATACATACATACATATATACACACATACATATATATACGTACATACATACACACATATACATACATATACACATATATCTTTGGTAAGGTAATGAAACGATATGTCCGAATAGCATAGCAACCAAGTTCTGAAAGGAATGGCCAACCAAAATAATAAACAGATCCCAATAGTATGGCAATAATCGTATGTGATTTTAGCTTTTTTTCTTTCAAAAAGACAAGTTTAACAGAAAAATAATTGAGAAAATCACAGGGATTTGATTAAGATAAATGTTGTCAGCTTTGGTGTCACATATTGTAGTTTGAAAATGCTTTCAAATCAATTATATAATTTGTTCCTAACAATGATTCTGTGAAATAGCGATGGGAGGCAGGTCCTAAAATGACTGGCATATCTGGAATATGAACTGGCCTCTGATACTGACTTTGTGATCCTGGGCAAATCACTTAATATGTGACTGGCTCGGTTTCCTCATCTGTGAAATGGGGATAATAAGAGCATTTGCCTCCGAAGATTGTTGTAAGGATTAAATGAGGCGATATTTGTAAAATACTTTACAAATGTTAAAGCACTATATAAATGTTATCCTCCTTCTCCTCAAATTTCTGACTCCAAATACAATTCATTAACACATTACAATGCTTTTTGTGATGGCTCCCTCTCTCTTGACATTTAAAATTTAAGATTTTTCTAATGTACATAGAAGTTTAAAGCTACATCTCCTTGTTCTTTGACAAGATGTCATAGTTACATTTGGAGGACTTCCACAAAGTGAATTGGTTAGATATTTCATCATTATCATCTAGTATAAATCTATACTAACTATATATTTAATATATACTACATAATAATATGTCCCATACTAATCGATAATTAAGGAAAATTTCCACATACATATATACATATATACACACACGTGTATATATAAATAAATATTTGTATGTATACATGAATGTGTACTCTGCTGTACCATGCAAGAATGGAAAGGGTGCTGAGAGGTCCTGGGTGTGAATCCCAAGCTCTACTACTTCTTATGTAGCCTTGAACAAGTCACTTAACCTCTCTGGGCCTCAGTTTCCTCATCTGTAAAATGAAGGGATTGGACTGCATGACTTGTAGGGTCCCGTCTATATTTAAATCTATAATCCTATAGCATGTGATTTAAGAATAAGAACTGGACAGAACTTGAGAGTAGCTAGTCCAACTCTTAATTTTTATGGGCAAGAAAACTGAAACTCAGAGATATGAATTTGCTTGTCCGAGGTTACAAAACTACCTAGTGCTAGAATCTGGTTTTGAACTCAGATACCCTGATTTCTGGCCCAGTTCTCTGTCAGTTACACTACTCTCTCTCTCACAGCTGAGGCCAGGAGAAGTTCACTGATCTCTCCAAGGTAGGTGGTGGTATTGTTTCAGTTGTATCTGACCCTTTGTGACCCCATTTGGGATTTTCTTGGCAAAGATACTGGAGTAGTTTGCCATTTTCTTCTCTAGCTCCTTTTACAGATGAGGAAACTGAGGCAAATAGGATTAAGTGACTTGCCCAGGGTTACAAGGCTAGTAAGTGTCTGAGGCCAGATTTGAAGTCAGAGAGATGAGTCTTCTTGACTTAAAGCCCAGGACTCTAACCACTGTGCCACCTAGCTGCCCCAAGGTGACAAATAATAAATAGCAAAGCCATCATTTGAACCACCTAGAAATCTCATATGTTGGGTACATGTTTACAAATGTCATTAAAATATATTGTTTTCTTTGCTAAAAAGAGGGCTTGATAGAACATATCCTGAATGAAAACTGCCCAAGATGAAAATAAAATAGATTCATATTTTTCAAACTTCCTTGGAGTTCATACCACTGGGCTTCTCCTATGACAGTTACTGTCTAAGCTGCTCATTAGGCGTTTGTCACATGCTGCCTTGTGTTGTTAATTATCTTTCTATATGTACATGGTTTGTTTTCCTAATTAGATTGTAAAATTCCTTGAGGATTGGGACACTGACATAGACTTATTCATATTCTCCTTGCCTAACACAGTGCCATGCATAGAGAAGAAGCCCAGTAAATGTTTATTGATTGGTTCTGGATGCTTTATTTTTTAATATTTAGAGTGAGTTGAACTTGGGTGCATAAATGAATTTTCATGATACACAAGAGAATTAGCATTATGAGAAAGAAAGCTCATTTATTTTCCTTGGCTAGAAGTAACTTATCTATTCTCTCCCAGTTAGGTTTACCCAGACGCTTGTTTTGAAATGTTAAAAACACTCTTGCAAGAGATGTGAATTCTGTTCTGATTTCCTTAGCAGAAACAGGAAACAAAGAGGCCTCTCCCAGATTGTAGTAATGTTGAAAAAGAGGTTTGGTAAGCTTTTAAGATCATGCCTGATTCCAGATCATTCTCTTTTATTTGCAGGGGCAAGATGCTAAGGATTGGGAAATAATTGTTTGGTGCTATTACTGAACTACCTCTGCGTCTTGGAGTTCATTCCATCAATTTATATACTGTTTCCCCATCCTCATTGAAATAATCCTATAATCTCTAGGACAGGAGTCCTAACCTTTCTTGTGTCATGAACCCCTTTGGCAATCTAGTGAAGCCAATGAATACTTTCTTAGAATAATGTTTTTAAATAAATTGAAAGAAAAGCTAAACTTTAGTTACGTGTTAGTGAAAATAAAGATGTAATGGACCCCTACCAGGCTAAGAGCCACTTCTCTAGGACAACCATCTACCTTCCTCAAAGAATTGAACACCTGGCTGTTTGTTTGTTTGTTTTTTCTGTACTCCATCTCTTCCTATTGTACTCTTTTTTCTGACTTCTGTATCTGAGATGACGACCCTTATAGCACAAGTGCTTCATATCTTCTCTATGTTTTCAGTTCTTGTCACCTTCATCTATACTCCATAGAAAGCCAACCACACTTCAGATCAAAACACACTCTCACGTGTACCTACCTCTGAGATCTTAGAACTTTGAAATTCCCTTTGTTCACCAAAGTCTCCTACTTTTTACCATTCCCTCTTCCCATTTTTATTGAATCCGATCTTTATTCTCATTTTGACCTCCAAGACCTCTTTCACTATTCTCCCAGTCTCTTGTTCCTGTTCTGGCTTCATTTACTTCCCTGAACTCCTTAGCCAACTGCTTCAAGATCAAGTCCACCCATTACCATTCCAGAATCTGCCATCTACTCAACTTCCTATAATTTCCTTCTTGCTCACCACCCTCTTCTCTCTTAAAGTGCTTCTTATTTTCCTACCTCTGGGCTGCCAAGGGTTGCTGAAGAGAATTGTATAACTCTTAATTTTTATAACATTTTTATAATATTTTAACACTAGTTGGGCCCTCACTGCTGCTTACTGTCCTACTACCTAATTTCCCTTCAGCATTCTTTTTGGTGGCTTTACAAATCCTTTTTTACTTTTATGAAGTTTCTAAATCTTTCCTAGTGCTTTTTAGAACAGATAATTTTTTTTTTTCATCTTACTGAGGTCAGGGTCAAATGATAGGTGCTTCCTAAACTTTTCTTTTTTCCTCACCTCAGCACTTCACTTTGCTGTTCTTTTAACCATTCTCTCTTTCCTCTCCATCTTAGCAGAATATTTAGTACAGAGGTGAAGAGGACTGGAGTCAGGGTACATGGGTTCAGATCCTGGCTGACACTGCCTACGTCATGTTGTGCAAATCAGTTAACCTCTTTGGGTTACAGTTTCCTCCTCTGTGAAATGAAGAGTTAGGACTAGATGACTCCTGAGGTCCCTTTGAGCCCTAGATCTAGGAGTCTATGATCCTCCTTGCCAAAACTAATCCCTCCACACTCTGTCTTTGTTCTTCTTCCCCAGATACATTCTCTGTCCTCTGGGACCAATCGCCCCTTACTGTCATGCACCTTCATCTTCTGCTCAGTATGCTAGCATGATCCATCCCCTTTACTTGAGCTGACTGTCCAACCCTCCTGATACTATAGTCACTCTATCCTGCTATGAAGTAGCTTACTATTTCTTTGTTATTCACTCTGAATCCTTGCCATCTGCCTTCAGTTCACATTCTACTGAAACTCTTTTTTCAAAGATCACCTATGACCTTATACAGGCATACCTTGAAAATATTGCAGGTTCTATTCTAGACCACCACGATAAAGCGAATGTCACAATATAGCAAGACATAAGAATTTTTTTGTTTCCTAGTACATATAAAAGTTATATTTACACTGTGTTGTAGTTTATTAAGTGTATAATAGTATCTAAAAATGTATACACCTTAATTAAAAAATATTTTATTGCTAAAAAATATGTGCACCTTCGGGGAGTCCTAATCTTTCTGCTGGTGGAGGGTCTTGCCTCGATGTTGATGGCTGCTGACTGATCAGGATTGATGGTTGCTGAAGGTTGGGGTGGCTGTGGCAATTTCTTAAAACAAGGTGATGAATATAGTCACCTCAATTGACTCTTCATTTCACGAGAGATTTCTTTGTTGCATGTGATGCTATTTGATAGCATTTTACCCACAATAGAACTTATTTCAAAATTGGAGTCAATCCTCTCAAACCCTGTCACTGCTTTATCAACTAAGTTTATGTAATATTCTTCAATATTGTTGAGTCTCAGGGAGTAAGGAGGCTCTAGGAGAAGGAGAGAGATGGTGCAACAGCCAGTCGGTCGCAGAACACACATGGCATTTATCAGTTAAGTTTGCTGTCTTATATGGGTGAGGTTCATGGAGCCCCCAAGCAATTACAATAGTGATATCAACAGTCACCATGACAAATACAATAATAACGAAAAGCTTGGAAATATTGTGAGAATTACCAAAATGTGACACAGAGACATGATTGGAGCACGTGTTGTTAGGAAAAAAATGGCACCAGTAGACTTGGTTGAATGCAGAGTTGCCATAAACCTTCAATTGTATAAAAGAAAGAAAGAAGAGAGAGAGAGAGAGGAAGGGAGGAAGGAAGGAAGAAAGGAAATGCAGTATCTGCAAAGTGGTATGCCTGTAGCTGTCAAATCCAGTGGCTCAGTCCTTATTTTTTACCTTTACAGCATTTTATATCTTAGACTACTTCCCTTTGTCATCTGCTTCTCCTGTGTCCCTGACATCTTCCCTATTATGTTTGCTGGCTCTTCATCTTCTTCCTGACCTCTCAGTGTTGTTTCACTATCTTCCTTTTTCTTTCTAGACTTAATGATATCAACTACTCTCACAGTTTTAACTACTGGCTATTAGAGGAAAATTGTTTTTATGAGACTGATATCCTTGTGGATATACTCTTTTCTTATTTTTATCACCACATTGTCTTTGTCCTTCCTATGTTTACTTCTTCGCTGTCTCTATCACTGGCTTCCCTTTTTTCTTTCTTAATTTTTTAGGGGATTCTGTCCTTGACCCTATTCTCTTTCCTCTCTTCAGTTGATCAGCTTGACAAGCTCTCTCCCACACAGTTTAAGCTATCACCTCTGTGTAGTTAATTGACTCCTAACTCTCTCAATCTCAAAATCAATCTCTGTCTGTTTCTCTCTCTGTCTCTCTCTCTCTCTCTCTCTGTCTGTCTCTCTCTCTCTCTGTCTGTCTCTCTCTCAGCTTTGACCTTTTTTTGGTGCTCCATATCCAAACCCACAGCTTCCCTTTTTAAAAATTAATTTTTTTAATTAGCAAAAATTATTTTATGTCCTCCCTAATTGAACTAAAAAAAGAAAGAAAACTCTTTAAAAATATATTCATTGTCAAGAAAAAAAATTTCATTGCTCTTATCCAAAAAAGCATGTCTTGTTCTGTATTTTGTAGTCCATCATCTCTTTGTCAGGACTCCAGGTGTTTCAAGATATCTTTACCTGGATGTTCTGCCATTGACTTAAATGAAAAATTTCCGAAACTAAATTTTTTAACCTTTCCCCTGATCATGCTTATTTTCTGACATAACACTATCAGCCAATGACACCACCCAGTTCTTTCTGTAAATCTTTAAGTGCCATATAAATGTGAATTACTACTGTTATTATTAGTTCTTTGAATCTTAGTTCAATCTTCCCCTATATATTGTGTGATCCAATCATGTCGATTCTATCCTTGTAACATCTCTTGTATTTGTTTTGGTCTCTCTTTTCCCCCTGCTACCTCCCTAATAGGGCTCTGATACTGCCTATCTGGACTGTTGTATTGGCCTTCTACTGGGTTGGTTTGGTTTTTTTTGCTCCGCCTCTTTCTCCCTTCACTAATCCATCCCATAGGTACGGAGGGAGTTTTTAATTTTTCAGGTATGTTATGAATCCCTTTGACCATCTGGTAAAGCCAGTGGACCCTTTCTCAGTATAATGTTTTTAAATGCATAGGGTAAAAATCCATAGGATTACAAAGGAAACCTATTTTATTAAATAGAGGTAGCTAGGCAGTGCAATGGAGAGAGTGTTGACCTTGGAGTCAGAAAGATGTGAGTTCAATTTTGGCTTCAGATGTTTAATAACTGTATGGCTTTGGCTAAGTCACTTGATCTCTCTTGGACTCAGTTTCCTCATCTACAAAATGGAGGTTATTATCACACCCACTTTCTATGGTAGTTGTGAGAATAAAATGGCATAATATTTATAAATAGCCCTTTCCTTTACTGCTATAATAAAGCTACTCGTTATGATTATTGAAATATGTTTTTTAAAATATTAAGTTCACAGTTCCCACCTTAAACACTCCTTTATACACTGCTTTATACTGTTACCAGACTGATTTTCACTATGCATACATCTGGTCACATCAATGAAAAATTAACTGAAAAACTCAAAACATCGTAAAATGGCTCCTTATATTTTTTACCAAGTAAAATTCTAACATTTTTTACTAGGCAATTCAAAGCCTTTCAATATCTGGTGCTAGCTTTAATAAGATTATTCATTCCACGTATTCTAGTCCAACTGTACTTATCTGTTCCCACGAAGCTCCTTACTCTGCTTTTCCACCTGTATTTTAATTTGTGCTTTTTCTTTTATCTGTCCATTTGATTCCTATCCATCCTTCAAATCCCACCTTATACCACCTTCTGTTCAAAGCCTTTCCTGATTTTCCCATCCCTCCCTCCATCCTCAGTCTGTGAAGACCTGCTTTACCTCCCTACCCTATGTCACATTGTTTTGAGTTTCTTTTAGTATGCATTTATAAATGCATACATATATGCATAAATATACATTTATCTAGGATCTGGTAATCTGTGTTATTTGTTATGTCTCCCTTGCTGGTATGTAAGCTCAGTGAGGGCAAGGACCAAGAAATAATTGTTGAATTTAATTATATTGCAGTCTAGAAATGCTCTCACTGTCATGTCATCTGCTGCTGTATTTCTCTGTGCTAGGTGTTCCTGTATATAACAGTGATCCCATCTGTCTCCTTTTAATATGTGCTTCTAACCTGCAGTGTGACAACTATTAAAACTGTATCTAAAAGAGATTCCCCTTGTAGTAGAATGCTGTGCTTTAGGACATCTATTTTGGTATTTCAAAGGCCTTTTGGATTGACTTCTAGATTCTTGGCTGTGATCCTTTTTTTTTCTTCTGGAAGTCTGGACCTTTGAATAACTGGGGCATTTATTTATAATCATGTGTAAGGGATTTTAAAAGGAGTTCATTAAATGTAGGCTTTTCCTTCAGTCTCCATCCCCAGTCACTTAACCTCTTTCACCTTTTTTTTCTACAGTCGTAAAAAGGGGTAGGTGACAATAATTCCCTTAACGCTCACTTCATCAAGATTGCTATTGTAAGGAGATGATGTAGGTTAGCAAACCTCACATGTACATATGTCAGCTACTATTACTACATGTAGATGAGATTATTATCCAGATAACTCTGGTTTTTAAGTTCTCAAATTGTTGCCAGTGTCAAGATAATTAAGAAAAAACACAGACTTTTTCCTTTAATCATTAAACTAGTCACTTCAGGGATTTGACTAGTGACTTCAGTGTAAAAATACTGAAATATGTAATATCATGATATAAAATCCAAATATTCTGGGTTTTTTTTAAATTCCAGAGGTTATAAGCACAAGAGAGCTTGTGCCTTTGCCAAAAGTCATAGAGAAAAAAAATTTGCAACTCATGTGGCAACCAACTCAAGAACTGTTAGTAATGTCTAGGCTACCCTGACTAATTGTAAACATGCTGTGTCTGTAATCTGCATACCAGCTGCCACAAATTGGTTTATATTTTTAATATTTAAATTGAATTCCAGAAAAAGAAAAATATAGTGTTATTTTCCCTTTTCTCCGTTAGCCTCTCACAAGTTATGAAGGGACATATTGATATAACATGAAGAAATATGAATTACATTGGTAAAGAGTTACTTTATATTCTTTCTAACCTTTCTGACTAGTCAGCTGGAATCCCATTTTAATGATCTGGTAAGTACTCTCAGAATTGCTGTGGTGTAGCCAAACTTCTAAAATTATGGAAATCAATTAATTGCAGTGGAAAGAAGTGGTAAAATTTTGTTGTGTAAACTTTTTACTTGTTTATATTGAAACATGATTGGTATGTGTGATTTTTGCGAACAGCAAGCAGGAATAGAGTTTTTGTCTTGCTGGAGAAAAGAAATGCTACTATTCCTTTTGACTGGAATAGAAGAAAACTTTGACATGTTTTTCAAAATAGTGTGTTGGTGATTTTTGCATCTTAAAAAATGCCCTGTTATTTCCATGGTAAAGTATGCTTACGCTTTAGAGCATGATGCAAAATAGTGGGGCCGAAGTCAGCTCAGAGTGATGATTAATTGGGTTGTGCTGTTGGATGTTTTGCAAATTAATGCATTAACGGACATTACTGAATGTACAAGTTGTTGCTCTTGGCACAGGGACATACAAAGGGGCACTGGCCCCTGCCTTCAAGCAACTTAAAATCTAGATAGTAACACTTACAAAAATTAAGTAATAATGGTAGGTAGTCTATGTTGTGGCTTCAGGGGAGAATCCTAGCCTAGAGCTGGGAAGCACCTTAAAGATCATCAAGTTCAACCTTTTCTTTTTTTAATTAAAAATCAAACCTACTATGGGTTGGTACTTTATAGTACCTTGAGCACTAGAGGTTAAGTTAATGGTCAGGGTTTCTCATATTTATTCATTCCATAGTCAGGGTAGTTAAGTGGCACAATGGATGGAGTGCTGGACATGAAGTCAGGAAGATTCATTTTCCTGAGGCCAAATGTGGCCTCAGATTCTTGCTGAACAAGTCACTTAACCTTCTTTGCCTCAGTTTCCTCATCTGTAAAATGAGCTGGAGAAGGAAATGGCAAACCACTCCAATAACTTTGCCAAGAAAATCCCAGATGGGATGATGAAGATTTGGATTTGACTGAAATGACTGAACAACAGTCAGGACTTGAATGCATTCTCTTACACTTCAAATCCTGTGATCTTTCCTCTCCATTACTTGAGCTTAGCTTTGAAGGCATAATAGAATTTAGGTTTCGTGAGGAATAGGGAGAAGGTAATTCTAGGCAAAGAAACAGTGTGATCAAAGTTTTGGAGTTTTGGTGTTGATGGCTTCAGCGGCAGTCCCTTCTACCTTGAGTGGGATGGCTGCTGGGCTATGACCAAATTGTAGGGATTTTTACATTTTACATTTTTCATAGTCTACATTGTAGACTAAGGAATTTGAGCTTTTTTCTATAGTCAATGGGGAGTTGTTGAAGGTTTTTAAGTAAGGAAGTTAACTATTCAAGGCAGTGCTTTGTATGATTAAGTACTTTGGAAGCAATTAGAATTGGATGAGAGGAGGAATTGGAGATGAGAACCAATCAAGAAGCATATCTTAGCTACGCTGATCCGGTTCCCAGTCCAATGCTCTTGTGCATCATTGCTTCTTAGTCTTTTGCAGAATAAACACTATTTTTTAACATTACAATGTGTCACATAGCTCCCCTATTAACCTTATAGTTATATTAATACTGCAATTTTGTTGTCTCCAAAAGGAGATCAAAATGATGCTGCTTGGTGCATGTATGGTTTTGCTAACTCTGCAATAATTTCATACTTCCCAAAGGGTACCACACCTGCTGGTTGGAAACCATTGATCTACATCACCGTTCTACTAGTCTAGGACTTCTGAGTGATTGTGTTATGTAGGGGTAGCCTTCCAAGAGACATTGATATAAATGTATTAGCAAAGAACAGGAGGGGGAGCTGCAGTTTGATAGAGAACTCCTCTATTAGTGCAGGCTGGCACCTTCTCTGTGATTTATAGTCTCGAGAGAATTGCCTAGAGCACTGAGAGGCTAAGTGACTTGTTTAGGATCACTGAGCCAGTATGTGTGAGACTTGAACCCGTCTTTCTAGCCTCTACACCCATTCATTCAAGGCAGTGTTCGTTTTTAGGTTGTTGGACTGGAGAAGACAGAATTGGATGTTTTACTAATGTTTGTTCAAATGAGATTTTACTCTTGTAAAATTTTGCACAAAATATATAATGGTCTGGTAAATGCATTTACCTCTGGCTGATATTCTTTACACATTTCTTTGGATTGTTGACAAGCATGTTGGATAGAGTATATGGCTGTTACATTTCTAAAGTTACTATTGGGAATAAGCTGATGTCCTATTATTAGCAGATTCAAACCTATTGAAATAACTGAACACATAATTTGAGAGGAGTTAGAAGCAAATATTTGAGTTTAAGAAAGTGGGGGAATTATTCAGATCTGGTCAGTTCGAGAAGGTCTGTGGATTTGACTTCCTGCTTAAGTGATGAATAGAAAGCATGGTGAAACAAAACATCTTATCAGCATATTTATGGAAGAGAGCATCTCCTGACACCAGGTATCTATAGATAGTTTCTTTAATTTGCTTTCTCTTTGTATATAGAACAGAAACTGATAATCTCAGTGTAAGGAATAATGAATGAACTTATTTCTTAGTTGGACTTCTGCTTCTTCAAGTAAATGCTGAACTTCTTAAAGTAAAACCTTAACAAGGAAGGACTATTATTAACATTAATGACATTCAACATATGTCAGTGTCTTAAAGGAACCTTTGATATATATTTAATGTTCCGGTGGTCTCTACAGTAGAGAAGTAATGTCACCTACCCACACCTTCCTTTATGGTATTCAAACTTCATTTTGGCACTTGTGTAGTTTAGTACACTAGACTGAGTATGTGCCCCATATGAGAAATAATTAGGAAGGGCCTGTTCCAGATAGCAGAAAAAAACATAGTTATTCTGAATGCCGTTATTGAGACTGGTGCCAACAGCTTTCCTTAGGATCACAGATTTAAAGCCAGAGGTTAACAATTCTCTGCATTCAAATCCAGATCTAGTAAATAGTATCCAACAGCTAAGTAATAATTAATTTAGTCCAAATAGGACTTACATTTAAAGTCTCTAATTTCAAAGCCCAGGCAGGGAACAGTGCTTTAGACCTAATATATGCCCAGTGAATATTTGTTGATTTGATTTTGGTTTAATGTTTGAACTCAAATCTAGTGCTAAGTAATAATCAACTGGACTTTAGTAAGTGCTTATTATATGCAAGGCACTAGGGTACAAAGATGGTCACTGCCTTCAATGACCTTGTATTCTGTACTGAAACTATGCTTTGTATCTATTATTCTTGAAATAAGGAGTATAACTACATTCAACAAGTAGTTATCAAGATCCTATTATTATGTGCAGTCATACATAGGACTATAGACTAATAAATGGAAAGGACTTTAGCAGTAATCAAATCCAACACCTTTGTTTTACAGATGAGGAAACTGAGCTCCACTTAGGCTAAGCGATTGTATAGCGTTACACAACTAGTAAACCTCTGAAATACAATTTGAACCCAGAACTTTCAATTACAAATCCATGCTGCCTATTTTCTATAATACTTATTCAGGAAAACTAGTTAAAATTTTAGTTTTTAAAACTTCATTTTCCAGAAAAAAATATTTTAAAATGAAGCTCTACAAAGGCCTTTTATATTAATTTAGTTTCGTATATAATACTGGATACTGTAATTATAGCATTATACCCAACAAATGGCAAGTTCTTTACTTTTTTTTAAAGCTTGTTGGTTTGGATGGCAAGCCTACCTAAGCTGTGAGGCACTTAGCAGCAATAGGGTGACAACAAGGTGTAGTTTTTGGGTCAAAGCAACTCATGAAGACTGCCTATGCATAGAAGGTATGTGTTGGATGGGAGGAATATTCATATAAAATCTCAATGCCTTGGAATTTTGAAGTAATTTAGTGGCATGTTGTACACTTTTAAGGGTTTTAACTGATTTTTTTTTTGGTGGGTCATTAAAAAGTAAAAATAGTTTGCTATTCGGGGTTAAGGCATAGACTGTACCATCCTCTATACAGCTAGTTTAAAGTAATGAAAAAAATAAAGATCTAAGTTATCAGCTTTAGCTCTTCCTCATCTACAGTTATGTGATCAATTTTCTTAATATGTTTGAATATGTACTAATCATAGTGTCACAGTTTCTACAGAGTAGGTGGTATGATTAATACTATTTATTAAAGAACATTTTACTTTGTCTTCTAAAAATTTCTTTCATTTTAGTCTTATACATTTTTGGAGTGTGAAGGAGGAGTTGGGAAATGAATATTTTTCATTTTTTATTTTTCTTGCATAAGCTTATATTTGTGATAACAAAGATGGATTTCGGATATAAGTAATACGAAAGTTAAATAGTTGTCTGTAAATTCACTGGATATACGTTTGTTATTGTGGCATTTTTTGTTCCATTCAGTGATTCTAAATTTTTTGAAGTTACAATAGTCTATTACTATCAGTTTGATTTTATGATTTCCATTTCCCCTAGTCCTGACTTCTGCAAAATATTGTCTCATAAACAGTAAAACAACTTTTATGATGATGGTATTGATGGATGGGACTAAATCCCAAATTATAGGCTAGCTATATTATATCAGAGTTTTACTTTAAATAAAGGACCTTACTTAAGAGGTATCAGCCATTAATCTGTGGTTATGTAGCAAAGGTGAGGGATAAACAGATGGATAGCCTTAGTGCTACAGTGATCCCTACAAAATATTATAAGAACTACAGGGCTTCGCACCTTGTTAGATAGGTTCATTGGAGAACTTTATGAAAGAACATTGTCTCTTTGCAGCTTTTGCTGCTTATTATTCAGCTTCTTCCAGATGCTTTCACCTCCTTTGGCTTCTTTGAAGCTTTCTTCCCCCAGTTCTCCTCCTTACCTGTCCGACTTATTCTTTTCTATCTCCTTTGTTTCCCATCTCCTACGCCCTGAGTGTGGTTGGGGTCCCAGGTTCTATTTTGGGGTCTCTTCTCTTTCTCTCTCTGCTTTCTTAGAGCTCTCATTAACTCCTAGGAGTTCAAGTATCATCTCTATGTAGATTACTCTCCTATCTATATATGCCTTAGTCATTCACTTGAAGTTTAATCCCATATCAGCTCTTTACAGGCCATCTCCTGAACGTCCTATAGAGACAGTTCTGTCTGAAAGAGAATTACCTTCTTTATTTTTTAAAATTCTGAATCTAACAAACCAAATGAAAATGAGCATTTTCTCTTATGTAGAACAAGTCTCATATCTACAACTCGCTTTTCTTTTTAATCATATAATAAATTCAACATGCAGCTTTCAAAACTGTTCTGATGGCCTTTGATTCTTTTTGGCTCTTTTTTCCAAACCAGAATTTTCTTACACTTCTCGATTTTTTTTGAAAGTATCTTTATCCTTCCAGTCATCAGGTTCTTAATTTTAGACCTATCAATGTCTTTTCTCTCCCCCTTGCCCACGTAAGTTGTCAGACACCGTTGATCTTACCTCTACAGTAATTTTTTTTTAATTATTCCCTTTTCTCCACTCTCACAGCACCACAGTAATTCAGGTCCTCATTACTTCTCATCTGTAGTACTGAAACAGTCTCTTAATTGGTCCCCTGCTTCTAGGCTTTTCCCCCTCTAATCCATCTTCCACAGGCCTGCTCAACTAATTTTCCTAAACCATGGGGAGAAGAGGTCTGGCCAAGTAATTCCTACTCAAAAACTTTCAATGTCTTTCAGTTGCCTATATTATAAACTAGCACTGCCTTTCCTGAGCATTTAAGACTCTCCACAATCTGGTTCTTAGCTATCTTTCTTCTGTTTTTTTTCATATTAATCGCCTATATTTCAGCTAGATTGTACTAGTAGCTGTACCCCGCAGACATGGTAATCTATTTCTTGCCTCCATGGATTACTGAAGTCAGTCCCCATGGCTGAAATGTAATCTTTCATCTTCACATCCCAGAATCCTTCTCTTCCTTTAAGGCTCAGCTATAGCATCAATTCTTCAATAAAATGTTTCTGGGTCCCTTTAGTTAGTGTATTCTGCCTTTTAAGTTATTCTTGATGTGTATGTTATTTGTGTATTTTTTTTTCTGCCTCCAACTAGGCAGTATAGTGTATAGAGTGCTTAGTTTGAAGTCAAGAAGTCCTGAGTTCAAATTTGTCCTCATACACATAACATGTGACCCTGAGCAAGTCCACTAAATCTTTGTCTGCCTCAGAATACTTGCACCTACTTCCCAGAGCTGTTGTGACAATCAAATGAGATAATATTGGTAAAGCACTTAGCATAGTGCCTGGCACATAGTAGGTGCTTAATAAGTGCTTGTTCTTCTCATCTCCCTTTAACCCTGATGGAATGTAGTTTCCTTAATGATAGAGAACTTTTTTGACTTTGTGGTCCTGGGGCTTTGCATATGATAGGCCCTTAATAAATGTAAGTAAATTGAATTAAATTGAGAAATGTTTCACTGGATTAGAAGGCATGCATAGATTATTGTCTGTCCATTGGAGAGACTGTTTATATCAAGAGATATAAGAGACTGTTTATATCAAGAAATCACAAAATTGAAGTGACTCATGCTAATAGTAATATTAATAATGTTAATGATGCTATCATTAATTCAATTACAAAATGCTTTCCTCACAACAACAATCCTGCAAGGTTGGCAGTGTAAGTAAAATTATTAGCATTTTACAGATGTGGAAATTGAGGGTCAGAAATTAAGCAGCTTATCCAGTATTACTCAACTAGTAAATATTTTAAGTAGAAGGAAGTATTATAGAAGAATACTGGTATGTGATCATGGATCTCTTCTTATCCCAAGTTCATAGTCCTTTCCACATTGACTCTTTAAATCCTTTAAATATTTTTTAAAAAATTAAATTAGTTTGGCTTTGAGAATTTTTCGTGAATATCTAAAGCCCCTTACCCTTTCCATTGAATAACTGGTGATACCACAGAACCCTGTTACCAAACCATTTTTGAGAATCATGCCTCCTACGATGACCACACACACACACACACACACACTGTAGCTCACACTAGGAATTTTTTCATAGGATGTGCCACATTTGAGGTAAAGGAGGCTTTATGACCTACTGAAATTCTGGATCACTGTTCAGCATACTGTTATGCAGGTAGATTAATGAATGGCTGGTTAAATTTAGGAGACTATAGGCATTATTTGTTTCATATAATAGGTGAGTTGTTAAAATTTTGCTATAAATCAAATCATGTTTTAATTGTAACTAGAAAGCTTTTTATTTAAAGAAGTCTCATCACAGGTAGAAATAAAAGGGGTCTGCTTAGCATGAGATATATCTCAAAAAGATGTGTGTTTATCAGAAAATTTTTGGCCTTAAAGTCTGAAGTGCATAGTAAATCACCTGGTTGTTATGTGACTGCTGCTTCATACAGTGCCCCAGTGCCCCGCATATAGTAGACTCTTTTTAAAATGTTTGCTAGGTGGTGGTTTTTGTTGCTTTGGGGGGGCGAGGTTTTGTATTGTTTTGTGAAATCTCATTATTCTTAATGTTTGGTTAATTATGATTAACATGAAAACAGGTACATGGATTTTATGTAAATTTAGACTGCTGAGAAGCAGCTTTGTGTACAGTGGAACAAACATTCTCTCTACAAGGACCCAGGGCAATTTTTGTAACCTTTCTGGGCCTCAGTTTTCTCATACGTAAAATGAGGGTATGTTGAACACAGCATCCTTCAGGGTTCCTTCCAGCTCTAAATCTATTGAAATTATGTTTCCATTGTGGGAGAGCTTTGAAGGAATGGGATCAATAGTATATTTCTGTAACATAATGTTACTCACAGTGTTGCATACCAATCTAGTTAAATATACTGATTAAAAAGAAAAAAAACAAACTTTGTGTTACTTGTGTAACTGTCAATCAAGTTGATAAGTAATTATTATTATTTTTAAAACATTTGATTTTTATTTTTTCTCAATTACATGTAAACAAAATTTTAAATATTGGTTTTAAAAAGTTTGAGTTCCAAATTCTCCCCTTCTCTTCCTTCCCTCCCCCCTTCCTGAAAGATACAGATTGTGCAGACTTAAAAAAAACAAGAATAACAAGGAAAGTTTAAAAAAAATGTGTGCTTCGCACTCTATCAGTTCTTTCTCTGAAGGTAGGTAGAATTTTTTATCGTAAGTCAACAAGTAATTATTAAATACCTATTATATGCAAGAAACTGCACTCTCATAACTTTTCAAGTGGAATATTGAAGTGGTAATTTGAAATTGGCATTTTGATATAACATTGCACTTTTAATACCCTGGATAATTAGAATATTAGTATTTATTGGATAGCATAAGGAAATTAATTTTGGTTACAAATCTTAAAATTCATGTTGAATTTTTAATTCCGTGGTTAAGCTGTTGAGATTCAAGCACTCCTGAAAAAATATGCAAAATTTATAATAAAATTCAAATTTCATAGCTAATTAAGAAATAGTATAAGAACTTGATTAGACTTTTACTGTATTTTCGTTGTTATGTCTTACAGGATTACAAAGCCATTAACTTTTGCTGACTGTGTTGGGGATGAACTTCCTTTAGGATGGGAAACTGTTTATGATCAACAAATTGGAATCTATTACATGGACCACATAAATCGTGAGTAGAGTGATGTGGCTTATATTTGTATTTTGTTTATTTTTGCCAAGAAGCATAGCACTTAATAAGAGTGAAAGAATGTGAAGTTTTTGTGAGGTTTTACATGAACAAATCAATCAATATTTCCCAATACAGCTATCATTGGAAAGGAAAACAGTCTGAAGTCTTTTCATATTGCTGAACTCATTATAGCACAAAAGCAATATACCAATTATATTGTGCTTTTTTTTGCTAAGGATGGAATGTAATGTTTCATAAAAGACTCCAACTTCATTTTAATATCTTCATATAAGGATTAAATTTGCCCCCTAGTCTGGAAACTGAAACATTCTTATAGTGAGATGATGGTTTATTGCAAATGTCACTTAAAAGTTCTTGGAATAATGCTTAATTGTTCACGTTAGCTTTTCTTTGCCTAGTAGTAATTTTATTTTAACTTGTAGCACCAAAAGGCTACATATTCTTTGTGCAGGGGACAAATATAGAAAGATATCCCTAACTCTTTGAATTCTGTTATTTTCCCCCTGGAAACCTGGATTAAATCATTGCTATCTTTGCTGTTGAAAGAGCATGATAATTGACTATCCGACATCTCCATTTGAAATCCCCCTGATTTCCCAGATCACAACTCCCTTCACTCTCCTCTGTTCCCCTCTATTTGTTTTATCCCCCATTAGAATTTGAGTCCATTGAGGGCAGAGTCTATTCCTTCAGTCTTGTGTCCCAGAACCAAGTATAGTGCCAGCAATAGTAGATGCCCAATAAATACTTGCTCATCCATTTAGTAATTCAACTTGTCCAAAAAGACTCCAACTAAAAAGTTACTGTTGGCTGTTTTGACTATTTAGGATCCTTTATTAAACCATTTAGTGACTTTACTTTTCTGTGTGAGCTGTGAAGTGCTCACTTGACTTTCAGCCTAATGCAGCACTTAGCCGGCACCACTGCTTATTCTGTCCACCAGTTCCACATGGGTTCCACATCCTATTCACCCAACTTTTTTTTACATCTTATAGTAATGTAAGTAAAGAGGCTGATTATGTGGTCTTGCCATGGCTCTGCATTCTTTCATTTTTTTTCCATTGATTTTATTCATTCAACAAATATTTTCATGGAATTTCAGAACTGGAAGGTGTCTTGGGGCATGGCTTGCATGTATGCCAGTCTATAACTGAACAGAAATTCCCCTGGCAATATCCCTGTCAGGGATGGTTGTCAGCCCTCTTCCCAAAGATTCCCATTGATGCAAATTTACTGCTCACTATAGCAGCCCATTGCATTTTATACCACTTCAAACTTTTTTTTCCTTTTGTCAAGCTGAAATCTGCTACTCTGCAAATTTTGACCCATTGTTTTTAGTTCATAGGCCATAGGATCATATATTTGGAGATCATCTAAGTCCAACCCCCTCATTTACAGATAAAGAAACTGGTGATACTCTGAGATCACACAGGGTAATAAATGGCACAGCTGAGATTTGAACCCAGGTCCTCTAACTTCAAATTCTAGGATCCTTCCATCGTAACACACTATCTCCAGTTTTGCCATATTTGACAAAGAACAGTAAGTGTAATCCATCTTCCTTGTGAAAGCTCTTGAAATACTTGACACTTACTCATTGTAAATCTTCTCCTAGCTAATCCTTGTGCTCTGACCATTCTGCTAAGCTTCCACTGAATGTACTCAGTTGTATTAATGCCCTATGTAAAATATGAGGTACAAAATTGAATACAGTATTCCAGAATCGATTTGACCATGAAATTACAATGGAACCACCAGTTTTCGTATTCTAAAATTTTGATGTGATAATTACATGGCACTTCAGTTATCATGTGTTGTTTGTTATATGACAGGAACTATAGGAAGATAAGACATAATCCCAGAATTTCGGGAGTTTTTAATCTAACAATGATATAAATAATGACTGAGGCATACTTTTCTAGCAGCCTGTCTTTAGCTTTTCAGGCTCAGAATTTCAATTTCCTACATTCACCAATTTGAACAGGCTCTGGGATCCAATTCAATATAATCAGATTCACATAGTAGTCATTTTATTAATTTGCAGTGGAAGCTATGTCTGGCATGCCAGCCAGACAATAAACATTTATTAAGCACTTACTATGTGATAGACATTGTGCTAGGTGCTGGGGATAAGAAAAAGTCAAAAAAACCAGTGCCTGCCCTCAAAGAACACACAATCCAATGAAGGGGGACAACAAACAAATAAATGTGTGCAAACAAGTTGTAATCAGATGAATAGGAAATAATTCAGTGAAAGGAGGCACTAGAATTAAGAAGTAAACAATTAAAAAAGGTTTCCTGTGGAAGATGGGATGTTATTTGGAGCATAAAGGAAGCCAGAGAAAGCAGTAGGTTGAAATGATGAAGGAGAGCACGCCAGGCATAGGGAACAGCCAGAGAAAATGCCTAAGGCCAAGAGATGGAATGTCTTGTTGTGGAACAGCAAGGAGGTCAATATCAATGGACTGAAGAGTACTTGGCAAGGAATAAAGCATAAGAAAACTGGAATGATAGGAAAGTGCTAGCTTACGAAGGACTTTGAAGGAGCTCAGTAGATACAGCTTGACAATAGATTATAGAGAGAATAATCTGGTGGAAGAAATGGGATGGAATGGGATTACACAGACAAGTGGAGGAGTCATGCTTGGTATGGAGAAAGACCACTTCATGTGAGATGAGGTCGGAGGAGATCATAGGAGGAGGCAAATGAGTGATATGCGAGGTAGCTAGGTGGCACAGTGAGTAGAGCACCTGCCCTGGAGTCAGGAGGACCTGAGTTCAATCCTGTCTCAGACACTTGACACACTTACTAGCTGTGTGACCTTGGGCAAGTCACTTAACCCCTTAACCCCAATTGCCCTGCCTTCCCCCCTCCAAAAAACAAACAAACAAAGCAAATGAGTGATATGAGATAAGCAAGAAAGAAGAGGAAACTCATGGTGACTGAGGAGGAGGAGAGGAAGAGGAGAGAAGAGAGAGTTCTTGGCAAATGGCCTCAATATTTTCTATAAAATATAAGACAAGATTCTCAGCTGAGAGAGTAGGGGCAGAAGGATACCTTGGAGGCTTGAGGAGGGATGAAAAAGTTTAGGAGATGTGCTGTGGATGGTGGAATACTGAGTTGCTGAGGGTGGAAGATAGGATTGCCTAGCAGCAGTGAAGGCCCGGTTGAGGTTGTGTAACAAAAACTTGTTAATGTACCCCAATTGTGTGATTTCTCTCTACCTTCAGCAGGACTTATGTAGGTGCAGCAATTAAATTTCTCATACCAAATGTTCAGAAGTTTCAGGCTGAATGGAAGAAGAATAGTAATTTATTGACAACTATAATGATGTTACCAGGGGAAGGAGGGATAAGCATTTATATGATACCTACCTCATGGCAGGGACTGTGTTAAGCACTTGATAAATGTTTTCTCATTTAATCCTCAACAACTCTTCGAGGTAGGTGCTGTTATTATCTTCCTTTTATAGTTGAGGAAACTGAGTTAAGCATAGGTTAAGTTAACTTGCCCAGGGTCACATAGCTAGTGTCTGAGGCTGAATATGATCTTCCTGTTTCTGTGTCCAGTACTGTAGCCACTGCTCAACCTAGCTGCCCAAGATTCTCTTACTCTATGGATATAAAAATCAAAGTGATGAAGAGATCAGGCCAAGCATTTAGCCAGATTAGGTACCAGGGAACACCATTTATGCCTTAAATCAGAGAGCCTTATGAAGGAGGATAGTGGCAGAACTTACTGTATTAAGCAACCTCTGTTGGTTGGTGAGAGTGATCTAAGGATGAAGCTTGGCAGGGTTCAATTGGAGATATGATAAGTTAGCTAGAGACTCAAGAGAAGAGAAACATGTAGAGCTGAACTGGTTGATCAAGGAGTCAAGATGGGGAAAAGAAGAGGGAGAGGTTAGTGCAGAGGTGATGGCCTGGGAGAGAATTAAGAGGTGAAGGGATTAGAGGTCATGGTGTGGACTAAGAGTAGAGTTTGGTAAGGAAGGTGGAGGGAGAGGTGGAAAACCAATAGTTATAGTCAGATAAGAGGATTTCAGAATTCTTGAACATGGAGGTAGTATATTTATGAGTGATAGCAAGGTCAAGGATATGACTGTATACGTCACTGAGGTGGGGTGGAGGAATTGATCACGAGGAACTGAATGGTTAGGGTGTTTAAGAGTCGAAGTGAATGTTGAAGCCCCCTAGTAGGGGGGCAGGAACTGAAGAGGAGAGAAAAATTGTGAACCATGTGCTGAACTCACTGAGGAAGGAACACAAGTGATCTGGAGGTTTGTAGAGAACAGCTACCTGTATTTTAGTAGGATGATAAAGATGAATTACATGAATCTCAAAGGAGGAGACATTACTGGGTGTTGGAGGTAGCGAAAGAAACTGGAAGTGGCAATGGGGAACAAGGAATATTCCAACTTCCTTGCCTTGACTAATGAGTTGAGAAGAATAAGTAATGGTGCAGCCAGTACTGGAAAGGCTGGCCAGGGAGGCTATGTCACCAGGTTTCAGTAATAGCTAATAGATGGAAGAGAGTGGATTCAGGATGAAGGTAAGTTTGTTACTTATGGAACAGGCTTCCATAGGGCACAGTGAAACCAAGTGGGTGATGTTTGGTTGGAACTTTGGGGTGGGAGAGTTGAGGAGGATGGGAATGAGAAATCAGATAGAGCAAAATGAGGAATTGGGATTGGATGATGGTCTCAATATCACTGGTTCAATATCACTGGGATGTGAAGAGACTAACTGGGTGCAAGAATGATCATCATTGGGTAGAAGGCACCACTTTTCTCAGAGGAGGCAGGAGATAGGATAGGGACAAGTGCAGCATGAGACAAAAGGCATGTGGTCATATGGGAATCTCCATTCACTACTTCCCTTCCTTCCTAAGGCTGGAGATTTGGCAGCAAAGGGGTTTAGCAAGAATGAAAGTTGAACATTTATAGCTGAAAAAGGAAATCCTGTTCCCCATTGACTTTCCTCTTCCTCTTTCCTTAAGGAACAGGCACAGCAAGAGTTGGAAGACCTGAGGTCAAAGGGAAGGTTGATCCTCTTTGCTCTGGGGGTTGTTGGGAGATCAGGCTGTTAGTAGGAGGTGGGAGCTACCTTCTGCTGGCTCAGATGGAAATCAGCCCAGCCAAGTCTGGTCACCTCACTCAGGGGACACATTCAGCAGGAGATAAAAGGTCTGACTGATCTCTCCTGAGGCCGGAGATTGAGGCATGAGGCATGAGAATTGGGACCAGTCACTTTAGCAAAGAGCATTTCTTGATGGATTAAGTCCACTCAGGAGATACATTGCAGATGAAAAGATTGCCTGTTCACTTAAACAAGGAGTCAGAGAAAAAGGAAGTTAGGAGATCTTTAAGCGATATTTCTTTCAAGTTTAAATCAGCAGTTTATAGGATCGTAAATCTTGAGCTGAAATTGACCTCAGAAGACCACTTACTCCAGCTTCTGTATTTTATAGATCAGGAACCTGGAGCTGAAAGAGCCTAAGTGCCTTAAGTATGATATCATAGATATAAGTGGCAGTTCTTCCCTATGAGGGTTAAGTAGAGAAAGTGTAACTCTTCTACATGACACCCCCTTGAAATTCCTGATAATAGCTGTCATGACTCTCTTATGTTGTCCCTTCTGCAAACTTTAAGCATCTCCAATTCTTTTTACTGTGGTAAGGCATGGTCTCCACTGATTGCCTTCCTGGGTTGAGGTGTTCAGTTGTGCAGTCATTTTTCAATCATGTCTGACTCTTTGCGACCCCATTTGGGGTCTTCTTGGCAAAGATACTGGAGTGATTTGCCAGTTCCTTCTCCAGCTCATTTTACAGATGAGGAAACTGAGGCAAATACAGTTAAGCGATTTGCTCAGGGTCACAGACCTCGTAAAATCCTGATGCAGGATTTTAATTCAGGAAGATGAATCTTCCTAACTCTAGGCCCAACACCCTATCCACTGTGCCATCTAGCTGGCCTGTAGTACCTAAATGTGGTACCTGGATATCATATGTAGATGTGGTACCTAGGTGTGCCTGTCCTAATGCAGATTGAGGATAATATTGCATTTACTGGCTTCCATGTTGATCTCTTGACTCATAATGAAGTTTCAATCTGCTAAAAACCCATATTTGGTGAACTGAATTATTCTTTAGCTTGGATTCCCTCATTTTGCCCTTGTGAAGTTGATTTTTTGAGTGTATATGTATATGCATATATATATATATCTCACTTTTTTATTTTTAGCAGACCTGTGACTTATTCATTAATAGTTGACTTCCAGTGAAGCAACTCCCTTTCCCAATGCAGATTTGCAATTTTTCTAATCTGTCAGAATCTTTTCAGATCCCGAATCTGTCATACAATATCTTAGCTACATTGTAGCCTTGTGTCACTTGACTATTTCACGAGCTTGCCATCTTCGATTTCGTTGAAGTTTCTTTTATCTTGTACACAAGAATAACATAAAAGACTTCTTTTCTTTACTTTTATGTCTAAACTTAACACACACTAAATAACTGAGCATTTCCATAAATATGATAGCACAGAAGAGGACTAAACCATGAAAGACCTATATGTGGGAGACCTCGTCAATTCACTGAAATCTAAGTAAACTATATCTAGAGCATTCCCTTGATTTACTAGTGTTAACCCTGTCAAAAAAAGGAAATTATGTTAGTCTGTCATGGACTCCCAATGATGAAGCTTTTCATGACTTTTCTTTTCTAGATGTTCACAAACAGTCCCCTCAATTTAACATCTTTTAGAATTTACTAGAAATCAGTCAAGCTAATTGATTTATAGTTTGTGATTCTATGGTTCTATAACAATTTTCCTGTTCTAATTCTTCCAAAGCTCAGCTATTACATCTATTAGCTCTTTAAAAAATTATATTTTATTGAGGTATTTTGTTTTTATTTAACATACCTACTGTTCCCACTGTTTTCTCCCTCTACCCTCTCCCATATAACTATCCCTTGTAATAGTTTTTTTTAAACGAAAGAAAAAAAGTTCAGAAAAACCAATCAACATTGAAAAAAGTCCAAAACCATATGCAGTGTTCCACACCCAGGGTCCCCTACCTCTTCAGAGATGCTTGCAAAGACATATTCTCATCCCTTCTTTGGGGCCAGGCTTGGTCGTTACAATTTCATGGTTAGTTTCAATTGTTTTATTGTTCTTTCAATTTAGATTGTTGTAGTCATTGGTGTATATTGCTTTCCTGGTTCATTTTATATTAGTTCATCTAATTAGTTCATCTAAATTAGTTCATCTTTCCATGGTTCTCCATAGTCATCATAGTCATTGTTTCTTGTAACAGCATACAGTGTGTGTATTGTGTGTATGTGTATTCCATGATTTTCACGTACTGCAACTATTTAGCAATTCTGTAATAGAAGGGAATTTACTTTGTTTGTAGTTCCTTGCTTTCAGGCAAAGTGCTGATATAAAATTTTGTATATGCATGTATATCTATTTTTTTCTTTTTATCATTGACTACCTTGTAGTGGGCGCCTACTAGAGTAGAATCTCTGGATCATAGGGTGTAGAAATTTTAGCCACTTTATTCAATAAATTGTTCTTCGGAATGATTGGAAAAAATTCACAGCTTCAGTAACAATGCATTAATGGGCTTGTCTTTCTACAACCTCTCCAGCATCGACTATTAGGATCGTTTGTCATCTTTGCCAGTTTTGGAGCATGAAATGAAACCTTAATATTATCTTGATTTGTATTTTTCTTATGTTAGTGATTTGGAGCATTATTTCATATGTTGCTAATAAGTTGAAAGCTCTTCTGTTGAAAACTTACTATTCTTTCACTGCTTATCTATTAGGAAATAGCTTTTTGCTTCACACATTTATGTTAATTGTTTATATAGTCTGAAAAACATTTATCAGAGATATTTTATACAAGGATTTTTCCCCACCTCACTGCTTCGTTTGTTATCTTAGTAGCATTAATTTTGTTCATGCAAAAGCTTTTCAAATTTGTGTAATTGAAGTTATTACTGTTATCTTTTGTAATTGCTTCTGTTTGGTTTGTATTAGGTTAAGTATTTGCCCTCTGGCCATAACTGTGAAAAGTATATGATGTGGTTTTTTTTTCTAATTTTCTCATAGCATTTTGGTCTTTATTACTCAAATAATAATCAGTTTTGAATTTATAATAGCATATAGTGTAAATTTTAGTACAACTCTAATCCCTGCAGACTTTTTCTTTCTTAGATAATTTATGTCTTTTGCATATGCTGAGCATTGGATTATTGTGCTCAATTATTTCAGGTTTTTCTTATCTCATCTTTTCCATTAATCTCCTTTTCTATTTTTAACTGGTAGCAAGTGGATTTGATAGCTTATAATGTAGCTTGAGATCTAGTAGTGCTATTCTCCCTTCATTCCTTCATTTTTTATTTGTTCCTCCAAATGAAAACTTTAAAAAGTTTTGTCTAGCTTTGTCAAATATACTTTTGATATTATATTGGCATAAACCAGCCAGTTATTTAAGTTATTCTTTATTTCTTCAAGGAGTTTTTTTTTTTTTTTGGTAATTTTATCTATACAGGCATTGAATGTACATTATTAGATTAATTCCTACATATTTCATGAAATTTGTAGTTGTTTTGAATAGGACTCCTCTTTCTATTATTGGTCCTTGGATTTCATAATTGCTGTATAGGAATGTTGTTGATTGTTGATGTAAATTTATAGGTAGTAACTTTAGTGAACCTCCTAATAATTTTAACTAGTTTCTTTGATAATCCTTAGAATTTTTGAAGTAAATAATTATGGCATCAGCAAATAGTAATGGTTTTATCTCCCTTTTTTTCTGTCTTTATGCTTTTCATTTCTGTTGTCTTATTGTTCTGCTAGAGCTTCAAGAACTACATCAAATGACAGCAGAGAAAGAGGGCATCCTTGCTTTACTTCTCTATTTACTGGGAAAGCTTTAAATGTTACTGGGAAAGCCTTTTATGTTTGCCCATTGTATACTTAATGACATAATGTCTATAGTTTTATTTCTTTGCCTCATCCTTCCCAAGGCCTATATTCATCACATAAAACAAGATTTCTTTCTCAATTTTATAGTTGTTTAGTATAGGCACTAATTGTTCTTTAAAAATTTGATAGAATTCTATTATAAATTCATCTATACAGGGGATATTTTCTTTGGTAGCTCCTCTTTTACAACTAGCCCAGTTTCCTTTTTTGAGATTCATTTGTTTAAAATCTCTCTTTAGTGTTCTGTTATTTGGAGTACTTTATATTTTTGTGGATAATTCATCATTTCTTTTAAATTCTGCCTCTTTGTATACAATTATTTATATGTAGTAGCTCAGATCATGCTTTTTATTTTTTCTGGTTTGCTGTGATTATACTTAATTTTTTAATTTCATTAATTTGATGCTCCTTTTTTACCAGGTTGGCTAAAGTTTTATCAATGTTGTTAGTCATCTTTTAGTTTTACTTATCAGTTCTATAATTTTTATTGGTTTTTAATTTATCTATTTTCCTCTAATTTTCAAGATTTCCTCTTTTGTGCTTATTTGGGGTTTATTTGTTGTCTTTCTAAATTTTTCAAATGCATATTCAGTTCATTAATCCTCTCTTTTTCTATTTTCTTAATGTATGTTTTTAGGGATATAATTTTTCATCTGAGGACTGCTTTATCTGCATCCCAGAAATTTTGGTATGTTGTCTTGTCATCTCATTATGTTTCATATACTTATGAATTGTTTCTTATGATTTGTTCTTTTGGCCCTTTCAGAGGTTTTAGGATTTCATTATGAAGTCTGCATTTAGGTCTGTGTCTTTTGCTTGTGCTCCTGGAACTGATTACTATTTTTGTGTTATGTTCTGTAAAGAATTTACTTACTAATTCTGCTGTTTAAAATTTATTTTCTACTTCCCTTCACCCTAATACATGGTCTATTTTTGTAAAAGTGCTATGTGGTGAAAAGAAAAATGTGTATTCTTTGATATTCCTGTTCGGAAAATACCATAAATCTTGTAGCTCCAAGTTCTCTAATAGTTTGTTGAGTTCTTTATTTTCCCTTTTGTTTATCATTCTGTTAGATGTGTACAGTTCTGAGAGAAAAATAATAAAGTCTCCTACAGAGGCAGCTGGTGACATAGTGGATGGGCTTAGAAAAGACCAAAGTTCAAATCTGGCCTTAGAAACTTGCTGGTTGTGTGACCCTGAATAGGTTTCTTAACTTCTGTTTGCCTTAGTTTCCTCAGTTGTAAATTGGGGATAATAATAGTACCTACCTCACAGGGTTTTTGAAAGGATCAAATGACATAGTATTTGTAACAAGGGCTTAGCCCAGTGCCTGGCAGTTAGTAGGTACCATATAAGTAAATGCTTATTACATTTCCCCCCTGCTATCATTGCATTACTGTATCTTTTTGCAAGTTAGTTAATTTTTCCTTTATGAATTTAGATACTATCCTTTTTGATGCATATATGTTTAATATTGATATTGTCTATGATTCTTTTGAATATAATGTTTGTTAATATTTTGATTTTTCCTGTGCTTGGTAACATGTTTGCAAGTGTTGATTTTTTTTTTTAAAAATTCTCCTCATGCAGTCAGTTTTGTTTCAGCCTCTCATTTTGATTCTGTTCTTGTCTGCAAGATGTTTCTTGCAAGCAAGAGAGTGAGGGTGTATTTTCTCATCCATTCTTCTACATTATTGGATTGCTTAGTTCACTGACATTGAGAGTGAGATTTATTTTTAGTTTTCCTAGTGTACTTAAAAAAAGATTTTCGTTTTAATTTTCTTCCTCTTTTAAGTCAATACTTTGTCTCTACAATTAGTTTTGATTAAACTACTTTAATGTAACCTTATTTCTACAGATTCTTTCTCCTTGTCCTATTTGTGAACACTTTCTTTAGTAACAAGGCTTTAGTTATACTGTCAATTTCATTTTCTTTAATTTCATTGTCTGGTTCTTCCTCTCTTCCCTGCCCCCTTCAGTTAAGTGAGTTCAAAATCCCTTTCCTATCTTTCTCCTCCAGCTTCTTTTTTGTGTGGTGGACTTTTTTTTTTTCTGTGCCTTTTTCTAAGAATAATTATGTTACTATGTTATCTTCTTTCTCATCACTTTTTTTCTTTTCCACCTCATTCTCAGAAATATTAATTCAAAAGGGAAGTAATGCTGATAGAAGCAATACTCCATGGTTGAAATTACCCTGGGCAGCTAGTTCGCACCATGGCTATAGAGTGGCAGGCCTGGAGCCAGGAAGACTCATCTTTCTGATTTGAACTCTAGCCTCAGACACTTACTAACTGTGTAACCTTGGGCAAGTCACTTAATTCTGTTTGCCTCAATTTCCACATCTTTAAAATGAGCTGGAGAACAAAATGACAAACCACTCTAGTATCTTTGCCAAGATAACCCCAAATGGGGCCGTGAAGAGTTGAACATGACAGAAGAACAGCAACAGAGAGTGCCTTATGTAATAAATTGCACCCCCTGCTATCGTTGCATTATTGTGGTTTTTTTTTGCAAATTAGTTATTTTTTCCTTTATGAATTTAGATACTATCCCTTTTGATGCATATATGTTTAATATTGATATTGGCTCATTGTCTATGGATTCCTTTGAATATAATGTATTTTCCTTGTTTGTTAATATTTTGATTTTTCCTGTGCTTGGTAGCATGTTTGCAGGTGTCGATTTTTTTTTAAATTCCCCTGATGCAGTCAATTTTGTTTCAGCCTCTCATTTTGATTCTTTTCTTGTCTGCAAGATGTTTCTTGCAAGCAGTAGTATAGTGTGAGGGTGTATTCTATCCCTTACTCTCCCCATTATATTTCTTCCCATTTTCTATGTTATTTTATCTCTTAGTCCGATCTCTAGATGCCGGTTGCCCCTAGGAACTTGAATATTCCTTTTTGTGTGGAATGTTGTTGTCCCTCGAGGTCCATATCTCTGGCAGAAAAGGTAGTTGCTTATTGTACCAGCTCTCCTCTCCTCTCTTAGACATTCATGAGATCCCCAATTCTCATCGTGGCTATATCCCCTTTCACTATTATAGTGCATATCTCCAAATATTGCTTTCCCCTTCCTGCCCCCCACCAAGGTAAATCAGTCTCTTTTTTTCTCCCTTTTAAAATAGTGACTTTTAAACACGTAGCAATTTATTCATTATGTGTTCTTAGTCATTTGAATATCTTGTGCTTCTGGTGTTTGGGGTGACAGCTTGTTGAATATTTTGTTCACATCTGTTTCGTTTGCAAAAATACCTCAAATACCCCTCTTGTTACACACCTATATTTTTGCATTGATGATTAGGCTCGAGTTTGCAGGGTGTGCAGATCTAGCTCCTTTTCAGGAACTATTACATTCCTTTTTTTGTGGTTTCTAGTGGATGTAGAATAATATTGTATTGTTTAAATTTAATTTCTTTATATTTGGAGATTTTTCTCCTAGTCCTTTGCAGTATATGATGTTTGTCATTAGATATTTTAACAATGGTGTCATGGAATTTGAAGCATGGGGTGTTTTCTTTTTGTTCTAGAGATAATCTGTGGATTCTTTTGATTGTTGCTGTGTTTTCTGTATTCTAAAGTTTTGGAGAGTTTTCTTATATTAGTTTCTGTATTACTGTATTTTTTTAAATTTCTTCTGGAAGACCTAAAACCCTTAAGTTGTCCCTGTGCATTCCATCCTTCAGATCAATGTATTTGGTTTGGAAAATAGATCATTATTCTTTTAATATTATTATCTTTTGTTTCTTTTCTGCCAGATTTTCCTTTGCTTCAGTATTTTTGTATTCCAAATCAGTTAAACATTTTTTTCTTTTTTTTTGAGAGAAACTCCACAATGGATTCAATCTTTTTCTGATAATTGAGTTTTCTTTACTATATTGAAGCAATCACTTCTGATAAATATGTATACATTTATTCCAAATTTCTTGTCCTGTGGATTTTATTTCTCTTCTGAACCATTCTGGAATATTTTGTGTATCCATGCCACCTTGATATTCCTCAGGATTCTGTGTTTTATCAAGCATTGGTTTACTTTTTTTGTATTGTAATACTTAATATTCCTTCGTACTGTAATATGTAGTCTTTTGAGGGTTTAATACTTATCTTATTTTCCCAAGATTTTCTTTTAGGATCTTCTGTGTTGATTTATCTGCCTATGGCCTGGGTTTTTAAATGAGTTTTCTTCCTATTAAAATCTGTTGTTTCAATGTGTTTCAGCACATTTTCGTTGTATTTCCCCACTATTAACTTTCTTATTCCATTTCCCTTGCTGGTGGGTACACTCCCAAGCCTGTGCCACAAAGCTGCCACAGCATCCTCCTATTTTGAGATATTTGGGATTCACCAACCTTGTTTCCCAACTTGAGTAGCCTCACATTGGACAGGATTGGCTCTAGCTAGACTTTAGTTCCCTTCCCTTTTCTGGTTGGTCTGAATCAGAATCTGCCCCATTTTCAGGATTGAGAGAGATAAGAAAATGTGGTCCAGACTGAGTCTCTGCAGCCTTGGTGGTAGGAGACCATTCAAGGCAGAATGTAACATTTTTTCCTTCTTCCTTTTCCCCCATGTGGCTGGTAGAATTAATATCTACCACTCTGCATCAAGATGAAGGCTTGTAAGGGGGTGAAGTATACTGGTAAAATCTCTGTTGATATAGGAGACCCCAACATGGTCCCCAGGCATAAGCCCTTTTTAGGGTTTTGTTTCCCTTGCTTGGTATGTTGATGATGATGGAATAGAGGTGCCAAGTGAGTCCGTTAAGAATTCTTGTTTTCTATTAATTCATATGAATTTCATCTTGTCAGGCCTTTCTCTTTTTTTGTCTTGTGACTGCAGTTTTAATTGCCCCTCATTTGTTGCACAATTCCTCTTTGGTTTTTTGAGAGTAGAGACTGAGGAAAATGTCTAATTTGCTATCTTGTTGGTCCCCTGACCTGGAAATATGTTAGTTCTTTGAATACCCTGGAAAGCTGTTTGTTAGGATCTGGTGAGTTTAACTCACATGTACTATCTTTGCTTCTCTTGGGTATCAACTCATTAAGGATTCTCTCCCCTCCTCCCCACTTATTCTTCTAAATTCAAAAATCCTTCCTAATAACTGAAAGAAGTAAAATAAGATTTGAGTAGTTCTGCCTTCTCTCCTATCTATCTTAAGCAATGATCCAATTCCTTCTTTTATCCTTCTTTGTTCCTCCAGTGCAGCTTTTGTTGTTGTTGTTCTTAGCTCTCTATGCCAGTTTCAGCTCATGCTGAACTTGAGTGCTTCACATGTTATTCTTTTCTTTAAGTTTTATTATTTTTTACATACTTTCCACTTCTTTCCTCTTTTAAAAAGAAAAAGAAAAAAAGTTAAGTCAAACCAGAACATTGACCATGTCTGACAATGTGTATCTTATTCCATCCTTATAGACCATCACGCCTGTGCTTGAGATGAAAAAGGTCTGTTTTACTATAAAGCCTCTGAATCCTGGAACCCTTCTTATAAGACCATGTCATGCATGTGTATACATTCTCTTTATTATCTCTTCTTCTACAAATATCTTTTAAAAGCCTAACTTGATTCTGATTCTTTCCCTGAGCATTTACGTTGTTCTCTTTGTAAAACTTCTCCCTTCTCTTCTTTTAGACTTGTTTCTTTCTTCACAATTTCATTTTTGAGAATTTTTTATCCTTTTTGGCTGATTTCCTCTGCAGAGTTTTTATCTCTGTGATGCTATGAATCTTTTAAAATCAGACCTTCCAAAATCTTGATTACACATTAACTGTGATAGACTTTCCCCCATTCTTTCATGAATTCTAATGTCGAGTGATCTCTTTCTCCTACAATTTAAGCAAAGTGATTTTCTGCTTTGGCTTTGTTCAAAACTATATCTCATTCTGTACCTTCATTCCATCTCCTCTCAGGAGCTGTGGAGTATTTTTCATCATCAGTTCTTTGGAATTGTGTCATTTCATTGAAAATAGCAATAATTATTTTATGCTGTCAGGGAAGGCATCTTGGCAAGGGTAGCATTTGAGTAGAATGAGTAGGATTTTGAGAGGTAAGGATAGTGACAAAAGGACATTCCAGGAAGAGGGATGAGTTCAGTAAGTGACAGATTTGGAGAAATATAGTGCTTATTTAAGGAATATCAAAACAATCTATTTTGGTAAGAGCAATTATGTTCCTGTTTGGCAATAGTGAAAAACAAAGCTGGGTTGGTAAGTTAGTACTATATCATGAACAGCTTAAAATTGTGAGCTTAAATTTATGTCCTAAGCAGTAGGGAGCTATTAAAAAATTTTCAACTGGGGAGAAATCTTATAAGAATGGTGCTTTTAGAAGTTTACTCTGGCTATGGATTGTAGGATGGATTAGGACAGGAAGAACCTGGAGTCAGGAAGACTACTGAAGTAATATAGCATGACCTAGGATTCTGGCAGTAAGAATGGAAATCTTACTTTGAGCTCCTTCCTTAAATCTTTTCTCATTGAAGTGGAGGGAGTGATAGAATGTGATCTGATATTAATAATTAACGAACAAAATCCAGCTGTGAAAGAAGATTAAGGTCTGTTAATCTGACTATGAAAGAAGGAAAAGATCCCATTTATAGAAGTTGATAGTGGGTATTTGTTGGTTAGCTCTTCATTAAAATATAAACTCTTATTTATAATATTGAGCGTCTTCTCAGAAATTCTGGGAAGCGTCATTGCCATCTGCGGGTATTCAGTGAAGCGATATCAATGATAAAGATACTGTGTGAGAAAAGTGACTGAATGAAACAGAAAAGATTCTTTTAAAATGCTTTGTTTATGTGGCTTTTCACCCCCATGATGGGCCTTTTATAGATTGCATGGACTTAACATGTTTTCATATGGAATTTAAATTGGCAATATTCCCCAACCATGGCATTCTTAGCTAAGGTTACATAATAGAAAAATCATCCAGGCTTTAGATTTTTTATGTGGAGAATCTAAACACAGTGATTATTTTATTTTATATCATGGTAAAACTTTGTTTCCAGTACCTACTTAACTGCATCTTTATTATCATCCAGAAAGGTCTTACTGTTCTCTAACTAATTCTCCTTTCTCTTTTAGAACTTACCCAGATTGAGGATCCAAGAGAACAATGGAGGAGAGAACAGGAACGGATGTTGAAGGAATATCTGATTGTAGCCCAGGAGGCTCTCAATGCCAAAAAAGAGATCTACCAAATTAAGCAGCAGCGTTTTGAGCTAGCCCAAGAGGAATACCAGCAGCTGCACAAGATGTGTGAAGATGACAGCCGCTCCTATGCTAGCTGTGAGTTTACGTACTTCCTCTCGGGGAAACACCTTGCTCTAAAGGTTCTCTCTCTAACAAATCGTCACCAAGAGGATTCCAAGCTAAAGAGCTTAGGTTCCACTTGAGCTAGATAATCTCTAGGATTTTTATTTCATTCCTGAAAGGCAACAGAATGGCTCTTTCATCTATCATTATGCATTAGACCCAAACTGTTATATAATTGATGTTGATAACAATCTGTCTTGAGTAGCTGGGCCTGTGTACTCAAAAGTGAGGATTTCATAGTTAAGTTTCCATGGTTATATAATTCTATGGGCTTATCTCCCCACCCCCGACTTTGCGGGGGAGGACAGAGTTTGTTAATCTTGGAGGTTGAGAGAAAGATAGGATTCTTCATATGTACAAAGCATCTTCCTTCAACACTTCAGATAGAGTTAGAATGTGCTTTGGGGAATACGGCAATAATAGCAACAAATGGAATTTATGTAGTGGTTTACACATATTTTATCAGGAGAAGCTCATAATAATGAGGCAGGTACTATACAGGTGAAAAAATTGAAATGCAATGATTTGCCTGTGGACACATGGCTAGTATCAGAAGTAGGATTTTGAGTGTGAGTCTTTTCTACCTCCAATTTCAGTACTCTTTGCATTGTGCCACATTGCTTCTAATAGTCATCTGAAGAAGAAGAGTACAATAACCCCAAATATGTGGGGATCTTTTTCTGTCTCTGACAGAGAAATAGTATACCCAGAAATCTTTAAGCAAAGTGCTCTAGTTTATTCAGAGACCTTGAGACTACTCTGATTGCTTATTTAGCAGACTTTCAGATAAGCAAGTAACTGTGACCAGAAATCTGATTATGCCACTTTCAGAGACAAAGGCATTTTGGACTTGGTCAGTGAAATCCACAGTGCCTTAAGCCATTCTCAGTAAAATAATCCTCATACAGAATAAGTAGTCACTTTACCATATACAACTTTGAAAGACTCTACTGAATATTTCATACTACCATGGTAACAAGATTGGGATTGTCCTGATGACTAATAAGCCTGTGTGATGATAATAGCATTTATATAGCACTTTGTATTTCGCAATGCACTTTAAAAATATAATCTCATTTTATCTTCACAACACCCTTGGGAGTTAGGTGCTTTAAGTGACTTGCCCAGGGAGGCCACAAAGATAATAAGTGTCTCAAGCAGGATTTGAACTCAGGCCTTCTTGATTCCAGGTGTAGTGCTCTGTCTACTGTGCCATCTGTGTGAGGAGCTCATATTTGGGCTATTTTATTTCACTAAAACAGGAAAACAGAGGCATAGAGTAACATGTTTATGGTGCTAGCTACCAGTTTGCCAGATAAAACACAGTTACATCCAAATCTGTAATTTTGGCATCAGGAGAATTCCCAGTATGGCAGATTGCAACCCATCTATGATGCAATAGAAAATCTTAAGAAATTGCCTGGGAAACACACAGAAATTTAGTTATTTACCCAGAGTCACAAAGCTAGTAAATGTTTGGCATGAAATATAAACCCATGTCTTCATGCATCCAAGCTTGGCAATCGAGCCACTGTGCCATATTGCCTGTTTGGCCATCATTACAACTTTAAATTTTAGGGAGCTTAACCTAGTTTCATCCTACAATATCTGTTACTTGCTTCATTTGGTCTGCTATGTTACTGTTGCTTTGACTGAGGTTGCCATGCATGTTATGGGGAAGTCCATGGCTCCAATCTTCCCACTGTGAGGGGAATTATATGTCTACGACCTATTTCATGAAGCATTATTCTTCCTTGGGAAAATAGAGGATGGTTAGAACATTATGGTTTGTTCCCCTGAAGTAGACCATATACCTTATTCTTCATGGATTAATTAATTAATAATAGGCACCATCTTGGATCAGCTAAATTGGCTACATCAGCTCAGTGTTAGTCTTAGGAAGCTGATTGTTTTCTCTTCATTGAACTTGAAAGACAAAGGAGCCACTGTTTCAAACTTACACTTAGTCTAAATTTTGTTCTTTTCCATGCATCCAAGATCTTATGAAATGCTGCTGAAGCCTTCAGAGAGTCTGCTACTAAGACTCAGTGAATACATTTCATTATGCATGACAAAGTCCAGTTTAATCAGGTCCTTTCAAATGCTACCAAGATCACTTTGCCAAAAATACTTTTGTAGCAGCAAATGGAAAGACTTGACAAGAAGATGACAGTGTCTTTCTTGCACATAGAAGGTGTTCCATAAGTGTTAACTGAATTGAATAATTAAATTGAACAAAATCAGCCAAGTTAAGGAATTACTGAAGAATACTGGAGGGTTCTATGTTGGCTGATTGCTTGAACAAACCTTTATTGAATACATACTATATTCAATGTATTAGGTAGATCCTTGGAGATATAAAGATTATTTAAGCATAGCCCTTGCCCTAAAGGAAATTATAATAATAGTACCAATTCAAATCACTATAGCGCTTTGAGGTTCAAAAATTGCTTTCCTCACAACATCCCTGAGTTTGGTATTTTTAGTAGTGTTTAGAGGAGTATTATTATCCTTATTTCAATTAATCAGTCAGTAAGCATTTAGTAATTGTTTAATATGTGCTGGGCATTGGAACTTCAAATATAAGATAGTCTTTATTCTTAAGAAGCTTACGTTCTACTAGGAGTAGTCAACATGTTCATAGATAAGTAAACCAGTATATATACAGAGTAAATATACAGTGATTTGGAGGTGGGGCACCAGCAGCTAGAGAATCAAGAAAGGTCTGTTGTAGGAAGGAAACCAGGGATTCCACAAGGTAGAGGTAAGAAGAAAGAACATGTCCAGTCATGGTATCTAGTCTATGTAATGTGTAATTGTCCTTAAAATTGGATTCACCTCGCTAAGAACCTTGAATATTAACCAGAGGAATTTGTATTTTACTCTAAAGGCAGTGAGGAGCCACTAAAGATTTTTAGAAATATCAATTTGGCAATTCTGTGGATGATATCTAGTAGAGGGGAGAGAATGAAAATAGGAAAACACCTAGTAGGTAGGTCTTGAAGTATCTTGCTTGGAGAATCACCATCCAAAGACTTGGTCATCATCACCATAAACCCCTACACTCACTTAGATCAGCTCACTAAACTATCCTTACTGGTATTCAGGAACAATTAAGAGGCTATCTCGATGGTCATGGGGAGAGGTGATAAAGGCCTGAATGAAGGTGGTTGTGGTATGAAAGGAGGTAATGGATTGGAGGATTGCTTTACAGATAATAAGACTGTAGAAACTGAGACTGAGAGAGGTTCAATCCTTTGCCCATGATCACACTGTGTGGGTCAGAAGACCACTGATTCAAGTAAAAAAAAAAAGAGGTTTCTCAAGTTAGGAAAAACAGAAGCTTTATTTGATCAAATCTTGCAAGAATTGAGCATCTCTCTCACTACCAGGGCAGACTAGCAGTGGTGAGGCAGAGAAGGCAAGCAGGGGAGATATATACCCTTGTACAAACAATTCTAATAAATCTCACCCCTAGAGGCTGGACCCCCCGTTCCCATTGGCAGGAGACAAGTGGCCTCATAATCTAACCAGGAATAAAGTTACAGGATTACCTTATAGGGGGAAATAGGTGAGGGGAGGAGGAGAGGGGAATACCATCTGATTTCCCCAAAATCATGTGATTTACAGGAAAATGAAACTTGGGCCTGGTGAGGTTCACATCCTAACTAAATTTTTAGGTACCGTCTCTATTTTGAATATTGCCTTGCCTGAGTTATTCATAGGGAAGCTTTCACAATCTTGTATTCCACTCACAGCTGAGGTGACATCTATAAATCTAAAGAGGGAGGGGGAGAAAGACATTCCTAAAGGCTAAATAATCAGATTCCCACAGACTCAGATTCATACCACTTCCCTTTTCTCTAAATATTGATTCTCAAACATTTTAGATGTAAATACATATATATGTGTATATATATATGTGTGTGTGTGTATATATATATATATATGTATGTATATATCTGCCTTGTGACCCTTCACATTTTATTCTCTCACTACCTCATGCAACGCAGTTATTCAGTGTCTGAGGTAGGTTTCAAGCTTAGATTTCCTGATTCTGAAGCTATTAAACCATGCTGACTTTTCTCCTCTGATCTTTATTTAAAACTTTAAGGTTAACAAAATGTTTTTCAAACATGGAATCCTCAAAACAGCCCTGTGACATAGCTACTAAAAGGTATTGTCATCCCCATTTTATAGATGAGAACTATTTTTAATACAAAGTATTAAATGTAGTAATATGTGCAGAACATTCTAAATGTCTACATCTGGTTCCAATATTGGTAGTTTAGTGGGTTGAAATGGGTAGAAGTTGGGGGTGATGATGATGATGAACAAACTATTAAGGAGTTTTGAGGGAGATATTATGGAAATTAAGCAGTAGTAATTCACTTAAGCTCCTTTTCTATGGGTGAAGGAATATAATAGCCACAGTGAAAGGTAGAAGAGATAGAGGCCACAAAGTTGGTTCATGGGTCTGGGGGAAGATGAACTGTAGGGAACTAGTTTATGCTTCACTAGGTTTTATGCTACTGAGAATGTAATGCAAATAGAAAATTGTATGTCATAAATGCATTCCTTTCTGAGCCTCAAAGGAATCTGTCTATCCAAAGAAAAGTTCAGGATGATACTTCTGAAATGACAGGTGGTTTCTGATAGAGGAAGCAGACCAACTCTGGTGTTTCCATGGAACACCCTGTCAACACTACTGTTGGTTTACACCCCAGACACCTAAAGTATCTGGATTTTTTAGGGGAGGGGTTCCCATTTTTATATGTTGCCTTCTGAACTGGACTGAGTGTGTGCGTGTGTATGTGTGTGTGTGTGTGTTGTTGTTGTTGTTGTACTGTTTGGTCTTGTTATCCTAAAGGGCTAACAATGCCAGGGACAATTGGCAGGAGCATGAGTACATATGTGCCTTTTCCCTGAACAGTTTGCTTATTGATACTATGAAAGGAATCTAGGAACTAGTCCAAGTTCTTAGCAAGTTGTTGTCTGTCATTGGAGTTTAGATTGAGCTATTTAACCTTCACTGTGAGAACTGTGCTAAGATAGGGCTAAATAAGGATTTCCTACTGTGTGACAAGATCCAGAATAGTAGACCTGCCGGCAAGATCCTTTGAGATCTAACAGATGTGCATCCTTAAACTGCCAGGCCTTAGTTGATATTAATGTGTTTGTAGTAATACAAATCAATGCGACAAATATTTGTCCATTGTCTGAGTTGTGTACTATTCTAGGCACTGGAGATACAAAGATAAAAAGGAAAACTATTTTCCTTCAAGAAGCTTACATTTTGCTGGAGTGGAGTGGGAGGGATACCCTGTACACAAATGAATAAAAACAAAAAAATTTAAAGTAAATAAAAGTAATTTAGGGGGTTATGGAAAGCATGCTATCCATTGCATCTGGAAATCTCTTGTATAGAAGATAGCACTTGAGCTAAGCCTTGAAGGGAGTTTTTGTTTCTAAAAGACAGAGGTATGAAAGAAGAGCCTTCTAGGCTTGGGAGACTTATGGCCTGTGCAAAGTAATGGGAAGCCAAATTAGGGGCCTTTAGGCATCCTAGAAAATGTTTTACAGGCAGAAAACTGAAGAAGGTACCTTGACCTGGTGAATACTTATACACAAAACAAGATCTGGACTCAGTATATATGCACACATGTGTACGTGTGTGTGCATGTGTGTGTGTGTATACGTACATACACGCACCCAACACACACACACACACACAGTGTTGCAAATGCTCTGTAGTTTATAGTCTTAAGAGACTTTCCCAGGGGCACAGAGACAGTAAGTTACTTACCCAGGGTCACATACCAGTATATTTCTGAAGTGGGACTTGAACCCAGGTCTCCCTGAGTCTGAGGCCAGCTCTGTCCACTTATGGATAGAAGTATCATAACTTCTAGATTACTCTCTCCTAATTGGAGTGATTCTAAATAAAAGAGGGAGTTTAAAAACGATCTTGATTTCAATATGTTTTTTTTTATAGGCTGGTGTCTTGGAGCTAAGAGAAATCTTGTGTTCTCTAAGATAATTCATTGTTCCTCTTAATCCCAAAATTATGAGGTTATAATGGTGATAACTGGCCATGTACACATGAACAGCTTAGAACTGAGGAGAAGTTAGAATGAGTGAATAAATGAAAATGCAATTATTAAGCACTCCCTGTGTACCAATTACTATGCTAAGCACTGTGGAAACAAATAAGGGCCAGCAAGGTAGTCCCTGCCCTCAAGAAGGAGGAGTCTCTGCTCTTAGGGGAAGATAACATATAAAAGAGAACTAGAGTTGGAAAGGGAGAGCGCAAAGGTACTTGAGCAGCAGTGTGATTTAGAAATGTCTAGAAAATAGAATGGTGGCTTGTTTGGGGATAATAAATGGTAAAAGTTTTTCAGTCAGAGGCCAGGGTCCCAGTGACAGAGTCCCAGGGACAGGAAGAGGAAAGTCAAGAGTGTAGGTGACATGGTTGGCAAGTGGCATGGTGGCTTGTTCCTGGCAATATAAAGTTAGATTAAGTTCTCTTTCTTGAATCAAGAAGCCCAGTCATTATTGGTTTAGATAATTGGGACATTTTTATTGGAACAATATTAATAAACAAGAAGACCTAGACTTGTATAAATTATCAGCTAGATCAGAGCGTAACATCTAGGGTTTCACAATGGGATAGAGAAGATTGGGGAAGCATGTGAGTTCATAGTCCTTTCAGATGCTTCGACCTGAGCCTTCCTTGGTGTTCCACGGAACATGGAGGACGACTTCTGGGTAAAGGGCAGTAAGCCGAGAGTTTCATAACTGTGATATAGCTATATTGGTACAGAGTTTCTTCTCTACTTTTGAAATACACTCTGTTTGCCTCTTTCTTGATACTGATTTTTCTCCACCCTCTCACAATAATTTTCTGTCTTTCTTCCTAGATTATCTTTTCCATCCTGTCTTAAGAACCTTTCATCACTCAAGGCATTAGAGCAGAGGCTGTGTGACCACCTCTCAGGTGGGCTCTAGAAGGGATTTTTGCACTGGGAGGGAGGTTGGAATAAATTAATTAGCCAATCACAAGACATTTATTAAACGTCTGCTATGCACTAGGTAACTAGGTATTAAAAATAACCCCCTAAAGTGCAACAGTTCTTGCCCTAAAGAAGCTTATGTTCTGTCTCAGGAGACAATATGTAAATAAGTGATTACATATAAAATAAATGAGTGCTTTTTTTTTAGATGACTTTAAAAGTCCTTTCTATATCCAAGTTTCTGTGATTCTATGTCAGCCAAATCCCAAGAAATATATTCAAATTGGTCAGATATCTAGTGTCTGAGAAAGAATCTTCCTTATCAATTCAGTGAGAAAGTGGTGCTTTAGACCCGCCCTAAATTCCTGCATGAGGCGGTGGTGAAGCTCTTCATTATCAGTCACCCATCCTGCCAACATTCTTTCTGAGGCTACCTGCCCATCTCATAAAGACTCTTCCACAAGTTCTCCATTAAAGAATTTCCTTGCTCCTATCTGACCTAAGATAAAAGCCACTGACACTCTATCCAACCTTTTGTTCTGATTGACATGGACATGTTGGGACAGGCTGGAGAGCATGGATCCTGTTGAAAGGTTGTATCACTGCATTTTTGAAGCTAATTATCTGGCAAGTGTCAATTCCAAGGACTGCTAAGGCTTATTTGCTTGTAGGGAGGTAATTACTTGGACTAACTTTAAAAAAAAAAAAACAAACTCTTGACTGGGAGATGTGCCCACCACACATGGGGAACCGACCCATCAATGGGATTATTGGATCTTGAGGTCTTTAAACTACTGTACCTTTGCTAATAGTTCCTCCTTTTTCTTTTTTTTTTCTTTCTTGTCAGTTCTGTTCTTGATTGTTTTACAGGTGCCTCTTTGTGGGAATCTTCTCATTGGCTTGATAATTAGTATTAGTTTGGGACCTGTCTGTTCTTGCTAGCTTCTGTATTAGGTTGCTCTCTAGTTCACTTAAGCCACCTCCCGTAATCAGCCATCCCTGCAGCTACACAACCCCTGATAAATGGTAATCTCTTGGAGAGATCATTCTTAGAAAAAAAAAAAAGTTAATGCTCTCTGCAGGTGTCTCATCTCTTTATTATTGCTACCAGTTTCCCACAGTGAGCAAAATGCTTTTTTTTTTGGCAACAAAAGTGGATCACTTTTGCTCTCATATAAAATCCAAAATCTTCTACAATAAAGCCTGAGCAAATTCCTGACCTCTCTCTACGATATAATATACCAGATATTTTGAGTCATTCATTACATCTCCCCAACCAGACTGCTAGGAATTAGGAAACTTGGTAAAAATAATTCATATGATAAGACTATCCAATGAAAGCAAAGTATGTATGGTACTAACAGACCGGACATCTAAGTGGTAGTCACAAATTTTTAATAGCACTTATTCTTTCATAGAGTGTAAGTCACTCCAACCTTGCTGTGCTTTAATTCCTTGATTTATAAAATAAGAGAGAATGATAGCTGGCCTGAATTCATAAGAATTTTATGAGTAGAGATGAGGTAGGATATGTTCAAGGGAGGATATAATAATATACCTTGTGATAAATTTCTGTTCCGTGTTTTTCCTTATTATTAAATGATCTGAAAGAAGTACTATTTCACTTAAATAGATTTGGCATCCTGTTTAAACATGTGCATTTGCAGCGTTCTTTAAGTCTTGGATAGAAGAGAAAGTTTAAGGTTGAAAATTAGTGTCGATGCTATGTTTTCAACAGCTATTTAAATATATTTTTACTTCATCTTCATTTCTGAAAGTATCCTTCCTCCCCTATCCCTTGTAACAAAAACAAAACAGAAAGAAAAAAAGTAGTTCAGCAAAACCAAGCAACATTTCAACTATATCTGACAGTATATGCAAAAGTCCACTGCCAAGCCCCGCACATCCACAGAAAGAGAGATTTATCTTCTTACATCTCAATTATTACTTTGCAGTATTGTAAGAATGCCTGGTATGTAAGAATGTTGGATCTGGAGTATTCTTATTCATATCTCTGAAATGGTTTGTTAGGCTTTGATCAGGGTATTTATTTAGAAGAAAGAGAGGAAGGAATAAAGGAAGGTAGGAGTGAAGAAAAGGAAGGAAGGAAAGAGAAACAGCTTTATTTAAGAATTTTGTATCAGAGTTCATATTACTTTCTGGCTTATTTGGATTACTTTTATGGACTTTTTGTCACTAGAAGCGAAACCTAGAATATGTTGTTCTCCCACACCCTCTCCATTTTGGGTTCAAATCTTTGATTTCATGTGTGTAGGGGGGGACTCATTGTGAAAACTCTACTCTGATGCACATTAGCTACTTGTCTATAAGTTATAATATTAGTGAGTTGCCTAGGACACTGACACTAAGAGACTTGACTAAGTTTACTTAGCTGACACCTGTCAGAATCAGGAGTTTGAACCCTTCCAAACTGGATTATTATGCTGATATTTTCTATAGAAATTTAATTGGGTCATTCTTGGGGGAGGGGTTGGGGGTGAACTACTTGTTCCAAAGTTTTTCAGAGAACAGTAGCAATATGCATTCTGCATTGCAGTGAATAACTTTTCCCAAGTGTTTCTACTTTCTTTTAATGTGAATGACCCAAAATGTTAACTAAAATTTGTGCATGTGCAAATGGATGTTTTTAGCATATGCCGAAATCATATGCGGAAGTATAACTGAGGTGGGGTCTTGAGACTTTAACTTGGGGATAAAAATTCAGAAAGCATTGTCCTGCCTTCTTTCAGCACTTTAGAAACCTCATAGTGTTCCAAGGTATGCTTCCTTTTACTGCTTTCCTCCTCTCCCCTCAGGCAGCTGCAACCAAGTAAGCTTACCCTCTTTTCCCACCACTACCATTGGCCTGTGGTGCAAAAAAAGAAAAAAAAATACTAGTTATAGTTTTGATAATTTTCATATTATTTTGGTCATTCAGGTATTTATTTGCTGTTCATTCTTGTGCCAGAAAATGTTCAGAGCTGTAACTTAATATTGAACTTTGCAGGCTTTTAAAATAGCATTATAGAGGATATTACTTATTGTAATTTTATACACACACACACAGTCACATCTCAACCATAGTAAATTTTTACAGATATTCCTAGATAGGACTAAAAGTTCAAGTAAAACAGGAAATGAAGGTCTCAAATTTGTAGTTCCTGGCTGTGCAGTACTGTTTCTTTCCCTTTTTAAAATTTATTTATTTATTTTTACTTTACAGCATTCAGTTCCACAAGCTTTTGAGTGTTAAATTTTCTTCCCCTCCATCTCCTGCCCCCCAAGACAGCATGCATCTGATATAGGCTCTACATATACATTCATATTAAACATATTTTTACATTGGTCATGTTGTAAAAAAGAATTAAAACCAATGGAATGAACCATGAAAAGTAAGAAACAAAACAATACAAAAAAGAGAGAGAGCAAATAGTATGCTTCAATCTGCATTCAGACTCCATAATTCTTTCTCTGGATGTGGATAGCATTTTCTGTCATGAGCCTTTTGGAGTTGTCTTAAAACCTTGCATTGCTAAGAAGAGCTATGTCTATCAAAGTTAGTCATTGCACAATGTGACTATAACTGTGTACAATGTGCTCCTCTCACTGAGCATCACTTCATATAAGTCTTTCTAGGTTTTTCTAAAGTCTGCCTATTCATCATTTCTTTTTTTTTTTTTTAGTATAGACAAGTTTTATTTCAATATGAGTATTGTAGTTAATATATTACATATGCTAGTTGTCAGATTTATATCAAACAATTTTTCATTCATTAAGTTACCAAGAAATCAGGATGGGAAAGGGAGGGAGTCTGACCAGTGGAAGGGTGAGGAGTTGAGAGATTGGAGGTCATGGTGGGGACAAAGAAAAGTGTTTGGCATAGCAAGGTAGGGAGAGGTGGGATGACAATAGGTTAT
>CM053622.1:483023070-483051343 GCA_028646595.1 Phalanger gymnotis | reverse complement strand
TGTCTTTCTTCTCCAGGTAGCCTTTAGCTTTTTCCCACCCTGGAGTCTGAACTCATCCCAGTCCCTGGAGTCTGACCTCGTCTCAGTCCCATCAAGCTCCTCCTTAGACTTCTCCTCAAGATGCTCCCTAAACCCCTCCCCTAGTCACCCCAGACCACCCCTCAATCCCTCCTACAATCTTTGTGTTTATAAGTTTCATCTTGCCTCCATGAAGGTGCTCAGATTCAGTCTAGCTCAGTAGAGTGAGTCTGGCTGGCTTATGAAAACAGGCGTCACAAAGGATGGGATTTCTTAAGACAAGCCATTATGGTGAGTCCCTAATAAACTTTGTCTTTTTCATTGGCTGGGAAAAAAAAAGATAGCCTTCTCCTTATTGGCTTTTTGGAGCTCTTTTGCCATTTGAATTAGTCTATTTTTTAAGGTGTTATTTTCTTCAGTATTTTTTTGGGTCTCCTTTAGCAAGTCATTGACTTGTTTTTCATGATTTTCTTGCATCATTTTCATTTCTCTTCCCAATTTTTCCTCTACTTCTTGTACTTGCTTTTCCAAATCCTTTTTGAGCTCTTCCATGGCCTAAGACTAATTCATATTTTTCTTGGAGGTTTTTGATGTAGGCTCTTTGACTTTGTTGACTTCTTCTGGCTGTATGTTTTGCTCTTCTTTGTCACCAAAGAAAGATTCTAAAGTCTGAGTCTGTTTTCACTGCCTGGCCATGTTCCCAGCCAACTACTTGACCCTTGAGCTTTTTGTCAGCGCATGATTGCTTGTAGAGAGTACTTTGTCCCAAGCTTGAGGGGCTGCACTGCTATTTTCACAGCTACCTCTACACAGCAAGTTCTGCCACACCAGCATTCCTTCTCCCCCAAGAACCGCCAACCTACACTGTGACCCAGATCCAAGCAGGCTCTGCACTCCTGCTCTGATCCACCACTTAATTCCTCCCACAGGGTGGGCCTGGGGCCAGAAGCAACTGCAGCTGGATCTCTGGAAGCAGCTCTAGAGCTGTACCACTTCTGCGCCCCCAGGGCTAGGGCCGAAGGTACACTCCTTTCACTCTAGCAGTTTTTCCGCTAACTTTCTCTGTTGTCTTTAGCATTTGTGGGTTGAGAAGTCTGGTAACTGCCACAGCTCACTGATTCAGGGCCCTACCACCTGTTCCGCCCAGCTCCCCATCTTGTTGGTCCTGGTGCGGCCCATGCTGGGCTGTGCTCCGCTCTGCTTCCAGCTCCATGTGATAGACCCTTCCCAGTGACCTTCTAGGCTTTCCTGGGCTGGAGCCCTGCTTTCCTCTGCTATTTCGTGGGTTCTGCAGCTCTAGAATTTGTTCAAAGCCATTTTTTACAGGTGTTTGGAGGGACCTGGGTGAGAGCTTAAGCAAGTCCCTGCTTTCCAGCTGCCATCTTGGCTCCGCCCCATATGTATATATTTATATGTATGTGTGTATCCATCTATATAGTTCTTCATGTCTGAAAAAAGGGAGAAAGGAGTATTCTTACGCTCTTATTGTTCTTTGGGGCCCAGCTTGGTTATTATAATCATATAGTATTTAGTTTGGTTTTTTGTTTTGTTTTATTTTTTACCATTGTACTTTCCATTTCTGTTGTACTCATTGTGTGCATTGTTTTCCAGCTTCTGTTTATTTCATTCTGTTTTTTTCCTGTTCTGCCCTATATTTTTCATAGTCATGATTTCTTACAGCACAGTAACATTCCATCACATTGATATTTGTTTCATCGTTCCCCAAGTGATGGGCATTTTCTTTGTTTTTATGACCTACAGTCTTAACTGTTACTTAAACCTCACTACGGGCTGACCTCACACAACAACAAAAAAAATGGTATTATATATGTTAACTACCAGACCTCCTCCTTCTTATCTTCTTCTTCTTCCTCCTCCTTTTCCTCTTCTTTCTTTCTTCTTCTTCTTCTTCTGCTTCTTCTGCTTCTCCTTTTTCTTCTCATTATTTTAGGATTCAAACTTGTGACTTCATTGGTTTTGGAATTTCATTGAGATGAATTCCCTCTGCCAGTGCAAATCAGCATCTTTCCTACAACTTATAATCTTTCTGAGTTTTGGGGGGACTAAAAAGATTGAGTGATTTGCCAAGGGTCATCCAACTGTTATGTGTCAGAAGAAATTGAATTCAGGTCTTCCTGGTGCATGATGATTTACTCCAGTACTCTCCTTTTATAAATGAAGAAACTGAGGTGAACAGCAATGTAATTGAGTAGGTGCTTAATAAATACTTGTTGAATGATTGATTCCTGATCCTGAGGTCGTTTCTCTATCCATTATGCTCCTCGTTCTTCCTCAGTATCATCAATAAGCTCAAATCTGTGTGTAATGACTGAATATTTATTCACATTTAGGGTCCTCTTTGAATGAGCATTAGAAACTGGTGCTGTGGCATTGCTGAGATGGAGAAAAAAATCCTTCAAAGGTTCAGAACAGAATGGGATTGTTAGCTCTTAGAACAGGAATAGATTAAAATATATCACATTCGGCACAGATTCATGAGAAAACACCAGGCAGAACCAATATTCTGATAACAGGAAAACATACAGAAGTGGAGCCGAGACAAAAAGGGCATTGTTGGTGGTTGTGGGACAGGTCTTGCTGCAAAACTGGCTTTTCAAACAGTACCTGCTGTTGATAGAAGGCTTGCAGGAAGCTTTCTGTGGTTAATTCAAGGCCCTTTGCCAGGGCTGGTGATGTAAAAGGCAGGAGTTTTAACAAAACTTTCCATTCTTTTTGGATATAATCTGTAGCATTAAGCGAGAATGAGCTTATAGGCCTGGCAGCATTTTTCTTCAAGATGTGGGAGTTTAGAAGACTCTTTAGTTATTAGTAGTATTCCTGCTGATGGAATTCTCTTGACATTTTAAATCATACTAATATAAAACACTTTAGGGAGAGAGAGGAGGTCGGTGACGTGAGATTTCTAAAAAGCCTTTTCAGTTTTATTTTTTCAATTATTTAAACAGTATGCTTCCTTTCTTTTTAATGCATTTCACCAAAAAAATAGAAGCATAAAAAAATTTTTAAACTCAAACCAATAAGAAGCACCGAACAACTACAAATATTTGTCCTGAAGTTTAATTTTATTTGAACCTATCGTTGGTCCCTGATTTTAGACAACAGACATTTCTGGGAGACAATGCAAATTGAAGCCCCTACTATATACAGCATGTATGCTTATTATGACTGAATTTATAGGAAAAACAACAAAAAAGAAAAAATAATTATAATAATAATTACTAGATATTAATAATTAGTAGATATGAGCTTTTAAGAATGAACTTAGTTATTTTTGTAAATTAATAGTGGCTTTTGAGAAGGCAAAAAGAGAGAAGGTAGCTAAAAATGTATAATTTCCATATACAAAGATGGTAGCCTCCTTATGGTCAAAGACCGCTAAATTTGTAATTTACCAGTTCACATCATTGTCCATATAGTAGTTACTCAATAAGTACTTGATAGGGGTGGGAGAGGTCTCAGCTATCATTTAGTACAACCCCCATCATTTGCAAGTGTAGAAATTTAGGCATTCCAGAGCTAGTTACTGTGCTGCTGTTGTCCTGTTTCTTCATCCATAAAACAAAAGTATTGGGGTAAATGACTTCCTAAATTATCATTCTGTCTTAAATCAATGATCCTAGATGCCATGGGACCTGTTTAAAGTTACAGAGCCATAACTGTCCCTGACAAAGCGAGGATTAGAATCCATATCTCTTGGCTCTTTGTGCGTAACCTGGTGTTATTCACACTATGACATGGTGATTTGATGGATGGATGGATGGATGAGCGATGAACTGTATGAGAGAAAGAAAGAATGAATGAATTATCCTGTTAACTCCTGAATCAAATAGTACTACCAGTATGAACTCTGAGTCTACTGTCTTTATTCTCTATCCTGGATGCCTTGGTGTTCTGTGTATGTAAAGGCAGTGTAAATGTACACCATCTAAATTCCTGGATTTTTTTTTATCTTATTACTTTCTATTTCATACTTCTAAAAATTTATGAGCAGTTAAGCATAAATCAAGAAAAAGTATCAGTTGACAAGCCAGATATATATATGTGTATATGTATACACATGTGTTTATATACACATTTACGTGTGTGTGTGCGTGTGTGTGTAATGTTTTTATTACCTACAATCTTAACTGTTATTTAAACCTCACTGTGGGCTCACCTCAAACAAAAAAAAGTATTATATATGTTAACTACTAGAAACACATACATACACACATATATGTGTGTATGTATGTGTATATATATATGTATATATACACACATATATATTTTGCTAGTGCTTGTTAGTATTGCAGTAGAAGTGATTCTCTGCAGTCCCTTTTTCAGTGGTGGTGGTGGTGGCAGAGAGGTATAAAAAGGGCCTGAGACTTTTCAAAAGACCCTATGAGCCAAAGTACTTTGAAATATGTTTTTAAATATGGAATGTTTACAAAACCCATATAAGCTCTAGATAAAAATTAACAAGTTAGTCAACTCGTCTATATGCTTTTTAATGTAGTTTTTTTTAGATATGTATTTTTTTACATCACCAAAATTTTCCTCAGATTTCTTCCTCTTTCCTCTCCAAGAGAGCCATTTCATATAATGCTATTTTAAGACCAAAAAAAATAAAAATAAGAGGAAAAAATCAGCATAACTATTCAATACTTGCAGAGAGTCTGAAAACATATGTAATGTACAGTACTTGTGGACCATACACCTTTTCAAAGGGGCGGGGTAGAAGTATCTTCTCATATCTCTTGTTTTGAGCCATATATATTCTTAATTAGTTTTAAAATCTTCACTTTAGATTTTTGTTTGTGTGTTTCTGTTTATATTGTTGTAGTTATTGTGTATATTGTTTTATTGACTCTGATTAATCCTTTCACTCTGCATCAGTTCATATAATGTTCCTATGTTTCTTTTTATTTGTCTATCGATAGGCTTTTATTACAAGGGAAGCAGGTGGTCCTTATGGTTAGCAGCAGTTTCAGCTGGTATTCTGTTTTGGTTATTGCCTTTTGGCTCTTTAGAATATTTTTGTTGAAATATTGAAAACATTTGTTACCTACCGACATCACTGAAGGTACAAAATTGTTTCTGTAAGGACACTTGAACATATTCTCTTATAGAAACTTATATTTACATTTTAGAGTTAGAAAACACTTTAGATGCATGATCTCATTTGGTCCTCAAAAGAACCCTTTGACAAATCCATACATTTCAACTAGTACTTCTTTGGTGACTGCTGTGTGTGAGGCACCATACTATTGGGGATACAGAGTCAAAAATAGAATACTTCCTGCCCTTGTGTAGTGTACATTCTATTAGGGAAACAACATGGAGCTAGTTCAGATATCACTATTTCCACTTTACAGATAAGTAAACTAAAGCTTAACTTTAATGAGAAATTAAATTGATTAAAGTTAAGTAAGATAGCAGAGCCTAGATTCAGTCCTAGGTCTCGTGCATGATACATAAGTTAGTTTAAATTTTGAGTAAAAGTAAGACAGCTCAAGAGGCAGGTTTACTGTTTTGTGTCCTCTAGTTTTTTATCTCTACATTGCATCAGAGATAATCAGATTCTGTGAATAGTACCTAAAATGAAAAAACACATGATTTTTCCTGTGTTTTATGATTTTACCTTATCATATGTCATAATATTTGTGGTTTTCCTGTAATATGAGTTAATCTCAAAAAGAAATCTCTTTTCCTATACTAAGCCCTATCTGGTGATAGAATTCAGTAATTTAATGGTTGAGGTTTTTTTTAAGGGGGACGAGAAAGCATTTGAAATACACTGGATAATTTACTACCAAAATCAATTTGGACTGAAATGCTTTCCACTGTTTAAAAGTGCATATTAGGTTACGTGTGTAAAACTTACCTGGGCTTCAGCAGCTCATTTCAGCCTTTAGAATTAGAACAACATAGAATCAAAAAATGGAAGGGAAATTTATTAAATGTATTCCCTTCCTTTTTACAGATGAAGAAATTGAGGCCTACAGAGATTGAATTGCCCAAAGCCACATAAGCAATTCATTAATGGCAGAGCTGGGAATGGAATCCAAGTCTTCTTTCTCTTTGTTCAGTGCATGTTTCTGGATACCACGTTTCAGTCTGTCACAATCTCAGAATTTTATTAAATAAAGCTTTTTGCAATTTGTGGCTCAGTGGGAGCGAACAAAGGAGACAATGCAAGTTGATAGCGCATTTGGGATTCAGGATTTAAGGAGGCAGGAACAGTGGTCGGCTTGCTATATTGAGGAAAGGCTGGGCAGATGAGATAATATAAGTGAAAATGCTTTGAAAAACCTATCAAATGCTGTACAATTGTAAAGTGAGAAGGTGTTGCAAAGTGGCCTTGCTTTCCACTTCCATTGAGGAGCCATTTTGTTTAGTTGGGAAGCTGCCTCAATACCTCAGGTAGAAGCAAAGGAAAAGAGCCCAAGACCTGTACACTTGGCTATATTCTGCCCTTTCACACTTTTAAGAGAAGTACTTTATTTTCACTTTTCTCTTTAGCTAGGTAGTTCAATGGATAGAGCACAAGGATTGGAGTCAGGAAGATAGGAGTTCAAATCTAGCCTCAGATATTTACTAGCTATGTATGTAATCTTGGATATTGACTAGCTATGTGATTCTGGACAAATCACTTAACCACTATCTTGTCTAAGTTTTCTCAACTCTGTAATGTGCACTTGCACCTTGCAGGGTTTGTGAGGATCAAATGAGATGATATTTGTAAATTACATAGTGCAGTGCTGGGCACATAATAGGTGCTTAATAAATGCTTATTTCCTTCCTTTAAAGCTGGGCTTCCATTCTGTAGGGCAAGGAAATATGTGTTTCAGTAAGTGATAATTATGTAAACTTTACCTGTTATAGATATCTCAATCTCAACTTTTTAGCATCTTGAGGTATTGTTAAGTTTGTTTCTTTAGAAAGTGCTATATGGATTCTAGTGACCCTCAAGAAGTAACTTATTAATCCCTTCAGTACTTTTCAGAAATATTTTCCTTGTGTCTAATGATTATAAAATTAAAGAACTTTTATTCTAAATAATTTGAATAGATTCTCATTATTGTTTTGTTTCCTCACCTGTAAAATGGGGATAATAATAATAGCATCTACTTTGCAGAATTCTTGTGAAAAATCAAGTGACATGTTGATAAAAGGCTTAGCACAGTGTCTGGCACATAGTAGGTATTATATAAATGCTTATTCCCTCCCTCTTGTGTGTTCTTTCTCCTTGTTACTCATACACCAAATGACTAAAACAGTGGATGCTCTTGCCTAATGATTCTCAGAGGAAATGGAAACACTGAACCAGATTGTTCTCATCTGGGCTGCTTGTATCCAGAGCAAATGAAAGAAAATAAATCTATTGAGGATTCCCCCAACAAGGAGGGGTGAAGGCAACAATAGAGTGTGTCATTTTAGAAACAAGAAAGAGGTATAGGCAGCCAAGCAAAGTCATAGTACCTCTTATATATTCAGGAAGGAAACTATTAAGTATCAAAGATGTTCTGTCAACAAAACCATGCCAATGCATTGGTGTGTTATTTAACCATTCTTTGACTTTGTAAAGGTGTTTGATGTCAAAGGGACTGTATAACCTCTGTGTGTTGAATGCCACCGATTTAAGCCTTGTGTTTCCTTTTTTCTTTTTATATCTATGTTTGTGTAATGATAAGCTGTCATTCTGGCTTTTTAACAGGATTGATCGCAAGATGTCAAGTGCTCATACTAATTACAAACTGGATGAAGCCCAAGCTATAATGAGTGAGCTCCGTACCATAAAAAAAGCTATTTGTACAGGCGAGAAAGAAAGGCGAGACCTGATGCAAGTAAGAACGTCAGACCATACAGCTTTTAAACTTTACACACACACACACACACACACACACACACACATGTTTCTTCTCTTTTGACATATGCAATTTTCTTTTCTAGATTATAGCCTTGACTTTTTGGTTTCTGCCTTTTTTTTTTCTTTGTGCTATGTTTAGGAAAAAATGGCCTTTTGTTAAAAGGAAGTAGAATAATAGACTCAGTCTGGTCTTAATTCTTGACATTGAATTGGGATTTTCTTGATTATAGTCTTAAATGAGCAACTTAATTCAACAAATATTTTTTAAAAAATAAAAAAAAAGTTATATAAAGAGGGAAGAAATTTGAGAGAAGAATTAACATGATTGAAGACATGGAGACTGGACTGTGCAAGGCAGTTGCAACGTGTTTGCGAAAGAGTAAGAATATTTGGATTAGAGTATAGGACTGTGTAGGGTAGTAATGTGAGACATAGGCAGCAAAGTAGGGTAGAGCCTGATGGTAGAGAGCTTTGAATGCTAAAGTACAATACTGCTCTTCTTAGAGACTTGGGAAAGTGTCAGTACCGTTTTAGGTGGTTGATCCCATTTGCCTTTTCTATTTCTAGCTCCCATCATCATATATTTTTCTGCCAGCTACCTTTCAGAGACATTTAGCATTGTTGTCTTCAGAAGGCAATTATCCTTTCTAAACCAATTAAAGTAGAATATTTAAATGACTCTGGTCCATATGTTTATTGAGCCATCAAGATTCAATTCAAATAACATTTGTTAACCACCTGCCTTGTACAAAACACTTTGCTGTGTGCTAGTGATACAAGGATGAAACAAGATACTTTCCTGGTCTTGGAGCAGCTTACACTCTAGCAGGAAGTAAAACAGGCACCAGATAAATAAAACACAAATTAGAAGACAATAAGTACATAGGAGAGGTAAAGAAAAAGTGCAACGGGAGATGCCGGTGGAGGGGGGAGATTTTGATGTATTGGCCGCCTCAGATAAATCTTTTCAAAACTGAGTCATTTTATATCTCTAAGTTTTAGAAGATTCCATTTTCTGAGGAAGTAAAAATGAGGGCAGTATGAGTAGACTGCAGCATATAACAAGTACACAACTTTGGTTGGTTTTTGGATTTGTTTTGTTTTGTTTTTACAGGTGAGGTGATTTTACTTTAGTCTTTGTTTTATTTTTGCATAGAAACCTAGAGTTAATGTCTTTTTATTCTAATATTAACTTTCATTATTTTATTAGTCATTTTATTTTAATAGTAATATTTTAATGTGTTAATATTTAATTTTTAAAACATTAATATTTAAAATGAAATTTTGAGTTCCAAATTTTCTCCCTCTCTTCCCACCTCCCTAATATGGTAAGCAATTTGATATAGGTTATACATGTACAATCACGTTAAAGATATTTCCATACTAGTAGTCATGTTTTAAAAGAAGAAACAGAACAAAAAGAAAAAAACCTTAAAAAATAAAGTGAAAATATTATGTTTCTATCTGCATTCAGACTTCAGTTATTTCTCTGGATGTCAGTAGCATTTTCCATCATGAGTCATTTGGACTTCTCTTGGATCATTGTATTGCTGAGAAGAGCTGAGGCATTCATAGCTGATCATTGCACAATATTGCTAATATTGTGTACAGTGTTCTCCTGGTTCAGCTTATTTCACTTTGCATCAGTGCATGAAGCACATGACTTTGATGAAAAACTTTAGGAAAGGATCTTGCGTGGGAAATGATAGATAGATAGATAAGAAGAACATTTATTCACTACTTAGAGTGCTTCATGCACTGTGCTAGGTACAAGGAATACAAATCTAAGCAAGCAAGACAGTCCTTGCCTTCAAGGAGCTTATGTTTTAATGGAGGAAAAGCAACACAAAAAGGGGTCCTGAAAAGTATGGAGGTAATGGAGGGAAGAGTACCTTTTTGAGAGCATGGAGGAGAGAGTGCAGGAAGTTACCTGAGCCCTGGCAAGATAAGGCAGAAAGCTCCCCAGAGATAGGGGTCCAGGGGTGGAGTTTTAAGTTTCTGTGGGATAGAAAAGGGTGGCCTGGAACTGTAGAATAAGGAGATTGAGGAGAGATTGCAGCAAGTCATACTGAGGTTTGGACCCTGAGAAGATAAGGCAAAGAGTTCATGTATCAGAGACATGGGACAGAGGTAGAAGTGAAGAAATGTTGTGTCACATGGGAAGAGTGAAGGATAAGGGCAGTCTCTCAAGAGAGAACAAGGCACCCACCCTTCCCCCATGGTTCCCACAGCATTGGTTCAGCCATTAGTGGTTATATAATTGTAGGTCATAGACAAGAGGCAAGGAGACAGGCATTATACAATGTGCATGACTGGAAGAAATCTTCATATTAATGAGATCACAAGTCTTTTTTGAACATTCCAGGTTTTTGAGGACCATGGCTGATAGAATTTTTAGAGTTGAAAAAGGGAATTTAGGGATCTTCTAGTCTAGCTCCTGCACTTAAGGGGGAATCTAAGGACCATATATCTCAAGTATAAAAACCAGCTGACAAATTCTATTGATGATGGATTAATATCGTTAGCTGTATGGGATGACAATAAAAACCAACAAAATGAACAGTAGACATTTGCATAGGTTTTAGGGCACTTTATATACCCAGAAAAACAGCATGGTGTCATGGAAAGAGATCTGACCCAGAAGTGAGGAAGACCTGAGTTCAAATTCTCCTTTTGATAACAATTGCTTTGTAACCCTAAGGAAGTCTTTTAATTTCTCTAAGCAACTAAGCAACTCCCTAAGATTTTACAGAGAAGGTGCTGCCTGGAATTTCTTCAACTGAGAGTTCCCTATAATAAATCTAGCATTTACATTGCATTTTGAGGTTTATAAAGCATTGTATGTATCTTATCTCATTTGAACCCCACAACTCTGATTATGGTGATAATGATGATGCCTGTTTTACAGATGAGAAAACCAAGGATGAAATAGTTTGTGTGATTTGCCCAAGGTTACACAGGTTGTCCGAGGCAAAATTTTTTAACTCAGATCTTTCCAGTTCCCAGTTCTATCACTCTTTTGTTTGTTTGTTTTTGAGGGGGGAAGGCAGGGCAATTGGAGTTAAGTGACTTGCCCAAGGTCACACAGCTAGTAAGTATGTCAAGTTTCTAAGGTCGGATTTGAACTCAGGTGCTTTTGACTCCAGGGCCAGTGCTCTACTCACTGTGCCACGTAGCTGCCCCAGTTCTATCACTCTTAACTACTATGCCACCAACCTACTAAAGAAACTGCTAAATTGGAGACTTTATTTATGAAGACACAAGTCCAGTTTGTTAGCCTATACGTTGCATCATTTAGCCTTCCCAACTACTCTGAGATAGACAGGGAATTATTATTCCTATTATGTAGATAAGGAAACTGAGATCCAGGTTCAGTGACTTGCCAAGGGTCATAAGGCTGGTAAATAAGAGATAGGGGACAAAAACCCAGGGCTCCTGACTCCCAAGTCCAGTTTATTTTTCCATGTTTGCCATACTGAGTAAGAAAGATAAGCATTTCTCTCTTAATTTTTAGTGGAGAGAACTACTACTCTCTTCCATTTTTCCTCTCCTTGAAGTCCCTTGGAATCATCAGGAAAACTTCCTGCAGAACCAGACCACCCCTTTCCTCTACATTGTGGACCTAGATCTAGAGGAGTACATGAACCAAACAATTTCTCCTGGCCACTCTAGCTGTGGAAATTCCATTACTCCTTTATGAGTAATAACCTGAGGCATGTTGGAACTGCTGGTTTCTGGAGAGGGTCACACTCTGCCTTAAAATCATTTGATGGGTCTTGTGCAGAGCAGCTTCTGTATTTGAGAGATTACATTAATATAGTGGGCTGAAGATCTCTATCTAAAAAACTGAGTCTTAGAAAATGGAAGAAAGTCAAGCTTTTTATTTTTAATTTAATTGTGAATAGAGGATACTAGTGGTTTCTCCTGAATGCCAGAATACATATTTACTTTTTATTTCTGGCATATGTGAAGTCATATGAAAATATTTTTTTGCCACACAGAATTATAACTGAAAAATCAGGTCAAGAAATTAAGTGAACTTACCCTGAGTTGACAGGAGACATGTGTTAAGTATGTGCTGCTGGCTTTAAAACATTCTATTTGACTTTAAGGGTCTTTTTCAAATTTTATGTAGTTTGCCTGTAATAGGTGGCACAGCGGATACAGTGTTGGGCCTGGAATCAGGAAGACCTGAGTTCAAATTTGGCCTCATATACGTAGTAGCTATGTAATTCTGGGCAGATAATTTCACCTCTGATTGCCTCAGTTTCCCCATCTGTAAAATGGTAATCATAGCATCTACCTTCCAAGGTTATTGTGATATTCAAGTGAGACTCTATTGTGAAGTACTTAACACAGTGCTCTGCCCATAGTAGGTGCTTATATAAACGTTAGCTATATCACCATCATCATCATCATTATTTAGAAAGACTCTAAAAGCTCAAAGTTTGGGCTTGCCCTATAGACAGTTAGAATATCTTAGTCTAGGTGCTTATTTCTTTGCATGAGCAAAATAGATATTTGAAAACCAAGATAAAGAAAAGTGGTAGAATTGGTTACAGAGTTGAAATGCCTGCCACCAGCAATTTTTTTTGTACAGTCTACGATGGGCCCGGCTTTGTAATGGAAAGAACACTGCCTCTGGATTCAGAAGACCTAGGATTTCTACCACTGAACAACCAACAAGTGTTTATTAAATGTGATAAGCATTGTTAGGTGCTAGGGTACAAATGTGAAAAAATAGACCAATCCTTATTAGCAAGGATTCACTTAGCCTTCTTGGGACTCAGGCTTCTCATCTGTAAAATGAGGGGAGGGGAGTTAGATGGCCTCCGAGGTCCCTTTGGGCTCTAAATCTCTAAATTCCATAATCTATAAAATAATCAAGATAACTTGCTGTGTCAACTTTGGCACTTCTCTGAGCCCTAACTTTCTCATTTCAGAGATGAAGAAATTGAGACCTAGGGAGTCTGAAAAAAAGGGAGTGGGAATAGAGCACTGGCCCTGGAGTCAGGAGGACCTGAGTTTAAATCTTCCCTCAGACACTCACTAGCTATGTGACCCTGGGCAAGTCATTTAATCCCAGTTGCCTCCAGTGAATAAATAAAATAAATGCTTAGGATTGCAAAAGAAACCAATTTTTTTTTAAAGGGGGAGGGGGAGGAGCAGCTAGATAGTACAGTGAATAGTGCCCTGGCCCTGGAGTCAGGAGGACCTGAGTTCAAATTCAGACTCTGACACTTGGCACTTACTAGCTGTGTGGCCCTGGCCAAATCACTTGACCGTGATTGCTTCACCAAAAAAACCAAACAAACAACAGAAAACTCTCTGGATCTTAATTTCTTCATCTCTGATATGAGAAAGTTGGGATAGGTCAGGGGTTCTTAACTTTTTTATGTGTGTCGTGGACTCCCTTTGAGGGGGGAAGCTTATGGATTATTGAAAAAATGTTTTTAAATGAATAAAATAAACTACATAGGATTACAAAGCAAACCAGATATACTGAAATAAAGATGTACATTTTCTGGGGTCAAAGTTCACAGACTCCCCCTGAGATCTATCCATGGATCTAGGTTAAGTAGATCTGGAGTAAATGACCTTCCAGCTTGAATATTTATGGTGGTGATGATGATGGTGGTGGTGGTGGTGATGATGGTGATGATGATGATATTTGTACCAGACACTGTGCTAAGCACTTTACAGATATCGTCTCATTTGATCCTCACAACAGCCCTGGGAGGTAGGTGTTATGATGATCCCCATTTTGTAGATTTGGAAACTAGGGTAAATAAAGGTCAAGTGACTTGCGTAGCATTATATAGCAAGTAATTGTCTGAGACTGGATTTGAATTCAGGTGTTCCTGATTCTAGGTTTTGCTGGGCATATATGTTTCCCTTGCACTCTGTGACCGCTCAGAAAATACTTTGTTTCCTAGAAAAAAGTGCCTCTGTTTGGGTTAAATCTCATCCTGTATTTTGGGCAAGAGAGGGAAGAAGTGGGAAGGTGAGCAAGAAATACTCTGTATCTTAATGATAAAAATTACACCATGATGGTTGAGATGCCATCCAAAAAAAAACAAACAAACCAGGATTGAAATTGACATCTGCTTTCATATTCTTTTTTTTTTTTTGTCTTCCATTTTAGAGCCTGGCTAAGCTCACGGATGGTTTCAGGAATAGCTGTTGTATTTCAGACTCTCTGCAAGATTTGTCCCATAATTATGGCTCAGTTGGCGGTTCTTGTTTACCTCAACAATACTGTGACGCTGGTTCTCAAACTGACATCATTGGAGAGGTATGCTGGCTGACAGAGATGAAAAGAACTTGAGGATAGGGGGAGAAAAAAGGGTGCTTTTATGTTGTTGTGATTTATTCTGTTTTCACTTCCCATTTTAACTTAAAAAATATTTGGGCTGTGTGTGTGTGTAAATGAGTGTGTGTATATGTGCTCTCTCTCTCTCACACACACACACACACAGTCAAGGCTAAAGAAAAAATACTGTTTCCCCTTGTTTCTCTATTAAACTTGAGTGTAGACTGCTCATGATTTTTGTGCTTATGATTTAGATGGTTGAGTTTTCTTGTTGAGGGTGTGATTTACAGACATTGTAGCAATAGTGACTGCTGTCATTCCTGATGGGATTTTAGTGACATCTATCTTCCCCTAAATATCTATACATTGAAAAGGTGGTATATACAATACCTCTTTATTCTTTTTTTTCTTTTTTAACATACCTGTGATTTCAATGGAATTGGGAACTCCCAAGTGAGGAAACCTCCTTCATGAATACAGTTACTTCATCTTGTGCTTTGCAATTTAAAAGTCTCTGAGTTGCCTCAGGGAGTCTTAAGGTTAACTAAAGTGCCCAGGGTCACACAACCTATATATGTTGGAGACAGTCCTTGAACCCCAGATCTTCTTGACATTGAAGCCATACACAATATTGCCTCTTGTGTGTTCAAAATCTAATTGAATTGAAATTATTTTTACTTATGAACGTGTGGAAATTTGTTAGCAACTTTCTGCGAAGGTAAAGGAATTGAATTCAGGGTAGGATTCACTGCTGAAGCTATTGAGAAATCTTTCCAAAGTCTGTTTTTCTTCTTGGAAGAACCCATTAGATTGCAAACTCCTCCATTAGATTATAAGCTCCTTGGGGCAGCTAGGTGGTGCAGTGAGTAGAGCACCAGCCCTGAAGTCAGGAGGACCTGAGTCCAAATCCGACCTCAGACACTTGACACATTCACTAGCTGTGTGACCTTGGACAAAGTCACTTAACCCCAATTTCCCTGCCTTCCCCCCTGCAAAAATTTAAAAAAAAAAAGATTATAAGCTCCTTAAGGGCAGAGACTCTTTTGCCTCCTTTTGTATCCTCAGTACTTAGCTCAGTGGCTGGCACATGGGTAGGTACTTCAATAAATGTTTATTAATTGATTGAGCTCATAAAGTTGAAATTCAGATTCCCTTAAGGAGTTGGAGAGGCCTGATAACGATGAAATAAAATAATTAGAATCTTTTTTATGAGGGAATTAAATACTGTCCCTCCAATACCCCCAGCCAACTTTTGTCAAACTCCTTAGGGTTACAAATAGCAGAGCACTTTTGGTGTGTGATCTTTGGCAAGTGGGTTCGTCTTTCAGCCTCAGTTTTCTCATCTATAAAAATCAGAAAGATGTCACATAGGTCACTGAAAAGTCCTGAAAATAGAATTTCAGGAGCTATACCCCAAGGGTGCTGACACATTATGTTTGTTGGTTACTTGTTTGTGGTTCAGGTACTTTAAAATGCGTTTGTACTCTTGAGAGTTCAGTTTTCATACTTAGCAGATGGAGAAAGGCAGCATAGTTCAGGGGAGTGAGTCTTAGCTTTGGAATCAGAGGATGCGGATTCAAATTCTTCGTGTTAGATTGCTACCTGTTAGACCTTAGACAAAAAGCTAGGTGGTGCAGGAGATAAAGTTCAAGCTTGGAGTCAGGAAGACTCATATTCATGAGTTTGAATCTGACCTCAGACATTTATTGGATGTGTGACCCTGGGCAAGTCACTTAGCCCTGTTTGCCTCAGTTTCCTCCTCTAGGAAATGAGTTGTTGAAGGAAATGGTAAACCACTCCAGTATCTTTGCCAAGAAAACCTCAAATAGGATCATGAAGAATCAGCCATGACCGAAATGACTGAACAACAGCAAAGACCTTAGACAAGTCAATTAACCTATTTGGCCCTCAGTTTCCTCATCTATAAAATGAAGGAGTTGGACCAAATGGCCACTGGAAGCCCTGCCAAGTCTAGATCTTAGTTCTTACAATTCTCTGACTGTAGGCTAGTTATTCATAACCATAAAAAGAACAGGAATCAGAAATGAGATCTCGCTAAGGAGTGGCAGGGTAATACTGGAATATATAATTTAACCTATAGGAACTGTATCTCATTTTTAGACTCAATGATTTTAAAAATAGCAACTCGAAAGGCAGTTGTGTCTAGAGAGTCATGAGTTCAAATACTGCCTTTGAGACTTACTAGCTATGTGGTTCTCACCTTAAGTTCCTATAGATGAGATGCCATCTGCATCAGTGGAGGGAGTTTTCACAATGGGATTTCCCTACCCTGAGTAAGAAAAAGAAAGAGTAAAATATAATTTTGGTTCAAAAGAGAGAAATAAAACAAAAAAAGTCTCTATGAAAGAGGCTTAAAGAAATGAAGATTGAAGCACCTGGGAGAGAGATTTAAGTGATGACTAAATAGTAATGTGGAATATAGATATGTTATAAAAAAAAAAAAGAAAGAGGACAAAATGTTCATGTCTTCTGAGAATAATACAAGAGATACTAACTGAGGCTGTTGGACAAACACATAGTTAAATGTGATTAAAACAAAAAGCTGCTTTTAATGGTCTTGTCATTAATCTTAGGGATTAGATAGTAATAATAGATGACCTGAATGGTGTTTATGGTTTACAAGGTACTTTCACACATACTCTCATTTAATCCTTAAAACAACCCTCTGAGTAAGGTATTGCCATTTTTATTTTTATGCTCACAGTGGCTAAATCACTTGTCCAGGGTTTGATAGTAATTGTACTTGAAAATCCAAATCTTCTTACTGAAGGCCAGTTTTCTTTCCACTATACTTAACCTCTTTAGCAAAAGGGGACTCAGAGGTCTATTTCTCTGGGAGTATTTTTAAAATGTTATGTTCTGATTGGGTGAGGAAAATACATATGTGACCCAGTACTAGAATTTTCTGTTCTTGAAACAGTATACTCATATAATCAAGAGGGAAAACCAAACCAAACCCTGCAGATCCATTGAATGTCACTGACTTCAAAGCTCATATTGCAAAGGTTAAGCTTTTTAATAGCAGCTGTAATGTATGATCTAGGAAATTCTCATCAGATTGACATATCTGTCCACCAAGCTGAATACACAAGATTACATAGTGTAGCAGGTATAATAATGGATATAGAGTCGGACAGAGCTAACTATTCATGACTACCGTTATTCACCATTCTGTACATTTCAGTATTGAATTTGCATTTCTGCTAATATCACAACTACTACTATTACTACAATTACTATAGCTACTAGCACTACCACCACTACCACCACCACCACCACCACCACTATTACTACTACTACTACTACTACTACTACTACTACTACTACTACTACTACTACTACTACTATTACTACTATTACTGCTACTGCTGCTACTACTACTACTACAACTACCATTCCCCCTATTAGATTGTGAGCTCGTTGAGGATAGGGATTGTGGTTTGTCTTTTTGCATCTTCAGCTTTTAGCATAGTGCCTGTCTCATAGTAGACCTTTAATAAATGTTTATTAACTGACTGGTGATGATAATTAAGAGTACTACGATGATGATGATGATGATAATGATGATAATGGTGGTGGTGTTTATGTTGATTTCTTGGACCAGGCTTATAATTTTGTTGGTCTAGGAAATTCTCTGTTCTATGTCTATGATTATAATAACAATAATTTCAAAAATTTAACTATGTTGATTATGTTCAGCATTTAATATGCATAATTATTAAATATATAAATATATGCATACACATGCTGAGTCAGCAAGAATTTGTTAACCTTCTACTATGTTCCCTGTACTGTACTAAATGTTGAGCAAACTAGGAAAGGCAGAAACAGTTCCTATCTTCAAGAACCTTATGATCTAATGAGACAACATCAGGCAAATAACTATGTACAAACAAGAAGTATTTGTGTGTGTGTGTGTGTGTGTGTATGCGTGTGTGTTTATGTTTATGTGTGACACAACTTTTTAGGGCTAAGCAGCTTTCCAAGACTCCAAGTTGCAGAAAAGGTGCCAACCTGCTTTGGTTGAAGGGGTACTGTAATCTGGAAGTTCCCTGTGTCAGTGAAATCATGGGTCTAGTCCCTTTCCCAATAAATTATATATGCTTTATCTTAAATCATCCCTCATATTCTATTCATATGGTTTGATTTTCCTCCTTAAGTGTACAACTGTGTTAGTCCATTTTGAAACATTACAATTTATTTTAAAAATTGTTCAATTTACAGTTTTGTGAATTCTGATATTTATTCTTATGATCTCGCAGATTTGTGCTCATACAGAATATGCTATTTTCCCATAATACCCGCCATTCATAAACATAATATGTGACACTGGACCTACACTTTTTCCTGTGCTTCCAATACTTATTACACAATGTCATATCTTATTAATTTGTCGCACTAACATGTAATCAGAAAAAGATATGACAATACAATATACACAGTTATCTCTGGCTTTTATTATTTGCACTTACATCTATGGTATGCCATTTAAATTAATTTTTTTTAACGTTTTGGTAACAGTTTCCAATTTAGGACATTCACCTTTGATTGAAAACTGTTTCTTTGCTAAGATTATTTGAAAGATTTTTTTTAAATGTTATTGATTATATGGGTGCAAAAATTTAGATGGATTTTATATTAGCAAGACGAGTCACTAATGTATTGTCTTTTTCTTCCATTTCAACCTTTTCCCCTTTTAACTACACTTAAAGTTTGGCTTTGATGATAAAACAAGACTTGTAGACAGAGTTCGACTTAATTGGCAGTACGAAGAGGCCAAAAAGAGGTAAGAGGTACATTTTTTAAGAGTCATATTCTGTTTATCTAATTTAAATTTTATTGATAGTGCATGAAGAACTTTAGGGATATTTTGATACCAATTTTAAAATATTACTAAAATTTTATTGCCTTGTATTGATGATAATGATGAAATGAAGTCATTATATTGTTCACATAATGGAAACAAATACCTGCATTGTCCTTTGCCTTTCCTTCTCTCTCCTTCTCCAAACTTTGTTAGGGTATCTCGTGTTATGAATAGCAAACTGATTTTGAAAAAGCGTATTAAAATACCCATCTCAATAACAAAATCCACTGACTTTTAAGTGTATTTTTATCAGGGTTCCAACTCATCATTGTCTATATCATTGGAAGGAAGCAGTGGAAAATGTAACATAAAACAATGGACCAATCAATAGTTTATATTTATAGTAGTTTAACAAGTGATTTTTAAGTTTTTGTCTCAATATAGGCCTATCTTCAATTCTTACAGTGGAAGTTAGAGAAAATATTTCCATATTTTAATTTTTACAAGGTCTAACTGCTTTAGTTTCTTTGGTGTTAGAAAACAAAAAAAAATGTATGGCTTTCACAAATTATTTTAACATCTGTTCTGCTTTAGTTTGTAAGAATTTGAAAGAATGATTTATCATCTGTACTATGGATATTATATCTTTAGAGAACAAGAAATGAGACTGCATTTCCAAGCCAATCCAATAAACATTTATTAAGTACCTACTATGTGCCAAGCACTATGCTAAGCAATGAGGATACAGTTAATAAAAAGAAATACAGTTTCTGCTCTCAAGGAACTTAAACTCTAAGCGGGGAGAGACCACACACAAAAGGAGGCCAAAAAGCTGGGGGAGAAGAGAAGGGCTTTGGGGCATCTCTCTCAGTGGAGTTGAAACCAAGCAGAAAAGTAGATGCAGAGTGGAGTGAACTGAGCCCAGTTTCTGGGTAATACGAAGGAAGGCATCTGGAGGGGCTTGGTACTCCATCTTTCAGCCCCGCAGTCAAAGGGGAGAGGAGATTTTGAGGGAAATGTTATCAATGAAGCTTGAGTTAACTGCAAGGTGGTTAAGTTTAGAAGTGATGAGCTTATCCTGGGAGGGGCATCTTGTTCCATGGAGTTGAAACCAGGCAAAACAGCAGATGCAAAGTGGAGGACATTTTGGATATTATCTTATATTACTCTTCTTTTCCTTATTCACAGGACACAGGTGAAAATAAGTGTCGGTGAATAATCATACATTTCTCCTCCCATTGCATGGTTTCTATTTTATTGGTATTTTTTGGTCACGTTGTCCCACATTCACTTTGGGAAAATATTCTCCAACCAAAGCGTTCTGATATATCAGAAAGGAAAATTCTTTGCAAAAAGAATAGGTGGTAGTAGCTGGTATTAAAATGTTTTCTTTGCCCCTTTTTCAAATGAAACAGACTTTCTAATGTCAAAAAAGGAATGTCATGATTCTGGGAGACGGCTATTCCCACTGGCACGTAGTCCAAATGGACCTATATCCTCCACATATCTAGAATCTCATTTTGTTGTTATCGTTTTTTAATGTAAAAATTACCATAAAAACAAATCATATGACTGAAAAGTAACAACTTTGGTCACTGGCCGTCTGTTTGGCAGCTATTTTTATAGCTTGGTTCTGTTTTTTTTTTTTTTTTTACCATCGTACATTAGAATGTTGAGCTTTAAATTTCCACATGAACTCTAAAAAGCTTATTTGCCTAGACTAGTTATCTCTGTGGTCACATACTTCATTTATCATGCATTCCTTCTCCCTAGCTTGCTGCCATTTCTATAGAGCCTTTGTCTCTACTAAATATTCTTGTGTTCCTTCTTGTATGTTTCTACTGAAACGTCTCAGTGTGGGTGCAAGGAATTCGCTGTGCTGTATTAAAACTTGGAAAATAGATCATCACTACAGTCAAGTTTATTGTTACATATTTCACTGTGACCTTTACTTATCAAATATAGCATGATATTTTCTTGCAGTCTAAAAATGAATACAGAAATAACCTTGTTATACTGATTAAAAATATATTTAGGGGCAAGATAGAGTATATGAGAAAAGAGTTTATTTAAAGCAACTCCATGGCAGTCGGTTGAGAAGGATTTATAAAGTACTTATTATTTGCCAGGCTTTATACCAGGGCTGGGGAACCTGAGGCCTTCTAGGTCCTTGGGGAGAGCCTTTTGACTGAGTCCCAGTTTTATAGAACAAATCCTTTTATTAAGGGGATTTGTTCTGTGAAGTTTGGATTCAGTCAGAGAGCTGCACTTGGGGTCCCATATGGCCTCTAGGCTGCAGGTTCCCCACCCTTGCTCCATATCAAATACTGAGTTTAAAGTTAAAATATGGTCCATCCCCTCAAGGAGCTTACATTCTAATGGGGAAGATAACATATAAATAACTGGATAACATATAAATCACATATAAATAAATAACATATGAGATATACAGAGAATAGATGAAAGGAGTCTTACAGGAGAAGGCACTAGTAGTTCGTAGAGTGGAAAAGGGCCATTGAAGAAGGCACTTGAGTTGAGTCTTGAAGAAAGTGGAAATCTTAAGAGTTGGAATTAAGGAGGGAGAACGTTGTAGGCACCTTTTCAAAAGTCTATTCTAAGTACACATCCAGGAAAATTTTATGATGATGCACCATTGAGGCACAGAGATGTTGATTTTCAAAGACTATGCCAATGGAGCTTGAAGCTCTGCCAAGTCTTACTATGGCAATACAGCTTCCATAAGGGCCTCCCTAGTTAAGGTTGTAGAACTGTGTAATCAGAAGATTGGCCACCCAATGATGAAGGCTTTTAGCTACAGCCATTCATGAAGATGGTCTACTAAGGTAGACGGGGACAGTAATACGCATATTGGTGAAGGGAGCAAATACCCATACTGGTGAAATAATTTCTCTTGAAGTATTGACTATTCTAAGTATACTAGAGTTTTACTGCAGAATATACCCTCAACTTTTTGTTGTTGTTGTTTTAGTCTTTTAGAACCCTCTCTCCATGCAATTCATTACTGATAAGTCTCATTTAGAAATTGGGATTGCTTTTTAAGAAATTTTCCTTTGTAGTGGAGTTTATACAGAGAGTTTAATGGGTAGGGAATCTGACGGCAGGGAAGCTACGTGGCTCTGTGGAGACAGTGTCAGGACTGAAGTCAGGAAGAATCATCTTCCTGAGTTCAAATCTGACCTCACATACTTATTAGCTGTGTGACCCTGGGCAAGTCAGTTAACCTTGTTTGTCTTAGTTTCCTCATCTGTAAAATGAACTTGAGATGGAAATGACAAAGCACTCTAGTATCTTTGCCAAGAAAATCCAGAACAGGGTCACAAACAGCCAGATATAGCTGAACAACAGTAACAGCAATCCTATGGGTTAATTTTCAGATCTGTATTAACTTATAATCAGCATCTCCTTCCTCTGGGAAGACAAAAGTTATAGGACCATAGCATCCTAAATGGAGAACTGGAAGGGAATTTAGAAGCCATTGAGTTTAACCCTTTCCTTTTACAAATGAGAAAGCTAAGGCACAAACAGTTTAAGTAAAAATTTGCTTGGGATCACTTACTTAGGTAGTAAGGGATAATGGTAGGCTTCAAACTCATATTTTCCTGACTCCAAGTCAGTCCTCTATCCACTATACCACTAAACTTCCAGACTATTCCCCATGTTGCCTTTCAATCTTCCAGACTCGTATAAGTCATTACAAGCCATGTTCCTAGTAAAGGAGGATCCTCATATACTGCATTGTAGAAACTATTACCTCTTTTCGCTGGACTCTTTCCACAATGGGGATGGGCTCCTACACATCCGAGTAAGTCATAAGAGAACTTTTTATTCCTTTTTTATAGTCAGACTTTCCGGTCTGTCCTTGGCCCTCATTACCCCTTTCTCTATACTCTCTCCTTGGGCAGTCTCATTTATTCTCATGACTTCAGCTACCATCTCTATGCAGATAATTCTCAAGTCTTTGTCAGAAGGAAAGAACGTGGTGATTATGGATATTCAGTCATTTTTCAGTCGTGTCTGACTCTTTATGACCCCATTTGGGATTTTCTTGACAAAGATACTGGAGTGCTTTGCCATTTCCTTCTTTAGCTCATTTTACAGATGAGGAAACTGAGGTAAACAGGGTTAAGTGACTTTCTGTAATGGCAACCACACTGGCATACCCAGGGTGGCTTCTAGTACAGTTTCTTTTATCTCCTTTACTAGAAAAGACAGCTGTTTCAGGGGTCAACAATTTTTTTTAATTAAACAGAAAAAATACAGAGAAGAGAAATAAGACTAGCAGACAGGGCTGTACTGCCTGAATCACAGCTTTGCATCCACCACTGAATTGAGAGAGACTTTACCTCTGAGGAGCTGGGGGAGCTCTCAACATATGGCCACTCAGGTTCTCCACCAGGGAATAACAATATCTTTCTCATAAGCAAGCCTCCAAAGCAAAAGCTCACCTCTCAGAACATATACTCTTTCAGCTAATAGGCTCAGTGCCTAATTAGAAATTAACTATTAGCAAGCAAGCTTCCCTTAAAGAACTCCACATGAGACCTGTTGATGGGCAGGGAAGATCTTGTTCCCCATTAACCTTAGTCTTGCCCAGAGTCACACAGTTAGTAAGTGTTTGAGGTCAGATTTGAACTCAGGAAGTTGAGTCTTCCTTACTCCAGGCCCTATGTTCTATCCACTGTACCACCTACCTGCCCTGACTACAGATAAGATGATAATAACATTGCTCTAAAATTAGCCACCCTCACATACTATATTGAAGCCAAATTGGCCTCCATGATATTCTCTAAATACGATATTTCATCTCTTGGCTCCATGCTTTTGCCAGCCTGTCCCTCATTCCTAGAATGCTCTCCCTCTTTCCCTTTGTTGCTTAGAACCCCTTTTTCCCTTCAGAAAGAGTTAAATGCCACCTTCTATCACAGAACTCTGCTGATTTCTATTTCTCAGGGCCCTCCCCTCCCTTGAAATTACTTTGACTCATTTTTTGTAAATAGTATATTTACTTATTTCTGTTGTTTTCTCTTGGTAAAATGTAAATTTTTTAAAAGCAGTAACTGGTTTTATTTTCCCAGTATCTGTCATATAGTGGACATTTAATAAATGCTGCTAAATTGAGGGAAAACCATCTTTGATATAAGAATAATTTGCATATTAATTTTGTCATATAAATTGTTGCTCCTAAAGTATTCGAAAAGTTTTCTCTCTTATGTGTATTAATACCCCTTTAGGCCAGTGGATTCTTCAGCAGCTAATAATCCTTATAACAATTTCTTATTTTTATAGTTTCTTCTTAGCCTATGCCATCAACTCTTCTCTCAGATCACCCCTACAACTCCCATTCTTACAAAGTCAACATCCTTTAGATCATTACTCCTCCCTGCCCATCTTATACTGTCAGTCAATTATGTCTGCCGTATGTTGATGTCTCATTATATTATCTGTATGTGGCTTGTTTTCTTAGAGATACTAGAAGTTTCTTGAAGACAGGCACCTTGTTAATATTCCGTGTTTTCTTTAACTAGGGACTATCATAGTCCCAAGCTCATTGTCTGAGTACTAAATTGCTTAGTTAATTGAAATAAAAAATATAGATATAAAGTTCATATGATCTGTCTGGGACATGGATTTTTAAAAGTACCCTTCCTACTAGGTCATATCTCCACATCTTTCAACTCTGACAATAAGGTATTGCATTTTAAAAAAATTTTTGAGGGAAAATACACGTTTTGCAGACTACTGACTGACTGTTAATGACATCAAGGCTCATGAACAAAGCTTCTTGTAGCAATGAGTCCAGGTTTTTATTATAACTACAGTTTCTGAGTGATTTTTAGGAATGCTTCCAAATAAGGCGTGTGATTGTAGCAATATAGACTGAGGATCCAAGTAGTGGTAGATTACTTTGGCAAGAACTGAATCTAGCATAGAAGTTAAAATTCCGCTGCTTCAGTAGTGGGGAAATACAAACAAATCCTGGTGTTTTTCACATTCCGCTCACTGATCTTTCCACTAACTGCCCCAGATAGTACCATAGCCCTGATTTTATCCAGCATTATCACTGGCAAATGAAATGTTCTGCAGAGTCACTTTTAGGTAAGAAAGTATGCTGTTCTCAACACTAAAAGTTTATTTTTTTACTATTTTTGATGACATTTTTCTAAGATACTTTAAATTCTTAACTTGCTTTCTTCATAGAAGCATTGGAAACATAATTTAAACTTTTCTCCTTTTTAAAATCTATTGTGTACAGCTTGGTATGTATGTACATGCACATACATATTTAATATAATAGTACCAGTGTTGCCCTGCTTATTTCTGCTTTCATTCAGGATGTCCTTCTGCCCCTTTCTTTAGATATTTCATTAATGTTCCTTTCTCCTTTTTTTTTTTTTTTGCATCACTATCACTAATTTCCAAGTCTCCTTCTCCCCCGAATAAAAAGCCTCCTTTGTAACAAGAATATAGTCGAAATGAATTTGTGTTGTAATGGTCATGTCTGGGTATATAATGACTCAAAGTTTTCATCATAATTATCTAACATTGTTCTGTATGTGGCAATAAATAGTGTTTTGTGCTTTAAAATTTTCCTTTTTCCTCCCTGCATTTCAAACTATCTTCTATCACTTCTTCGGTGATCATTGTTCTACCTCTAACAGCCTACCTATATCCCTTCAAGTAGGCCTCTTTTAACCTTCTTTGGGCTTTGGAACAGATTTCATAGATCATTGGATGATAAGGACCATTGATCGAGATCTGGAAAGGACCTCTGAGGAGAGTGAGTTCAACCCCCTCATTTACCAAACGTGTCAAAATTATTTTTTAAGAAGGTTCTGAATGGAGGCTTTGTGACAATTGTTTTGACCTTTAAGGTAGTCTCTGGGTATAGGGACTGGGTTCCAATGGATCAAAAATTGAGAGAACATTAGGATTAATTGAATCAATGAGATAAGAAATTTCAGAATTCAGCTACGTCTTATAAAAGTAGAAATAGCTAATTTCTAATCAGAGGACCCAGGACTGAAGGCTTTCCACTTATTTTTAGACTTACAACAAATGAAGAGTTTGTGTCACAAAGCTCTGTCATCACTGTCATAATCAATTGACATTTGACACTCATAAGAATGGATTGCATGTACCTGAAGTGTATAGATAGAAAGCTACTTTCTCTCTAAACAAGGCTATCCTTTGGCTCACAAAAACAGGCCTTAATGCCAGAGAAGTACCATAATTTTGAGGCTTAATTTTTTTTTATTTTGTTGAGAAACGTAGTTTGTAGCCATTTCATAGCACACCGATGACTTCTTTTTACCTTAGTGCAGTCATCATAGAATTGTCCTGTAATGAACAGTTTCTATAGAAACATAACCAATTCATACTGAAACAAAACATTTGGTTCATCCAATTTTTAAGTCTCATTTCATTCTGCTGGGGCCCAGGAAACATACTGGCCCTGCAGTTCATCTGCTGTCAAGAAGCCCTTGCTTAAATACACAGTTCCACCAGACATTGGGAACTGACTTTACTCTTTTTCTAGTGACTGAATTTCCGTGGTGTCTATAAACACACTACACACAGACATAAACAAATTTTGCAGCTTTGCAACAGTTAGGTGATCATATTATACTGTGAATTTGGAGTAAAGAATAATTATTCATATTATAGGTATTCCTTTGGGGAACTTTAAAGTTCTCTTTTATACTTAATATGTATTGTAGGCATTCCACTTTGTGCCTAATAACATTTATAATAGCTAACATTTACTTAGTGCTTACTTTGTGCCAGCACTGTGCTGAGCTCTTTACAATTATGATCTCATTTAGTACCCATAACAACTCTGGAAAATAGGTGTAATTTTTATCCCCATTTTACAGATGAAGAAACTGAGCAAAACAGAGGTTAAGTGACTTGCTCAGGGTCACACAGCTAGTAAGTATCTGAAGCCAAATTTGAACTCAGGTCTTCCTGACTCCAGGCCTGGCACTTTATCTACTATGCCACTCCCTTTCCTAGATAGTAAGGTCCATGAGGGCAAGAACTATACCTTATCCAAACTTTGTATGTTCCCCAGCACATAGAAGAGTACTTGGCACATATTCAGCATGTTTGCTATATTGAATTTTAATTATTAAATTTTTTTTAAAATTTTATTTTATTTTCAGTTCTGAATTCTTTTCCTCTCCCCATCCCCTTATCTCACACATGGAGAAGACAGGAAAGACAAAAATCATTCCAATTAAGTGTAATCTTGCAAACAAATTATTGCATTAATTAGCCATGTCCAAAAAAGAAAAAGGAGAAGAAAATATGCTACAGTTTACTCTCTGAGACCATCAGCATACTATATGGAGATGGATTTCCCGTTTCATCATGAGTCCTTTTGAATTGTGATTGGTCATTGATGAGAGTTATTGTTGATGAAAGTTATTAATTATTAAGTATTTCAAAGTTGATTATTTATAAAACATTCTTGTTACTATATAAATTATTCTCTGGTTCTGCTCACTTTGTAGTAGTTCATACAAGTCTTACCAGGGTGAAGAAACCACACCCGTCATCATTTCTTACAATACAGTAATATTCAATCACATGCTGTTTCCACAATCCAGCTAGCAGCTTTTGTAGGGGTGCAAGATCCACCAACAACCAGCACCCAGAAAGCACAGGTTCTTTTGATCTGCTTAACTAAGGAAAGCAAGGTGAGGGAGTTGGCAAGCTTACTTTAATTCAGCACACAAATATCATTCGCTTAGTTCAGGGGGAAAAGCCCAGCACACTAAACTTCAGAGCAAAATACAAACAAATTACAAACATCAACAGACCCAATACAGATTCATAGTTACCAACATCTAGGTTCAGCCAGGGAGCTCAGAACAAGGGCTGGCCCAGAGTCACACGTGCCACCACTGCTGCAGGAAAGAGCTCCAAGGAAGGAGAGGCCAACCCCTGGTTTTATATCTTTGTCAGCGTCAGGGGTTAGTCACACCTGCGACTCACCCACTTGACCTAAAATCATCACAAAGAGGTGGACTTAAACCCACGTGGTCTAAGAGCCTCTGCTGTCCCAGACATGTAAACTAGGCCCTTCCTGGAGTTAGCCCCACCTTGGGCCCCACCTTAGTTGCCAATCCACACCCACATAGGTTTTACACCTAATAGGGGTTTGGGCCTGGGGCTTAGCACTTAGTAAGATTCAATGAAATAGCTGAATTACTCAAAGCAA
>CM053622.1:482949987-483022570 GCA_028646595.1 Phalanger gymnotis | reverse complement strand
AGAGTTCTCTTGGGGATGTCTCCTCCCCAAACTGCTGTTGCAGGCTTCCACGTGGCACCTAAAGTCCCAATTTCAAAGAAAGAGTCCAAACAAAGTTCTTTTAGGGTCTGTTCTCCCCATTATGTTCCAGTCCCCAGTTCCAAGTCCTGAGCGGTGACTAGACGATAAAAGCCAATGGGATGGGGTCCCTGGGGAGTCAAAGGCACTTCCCTCACCCCAATAAAAACAAATCCATGTCTCCCTCCTGGATCCCAAGCAGCCCAAGCTGAAGGGACCAAAAAGGCAGACTCAGTGCCTTGCTGCAAAGTTTCCGTCTTGCCCTGGGGCTAAATTCCAAGCCCCTGGGTTCTTGGTTTTCTAGTTCTGGGTGGCCCCTCCTGGCTTCTGCCAGAATCTGGATGTGCAATGTAGGTGATTCTCCACCTTTTTGCTCACCTCAAAGTTCTCTGCTCTGGCTTGGGGAAGGCAGGGAAAAAGCACACTCAGTGTCTTGCTGCAAAGTTTCCATCTTGCCCCAGGGCTGCTCTCCAAGCTCCTGGGTTCCAACTCCAGCTGGCCTCACCTGGCTTCTTCTGGAATGTAAGCGATTCTCCACCTCTTCCATCCTGTCTCTGAAGTCAGCTCCAAGGCAGCTCAGGGCTTTCAGCTTTCCAAAGTTCCCATGCAGGCAGTCTCTTGCTCTGTCTGGATCAATATTTTGGCGGCTGCTGTCTGCTTCTTCTTTCTCCTCACCAGCCCCTCCTGCCAAATCTGTAGGAAGGCCATTCTCCAAGTCTCCAAGGCCATTTTCCACTCCTGTTTCAAAACTCCATATACAATATAATTTCAAGACATTCACCCTTGCAGCACTGTCCACCAGGGCCAGGCTTATCAGCTTAAGCTCTCGGAAGAAGGGATTATCTCCTGCTCTGGGCCCCTGGGAAACCACGCCCAGCACTTCCACCCACCTGTTTTCCTTCAGGACTTTGTGGCTCCTGAGGCTCCACAGAACCATAGCCACCCCAAGTACAAAGAGCAGTCCAAAAACAGGGAAACATTCAATCAACCCAGTACCCCAAAACGCCATGCTTTCCTGTTAAAGGCAGATCCTACCGACTACACCATTTGTTTCCACAATCCGGCTAGCAGCTTCTGTGAGGGTGAAAGATCCACCCACAGCCAGCACCCAGAAAGCTGCTGGACAGTGGCAGTGTGTTGATAAGCAAAATGGGCTCCTTAGCCTTTAGTGCCCTTGAAGAGTTTGGCTTTTGTTTGCTTTGAGTAATGCTGAGCCCCAGGCCCAAACCCCTATTAGGTGTGGAACCTGTGTGGGTGTGGATTCGTGACTGGGGTGGGGCCCAAGGTGGGGCTGGCTAAGGGGAGGTGCTAACTCCAGAGCCATGCCCCATTAGGTGTTAACCTAACCTATGTGGATGTGAACCTCCCAGTGTCCTAAGGGGAGGGGCTAACTCAAGAACCTATCATAGCAGCCTAAATTCTGGTCACTCAGATGACATTTGATGACATCTGAAGCCCTATAAGAAGGAAGGACAGAGCCATTTGTGCAGGGCCCTTGAGATGGTGTTGATGAGGAGACTTCAGGCAGCTGTAGCTAAGGAGCCCTCCAGCTTGTAAACCCGGATGCTGAGACTTTGTTGAACTCTGGTAACTATGTATTGGAATTTGAACCAGACAAAGTCTGTCTGTTGATGTTTGTAATTTTTTTTGTTTTTTGCTCTGAAGTTCAGTGTGTTGGTCTTTTTCCCCTGAACTAAATGAATTGTATTTGTGTGCTGAATTAAAGTAAGCACGTCAACCCCTTCCCCCTGCTTTCCTTAGTTAAGCAGATAAAAGACCCTGTGTTTTTGCGGCGTGCTGGCAGCTTTCTGGATGCTGGCTGTGGGTGGATCTTACACCCCCACAGAAGCTGCTAGCCAGATTGTGGAAACACATGCATACACCATACCTTGTCCAGCCATTCCCTAACTAATGGACATCTCCTCAGTTTCCAGTTCTTTCTCACTACAAAAAGAGCTTCTATAAATAGTTTCATACGTGTGGGTTTTTTACCTTTATTTCTTTGGAGTGTAGAGCTCACAGTGGTATTGTTAGTGTGCACAGGGGTTTACACAGTTTAATAGCTTTTAGGGAATTGTTTCAAATTGCTTTCCAGAATAATGGGACCACTTCACAGCTCCACTAACAGAGCATCACATCCCTGAGCATCTGTCGTTTTCCTTCTTTGTCATCTTAGCCAATCTGTTGAGTGTGAAGTGGTAATTCAGAGTTGTTTCTGTGGTTCATTTCTCTAAGTATTGGTGACTTAAAACATTTTTGTGTGGCTGTTGAAAGCTTGAATTCCTTCCTTTAAAAACTGCCCTATTCATATCCTTTGACTGTTTCTCAATTAGGGAATGCTTTTTATTCTTCAAAATTTGACTCAGTTCCATATATATTTTAGAAATGAAACCTTTATCAAAGAAACTTGCTGCAAAGGTTTTTTTTTCCCCCGGTTTCCTGCTTTTCTTCTTATTTGAACTTCATTGGTTTTACTTGTGTAAAGCTTTTAAATTTTATATAATCAAAATTATCCATTTTAGCTCCTGTCAACTCCTATATCTCTTGTTTGGTCATGAGCTCTTCTAGGCATAGATCTGACAGGTAATTTCTCCCATGCTCCACAAATTTGCTTATGATCTCATCACTTATGTCAAAATCATGAATCTATTTGGAGTTTATCTTGGCATATAGCATGAGATGTTTGTCTCTTCCTAGTTTCTACCAGACTGCTTTCCAGTTTTCCCAAGTTTTTGTTGAATAGTGAGTGCTTGCCCCAAAAGCTGATTTCTTTTGATTTATCAAACACTGGGTTACTGTGCCCATTGTTTATTGTTTATTGAGTACCTAATCTATTCCACAGATTAACCGTTATATTTCTTATCAAGTACCAAATTATTTTGGAGATTATAGCTTTGTAGTATAGTTTGATATCTGATACTGTTGGTCCCCCTTCTTTCTCCTTTTTTTTCATTAATTCCCTTGATATTTTTGACTTTTTGCTTGTTTAGATGAATTTTGTTATTCTTTTCTAGCTCAATAAAGTAATTCTTCAGTGGTTTCAGTGGTATGGTACTGAATAAGTAAGTAATACAGAGTCAGTATTGCCATTTTTATTATATTGACTCAACCTACCCATGAGCAATTATTTAGATCCATATTTCTATGAAGTTTGTGTTAAGTAAACCATCACATATTCTGAAAAAAGTAATAGTTTTGTTTCTTCTTTGTCTATACTTATTCCTTCAATTTCTCTTTTCTGTCTTGTTTCCATAACTAGCATTTCTAGTACAATATTGAATAGTAATGCTGATAATAGGTATCATTGATTCACTGCTGATCTTGTTGGAAAAGCTTCTAGTTTATACCCTCCCATTACAGATAATGTTTGGTCTCAGTTTTAGAGATACATATTTTTTAAGAAAAGCTCCCTTCATTCTTTTCTAGTGTTTTTAACAGTTGAATTATAAGTAAAGATATAAACTTTGCTGTCACATGGTAAATTATCAAAAACTTTTAAGAAAATATTTTATTGATAGGCTTTTTACTTCTTAATGCCTCCTGCAATCCACATTACCCTGCCTTATAACAAAAAAGTATAGCTAAGTAAAACAAATTAGTACATTGGCCATATCTGATAATATGTACCTCATCCTAGGTTTGTATAATCCATCCTTTTTCCCAGAGAACACAACAGGATCAGTAGGTAGAAAACACAAAGAGCCAAATTTAGATTTAATATAGGAAAATTTTTCTGGTGATTAGAGCAGTCCAAAAGTAGAATAGGTGGCTTTGGGAATTAATGAGTTCTAGGACCTGCCTCAATGTCGCTAGACTAAAACACATCTTGTTCCATGTTATACTGGAGATTACTTTTTGGATATGGGTTTCTGAGATTCCTTCCAACACTTTAAAATCTGCAATCAAAAGCCTTTCTGTGAAGAAATCAGAGGCATACCCTGTTTCACCATCAGCCCTATGAAGTTCAGGGTAGTCACTGCACTGAGTCAGAGTTCTGTCCTTTTGTTATTGTTTTCTTTTACATTATTTCTTCTGTGTTGTGCAAATTGTTCTCATAGTCCCTCTTCACTTTGAATCAGTTCATGTAAAGCCTTCCAGTTTCTTTGGATTCTTCACTATCATTACTTCCTATAAAATTATTTTTCTTTTGATGACTATGAACTTGACAAGCACTAATAAATGTCCCTTGTTTTTTGTTTTATTGTTTCCTTCCAAGCAGTAATATTTCCTTGTATTTCTGTTACACAATTTATTCAGCCATTCCTCAGTTAACCATCACCTACTTTGATTCTCATACTTTGCTATCACAAGAAGTGCAATTTTAACTATTTTTGTAATGAAGCTAGTTGAAGTAATAGAATTGACAGGAGCTTCATCGTGGTAGGTTTAATAGACTTCTGATGCACTGTCTGCTTTAAACTGTTTTTGTTTTCTATTAAATGTAATTTTCAATGAATGAAAATCTATTCTCTCTCCCTCCTACCTTGCCACTACCTAATTTTAAAAAACCAAAAACTTGTAAAAAAAAATACATGTAGTCAATCAAAACAACATCGTCCATACCAAAACAACTATGTCTCATTCTGTGCTCTCATTCCATCACCAGTCTGTGCCAAGGTGAGTAGAATGTTTTGTCATGAGTCTTCTGGAGTCATGATTGGTCATTGCATTGGTCATAGTTCCTAAGTCCTTCAAAGTTTTTTGTGTTGACCGTGTTTCTGTTGTATAAATTATTCTCCTAGTGCTTTTCACTTCATTCTGCTGTAGTTTATATAAATATTCCCAAGTTCCTCTGAAACTTCCCCTTTCATCATCCCTTGTAGCACAATAGTGTCCATTATATTAATATTTCCTAATTTACTTTGCCATTTCCCCAGTTGATGGACAAAGAATAGTAGATTTGAACTGTGTGATGGAGTTCACTGTAAAAAAAAAAACCACTTCATGTTAGAGTGAAGCAAACAGTGTTTACCTCCTCGAAAACTGGCCAACTTGACTTAGACTGGAAAGTTCCCTGATTACTATGAATGGCAAAAAGCAAATTAAGACAAACAGGAAGAATGAGTTCTATATTAATGTAAGTTGTAATTCAGATGGAGCCTGCAAGGCAATAACCTGATACCACCTACAGGAATGAGGAATTCAGGCCCATCATTCCTCATTTGCAGTACATGAGACTGGGCAGCTTGCCTGGAGCCCAGCCTGCTGTTTCAAACAGCAGAATTATTTCAGAAAAAAAAAATGGGAAATTGCACATAAACTTCATATTTTAGGCACATGCTAAAATATTGCAAAATTACTTTTGGAGTGTAAAATGCATTTTAAACCTTGAAATATTAAAAGCTCATTTTAAAAGATAAGAAACATTGAAAATAGATGAATGGTTGTGAAAATCATAGGTTGTCAATGTATTCAATACTTCAGGTGACCATCTATAATTTAGCTTTAATACTTTTGGTGAAATAGAATTTGGGCTATAAGGATAAGAGAAAAGAGAGTTTATGTAAGACATAAGAAAAAATCTCACGATATACATTAAATCCATCTGAAAAATATAAAATAAGTAGAAAGCTTTGATAATTTCTGTTGGATTCTCTTAGTTCATTACTGCAGAATTTTAGAAGATACAAGGGCTACTCTATAACTGCTTTCAAATGATTTGGAAAGTAGAATATATTCGTTGTATCATATGTACATGTCTCCTTACCAGTTCTCAGGTTCCTCATCTCTATTCATGAAGGAATGAGACTGAATATTTACCAATGTTTCTTCTAACACTAACACTTCATGACTGTTCAAAAATTACAACTAATTATCTAATAAGTACTCCAAATTCTCAAATATGAAAACAGATCTGCAGTCTTATTCATGTCATTAAGATTCCTGCTAGTGATACAGATCTCCTCGTATCCATAGCTTTGCATGCCGTGTAATTCTTGTTGCTGGTCTCCAGTAAGTTAACTACCAGAGTTCCACTCTGAGGGCCTTCCTAGCTTTCTCTTGACATATTATCAACACATAGGCTGTCCTCTGATTATCCTACACTCTTGCTTTATGACCAACCTATCCTTTTGTTCATAGATGCCTGTGATACTATCCTTGATACCTTTGTTTCTTTGTGTTTCCTTACATTTTATGTGTTATAGCTGGAAAAAAATAATACAATGTGAAAACTAGAAACTGAAAAAAATGATAATTTTCCATTAATTTGTGAAAATAAGGTAGTCATATCTAGTGCTTGTAGAATAGAGCTTCAGTTAGGAAGAAATAAGTAGCATTTCTTGACATTCAATATTAAATTTCTTTAAGCTCTAAGTTCTACATCCCTTGAGCTTATATCAACCAAACATTTATTTAGTGCCAGCTATGGGCAAGTCACTGTTTTAGTGCTTGGTATCAACAGATGAAATAAGGTATTATTCCTGTTTAAAGGGACCTGGACTCTAGTTGGAGAAATATAATAGAAAAATACATTATATACAAATTAGAAGATAAATGGATAGAGGAAGTCCAAACAGAATAATAGAAACTACCTGAAGTCGTAGAACTCATTTTTTGCTGTTAATTGTCAGGGAAGGCTTTATGGACAATCAGTTAATCAGTAAATATATTAATATAATAAAAGCAGCTACTGTGTGCTAGGCACTGTGTTAAGCTCTGGGAGACAAAGACATGGGAACGCATAATCTGGTCTTTGAAAAACGGGAAGAGTTTTTTATTGGTAGAGACAGAACATAATCTATTCCAAATGTGAGGGATAGTGTGTAGATGATAGAGGGAAATAGTTTGAATAGTGTGCTTATCTCATTAAGTTAACATAAAGCCAGTCATTAGTAGTAGGAGTTCCAGATAGAAAATTATGTTGATGCCAGGTTAGGGGAGGCCTTTGAATATCACCAAGGAGTATGTACTTACTGTGACAATCATTTGCAAATGCACTGAAGGATTTTGAGTAGGAGAATAATAGGAATAACACCATCCGTTAAGAACATAATTCAAAGAATAGTAGTTAAAATGGATTGGAATAGGAGGGTCAGGAAACTTTTACAAGTGAGATTGCCTTTTTTTACCTTCTTAGAACACTTGCTGAGTTTACATTCTATTTCTTACTTCTCTCCCATTAGAATGTAATCTTCTTGAGGGTTAGTACTCTCTGACTTGTACATTCCTAGTGCCCAACACAATGACTGGAACATAGTAGGCCCTTAATAAATGTTTGTTGATTGACTTAGTGATTTCCTCTCCCATACTCCATTTGTTTAGGCAACTTTATCTGTTAATCAGCCACCGGCAATATTGAAATATATTTAAAAATTACTCTTGATTTACTGCCTCAAAGTATGGGGGTTTTGGGTCTATTTACTCAAGTTGCCCAAAGTACTGACTTAAAATACCTAAAATCAGGGGGAAAAACAGATAAAGGTGTTAAGTTTCTGTATAATGCTCTGTTTCAACACTCCGGCTAGCAGCTGCTGTGGGGGTATAAAACCAACAACAGCCAACTCACAGAATGCTGCAAGCCCAGGTCCTTTTCATCTGCTTTACTAAGGAAAGCAATGTTAGGGGGTTAACAATCTTACTTTAATCCAGCATACAAATATCATTTACTTAGTTCAGGGGAATAAACCAGCACCCTGAATTACAGACCAAATACAATTCATAGTTATCAACATCTGGGTGTTCAGCCGGGGGAGCTCATAACAATGGCTGGCCCAGAGTCACACACCATTCCTGCTGTGGAGCAGAGCTCAGAGAGAGAAGGCCAACCTCTGCGCTTATATGTCCTGTTCAGGACCCTGAGGGCCCTGACCTCACCCAGGCTGGGTGTGGAAAAGTTCCCCACCCTCAATATCACATCAGATACAAATCAATGACTCTGAATTGTCTCAGTGCTGAGAAATACAAAAACATCCCATTTTATCTGCCTCATTCAAACAAAGGCCTGAATTATTAAAGGTCAACAGCAAAAAGTCCCACCTTAATTACTATTACATGCTCTGAAAGTCAATCATACTCATGCCTCAGAGTAGTAGAAGAAGGAAATTTCAAAGAAAAAAACATTTCAGAATGCACTTGCTTTTTGTACTCTGAGTTGAAATCTATACACTGTCCCTACAAGTCTTCCCATTGATCGTCATTAACCATGACTCATAACAGCATTCTAACCCTTAATACCTTTCTGTTTTATAATATATTTCTCTATGGAGCTGTGTGTTAAATTGTAAATTGATTGCAATATATAATAATTAGAGATTGGTATGCATCTCATTTGTCATCATCATCACCTCTTCCCACTGCTACCCCATCCCTGAGCTGGGAGCACAATGCAGAGATGCTCAGTAAAGGCTGATTGAGTGAAGGACTGGATTTATAGATTATATTATATTACATATGATTTATAGATTTGAAATCAGATCTTTCAGTATCCCAAAACTAGTTTGCTGATGCGGAATATCCCCCAAGCAGCTGGTCATTTAAACAAAGCATTGACTTTTAAGACTTTAAAGATATCAAGAATATAGTCATACCCTTCTCCTCCCTCTAACCTATACCCAAAGTACAAGAGCAAAAATGGAAGGAACATTGCATTGAACTATGAAAAAAACACTTAGCATATCACATCTACATCCTGCATGCACATATATATACCCCATTGCCCAATTTTTTAGGGTATTGTAAAGGAAGGCAGTGTGGTATAATGGAAATAATGTCACTGTGAGACCTCAGTCAAGTTTTAATGTCTTTGGAACCTAGTTTGGAACAAATTTACAATTTGATGATATTAGATGAAAGGATCCTCATGATCCCATCTGACTCTAATATGCTGTGACTTTGACAACTCTGATAAATATTGAACTATAAGTAAGCAGACTATGTAGTTCTTGATGTGTCATGAAATTAGCATTGTAAAAGAGCACAAATTTTAAGCACAGATATTTTTGCCTAAGTATTCAGCACTGCCAAAAAACTTTTCCAGATGGCTGCCTGAAGTAAACTTTAACCAGATTTTCTTTTTCCTGATGGGAGTGTTCTTTTCTTGCCATGTGTTTTATTTTTGTTTTGAAAGCTGTGAAATATGACGATGCAGTGATTAATTTTGGCTAAAGACCTGGTTTTTTTTATGCCAACAATGGTACAGCATTGGAAATTATCCCCCTTAATCCTGATTCTTCACTTTTTAAATTTTATCTTTTTTAACTTTCTGACAAATTATTAAAAACTCGGTATTTTCTTTGAAAAAAAAACTAGTATTTTGGTTTTGGCCAGTGCCACTCTTGGCAATTTTCTAAATTGAGAGTGATTTAGAATGTTAAGTTACCCAAAATTACATAATAATCAGTGGTAAAGTTAATTGGACTCTTGATTTCCTAATATGTATACATTGCTTCAATATTTATTCATACTGATGAAAACTAACCTATAGACCAAATGTCTGAATTAAATGAAGAAACAGTTTTTATGCACACTAGCACACTAGTGTGTTTGCGAGAGAGAGTGCAGGTCAGGGAGGTATTTCATAAAGTAGGTGAAGAGGTGTTAGGTTCATAGTAACTTTCATTCAGAAGTATCAGACAACAGGCGCCAACCTATGACATGATTTTTATAATATCATGGAAGAAATGGGAGAATAAAGTTCATTACAAATAGGAGAGAGAATAAAAATTTTTTGAATTGAAGTGAAAGGTAACTCCCTGAACTGGTTGCAAGAACATGGCAGATTCCTTAGTTTTACCATTTGTCCAGAGCTTTAGCTTGGAACAATTTTTTACCTAGGACAGATTCAGTTGAGAAAACTTCACCAAGGACAATTCTACCTTAGATATGCATATTGGTTCTTGCAGATGTGAGATCTCATCCCTGATAGGGAGCCCTTGTAGGATCAAGTGTCAAGGTGAAAGGATGGTAGTTGCTGTAGTGAAGGCATACCTTCCTGGAAAAAAAAAAGCACACCTTACCACAAAGTGTACCTGCTTCTCCCCTCCAAGTTGATGCCCCATTTGCCTTCGACCAGTTATTACTCTGTCTATCCTTTGAGAATAAAGTATATTCTATCAGTGGATATTCTAAACCTTCCCATCCCCAGTCTTTCTCCCCCAACCTTCAGCTTTTGGATGCTATTTTAAATAGAAGGAAATAATGAAGATTAAATATAAAAGCAGGACAAACATTTTTCTTGATTTTCTTGTCAGAACTGGAAATGTGGTGAACATGGGTTATGAAATATGTGACAGGGTAAAACATTTCCATACTTGAAGTATTTTCTTGTATGTCAGTGATCTATGAGCTTGTCGATGTGGTTACTCTCCATCAGTATAGAGCACAGACCTCATCTCATGCAATTCTTATCCATTTTCTCCCGTAAATCCTCCAAAGAAGATATAGCAAATCTACTGAAATGTCTTCTAGATTTTAAAAAAAAAACTTTTCACAGATACTCTGGCAATGTATGGAATGTGAATATAATTATCTTGCTTTGTCATTATAAGCCTGGATCACTTTTTCTTATTCATTTAATAAACAAGAGGTTTTTTAGTCCATATTTTGTACCGACCAGTGTGCTAGGTCTTTGTGATATAATGATAAAAACAAAATAGTCCCTGAATTCAAGGAATTCAAGCATTCTATTAGGATAGAACAGTGTGCACACAAGTGGATGATATATAAAATGAATAAAAAGTAATTGTTTTACAAAAGAAGAGTACTAGCAACTTGTGGGAATCAGAAGGGATTTCATGGACTTTCTGACCAGTATCCATTTTTGCTACTTATTTTTCTTTGGGGACAGAGGGAAGAATATTAGCAATGAAAGAAATTTTAATTGCAGGTCAAAAATCATTTCAGGTTGGCAGAACAGTGATATATGAATTAGCACGATGGACTTACAGATCTATATTTTCTATCCCTAGTCATTCTCCTGAGTATCAATTCAACGCTACTATCTGCCTGTTGGACCTTTGCCATGCAGTGTCCCATAGGCATCTCAAATTCAACATGCCCCAAACAGAACTCATTATCTTCCCCTGCTAAAGCTACATTTCTTCCCAACTTCCCTGTTTTTATTGAGGTCACAACCATGGTTTCAGTTACCTAGGTTTACAATCTAAAGAGCCACCTTTTGAATCTTCCCTCTCTATAATCCTCATATCCAGTGAGTTGCCAGGTCTACTTCTGCAACACCCATTCCCTTCTCTCCCCTCATAAGGTTACCTCCCTCGTCAAACCTTCATCACCTCTTGCCTCTACCATTGTAATAACCCTCTAATTGGTTTCCTTGCTTCCAGCCTTTCTCTTTTGTCAATTCATCTTCTAAACAGCTACTAAAGCAGTATTCTTAGACTATATATCCAAACCTTAACTCAAAAAGCTTATGTAGCTTCCTATTGCTTCTAGGATTAAAAAATGAACTCCACCGTTGGGCATTTAAAGCCCTTCCCAATCTGCCTCCACCCTATTGTTAGAGGTTTTTCATATGTTCTTCCCCTTTGCTCACTCTACATTCCAGCTAAACCAACTGACTTGCTGTTCCTTGTAAATAGCTCCTTTCTCTGTACTTTTACATAGGATATCTCTCATGCCTGGGATGTATTATTTCCTAACTTCTGTCTCCTAGAATCCCTTTCTTCCTCAAAGGTCACTTCAAACACCACATCCTACGTGAGTCATTTTTCTGATGCCCCCAACTATTAGCAAACCTCTTGAAATTACTTTGTGCTACTTATTTGTTCATGTGTTTTGTTTTTCCTGATAGAATGTAAGCTCCTTAGAAGCAGAGACTGTTAATTTTTTTTTTGTCTTTGTATACCTAAGAACTAGTATGACGCTTGGAAGAAAGCTTATTGATTGATTGATTAAATGGGAGAAAAAGCAGCCTTAGGGAAAAGATCATGTATAAAGATCACAGAAATACTGAGGCAGGTTGAATTCAATAAACACATACTGTATATACAATCACACAGTACTTTTAATAGAAACCCCACAAAAATATCATCTACCTGCATACAGCAAATACAAATTTATATATTTGCCAAAAATTTTAATTGTTTGGATTGAAACAAGATGATAAGATAAATCAAAATAGAAAAAGCATGAACTTGTACCATTTTAAGAAAGATTGTAATTTATGTCCTAGATGTTCATTCCTTCCATTTGATGTTGAATTATAGAATGCTACGCTATGCTTATAGATATCCCTAAATGCAAAGCCTGATTAGACATTACTTACTTATGCACTTGCATAACAGACATTTGTTTTCTTTCAGCTTTAGTAATGTGGCCTCAATAATGTTTGGTTTGGGAAGCTAGATTTAGATAAATGTTCGAGTCGAACTTGATATATTACTGCTCCTGAAAGATTCATTATCCTGATTTAGTTGCCTCAGTCATTAATCTTTTTTCTCAGTGACAGCATTTGGCATGCCTTAACACTTTTAAACAAATGGACTTTTCTAGAAGGCTATTAATGTGAAACTTTTCTGAGAAAAATTAAATATAACTAAGACCAGTATATTTAAAGTAAAACTCCTCTATCTGTTTCATTATACAAATGATTTCTAATCCCTTCAGGATCTCGGTGTTATCCAGTGAAGGACCTTGCATCCTGGCATAGAACTAACTGCCTTGAGAGCTAGCGTTAGCTCACTAGGCTTAGTGTCCCACCCATCTAAGTTGTAGGTATTAACCTCTGTGACTAATGCAAATGACTGAATTACCTCAAAACCACTTAGAAATCTCTTAAGTTGAGGCCTGTGGATTTGGTAGGACTCAGACTGGCAGAGTCACGATACTCCTGATTATGATGCCTGATGCCTGAGAGAGTGGGGAAGGACTCAGAAAAAGTATCAAGCGTGTGTCCGTCACTGAACATGTGACATAGACTCGTCATTGCCCAGCTTTCTAATTTTTCTGCATCCTAAAACTTCAGGTCATCATCCTCATTAGCATTGTATAGTGCTTTTTAAAATTTGCAAGATGCTACCGCAGAAGTTTACCACCTGGGTACAGGAAGACCTGAGTTCAAATCCAGACTCAGATACTTACTAGCTGGGTGATAGTGGGCAAGTCACTTAAGCTCTCTTTACCTGAGTTTCGTCACCTATAAAATGAGAATAATGACAACACCTACGTTGAAGGATTATGAGGATTAAAAGAGATGATATTTGTAGAGTGCTTGGTGCAGCGCCTGGCACATACATAGTAGGCACTATATAAATGCTTATTCTTTCCCTTCCTTTTCCTCTCTCCTTCCCTCCTCCCCCACAACCTACCATTATTGAATAATATTGAATATTGAATAATATTGAATATTGAATAATAACTGCAGAGACCTTCCTTCTAAACTCAGGTGCGTTGTGGTCTCTGACGGTAGAGCCAATAGTGGATCAGTTCCGTTTAGTCTTTATGTAGGTATAGCACTGATGTTTTCCACGTGGCTTACAATATTCTGCAATACTTTCCATCTCATTTGTTTTATTTTGTTTTGGCATTGGACCTGTGATTTCACTAGTGAAGGAAACCCTGCTATGAGAAAATTTCTCTACCTGTTCAGATTAGCACCTGGTGTTGGAACTCCAAGTTGGCAAAACTCTGGACTGCAGCCCAAATCAATTAAAATGTAATTTGGAAATGTTTAACATAAATAAATAAATACATAAATAAATCAACACATAAATAAATAAATGAATGAATGAATGAATAAATAAACTGGTGGCTAACATTTACATAGTGTCTACTGTATGCCAGACACTGTGCTTTATAATTACTATCTTATGTGATCCTCTCAACAACCCTGGGAGGTAGGTGTGCTATTATTACGCCCATTTTTACAGATGAGGAAACTGAGGCAAACAGGGTGAGCAACTTGCCCAGGGTCACATAGCTAGTAAAGTGTCTGAGGCCAGATCTGAACTCATGAACATGAGTCTTCCTGACTCCAGGCCCAGCACCTAGCTGCCCAGTAAGCACTCCTTGCTTAAATAGCTATACTGACAGACTCTTTATTGTTTAATTATTTTTTTTTATTTTAATTAATTATTCTAATATTTTGTCTTGCTCTGTCAGGCATATATATACATACATTTAGGGTTATAGAGAGTGATAGAGCACATTTTGTTAAATTAGCTTATGCATTATAAAGTGTTAATTTATCAGAAATATTAAAATAACTTTTCTAATACTAATAGCTAGCATTTATACAGCACCCCCTATTTGCCAGGCCCTGTGCTAAGCACTTTACACATATGATCTCATTTCATTGTCACAAGAACTCCTTGAAGTAGGTTCTGTTATCAGTTTACAGTTGATGAAACGGAAACAAACAGAACTTAAGTGACCCTACCACAACTAATAAGTGCCTGAGGCTGGCACTTAAAAAAATTGCAAATGACTTACCTGAAAATTTTCTTTCTTTATCTGATATGAATGAATGAAAAAACAAATGGGAAAAAGGCAACTATTAAAGGCACACTATGAACGAAATGTGTGTTATGGATTCACATAGGAAAAAATGAGATGCCAAGTCCCTTCTCTCAAAGAACTTACATTCTAATTGAGGGAGAGAACACATATGAAAGAATTCAGTTGCAGGGCAGATAGAAAAGAAGGGGCAAGGAGGAATGGAAGACCTAGGGTACATTAACTTGCTGTTTGTCCTTCATTCTCGAAGAGGACCATGACATCAGGGTGCATTAGCACCCCTGGATGACAGTGCCTGCAGTTCTAGAGAGCAAATGGTTTCAAAGCTTAGCAATCCCCCTTCTACTTGAAAGTTTATAGTTTTTGACTCCTAGGTCACCCAAATAGCATGAATAGCCAATATGATTCTCTCTGGTCAGCTACCCCACGGGGTCTGAGCTGGTAAATAGGGGTGGTGAGGGACAGTGAGAGGACCAGAGAGAGTGAAGAGAATTCAAGGAGAAAAGGTGCCTCCCACATTATTTCTTTCTGGCTGCTTAATAGTTTCTCTTCACTCCATGCATTGAATATGCGACTTTGTTCTATTTTAGCATAATTTTTTTTCATTGACTTACTTTTACTGAAATAGCTGCTGAAGTGTGAGTATTTGATTGACAAGAACATATACAGCATTTGCTTTAGTTCAGATCAGACATTCCATGTCACAGCCAGGAAACACGTGCCCCAACACTCCCCCTGGCCTCAAATTCTTCTGGCCATATTTAAACTTATGAAGCTAAAACAAATCTGACCTTATTTTTAAAAGGTTGGGTTTTTTTGAGAAGTGAAAGGGGAGGGAGGGTGAAGTTTGCTTTTGAAATATAAACTATTCCATCATTTTTTCATCGATCTGAAATCCTTCTAAACTTTTAAAATAATGCAGACCACATTTCTTTCATTTCATTTTCAACCCCTGACTCTTTCATCCCCCCCACCACCACCAAAAAATCATAGATGAAACAGTATGCTTGATGCCAAACTGGTACCAAGACAAACAACAGCACATATAAACCTGCAAAGTATCCTATGCTCTGTTTGATGCATTTTATGAAAGTTTGGGGTGGTTCTTAACAGATGAGAATTAGGTGATTTCAGTCTACACAAAAAGATTGAATCAGATACAACTTCATCTCTGTGAGCTTCACATACAGTTGATTATTTCAAATTCTTAAATGATGTGTTTTTAAAAAAGCAATAATACACAAATGGAGAGAATGACAGAAAGGGGAAATAGTGCTTTATAATGCCAATCACCTAGAACTTGGCCAGGAAGAGAAGATAGGAAAAGTAAAGGAGATGAGCAAATGCTTCTCCCTTCCTCTCAGAGTCCGGAGACTGTGACTGTGAGATAGATAGATAGATAGATAGATAGATAGATAGATAGATAGATAGATAGATAGATAGATAGATAGATAAGTATATATACATACATACACATACACTCACATATATACACATATATACTATACACACATTTATTCATGCACACACATATAGTCAGACTTGACTGATGTCGTTTTGTGGAACTGGGTTGTTTTTAACTTCTTTCATACAAGAGATAATTAAATGGGTCATGGTGGAGTATATTTGGAAATGAAAGTGATGTAAAAATAAAATGTCAGTAAAATTAAACAGAAACCACATCATATACCACTTGAATCTCCTAGGACGTTTTCTAGAACAGACCTGTGAGTTTCTTGTATGTATCTAGGTGTTTGGAAACTCCCTGTTTCAATGCAGATTATCACTTGCTAAGAAAGAGAGAGTCTTTAAGAATTATCTGGGGCATTAATAAATTATACGTTTTGCCCAGGGCCACACTCAGTGTATAGTAGAGGTGGTACTTGCACCTAGATCATCCTGGCTCAAAGCTTGCTCTCTATCCACTATTCTAGCTTACATTCTGTGTTAAATACACATTATTTTCTTTCTTTTTTAAAATTTTATGTTATGACTAATATGGAAATGTTTTACATGATTGTACATATATAACATCAAATTGCTTATTATCTTGGGGGAGAGAGGGACAATATTTGGAACTCAAAATTTTATGAAAAAATGAATGTTTAAAATTGTCTTTACATGTAGTTGGGAAAAAAAATAAAATACTGTTTTAAAAAAATTATATTAAAGACAGAGGGCTGGTGGCTGGTCTTGGGGTGGTTTGTTGGGGAAAGGAAGACCAGATGCAAGTTCTGCCTTTGACCTGTTCAGGTTCTGTAACCCTGGGGAAGTTATTTAATCTCTTCTAGCCGAAGCAGTTCTCTAAGATTGCAAATTTAAAAAGAAGCTTCTGCCAGTGGTGGCTGAATGAATTTCTACACAGAGTGCCACATGTTGACCAAATCACAGATCTGGACCCAAATTATTTATTTATTTATTCATTTATTTATTTTACTTATAGACCATAGTCATCTTGCCATTCAGACTATGGAAACTGACAAGTATTTATTAAGCATCTAATATGTGTATAGTAAACATTGCAGGGATAATAGAAGTAGAAGCCACAGCTTTTACTCTAGGGAAGTTTTCATTCTAAAACTACTTATCTTACCTCCGTTTTAAGGAAGTGGATCATGAAGGCAGTTTAAATTAATTTGTAAGAGCATGGAATTTTGAGTGTGTGTTTAGTAATACTGGCCTTCTTATGGATTTCCTCAAATGAGCAAAATATCCATTGTTGTCAACTCCAGTTGTGTCTTGAGTAGAAGAGATTATGCCAAATAACTATTCATTATGTCTCCTCCCCTGCTGTTCTCAAGGAAAATGAATTTATCTCATGATGTGGTTAAAGCTGAAAGTCCAAACATACTTTATGTGGTTTGTCGTGTGGTTTTTATTTTTTGGTTTGTTTTATTCTGCTCCTTCACTTACTTTGCTTTTCTTGTTTCTCTCTCTTTCTCCCTCTGTCTTTAAAGAGTGGCAAATATACAGCAGCAGTTGGCCTTGCTAGATAATGAGTCTTGGCCAGGAATAGCAGAGGCAGACAGGGACCGCCTTCAGCTCATTAAAGAAAAGGAAGCTCTCCTCCAGGAACTACAGCTCATCAGCCGGCAGAGGCGATCTCCAGAAGACATTGCCCGACTGGAAGAGGAGAAAAGGCGTTTAGAGGAAGAGATTCAGAGGGCTAGAGCTACATCTGCCCATGGAGCCACAGAAAGGTTTGATCCTTCTAATACTGGTTTGGGGGTGTTTCTTTTATCCAGAGGGTGGGTGGAGAGAGGTACCGTGCAGTTGTGCATCTTTCTAACACTTCACTTTATTTGATCTTGTATGCTTTTGTAAATAAACAAACAAAAAACCAAAAACTTTAATACAGAAAAATTACTTGCATCTTTTAGTGTTTCTGTTTGGGTCAAGGAAAGGAATGGGAAATGGACAAATACGTAATAAACTGTTATTAGAAAGGCTCTGTTCTCCTGGGACCCCAGGCTCTTCTTCTGAGAAGGGAGCAGGTAAAGAAGAGCAGCCAGAATCAAGAGAAAGAGAAAAAACAAGGTAATTGAGGATGGCGCTAAAGCCAGAAGGTAGAAAGAATGGACTCACGTGCAAACAGTTGATGACCCTTAGTTCAAACTAGACAATTACTTGTTTTTGCACTGATTGCAAACTTAGTGTTCATTGGTATAAGGAACTCCCAATGAGAAAAGTCTCTCTTCTAGCAAATAAGCACCTCCTCTTATAATCTTAGAAATTTGCCTGGCGATACTTCAGAAGTCAAGTGATCTGCCCATGATCACACAGCCCAGGTGTGTCAGAGATACTATAGTAGGTAGATAGGTTTTATTTGGATTTAAACGGATTCATTTCCAGGAATACCTGAGTAAGAATCCCTCTTTAGACATTTACTAGCCATGTGACCCTGGGTGAGTCTTTTAACTTCTTTAGGCCTCTGTTTTCTCAATTATAAAATTAGAAGGTTGGACCCAGTGAACTCTAAAGTCCATTTCAGCTGTATCTAGGTCTATGGTCCTGTGAACTCAGGCCTTCTTATCTCTGAAGCCAGCCCTATCCACTACAGTCCATAGGTTCCCAAAGTGGGCAGTACCATCCCCCTGGGAGCCATTGGAATGATCCAGGGGGCGGTAGTAGCCCCACATTCCCATGCAATTGGGGGGGCATTGAATAAAAATAAGGGGGCAGTGGAAGCATAAAGAAAGAACAGAAGATAAGAAAATTTTGAAAAGCTGTTCGTACATGTCAGGCATTGTTGGGAAGTTAAGCATGCATTGGCAGGAATATGTACATATAATGACTTGCTTACAGTATGATACTATATGGTAACATGACACAATGTTGCATCATCAAAATTTCAATGCAGGAAAAAACCCCACAAATTTACAATAAATTATTAAATTTAAGATGCATCATTTTTTAAAAAATATATTTTATATATTTTTTGAAATGACACAAATTTTTTTTAAAAAAACCTGTTAAAGTAGATTTCCAGGGGAGTGCTGAGTAATTTTTTTAAAAGGGGGTGATAGGCCAAATAAGTTATTATAGAAGAGGAAACTGAGACTCTGAGCATTATGTACAGGAGTATTTAGGAGCCTAGTCAATTAACAAGCATTTATTAAGCACCTACTATTTGCTAACTACTGGGAATACAAATATATAGGTGAAACATTCTCTGGCTTTAAAACCAGACCAGCCTATGACTCCCACTACTACCTTTTCTTTCTCTGTTCCCTTTTCAGCTTCCTTTTATGTGTTATCTTCCTCCATTAGAATGTAATCTCCTTGAGGGCAGGGATGATCTTTCTTTTTGGCTTATATTTGTATTCCAAGGCTTAGCTCAGTTCCTGGCACAAAGCAAGTAAGCTTAATAAATGCTTTATCTATCTTATCTGTCATCCTTCTATCTCACCTATCTACATAATCTGTCTGTATCACCTATCTAGTCTATATATTTGTCTATATCGTCTACTTAACGTGTCTATACATCAATCTAGTCTATCTATATCATTTATCTAATCTTTCTATCTGTATCTATCTATTCTCCAACAATGCTCTTTCTCTTATGCCACCCTGCCTAGAGGAATAGTGTGACCAGGGGACTTTGGTCTAGGTAGTAGCAGGAATTATAGATGCAGTCAGAGAGAAGTAGATTATCTTGTTTTTTCATGGTAGTATTTAGAGATTATTGATCCTTAAACAAGAACAAAAGGTGGAAAAATAGGCAGTTGGTCAGAGGGGCATTAGTAGTCCAGAACTGAGCACACGGCAAGATATTTGGGATGCGTACGTTCTAGTGATATAGTGTAGGACTAGATGGGATGCTATGAGTGCAGACCTAGAATGCCAGAATACTATTGCAATTTTGTCATATTTCCTGTATTAACAAGGAACAGTTTGGGGGGCAGACTGCATTGACATTCAGGCTTGACTTTCTTGAAGTCATGAAGTATTTTTCTTTTTCAGTTGATAAGTTTTCAAAATAATTTTCCTTTTTTAATGTATTTTATTTTTTCTAATTACATGTAAAGATAGTTTTCAACATTCATTTTTTATAAAATTTTGAGTTCTAAATTTCAAAATAAGTTTCTTAAGAAAATATATTTGCTTTATTGGTCTCAGGATCTTATGAAGGAATTGAAATTGTGAAGGAGTCATATTTTGCCAATTTGGTCAGCTTTTAATTATGCCCCTTTTGCTTTCATATGACAGCTCTGCTCCTTGACTTGTGAAGAGGCTTCTGGTGCTATCTGCATTAATGGTAGCCAGAATTTCTCTTAAAACACCAGCCTAATCTTTTGCCCTACACATTTCCTCTTTTCATTAGATAGGATATTAAATGTGTCAAATTTCATTATACCATTTCTGATGATTACCTGTGTTTGCATATAAAATATCAAGTTGAGAGTAGAGAAGTTATTTGGATAGTTTGCTTAGTATAAAATATATCAGTTATTTAGGTTAGCCTTGCCACACCTTTTTTCTTAATAGTTTAAACATAATGTTTATGCCTCTAGGTGGCACAGTAAATTGCACCAGCCCTGGAGTCAGGAGGACCTGAGTTCAAATGTGGCCTCACACACTTACTAGCTGTGTGACAAGTTACTTAATACTCTGCCTCAGTTCTTCATTTGTAAAATGAGCTGGAGAGGAAAATGGCAAATCACTCCAATATTTTTGCCAAGAAAACCCCAAATGGTGTCACAAAGAGTCTGAAATGACTGAACGACAATATTATGATGATCCAGAACATCTCTTCTACATTTGGCTCCACTTGGCCTTATGCGTGCAAACTTTCTAATTTTAAAAATAAACTGGTTTATCCCATGGCAAAATGGTTAATATTAATGAATCTTGGAAAGCAGTACCACATAAAGAGGATATATGATTTTAATAACATTTTGATTTCTCCGTGTCAGGAGTTCTTAACCTTATTTTGTGTCACAGACTTCTTGGTGGTCTGAAAGCCTATGGATCCCTTCTTGGAATAACATTTTTAAGTGCATAAAATAAAATACATAGGACATAAAGGAAACCAAGTACATTGAAGTATTGTTATCAAAATATTCAAAAGCCGATTTCTCAGACCCCATGTAGAGTAAGACCCCTACTCTAGGTGTAATAGTAAATTCTATCTATGTCATGGAACAATAGAAGGTATAATGGAATGATTAAATTAAGAGGTTCTTAAGCTCTTTGTTATAGACCCCCTTTGGGAGTGTGGTGAAACCTACAGACCTCTTCTCAGAATAATGTTTTTAAGTTCATAAAATAAATGGTTGCAAAGTAAACCACTTATTGAAAAAAAATGTAATATTTTTTTTCCCATGGAATTCCTGAAATCTGTATTCATAGACCTCTCTCCCTGCTCCTTATCCCTAACTCATAAACAATCTCTGGTTGAATCAGCTCTCCTACCCCCTGCTAAATCTTCCGATTTAATGTAAACAGAAAATAAATAATCATTCAGCCTTTGCTTGAACCCTTTCTGTGATGGAGAAATTTATTAGATCATAAAGCAGATCTCTCCATCCATTTTTTTGTACAGTTCTACTAAGTTCTTCATTATATTCTCCAAAATCAATTTTTCTGTAACCCCTAACCAGTGGTCATAGTTCAAGGGTCTCACAAAACAAATTGGATCTCTTTTCTGTATGACAGCCCTTCAAATATTTTAATACCATCATCTTGCTTTTCTTTTATAATAAATAACCCATTTCCTTTCATTCTTCCTCACCATTAGGTCATTTGCCACTAGAACATTCTTCAATTTGTTCAGTATCTTTCCAAAATAATGGCTAGAGATGGTTTTCCAGATATGGTCAGCCTAGCCCTTTGTGTAGTAGTGCTTGCTATCACTATTTATTGATTTTATATGTGTGTGTATGTATACACACATACATGCACATATATTTTATATATATATGCATATATTTTGAAAATTTTTATTTATTTTTTGGTGAGGCAGTCAGGTTTAAGTGACTTGCCCACGGTCACACAGCTAGTAAGCGTCAAGTGTCTGGAGTCACATTTTAACTCAGATCCTCCTGACTCCAGGACCAGTGCTCTATCCACTGTACCATCTAACCGCCCCAATTCTATACTTTTTTAAGACACTGAGGTGTAATGCAGAGATGTCAAACACATTACATCTACAAACACTGCTGAGGGAAGCCAGAACTGGATTCAAATTTAATTGGGAAATATTTAACAAAATAAATAAAAATATAATAAAATGCACATAACATATTTTACAAGTAAGGCAATAGGCAGGCTGCAAGGATCTTTATGTATGGAGTAGTGGCTTCTATTTGAGTTTGACATCAGTAGTCATAGTACTATAGTACTATGTACATAGTGCTAGTACATATGTACATATGTAGTACATAGTAATATAGTAGATTGAGAGCCAGGTTGTTTGGAGTCAGGTCATTTTGGGTTCGAGACCTGCCGTGGTTGCATGCTAGCTGTGTGACCCTGGGTTAGTCACTTTATTTCTCAGTGACCTGGACAGCTCTCTAAGCTGGTAGGCAAGTTACTTGTATGCATCAGTGGAGGGATTGTCCATACAGGCACCTAGCATTTCCTAAAGGCCTATTACGTGCCAGGTACTATACAAAGCATTGAGGATACAAAGAAAGGCAAAAAAAAATGGACACTGATATCAAGGAACTGACTATCTAATGGAGGAGACAATATGCAAAAAAAAAAAAAATTAATAAATATATGCCAGGAGTTCTTGCCCTGATGGAATCATAGGTCTGGACTTCTCTCTCTTCTTTCTTAATAAAAGTAAAATACTAACGACGACAGTAGAAGCAGCAGCCTTTGTCACATAGTTCACTCATAACAAGCTTGCTAATGAACTCAACACTAAGTCTTTTTTGCAAAAACCTAGTTATATCTACCCAGTTCTGTACTTATTTTGCTGATTTTTTTTTAACTTATGTATAGGACAGCACATGTATTGCTATTACATTTTATCTGATTATATTTGTCCAATGATAACAGATGGTAGGAGCTTTTTTAGATCCTGATTCAATCATTTACTATTAGCTCTCCTTACCACCTACATATTTCCACTTACATATATCCATCTATGTTACCTTCTGGGTAACAATGTTGACTACAGTTAGGGTCAAGAACATGAGTTGTCCAACTGCTGTTTTCTTACAGTCAGCTAAGAATAGTTTTTACATTTGTAAATAAAGTTTTATTGTATTTTAAAATCTAAAAATGATTCTTAGCTCCAAGCTACACAAAAGCAAGTTTGCCTGTTTTGGGAGTCTCTAAAATATTAGAAATTGGGACTACCTTTTGACAGTTATTGGATTGGCTAGCTAATCATGGGAAGGTTATATACATAGTATTTACTTGGATTTCAGTAAGATATTTGACGGTCTCATTCTTGTGGACACAATAGAGATGTAAGAATAATACAGATAGATTCATGACTGATCGAATGTTAGTCTTTATACAATTCATCATTTTATAGACCATATAATGTTTACAAACTATAATATATATAATGCTCATGTTTAAACAGCACTTTATTGTTTTAAAATTTTTTTCCTCACAATAACCCTGTGTTGACATTAATAAGCATAATTATCCTCATTTTACAGATGAGGAAATGGGTTCAGAAAGCCCTCAGGTAATTTATTTTCCCACAGTAACAACTATTAAAGGCTATGGCTAACATGTTATATTAAAAAGTTATGGTTTTCTAAAAGAAGAAATCAGGGAGGTAGATGATGGTCAATGGTAGGCAGAAGAATTTCAGTGTGTATTCCAGACCACTTCAATAGAAAAAGAACAAATAATGGTGGGAAATTTCAATTGTCCAGACATCTCTTAGAACAATCTCTCTTCCATATGTAGAAGAGCTGCTATTTTCTTGATCAACGTTGATGTATTTCAACCTTGAAAAGGAAAGAGTCAGAATTTCTATCATAGAGACGATTCTCACCAACAAGGTGGGGCCTGTTTGCTTGGAGCGGAATTGGTGGGAACCTTGAGTTGAAGTGAGAATGCCATCTTTTTGTGATAAAGAAAAGAAAGCAAGTTACAGTATTATACATACTCTAAATTTTGGTGGGAAACAGGCTCAGAGGGACCTCAGGTAACTGATTTTCACACAGTAACACAGGTATTAAAGGAGATAATCACTGTATATTAAGAAGTTTCCAAGAGTTAGAAGGAGGGTAGGAAGAATGTGGGAGAGGACATTTGGATGATGATCAATGGAGGCATAAGCAGACATAACAGATTTTTGTGGTACTAACATAAAAGAATTGATACAAAAGATTGGTAGGATTCCATCACCTAGAATTCTTCCAAGGAATTCAGCTGAGGAGAAGGCTAAAGTTCTGAAGACACAGGAGGAGTTCAGATGAGAGAATGAAACGTAAGATATTATCTAAGGAAGGAAAATAATAAATTTGATACATAAAGGAGGTTTCTCGACCAGTTTAGATTTTAATGATAATGGCATGTATAAGATATGGAAGCAAATGCAGATAAAAATGGATAAGAAAGTGAGAAGTTGAATGAAATGGTCTCCAAGGTTCTTTTCAGCTTTAACATGCTGTAATGCTAAGAAATTTGGAGACGAATAAAAAGAATAATTTTTTAAAAGTTCAACAGTCCAAAAATCCTGCTAAGTTTTTGAGTATAACCTCTGTTCAATTTCAGTCTAGTATGAAAATGGAAACATAGAGACTTTAAAAATCATTCTCTTTGAAGGGTGCTTTTTAGGGAAGTAGAGGAAAATTAGTCAGGAAGAGAATGGGTCATGATAACGATGCTCAAAAAAATTAATCCAAGAAAAGAACATCAACGACACATCTTCAAATGCACAGAAGAGGAATTTCAAAAAGAAATAAGACAAGTAGGATAATGTTATTATTATGTTAAATTTCATATATTCTTTAAACAAGCAAGCTATACTTAACAGAGATTCATTGTTTCTTGGTTCTTTTTCCTTCTGTTCTTGATATATTGAAATATTCATATTTGTTAATTTCATAACTTAAATTAACTCTAAATTTAAAATGAGAGTTTCTTCCTTAGAGTAAGAGAATATTCAATTGATCCAAGAATTGATGGTTGTCTAAATAAAAGTCCCTCATGAGAAGGACTGCTTCTCAAGCAGAAATAATTTGTATAATATCTGTGAAGTGTGAAAACTATTAAGTTAATATCAAATAACAGCAACACACTTTTTATGGAAAACAGTGATTAAATAGTGTCTTCTTGACTAGCAGTTAGAATAATGGTTGACATCAGAGGCGATATATTTTTATTTTTTCTGGACTTTGTGTTCTCCTCAAGCAAAAATTGTTCTGTTCTTGGACTATGTGCCAGTTAATATCTTAATTGGAAAGGAAGTTGACTGCTTGCAGGGTGATCTCTCATTAGTTTCTTCCCTTGTCTGTATACCTTCAATGGAAGAGGTTTGTGCAGTTCTACAACTTCTGAATGTTACTTCTTATAGGACGCTAATAAAATCCACCTATTCTAGCTGGATAAGGATGCCACCCTCTTAGACTCCCAACTATGTTTTTAGAATGCCTACAGTGTCTAGGTGGGAACAGATGGAGTCTTAGTAGTGGATACCTAGGCAGGAGTAACAGTCAGGACCACTTGTAAGTGCTCAAGAGTCAGAGATAAGATCCCATATTCTATAATAATCATAATAATTTTTAGAACTCAAACTTTAGAAATTATTGAATGCAACCCCCTCATTTTCTGGATGAAAATTTCAAATTTAGAGATATTTTCTGTGGCTTTTTGATCAATTCATAGTAGTTGTACTAAATAAAATTAAGAAAGTGGGTATCTTAAAGCAACTGTGGATGATTTCTTCTCAACGTGCAGTGAGAACAGGCTGGTTCAGACTCCTAAGATATACAAACACATCCTCACATTGTTATAGTCCTAAAACTTTTGGCATAAAAACTACATGTTGTGCCTTTACTGTAAAATTATAGTTGAATTTCTTGGTATGAAAATCTACTTCATTAAAAAAATCCTACCACTAGTGATTATCAAAAGACTGAATGCAAGCAATTGATGCTCCAAATGTGTGTTAGTGCATATGTCCATGCATATACATGTTCATATGTACATTTTATATTTCAGGATTCTTCTTCAAGAAAAGCGAAATTGTTTGCTTATGCAGCTGGAAGAAGCTACACGTTTAACATCTTACCTACAATCTCAGTTAAAAAGGTAGGTCACTCTTATAAAGTTATGCATTACTTTTTCACTTTTACTCTTTGATAAATACAAATGAATGATGTTCACAATTTTTATTAGCTATTCTCTGGAATATTATTATTTATTACCTATTCTGGAACATAGTTACTGGAATGGATTGAAGTTTTAAAAAAGACCAACGAATCATTTGGACAAAATAAAGTGGAAAAAAGGTAGATACTACAGTCTAAAAAATTCCGTCTGTTCCAGGGAATTCAGAGCAACAAAATTGCTGGCAAACTTACATATGATCAAATGATTTATAATGTTTAAAATAATACTGCCTGAGAATATCTGAGTGACTATGTATGTACACATGTCCATAGGCCTTTTTGTTTTAATTAAGATATTAGGATGGAAATGTGTGAGATAAAAATCACTTCATGAAAATCATGGAAAAGATTCAACTTCATATGTTAAGAAACCAAAAGATTTGTGTTGGAGATTTGTATTTTTTTTTCCTATGACCAAAAAAATCCTAAAGGCGGGGGGAGGAAACTGGACACCATTGTGAGTAAAGAGAACAAAACAAAACACAACACTGTTTTTCACACACACACACACACACACACACACACACACACACACACACACGCGTGCATACCATTGTGATTGAAACAAACTTCACCTAGATTTCATAGTTCTAATTTAATTTCATTAACTTTGACATTTTATCATCATCTTCATGAAATTATTTTATTTCACATTTTCATCAAAGGGAAAAATGACTAGGAAATAAATTAATCAAATTACAGTGTATTGATAAAGTGAAATGGAAATGCTAATGTCTACAGACTCCTGATAGAAGTCATTAACTATAAAATGACAGTAGATAACATCTTTTTTATTTAAAAATGAATAATACTTATCCTACTTTAGGGCTAAAGAGTGAGGGTAAAATGCTGGCTGCAAAGAGGTGGGTTAATTGCAGTTTTTTCTTAAATCAAATGTTTTATTGATTCATTTTCATTGTTTTCTTCCCAACAACAATCATCTTCTAAATCCTGCCTTCCTATAATATCCTCCTTTATCAAAACAAAATGATTAAATAGAATTCTCTGATTCACCACAACAGATAGATTTGAGTAACCAAGAAATTGGCAAACACTAAAAATTCAAAAAACAGATGCTGAACGTATTGTTTGATGGTTAATTTTTGGAGGAAAAATTGGACACCATCAGCATTTTGTAGTGCCTAACTATATGTAGGGCAGTACTTCCTGTGAAAGAGAATGAGAAGGTATTAGTTATTCTTCTGTTTAATATTGTCTTTTTACGTAAAATTACGCTCACGGATTAGCAACCAATCGATATTAAAATGTTAGCAGTTATTGTTAGCAAGAGGAGGTATATGAGTTTTTCATCTTATAGAGTAGATGAGATCATATACCTTTATATGGAATATAACAATATGCAAGCAGAGGTCATGAAAGTATGGTAACAAAGCTTGCATTTTTATTTCTTATTTCAGTTTATCTGCCAGCACTCTGACAGTGTCCTCTGGGAGCAGCAGGGGATCACTGGCATCCAGCCGGGGATCACTGGCATCCAGCAGGGGTTCCTTAAGTTCCATCAGCTTTACAGACATCTATGGCCTTCCCCAGTATGAAAAATCAGAGGCAGATTATGGCCAGCATCTGCGCTTTGATCTAATTCCATTTGATTCTCTGGGAAAAGATGCACCATTCTCTGAGTCCACTGGACATTCCAACTTCAATAAGCAAAGGAGGTCGCTGGACACACCTCAGTCCCTAGCCTCCTTGTCTTCTCGTTCCTCTTTGTCTTCCTTGTCTCCACCAAGTTCCCCATTGGATACACCCTTTCTTTCTGCCTCTCGGGATTCCCCTCTTGCTCAGATGTCTGATGGATTTGAAATATTAGGCATGGGAGCTCTAGAAAGGCTCAGGGCTCAAGCCTCGGCTATGGGGGATGACGACACACAGGGGACAACTTCACTTCAACATTCTGGATATCACGGGGATGGTGAAGGAGTTCGAGAACAGCTACGACCACAACTGGCAAATGCCCCAACTACTAGTGGAAGTAAGTGTTTATAAATAAGATTGGTGGGGATGGGGCAAGGGGTGAAAAAGGTGGTATAGCCATGCTCTCCTCCCTCCTTGGTATTTCTTAGTATTACTTAATTTTAAGTAATACCGGGTAGGGGATTTTCATGACTGGCAGAATCAGGATGACATGAATTTTTTTACCTAGAAGGTTTTGAATAATGCTGCAAACCCACAAACGATACTATTATATCAACATCTTAGATAAATATACATATAGACTGCCTCTGTGTGTGTGTGTGTGTGCACATGTGCACGTGTGTGTGATCAGATTAAGGACTGGATTAGTTTGGGGAGACTAATGGTAACTGCTTACTTCTTCCATATGAAGATGTTGCCATTTTTTAAGGATGTAAAGAAGAAATTTAAAATTATTATTTAATCTGATTTTTCCATTTTTTCTTTTAAGGCTATAAAAACTAAGGTACAAATAGAATAATCAACACGAGCCTTTATGCCCCTGTCCTCTTGTTTTCTTCTCAAGTTTACCTCTTCCATGATCTCCCCTCACCCCCCAATCCACCCTAGGTTTAGTTTTAAAACCAAATATTCTGCAAAGTTGTTTTGATATTAACTTCTGAATACAATTGGCTCATACTATGTTTTCTTACTGCCACCTTGTGGTAAGTTACCACATACTACAGACAGATGACTGGAAACTTTCCATGAAAATTAAAATAATATAGTAAACAAGGTAGTCAAAATGGAGCACTCTTGAAGGACAGTGATTGCATAAGATTTCATTCATAGGTAACTTTCACATTCATAGGTACCTAACACAACTGTAATTCCAATGAAGCATATGGAAAGAATGTAATCTAAATCTGTAATATTTATGATAATAAATAATGTTTATTGTCATCATCTTCATTGGTTGAAAGAGTTCCCATACTAGGAATTCTGTATACAGATGAGATCAGAAATCAGAATCTCTCCTCAACTCTGCACCCTTCTCTTCCATCACTGAACTTAAAAGGATGCTCTGCAGGGTTCAACAAATGTTCATTAAATAGAACAGGTTTTTAAAAAATTGACTCTAAACCTCTAATTTTTCTAGAGAAAACTGAGGATCAGAATGTTTTATCGGCTTACCTAAACTCACACAATTTGTATTCACTGTCTAATAATTCCTATAAAACAATATTGCTACACACAGTAAGCAGCTTTAATATTGGTTTAAAAAAAAGAATATTTTCTCAAATAATTTTTTTCACCTAGACTTCAATCATTTGGACTTTTTTTTTAAGGAGAAAGAAGGGGAAGTATCCTTGGACTTTGAAATTTTCATTTTGCAAACATTAACTTTTAAATAACCAGTGTATTTTTAAGTTAAAATGTACCATTATTTCTCTGTATTTCTGGTTTTAGTTTAGATTGAATCAGTAGGCATCTTTAGTTTTCTCAAACAGTTATTGACATATTAATGACTGTATTCATGTTCTGCTTTTAAATGTCAACTTAGAAAAGCTACCTACACCTTTTCACTCTTTGCTTTTTATCTCATTTCTCATGCGGCACAACAGAAACATTCACTGTAAGTGAACTTGGTATTTTTTTACCTTTGACTTCCAGATTTTTATTGCGTTGTTGTCTAGTAAATACATTGTCTAGCATTATAAGATATGTAGAAGAGGATACTTTGTAGTGGTCTTACAGCTTATCACATACATGATTTCTCTGACTCTCTTTTAAGGTTGTTAATGACTACTGAATCTTTGCAAAACACTTTTTGAGACCTTTAACTTTTTCATATAATTTTAAAAGCAATTTAATAAGACTAGTATGACCCACTTGGGCTGTAAACCTTATGCATGATTACTTTTTACTATGTTTCTCCTTCCTTTTGTTCAAGCATTTTTATTCCCCTTGGAATGTGTATGTGTATGTAAATAGTTAAAAGAACTTTTTTTTAAGGTAAGAGATTTTAAAAGTAAATGTAGCTCTTAAGATTCCTAGTCCTCATTTTATGTACTTTACTCCCTATGGTTAACTTCATTGCATTGAAACCCAAGAGCAGATGTTTTGGGATGTTGAGTGGTTTCTCCCATGTTGTTTTTTCTGACCAAGGGCAACTTGACAGTACTGCTTTCATTTAACTTTTGTGGTCATGTGGATCTAGTGACCCTGCCAGGGGTTGTCTTTGAGAATTCTTCTTTTATTTTGATTTCTGCATTATCTTTTGCAGGGTTAATGGTGAGAAAGAAGTAGTATTTGTACTAATGCTGTCAGATTGGTTGCGGACCTTAGTTTTAGCATAGTTAGTAAGATGAAATTTACATTTGTAACCTCAAGTCCATGGCATGATATTTTTATTATATGGGTTGGTTGAATAGAAGATGAGTTGCAAAAATTGAGATGAACTAAAATTTTCGCTTTGGTCTTATCTGATCGTTGTTGTATAAACCTATTTCATTCCTTGATTGTTCAAACTAGGAAACAATGAAAACCAGTCTTTTCTCCAAAAAAAAAGAGTACTTAGATCATTTTATAGACATAGTTATTGTGGTTCCTCTAATTTTTTTGTAAAATAATATTTTATTGGTCCTATGCCAGTCATTTTTTAAATGCCCATTATTGAATACCTATGTACAATCTACCCTTGGTTTCAACATTATTTTAATCTGTTGTTCCACATATTGGTTAATGGGACAAAAGTTTTTTATTGGTGATTTCAAAGAGTAATATTTCTTACAGTGTTCTATGTTAATGGGGGGAAAAGTTATTTCAAAATTTTCAGATAGTGATTTTTTAAAATAATTTTTAAGAGTTTTTAAAGAAGTCTGGTTATTTTTAGCCACCAAGAGAAGTAACTACAAAGTTCCTTTCTCCAATTTTCCAGAAGAAAAATTTGGATCTCACTCTGTATATATTTTTTAAAAAGATCAAAATAGTCATAGATAAAAAATTTCATTTTATATTTTCATTAATAGTAGCATCAACTTCTTGGCATCTTTCTTACAGATGTCAAAGTTTCTTGTCACTTTCTAACTCTGTTTATTTCTTTTCTCTACAGCAGTTACTTTAAGAGAAGACAGCGCTAGGAGGTCAGAGAGGAGGGCCAGACGGGTTTCTGCGTGTCTCTCTGATTATTCGCTGGCTAGTGACAGTGGTGTATTTGAACCTTTAATCAAAAGGTTGGCTATATTGTTTTAATCCTTCCTTTTTCCCATAGATGATTTTCCCAGCACCCACCTATTTCCCTGCAGAAAAGATTCCTGCCCTTGCCCTGACTCAGTGAGTCAGTCATTCAATAAGCATTTATTATTTATAATGCATTTATTGTATATTGTACACTTATTTAAAACAAATATTTAGTCACTGATTCCTATGCCAGTAGGCATATTTTTATGCTCCCTTGTTCTATGAGGGGAAAATCAATTTAATTCAAATATTCATAAAGGAGAGTATTAAAACTAATTACAGTTACTTTTAAATATCCAAAAACTTTCTTTGTCTTCCTCCAGTTTTTGTCAACTATGTTTAACTGGGTTCCGTACTCTTTGCCAACATCACAAGTTTCCTTGAAAGTCATTGAAAAATCCCTTTTGTTGGCTCCAGGATATTCAATTACTACATATATTTTTAAATTAATATTTTTACCTTAAACTTTGCTCTGAATACTGCCTATGGTTTAGAAAATAGTGAGAATGGTCAGATCCATTAGGTGAAGAGTCAAAAGATCTGATTCTAGTTCCTGCCCTTCTAGCTATAGGCTATATGACTTTGTGCATGACTCTTAATGTTTGAACCTCAGTTTTTTCATCTCTAGAATGGAGATAATATTTACTTTAGTTTTATCACAGAATTATTTTGAGGATCAGATATAGTGATATATACATCATCCTTATAAAAACTTTGTAATCATAGTATTGTACAGAAAGGAAGTGTTATTGTTATTATTCCTACTAAAGATGAAGTGAAGTAAAAGAAACAAAGATTTGGATAGAGGAATGAAAATTAAAAGAATTTTCAATCAGATAAACAGTGAAAATGGAAAATAGAAGAGATTGGTGATAAATGTATATTTTAAACAGTTCAAACCATCATTCTTTTTGAGAAGTCATGAAAATATTTCCTTGAAGCTAGGCATAGAATAAAGGAAAATATTTTATTGCCAAGGACCCTGCTGTGTAAAAGGTAACATCTTTCTGTAACAAGCCATCTGAAAAAAAATGACTATAGCGTAGATATTCTTTCCCTCATCATCTATAACTTTTACTAAAGCTAGGTACCCTTTATTAGTTTCTGGCTCACTCTCCTCAATACAATTGATCAATAAACATTTATTAAGTTAAGCCAGATGCTATACTTAGTGCAGGGTATGCAAATAAAAAAAAAGTAGTCCATAACCTCAAGGAACTTACATTCTAATGGGAGAGACAGGAGGTATGTGAATAATAGAAAAGAGTGATGATGATGATGATGATGATGATGATGATGATAGCAACAGAAGCAGGATTATTCTACTCTTCACATTTAGGTAATGCTGTAAAGTTTGTAAAGCACTTTTCTAACAGCAACCCTATGAGATAAGTAGTAAAATCATTATTCTTCCCATTTTATGGATAAGGAAACTGAGGTTTAGAGAGATTAAGGGATTTGCCTAGGGTCACATATCTAAAATGTTAATCATACACAGGACTCAAATCTAGGTCCTTCCATCTCTAAATCTAGGACTTGACAATTAATTTCAATTATGCGATAACCTTGAGGTTATTATTATGATTAGTTAGTTTGTGGGTAAATATTCACTGGGGATATGACATTATACTAGTTTCTTAGAGGGTTTATTTGATACGATCATTTAAGAAAATGTAGGGCAACATTGTTGCATGTAATTGACTTAAGTTTACAATATTGGGTAACATGTACTACCTACTTGATAAAAGCATTTTTTAAACCTTAAAAATCATTAAGTAGAGGCAGCTAGGTGGCGCAGTGAGTAGAGCACTGGCCCAGGAGTCAGGAGGGCCTGAGTTCAAATCCATCCTCAGACACCTGACACACTGGCTCTGTGACCTTGGGCAAGTCATTTGACCCCAATTGCTTTGTCTTCCTCCATCCAAAAAGAAATTAAAAATCGTTAAGTAAATGTGATTTGTTGTTTTTGCTGCCATCATCACTATTAGGTATCAGCTCTAATTTTTGTAAACAAACTTCTCATATGAAAAAGTTTCTAATTATAGTTAGCCCATATCTTCAAGGCAGAAAGCAAAAGTTCTGTTTTGCAAAAATTCAGAACAGATGGCCAATGAAGAACTAGTATGAAAATACTCAGTTGCATCCATTGAATTGCTGGTATGGTATAGAATATGTCAGTAATTGACATGAGAACAGATATAAGGAGAAGATGCACAGCCCATGTTAGCCATTTGTTTAAAATGAGTTTTTAAAGGTGAAATAGATCAAGACTCTTGACTAATACAGTAGTATAGTGTTTAGTAACTAGCACCTTTTACACACCTTTCCTTCTGTTCTTGGGTGTGTCTTAATCTAGATTGAGTCTTTAATTACACACTGATGGATGATTCTCTTCTCTGGCCTCTTCAAGGCTTTTGTTTGTTTTAAGCTAGCATTTATATTTTGCTTTAAGATTTTGCAGATCACTTTGTGAACATTATTGCATTTTATCCTCATTTTAACCCTGGGAGGAAGGTGCTATTATCCTTCTTTTACAGATGAGGCTGAGAGAGATTAAGTAACTTGCCAAGGCTGATGATATAAGTAGTAATTGTCTGTGTTAAGATTTGAACTCAGATCTGTCTGATTCTGGGTCCGGGGCTCTGTCCACTGTATATACCAGCTGTGGCTTTTTCTTAAAAGAGTAAAACATCCATGGATAATATTCCTTAAAAGAAACATTGATTCTGTTGTAACTTTCTATTTTTTAATTTTTGGGTAATATTTCATCTTGATTCTTAAAAGACCTATGTATTTTGAGAAAAAATGCATGTCATTAATTGGTTCCACATTGGGCTCATCCTCCAGAGATTGCCATTTCTCATTTAGGGCGACGAAGTAGTCCAGTAGTCTTGAGTTGTTTTTCCTTTCTTTCTCTGCAATCTTTAATTTAATGACTAGACTTAATTAAAATGTAAGTGGTAGACTTACAACAGATTTCCATACTGTCTATTAAATTACACAGGTGAAGCCAAGGGGAGAATCATAGCATTTAATAGTCAGCAGGACACTACCCTGATCCAACCTCTTCCTATTATAGACGAGGAAACTAAGACTTGGAAAGGTTAATTGACTTGCCCATGGTTTTATCACCAGTTAGTGGCGGAGCAAAGACTAGATCTCAGATCTTCTGAATCCCACTCCATTAATTGAAATTTAAATAATTACAAACTCAATTTACTCAGGGAAGACAATCGGATAACTTGGGCCAACAATAACTTGCAATCTCAGTAGCCTTTCTTCAAAAGCAGTTTTTTTGGCTTCATGTCATCTGCACAATTGACTCAGACCTAGTCACTTATTGATCATTTGTTAAGTATTTTAATCTATACCAGAAACTGTACTAAGTGCTGGGAATACAGAGACAAAAATAAAAGTCTCTGAACTCATCAAGTTTGCCTTCTACTGGGGAGAGGCATTTGGCACATTTTCTTCAAAACAACTCCATTAGGTAGGTAGTCCAAGTATCACTATTAATTTAATATCCCTAGTAATTTCTATTTATTAATATGCTTAATATTAATAAATGTTATAGTAAATAATAAATACATTTAATAATTTAATTAATATTTTAATAGACTAGGAAACAGAGGCAGAGAAGGCAGGTGACTTACCTGCTGTCACAGAGTAAATGCTGAGGTCAGACCTCAGACCCAGTACTGTTTCAAATAGCACTCATGCTGTTAGTCAGTTGCCATTTCCTCTAAAAGCATATGGAGTATAGAAGAGTCAAAACTATTATTCTATTTAGTTATTTGTTAGATAACTCCATGGAAAGCCTTAGGAATGGAGGTCAACTATACCTTTAGGCATCTGTAAAGATTTTTCAGTAGTTCCACATTCCTAGGAAAAATGCACATAGATATGCAATTGACTAACTCCTATTTCAAACACTAAAAATCAAGAATTGTATTCTCTTTAAGAACATTTAAATGTTTTAAATATTTTTATTTATTTTTAGTTTACAGCATTCAGTTCCACAAGCTTTTGAGTTCCAAATTTTCTTCCTTCTCCCCTCTCCAAGATGGCATGCAATCGGATACAGGCTCTACGTGTACATTCACATTAAATATATTTTCACATTAGTCATGTTGCAAAGAAGAATTATAACCAATGGAAAGAACTGTGAGAAAGAAGAAAGAAAACAAAACAAACAAAAAGAGACAGCAAATAGTATGCTTCGATCTGCTTTCAGATTCCGTAATTCTTTCTCTGGGTGTGCATTTTCCATCATGAGCCTTTTGGAGTTGTCTTAGAACCTTGCATTGCTGAGAAGAGCCAAATCTATCAAAGTTAGTCATTGCACAATGTGGCTGTAACTGTGTACAATGTTCTGCTGGTTCTGCTCCTCTCACTGAGTATCAGTTCATGTAAGTCTTTCCAGGTTTTTCTGAAGTCTGCCTGCTCATCATTTCTTAGGGCACAATAGCATTCCACTACATTCATATACCAAGCTTGTTCTGCCATTCCCCAACTGATGGGCATCCCCTCAATTTCCAGTTCTTTGCCACCACAAAAATTGCTGCTATAAATATTTTTGTACGTGTGGAGAACATTTAAATTTTAACCTGATATTTGGTGGATATTTTGTAGTCTTTTTAATACTTTACTTACTTAAAAGAAATAATGGTCATAAAATCTTCCATAAATCTTACTTAAGAAGATCTGGGTTCAAGTTCTGAATCAGGCACCAACTAGCTGAGTGACTCTGGGCAAGTCATTTAACCTCCTAGCAACTTTCTAAGATTGTCAGTTCCCTAACAGTTGCCAAACTACATTGGTGTTATGAGAATTTCCTGACTGGAAAGCTAGCTACCTTTCTAGTGAAAGCATCAGTCTAGCCGAAAGAAAATAGGTTGCCGTTACTCCTTAATTAGCATGTGTATATAACCAGTCCACACAGGGGTAAAAAATGTTTGTTTTTCATGTTGGCTTATTTCAAAGTCCAGATTGAGAGGCAGTTTAGTACGGTGGGAAGAGTACTGGATTTGAAATCAGAGCATTTGAGTTCTGCCATATATTGTTGTGGGCAAATCACTTAATATCCCTGGGCCTTTGTTTCTTCATCTGTTAAAAGGAGAGCTTTGGACTAGATGACCGATAAGGCACCTTTTGACTCTAAATTTGTGATCCCATGGTTCTAAGAGACTAAACAAGTTATTTTGACTCATAGAAATAGTTCTTTCTTATGCATTTTCTATATGTGAGTTTTCTATATGTGAGTTTTAAGAGAATGGTGAAAAGGTGCTTTCAGAAAAAAGTAGGATTTTGGAGGCATCTTAACTATAGGCTTTGATAAGCATTTACTCAGTTGGTTGCCTATCCAGTTGCTAAAAAACATCTCTAAGAGATAGCATAGTATAATAATAACATTAATTATGATAGCTGTCATTTATATAGGGCTTTAAAGTTAGCAAAAGACACTGTATACGTATATATGTGCGTGTATAAACATATATGTATATACACGTGTGTGTATGTACGTATATCTGCTTGTATGCGTACAGCTACATAAGTGTATAAGACATATATGTATGTACAGACATCTACACGTGTGTGTGCATGCACACACATGTACATATCATTTGGACAGAGAGTAGGCTTCAGAATCAGTAAGACTGGGTTTCAAGGCTCATCTCTGGCACACCAACTCTGTGGTCATGAACTGCCACTCTCTAAGACTTTTAAGTTGTAGAAAAGGTGCTGATCTACATTGGTAGGTGGAGTTTCTTCATTGGAAGTTCTCTATGCAAGTGAAACTCAGGTCCATTCCAAAAGCAACATTTTCTGGTAAGAAGAGAATCACCAAAACTGAAACAGCTGATGGGTTTAATTCCTTTAAAAGAAATCTAAATGGATAATGACCTTGTCTTTTTCCCAACTGTGAATAGGAATGAGGATATCGAGGAGCCTGCATACAATGATACCACCACCAATGAAGAGCCCCAGATACATGTTGGATTTTTGTGAGTTCAGACTAAATCTGTTCCCTTCTTTGCTGGTAGCTAGATTCCCTCTCCCTATGCCTCCACTGCCAAAGATTTGATGAGGTGTATCTTCTCATATCCCCTCTTTGGGTCTGAGCTTTCAACAACTGTTATTAAGTATTTGCAATAGGCACCATTATGAAGTGGAAAGTGGAAACGAGTGAGTATATTAAGTGGAGGTAAGGCGAAGCTGGGTCCTAATGGGACAGGTGCAGAAAAAAAAAGAGCCCTATGTGCGTATTTATTGTCTGTAAAAATTATTACACATCTTTGTTGGGAATTGAAATAACCATTCCCATCTGCTGCAGGATGGGAGGAATTGCACAGATGTTGAAGCTAATTTGCTTTCATTCCTCAAATTGTCTTATCAGTGGACCACGATTTCATCCTTTTTTGGTTTCCAGCAGCAGTTTTTTCCTTTAAAGGGTAGCTATGGAATAACTGACAGAATGATAGCAGTAACTATTGTCCAGTAATACAACAAAGCAGCTTTGTGTAAGTTGCAAAGGAATATATGTATGTGTGTGTATAATATATATGTATGTATTCGTGTGAATGAACTCCCTGTTTTATTTTCTAGGCATGATAGAGGAAATGATTGTCTCCTAGTGAATGTCCTCCAACTCAAGAATTTTGCTGGGCTGATTGTGAAAGAAGGCTGCAAGATGTAAGTGAACACTCCAATTCAACTTCATCTCTTCAAGTTTCAAAGACATGGGGATTTCCTTAGTATATGACCTCCCCTTCTTAGTCCAGAAGGCAGCCTTTTTTTCCATGCCTGATGACAATTTCTTCATGAAATGCTGTAGCCAAAATACTATATGACCTAGTACCTAGCTTTCTGGTAGTCTGCCTCTTGAAACAGAACTAGGCTAGACTTTACCAACTTAGTAGACCTTTCTAGGGACTGCTTCCCTATGGGCATAATCTTATAGTAGTAGTGTCAAACTCCAATAGAAATGGATCTAGAGAAAAACCACAAATTAACATTATCTATGTCATATCGTGGTTTGGGGTTGTTTTTTTGTTTGTTTGTTTGTTTGTTTTTGGAGGGGGGAAGGCAAGGCAATTGGAGGTTAAATGGAGTTAAGTAACTTGCCCGAAGTCACGTAGCTAGTAAGTGTGTTAAGTGTCTGAGGTCAGTTTTGAACTCAGGTCCTTCTGACTCCAGGGCCAGTGTTCTACTTACTATGCCACCTAGCAGCCTCATTTTTTATTTGTCTTGTTAAACATTTCCCAATAACATTTTAATCTGATTCAGCCTCACTTGGGATGTGAATTTGATACTTTTGTCTTAAAGAGTGGGGGTCACCACCATACCAGGATAGGGATAGACCTTTAAGTAAAAAGGGATATAAGAAATCTACATAATTTAGGTGAAAAACAAACAAATTCAAGGAACAACTTACTTGAATGAATTCTTATTTTAACATACACACATACTATCTAAATTTGTGGGATATAAAGCAATTCTTGACAGAAATTCTGTAGAAACTCACTAATTTGAATTGACTAGTGAGAAGTGACCAATTTCACCAATGTGAAATATTTTTAAGGATCAATCTTAAGCATTCATTTAGCACCGACTTTGTGCCAGGCACTTTGCTAGACTCTGGGAATAAAAAGACAAAAATGAAATCATCTTTGCCGTTAAGACTCTATACATTCAATCCTGAAATTTTACTACTCTTTAGTACTTTCATTAACATACACTAGCTCAAAAAGAATTGCCATTTGAAGACAAAGAAGGTGCTGTTATACTACCCCAACTTTTCACCCTCCCTGTTCCTCTGGCTATGGAGAAAATTTATGCCTTGGGGGCTGAGGGAGGGAGGAAGTTCCTATAGCCTGTGGACTTAGAAATGAGAGATGCCAACAAGCCACTTCAGGATTGAAAGCATTTAGTTCTTTCTAAGATCTCTTATACATCTTATTTTAAAAACCAGAGATTAAACAGTATTATACTATGCTGTAACAACAGTGCTACTTGCTGCTACTGTGACTGTGCAAGGCCAACAACACCAGCACACAGGAGGGCTGCTCGCACAGTTCTTTGATCTGCTTTTCTAAAGAAAGCAACTTTAAGGGGTTAACAATCTCACTTTGATCAAACATTCATATATCATTCACTTAGTTTAGCAGGAAAAGCCAGCACCCTGAACTTTAGAGCAAATACAAACAGAGAAAATATAAACAGAGCAAATAACACAAATCAACAGACAGGCTTTTAGCTGTCTGACCAAAGCTATATATACATAGTTACTGGAGAGAGAAGCACCAACATCTGGGTTTTCAAAGCCAGGGAGGCTCCTTAATGGCTACGCCTAGTCAAATCACAGGACACTCTTCCAGTGAGTGAGCCCCCAAAGGCAAAAGGCTAACCTCTGAGTTTAGATACACTTCTTCAGGGTCAATGGGCATCGCAACAATAGGCTACTCAAACCCATGGGAATTAGGCATTCCCTTGATGTAAGCAGGTCATCAAAGACTCCCCATTCAATCAAAGATTCCTTAGTGCTAAGAAGCTCTCCAAAACAAAGACAACAAAAAGTCTACTTTGCTTGCCATTACATTTGAAAAGCAAAACTCATCAAAGGTACTTGATTACCTCAGCATTCCAAAAGAGAAAACAGTAAAAAAAAAAAAAAAATCCACCCTAATTACCGTAACCTATGCTTATAATATTATTTACAAATGAGCATTCCTAAAGTGATATAAGCAGATTTTTAAAGGTAAATATTCACCTTGTGGTTTCATTTACACTAATTTACTTTTGCTAACTATAAAGATAGTAAAGGGTAAACTTTCTCCGTGAGTCATTCTGTAATCTGAATTAGTGAATTTTTATCGTAGTTGTATTTTTTTAAAGTACAGTCTGCTTAATGTGACATTCAAAACCCTCCGTATTTTGGCTTCTAGGTTTATTTTGCATTGCTCAAAATATATACTAACCATACTTGACTATTTACAGTTCCTGAACTTTGCCTGTATCTTCACAGATCCTTCCTCATTTATGCTTCCTGTATTTCTCATTAACCTTCAAGGATCAGCTGAGATAGTACTTCTATGAAACTACCTTGATCCCAATAGCTTTTATTATCATCTTCCCTCATCAAATATTTCTAGCACTCTGTTGATTGTCTTGTTTTTTGTTCCTTTAACTTCTAACCTTAACTTCAAATGTTTTGGATGTATCTCCCAATGGAATGTAATCAGCCTGAGGGCAAGAACTAATTCTTCTTTGTCTTTGTAACTCAGTGGCAGTACCTACCACTCTGCTTGCTAATATTAGGTTATCTCTCTCTCTCTGTCTCTCACACACACACACAGAGGTGAGGCAGTTGGGGTTAAATGACTTATCCAAAGTCTGTGGCTGGATTTGAACTCTGGTCCTCCTGACTCTAGGGTCAATGCTTCATTCACCACACCACTTAGCTGCCTCAATAGATATTTTTTAAAATTTAATTTTATGCAAGACTTTCCCAAGTCTTCAATATCTTTTTTTTTAATCTTCTGTCAAATGAAAGTAGTACTCAGCTTTGATGTTTTATGTAGAAACACAGAATTTTAGAGGTATGAGAGGCCTTAGAAATTACATAGTCAAATCTCTCCATTTTACAGATGAACAAATTGAGGAAGTGATAGGCAGATTGACTGCTCATGGCTTATTAATGTTAGAGCTGGGAGTAGAAGCTTGTCTCCTTATTCTCAGTCAAGCGTTCTTTACACTGTCCCAAACTACTTTTCTTGCTAAAGAATATCTATGGTGTTATCTATTAGTAAGTATGTCATTGCCATTGATTAGAAATATGTATGTTTGTGTACACACATGCACACACACACACATCTGTAGGTTGTACCATCTTATCAGATGACTATCTGTTTAATACCTATTCAGAATTTACTGTATTTTTAATTTCTTTCCAGACACATTAGAGTCTATTTGCCAACTCTTGACTCGGGCACACCAAACACTTACTGCTCCAAAGCTCTGGAATTTCAAGCTCCATTAATATTTAATGAAGTTTTCCAAATCCCCGCTCATTCAAGTGTCTTAAAATTAAAGTCACTTCAGCTGTATGTTTGTTCTGTTGACCATCAACTTCAAGAGGAACTGCTGGTAAGTGGTTATTTTCTTTTTTTTAAGGGGGTTATTTTGTAATGGTAGTTTATATTATTTAGATTAATCCAACTCAAGGATATAGAACAGAAAGGGAAGAGGATAGCAATATATTCACATATAGTGGGAGAGAGAAAGACAGACAGACAGTGAGTGTTTGAGAGAGAAAGTGATCTAGTATTTCATTGGAATGGGTGCTTTCACCACTAATCCCAGTTGTTACAACCCTTTCTTAACTTACTATAGGAGCTTCATGAGTCATTGTGGCAAAAAGATTTTCGTCACCTAGTAGGTAACCTTCTGGTGATGAGGCTCTCCAAAGTGAGCTAGGCTCAAGTCAGATGCTGCTGTGCCCATAGGTATAGCCTTTTGGCCTCGGTAGGATCTCCCAAAATTTGTGCTTTCTTTGGCATAGCCTTTGAAAACCCAAGGTCACAAGGCCAGGACAGATTAAAATAGGCACTACTAAATTATTCTCTCTCTCTCTCTTTCTCTCTCTCTCTCTCTCTCCCTCTCTCTCTCTCTCATAATTGTTGAAATAGAAAATGCTTTTTGGTAATCTAGTTTCATTTATGTCACTTATTTCCAGGGAATTGCTCAGATTAACCTGGCTGATTATGAGAGTTCCAGTGAAATGCAGTTGCGATGGTATTCTGTCCAGGTCTTCACCAGCTCTGACCCCCAGAGGACCAAAGGGAGTAACCAGTTGGAAGAAGGCACAGCAGAGAGTCATGGAAATAACACCAGTGTGAAAACGGTAGAGATGATTACCTAGGTTACAGGGGGTTTGAGTGTTGGGAATCGTCAAAAATTAACATTTTAGTTTTTAAGAAAATCTGTTGGGATCTTAAAGTATTTAGGATAAGTAAGTAAAAGTGCATAATTAGCATATCAAAGCAGGTACTTAAAATAGTGAGGTGAAGCAAGGCAGAGTAGATGCAGAGCTGACCTCACCCCCATGAAGATCTAGGTTCAAGTTCCTCCTCTGACCAATACTCATTGTGTGACCCTGGACAAGAGCAGCCTCTTAGTCCCTCCAGGCCACTCTCTTAAAATTTTTGCAGAAATGTTGCTGATCTTCATTGATACATGAAATTTCTTATCTGGACCTTCCTATATTGATAAAATCACATTCATGCTTTAAAAAAAAAAAAGGAAAGCCTCACATACCTCTGGAGGTTTCAGCAGAATAGATTTTTCTTTATGCAAAATGATTTATAAACACAAGTGATTCACTGTTAGGTGTTTTATGTTTTGAATACTTAGGTCTCAACAGAAGGTGATGGTTTATGCATTTCAGTATTATTAACGAGTCTATGGGAAGTGAATTCTTTTCTACTCAGGAGCTACCTGAGACCATTATCTGTACTATAATGGATTTTCTTTTGTATGTACAGTATCTATTCTTTGCTTCAACTGTAGAAGTTCCTGGTTTAAATTGGTTCCCAGGAATCCCTTTTTCTCTTTCAGGATGCTGTTACAGTACTGTTAGCCAGGACCACAGCCCAGCTGGAGGCAGTGGAAAGAGAATTAGCAGAGGAGAGAGTAAAATTGGAATATACAGAAGAAGAAATCTTAGAGATGGAAAGGAAAGAAGATCAAGCGGAAGCTGTATCTGAAAGGTGAACAGTCTTCTGCCTCTTTTAGAATCTGCCTTCTGAAAAAGAATTAATTTTAGCTGAAAACTCCTTTGGTTTAATCAGGAAAGAATTTAAGCAATCATTTCACAAGAAAAATGAAGCATCATTTTGTGAGGGACATGCAGTTGATGGAAAGACAATGATATAAGATTCAGTAGATTTAGTTTCTAGTCATTCTGTTGCTAATTAGCAGCGTGACCTTCATTAACTAATCTATCTGAGCCTCAGTTTTCTCACTGGTAAAATGAAGAGATTAGATTAAATGGATTCCATGGTTAGATTCCAGTTAGATTCACTGCTGAACATTTGTATTTCTGTAAAAACAAAATAACTTTCATACAAATAGCTAAATATAAGCCAGTGCTATTTCGAACAGCTTTTCAGAATTGATGCTATTCAGGTGTTTCTTAGAAATCATAGTGAAGAGTTATTGATATAACAAATTTGTCAGAACAAAATCATAACCAAAAAAGCCAGAGAATGAATTATTGACCATCATAGACTTGTACTAATTGAAGTGTGATTAAATCACCAAGGAGTCATAGCAAATTGCTTTCTTCCTTCTTCTCACATCCTCTCCATTTCTATGATTAATCATACTCCTATTCTTTCCATATATCCTACTAATGCTTTCTCTTTCCATATAATTATGCCCTGGATCATCTTTGAATACAGGAAGAAATGCATTAGATTAGATCGAATATTAGAGGCAGAAAGGATCATAAACATCAGCTAATCTATCTAATCTTTACCTTTATTGTTTCATGGACCCTTTTGCCAGTCTGGTGGAGCCTAAGACCCTTCTTTTAAATACACATCAAATAATAGAATAGCAAAGCAAACCAATTATATTGGAACACATTTATTAAAATATTTTTAAAAAACAAGGTCAGTAGAACCCCTTCATTTTTACAGAAATCCAAATAGTTTAATTGATACACATGGCTAGTTAGAAGGCAGAGGCCAGACTCAAACCAGTCTGTAACTTCTTTTTGTTATATTTACACTATATCTAGTCAAGGGAGGGAAAGAGGAATGGATGGAGCCTATTTCCATTACTCTGTGACTGAATATTCAAAGATTGTACTCAAATTCTATATAATAAGTCAAAATGGACTTCATGGATGTTATTATTCCCCATATGGCTTAGTAGAAACAACATGTTACAATACAAAGAACATGGAACTGAACTGGGAATCGGAAAGAGTATTTGGTTCTACTCATGGCTCCATTGGGCAACTGAGTTTCAGTTTTTCTTGTCTATAAAATGGCAGTGGGAAAACCAACCATGTCCTCCACACAAGGCTGGTGTGAGGCTCCAATAAGGTTACAGATGTAAAGCAGTTTGCAAATTGCAGCCTAGTATAAACATGAGGTCATCTTGTGCAAATTGCAAAACCCTGTGAGTTATTCTAGGTTTGTATTAAACAGGCTTTACCTGTATATGTCAGTTAAGTAGATGGCTGTTAGAGCCACTAGTGTTACTTTTGTCTGAAAGGGAGTACAAAATCCTGTGCTTTAGAGTAACCTTTTTTGGGTCTCTTAAAATGTTCTGACTTTAGGAGCTGGCAAGCAGAATCTGTTGACAGTGGATGTAGTAATTGCACACAGACCAGTCCTCCTTACCCGGAGGCCTACTGTGCTGGTGTTGAATCCCGCCATGGACACATGTTTGCAGGTCAGGCAGATCAGTACAATTCTGGAAAGATTCAGCCTCCTTCTCTTAAGGTAAGCAGAGAAAGTCATACAACTTTTGCCTTGGATATAACTGGTGCTTTAATTACTCTAATTAGGGAAAAAGCTTTTTAATGTGCTTCTATTCTAGGAGATGATATAGTTTATCACCTTAAGGAACTCGTGATTTAAATTTAGGAACTAAAATAAAATGACAGATAACCAAACCAAGACAAATTGGATTCTCTGCATTACAGCATACAAATGCATACAAAATTTTAATTGTAGTTGGGGGAATGATGGTTAGATATGGTCACAAGGAGGGGGCGGTAAATGATGCTGTAGCATAAAGCTCTTTTTAATTTCAGAAAGCTTCACAGGGGAATGGAGTTTTATTTAAGGAAATTTTCCAGTGGCAAAAAGAAAATTGTTTGGTGGACTGGAAGAGGGAGGTCTTTCTACCCGCTTGAAATAGCATGTGCAAATATTCAGGAGCGGGGCATGGTGAGGAGTTTGTATGGCAGGAGATTAAAATTCAGTTTAATTCAACAATTATGCCTTAGGATGCTGAGATAGGCATAGAGATACAAATGCAGAAAATGATATTGTTCCTGCCCCTAAATAGCTTAGAGTTTAGTATGGGTCTGAGATGTACTCACAAATAAATATGCAAATTAGAAGGAGAAAAGGAAACAGGAGAAGTCAGCCAGATTGGCATGAGAGGTTGAAGAGGATTTGGTCTTTTCTAGCTAAAAGGGTCAAATTGGTTTTATGGAAGAGGAAAGAACTGGTTCTTGATGGAAGGAAAGGATTTCAGCGAGCAAGTCTGTTCCAAAGATTAAGGATACTTTGGGAAAATATGTGAAGGCAAGGAGAGGGCAGTATTATTAGATTGGGGAAGAGGAGGTGGGAAATTTTTTCTATTTGCTGGGAGGCCCTGTAGGGAAGGACATTTTCATCAGGAGTCTTAAGTTCATGATCAAAGTTTCATTTGGTATTTGTGAAGGAACCTTTGAAAGATTTGAAGCCTTAAAGTTCAAATAATGGTTGGTGGGTATGGGCTATTTTAAAAAGATAAAGACTGGAATCAGAGAATTAGCAAAAGATAGACTGCCATTGTTTTGGCAAAGTTAAGAATCATAAGCTAAGTTTTTTTTATGTGGGCCAACAATAAGGATTGACCACTGAGATATAAAGAAAATAACAGTAGGATTTGGCTTTGACTAGATATGGGCAAAATAAAGATAAACCTAATATGATCTCAAAATTCTGAGTCTTGAGACTCAGAATTGAGTCTAATAAGAATGGTATTGATTCATTGTAGTACAGTGAGAAAAAAGTAGTGGCTCTAGAGTTAAGAAAGTAATCTTGACTATGTGTGTAAATATATCTATATCTATCTAGGTGTGTGTATATGTAAATATGTATTTGGAGGGGGGAGCGGGGTGTGGAGAGAGACTCAGTTGATAAGCTTTTATCTGTATATGCCAGGCACTGTGCTAAGTGCTGAGAATACAAAGAAAGACAAAGATATGGTACTTGCCATCAAGGAGCTCAAATTCCAAAGGGGAAGACAACATCAAGTAGACATGTACATACTAGAAATATACAGAGTGGATGGAAGATACTCTGAGAGGGAAAGCAATATTAGCAGGAGGGTGGGATGAAGTATGAAGTGCCTATGGAAAGTGGGATTTGAGCTAAATCTTGAAGGAAGTCTTGAAGGCTAAGAATTGGAAGAGAAGGGGGAGAACATTTGAGGCATGAGACATAGCCACTGCAAAGGCATTGGAGTCAGTATATAAAGTGTTGTGTTTGAGGAACATCAATTATGCTAGTGTAGCTGAATTGCAGAGTGTGTAATGGAGAGTAAAGTATAAGCAAAATGGAAAAGCAGTAAGGGTCCAGGTTCTAAAGGTCTTTAAATGCCAAATAGAGGGGTTTTGGGGTAATTATCCTAGGTAATAGGGAGCCCATGGAGTTTATTGAGTAGGTCATGAAACAAACCTGGTCTTTAGGAAAATCACTTTGGCAACTGAGTTGGTAGATGGATTGGAGTGTGAAGGGACTTGAGGTAGAGAAATGAATCAGACAGTTATTTCAATAGTTAAGGTGATAGAAGTTGAGTACTTGAACGAGGGTGGTTTCTGTGTACATGGAAAGGAGGGGGCGTATACAGGGATTATTGTAAAGGTAAAAGCAAGGTTTGGCAAGAGATTAGATGTGTGAGGTAAACTCAGGTAGAGTCAAAAATGACACAGGTTATAAGCTTAGTTTTCTCAGAGAATTGTGGTGTTGATTACAGTAAAAGGGACATCTGGAAGCTTTGGGGAAAATATAGGTTCTGTTTTAGAACTAATGAATTTGAGATGCCTACAGAGCATACCAATTTGAGGTCTACAATACATCTAATTTCAATGTGCAAAAGGCAGCTAGCTTTGAGGAGAGCAGTTTCAGTTGAAGGATGAGGTTGGAAACTGGTTTGCTGGTGTTTTAGAATAATGTAGGAAGAGTAGTGAGACATAGTCTCCACTAGATGGCTTTCCTAAGGAGTTTAGCGAATGGATAGGACAGATACAGCACAAGAGCTTTTGCAGGGAAGCTTGTGGGTTCATGAGTGCCATGTATTATAGGCAGCAGGGAAGGAGTCACTAATTGAGGAGAGATTGAGGGTTATAAAGTCATTAGTAATGATAGTGGGAAGCACATACTAGAGAAAATAGAAAGGGTTGGAACCAATGACGTACGTAGAAGAATTGGCCTCAACAAGGAGATTCTGGGAAAAGACATTGTAGCGAAGTGAGGTAAGAAGGAAGGAGAAGAGGGAGCTCTTGGCCAATGATCTTATTTTTTTAGGTGAGGTATAAGTTGAGATACTCAGCTGAGAGTGTCATGTATAAGTAGCATCTACCCAATAGTTACCTGTCAACCATAGATTCAGGTAATAAATAATTTGCTCAGTATAAATAGTTCTACAATATCTAGATCTGTTACCGAATCTGTTCCATACAAGTCAGGAAATGCTGAGCTCCGGATTGGCATGAGTTGTCAGCTTGTAGGTCATTTGAGTTTTGCTTTTCAAATGAAAAAAATGAGGCATGGAACAGTAGGTACACTAATAATCCTAAAACCAGCGTGCCAAACTGAAACTGGACCAAGAGAATGGATGTTCAAATTAGCCTAACTCTTTAAAACTCAGGGCCACATTTACAAATTCAGTAGTGAGTACAAAATCCATTAAATTCAAATCATTTTTGGCTATTATTCATCCAGCTTGATTTTAACTAATAATACTGAAGTGAAAAGCTTGACTTTTGTAGTTTAAAACCTCTTGGAGCTGAGTTTTGAGTGACCGATGAGTTTTTCCTTTGAGTTCTCTTGGATTTGACTTTCCTTTCCATTTTCATTGCCAATACTTTAGGCGAGGTCCTCATCTTCTCATACCTGGATTACTAGGCTAATCTTTTGACTCATCAACCTCCAGCTTCTGTCTTTCGCAATTTATTCCACATAGCACTTCCAGATTAATCTTTCTGAAACACTGCTTCCCATGTTACTTCTGCTTAAGAGTCTATTTTGATTTCCTCTCAGATCACATTCAGATTTCTCAGATTTTCAAAGTGCTCTGCTAATTAGCTTCACCATATGTATTTCTCTTCTTTGCTCACTAGTCCCCAGTACGGACCCTCTTTTCTAGTACAGTTACCATTTCCAATATTTCCACCATTCTCCAGTACTGTCTATTTCCACATGATAGCTCATGCTGATTTTTCCATTTGGAATACTCCATATTTTTTTTTTCTTTAACATCCCCAATTCCTTCAAGGTCCAATTTGACTCATTTTTTCCCAATGACTTTTCTTGACTAACTTCACCCAATGACCAGTTTTTTATGCATGATACTTACATGTATCGCACACTTGACTTTATGATGCCTTTAAACAACTCTAGTTTTTTTAATGGCATTTGTCTTATGTCCTCAAGAAGATTGAAAATTCTTTGAAAGAAGGGACTTCCATTCTTGTTTTATATCCTTGATCGTGTCCACTTGCTTTTGCTGAATGATTACATCAGTTTCTTAGAAGTACTATGGTAGTAAATATAATCTAACTTGTAGGTTGATAAGGAGACCAATACAGAGGATCTTTTCCCAGAAGAAGTACCAGTTCTTCCAAAAGAGAGGACCAGCCGCAGGTCCCGTGGTTCTCCTTTTGTTCGGAGTAGTACAATTGTTCGTTCACAGACTTTCTCGCCTGGAGCACGAAGTCAGTATGTTTGCCGAGTAAGTAAAGTATCAATTTGAGCATATTTGGAATACAGTACAATTCAATTCTTGATGCTCATGCAGCGAGGAAAGGGTGTGTATTACCCCAAAACATATTCTGAAATATCATTTTAGGATCTATTATATATCATTAGGCAACTAGTTTTAATTTGCTAAATGTGAAGAATGAAGTGAGTTCTCTACTTTCACATTTATTTGTGAAAGTGAGATATTCTTCACTTGCCAGAAAAAGGAGATGAATCAAACCATATTGTAGGGAGTGTTTCTTTTTCCTTCATGTACTGCCCTGTCCCCATCCCACCACAGCCCCAAATTGAAATAATTTATGTACAATTACTGGAGACTCTTGAGAAAGAGCTCTTTGTTTTTTATGTTTTAATGATTGCGCTGGTTTTAAGTTGTCGTGTTGCTAAATGTTGCTTGAGAATTTGGGGCTAATTCACATGGAGAATAAGGATGTAAAGTTAACTAATTTGGCACTGTCACAGTTATGTATTTATCCTGAGGGTAAAAACTAGAACCAGAGAAAATGAATTCTATTTTGGAGTCTATAAAAGAGGCATTATAGTTTTTTCTTTTTAATATTTAATTTAATATTCCTCTGACTACAAGAGCAGTAGTTTTGTGATATTGGCTTGTTATCCAAGTAGTAATGAATCTCTTTTTAGAAAATCAATTATCCAAGTCATACTAAACATAGGAAGTAACAACAAAATGGCAATTACGTTTATTGATAAATATGGAAATGGTGCCTGTCAGCATCATACATAAGATAAATGGTAGTTTGCATTTATGGGAAGGAACTTTGTCAAATGAAACATCTTAGAGACATTTTTAGATGATTTATAGAACTACAGAAAGTATTTAAGTGATGGCTGAAAGCCTTTTTTAAAATATGAATATTAAGAAATACGTATGAGAGATCAAGCAGAGTTTCAGGAAGGTTAAAAAGTTACTTAATTCATAACAAATATCCAGAAGGCCTTCTGAATTTCTAACTACCTTTGTGCTCCTTGCAGCTGTATCGCAGTGACAGTGACAGTTCAACCCTGCCAAGAAAGTCCCCCTTTGTCCGAAATACATTGGAACGACGTACTCTTCGCTATAAGCAGGTATATTTCATACAGTACTCATGAGGTATCAATTATCTTTCTCCATTTTTTGCTTTCGTTTTTGTTTTCTTTACAAATTTTATAGATAATTTCTTTTTCAACTCCCCTTGTGCTTTTATGTGATGACTAAAAAGGATCTAAGATCATCCCCTGGGTGTGTCTTCTCTGGAGGAGAGAAGATGGGGTAGGACAACAAAATTACTATCTTGCTTTCAAATACATGAAGCATTGTCTTGTGAAAGAGATTTTTGCCTTATAGTCGTGTGTGTGTGTGTGTGTGTGTGTGTGTGTGTGTGTGTGAGAAAATGTTTATATATTTTTCTGATTATATATAAAAACAATTTTTAGCATTCTTTTTTAAAAATTTCAAGTTCCAAATTTCTCTTCCTCCCTCCTTTCTCCCCTTTTTGAGAAGGCAGGCAATTTGATATAGATTATACATGTGCAGTCATGTAAAACATATTTTCATATTTTGGCTTGTATTCTGAGGCTGCACACAGAGAACAGAGAGTTGATGGTATAGAAAGGCATTTGAGTTTTCTACGAAGAACTTCTAGCAATTAAGACTTCTTAGAAAGCAGAATAGACTGTCTTTTTTGAGAGTATGTAAACCTAAGTGTAAAGCTATAGGGTGTTTAGAGGTCAACTAGTCCGATTCCCTTATTTTATAGATTAGGAAGCTGAGAGCCGGAGAGATTAAGTGATTTGTCCAAGTAACACAGGCTTAAATTCGGGTCCCCTGGCTCCAGATCAAGCGTCTTTCCATTGTCTTTTTCTTCGCTGTCATTTATATTGCTTTCTTTGCAACACCTACTTATGCATTTTGTATTTTGTGAGATTCACGGTGCCAGAGGTTCATGGTACACAGATATTTTAAAGTTTAATTGCTTTTCCCTACATCCTCTTAAGCATCATAGCTTGTAGTATCATCGTTTTGTTTCTTGAAATCTTCTCAGTCTTGACTCTCTGGCGATGTTGCCAACATTTCTGTTTCAAATGTTTGTAAAGACAATAAGGAGCTAAGGGTATAACCATTGTAGGAATTTGTTTTACTGGGGTAATTGTGTTTGTTTACAAGGGTTTTATTTTTTTATTTTTAATAGGATTGGGGAGGGAGATGGAAGAATTTTGTCACTTAAAAATAAAAAACTTAGGGAGCTTACATCTTACTTCCCTCCAGTAGAATGTAAACCTCCCAAGGATAGAAACTGTTCTGCCCTTATTTCTTTATCTCTAGCACTATGATCCTATGATAATATTACCAGATGTTTATATTTCTAAATAAAATGGTATGGTCTTGTGAAGTTTTTAATATAGTCTTCATCTGCTCCAGTATCTTAAGAAGTCGTACATACATTGGATAATGAATGAATGAATAAATCATTAGACAAACTAAGACACTAAATTCTTCTAAAAATTGAATTTATTTCATCTAGGCAGCTGTAGCTGTCATATTTCCGTGTACATTGTTGGCTTTTATATATGGATTAAATTTGTCAGGAGCTTAAAACCTCTTTTTCTCCAGTTCAGCCATAATGTTTATAAAGAGGCTGCCCTGTTATTTATAATATCTAAATTATATACACAATAGTTTTCTGCCTTTGTCTTTTCTGAACAGTTTATGTTGGTTTATTCACATGCTATATTAGTGATAGGCTTAAATATCTGTTTTTCAACCTAAACATATTCAATTTTTAAAAATTATTAGTATCTTTTGTTTTTACATCACGATCATTTCCCAACATTTCCTTCCTCTTATCTCCTAGAGAGCCATTCCAAAGAACATTAGAAGTGAGAGAAAGAAAAGGGGATAGCAAAAATAAACGTGTTGACCAAGCCCAACAATACATGTGGTATTCTGTAGAATTGTCCCCCCACTTCTGTAAAGGATAGAGATCAGTGCATTCATTTAATTAAAAATAAAACCAATGCCACCTATATTCTTATATAAATAAATAGATTTTTGAATCTGAAAAAAGAAAAAGTTATTGAGTCATTAAGCAGATCATACTGCTAATTAATCTTAGTAAAAATTTCTTTGCAGCAAATTTAAAGATATTTAGTCTTTAAAGTTAAGAGCTTAATTGCCCATTGCTTAGAAGAGACTTCTTGGAGATTGAAGTAACCTTTGAGATCGCCTAGTCAGAGCTTCACATGTAGCTCTTTTGTAGATGAAGGGACTGAGACTCATGGAAGTGATGAGGCACACAAGGAGTGGCAGAGGTGGGACAAGAGCCTTGATCTCCTTTCTTCCAGGTCACCATTCCTTTGCTCTACCTTGCTCTCACCTCAGTTGTTTTAGACTTTTAATGTCTCTGCATCACTGCATGTATTAGGAATTTATTAAGGATTCACGCAGCTTTCACCTAATATCCACCAGATTGGCAAAAATAATCACTGGTGGAAATAGTCAATACTGGAGAGGATTTGGGAAGAGAGGGAGGAGCATGAATATACTATTGGAAGTGCTCTGAATTGGGCAAGGAGGAAAGGGAATGAACATTCATATGGTACCTATTATGCGTGTGCTAAGCGCTTTACAAATATTATCTCACAACAGCCTTTTGAGGTAGTTGCTATTATTACACCCATTTTACAGTTGAGGAAATTGAGGCAAGCAGCACTTAAGCGACTTGCCCAGGGTCATACAGCTATCAGATATGAACTCAAGTCTTCCTGACACCAGGTCTAGCATTATATCTACTGTGCCACCTAGCTGCTTCTGTTGGGTCAAATGTTCTGGAAAACAGTTTGGAATTATGTGGAAAAATACACTAAAATTATCATACCATATGACAGTCAGCATTGCCACTGCTGTGCATATAGCCCAAAGAAATCAAAGACAAAGGAGAAGGTCCCTTATGGGCAGCTCTATGGCACAGTGTTGGGGCTGGAGTCAGAAAGACTCAGTTCCTGAGTTCAAATCTGACCTCAGATACTTACTAGCTATGGGACCCTAGGCAAGTGACTTAACCCTGTTTGCCTCAGTTTCCTCATCTATAAAATGAGCTGGAAAAGCAAATGGCAAACCACTCCAGTATCTTTGCCAAGAAATAGGGTCATAAAGAGTTGTACATGACTGAACAGTTCCTTATAAATCAAAATATTCATAGCAGCACTTTTTTGTAGCAAAAACAAAACAAAATTAAAAAAAAAACTGGAAACAAAAGCGGGTGCCCATCAATTGGGGAATGCCTGAACAAACTGTGGTATATCGATGTAATGGAATATAATTCCTCTATACAAAATGATGAATAGAAGGAATTTAGAGTAAGAAAGGAAAATTTGTACGGACTTGTTTAGCACAAAGAATGAAGAACTAAAAGAATACACAAAATGACCTCGCTAATGTTAAGGAAAACATTTTTTATAAATCAGAATTTAGGTTAAATAATAACCAATCTTATTTCCAGACAACTGAAACCTGTTTCTCTTCTCTCAATGGAAGTGGTAAACATAGGTAAATGTATATATACTGTCAGAAACAATTGATAAGTTAGTTTGTTTTGCTCTATCTGTTATGGAGACATGGGGGTACTATTAGGAAATGTTAGTGATTAAAGAAAGAGTCACCCACACCCGTTTGAAGAAACATCAATAAAACATTACATGAAATGGTGAGTAGAAAGAGCCAAACTGCCTTCACCTATTACCTCCAGGATCAAATATAAAATCCACTATTTGGCTTTTAAAGTCCTTTATAGCCTGAGACCCTCATACCCTACCAATTTTATACCTATCTTCCCCTCCTAAATACACTTTGATTCAGGGACATTGGCCTCTTGGCTCCTCCTCACATGAGACACTCCATTTCCCAATTCCTTGCATTTTCACTGGCCTTTCCCCATAGCTGGATTATTCTTTCTCCTTGTCTCTTCCTCCTGACTTCTGTGGCATCCTTCAAATCTCGACTAAAATCCTACCTTCTGCAAAAATTCTTACCTTCTTCCCTCTTACTGCTAATGCCTTCTCTCTGAGATTAGCTTCAACTTATCCTGCATATATCCTATTTGTACATAGTTGTTTCATATTGTCTCTCCCAGTAGATCGTGACTTCCTTCAGTGCAGAGACTCTTTATATTAGCATTTAGTACAGTTCTTGGCACATAATAGGCACTTAGTAAATGCTTATTGACAAGGTTATTCTACTGTCAAATTATATAATTTTGAGGAATACATCTGACAAAGATGTTTTTTCTTAAACCACATGCATAGGAAGATAAACTACCTTTATATTTTATGGCTTAGGTAGGACCATCAATAAGTATGTTAAAACATTCCCAATGGTTAGGTCAGTTTCAGTTCTTCTCTTATCTTGAATCTATTTTGATTTGTCACAATCATTTTGTAGTCTTGTAGGTCTTCTTTGGCTGAGCTTATGGCACGGACATCCTTAGACCTGGAGCTGGACCTCCAGGCATCACGAACTAGACAGAGACAGCTGAATGAGGAGATATGTGCTTTGCGAGAACTGAGGCAACGTTTAGAAGATGCTCAGCTCCGAGGGCAAACCGACCTTCCCAACTGGGTTCTTCGGGATGAACGATTCCGAAATTTGCTGAAGGAAGCAGAGAGGCAGGTAAGATGCTACGCACGTGTTATAGCCACACATTGCCAACTTCTATATTTGTCTTAAAATAAGGAACTAGAACTTAATACCATTAAAAATTGTGCTTTCAGCATTTTATTTCCAAAATAAATAACTGTATGCTATGTATGAAAATACATGGTAAAGATTCATAAGGAATATGCTGAGTCCAGTTTTTTTCCTCCAAGTGGAAGGAAGGGGAAGAGTACTCTTTTTATTTATATGGGAAAGAGAAAGGAGAATGCCTTTTTCTCATATATGAAAGCAGAGGTCCCTAAATGGAGTGGATATCAATGTAGGAGAAGGGCTTGACAGAGCTAATGCTGGCATCACTGGGACCCTCTGATCATCTTCATCTCAATTATGTGTAGCTGGGATGCTCTGTCATGGCCAAACTGAAACTTCCAGGGGGCAGCGTAGATCTTTTTTGTGGAAATATCAGAGTATAGAAAGTACCTTCCCCTATGTGCTTGTGGCAGTTCATTGCAGGCTTCTTCCTAGACTCAAAAGGCTTGATTAGTTGCAATGTTTCAGTTTTTTATTTTTTTAAAAAATATGTTCCACTTCAGACAAGACAAACCAAACTTGAACATCATCAAGAACAGGCAGCTGAGAAAATGCTTAAGAAAGCATCCAAAGAAATATACCAGCTGCGTGGGCAAAACCAGAAGGAACCCATTCAGGTGCAAACATTTAGGTAAGAAAATTTAAATGGTATCCACTCACTCTTTTTATGCTGTCACTTAATTTGAATGCATTCCTCTTATAACACCTTCATAGAGGCAATTATGCATACCATTCCTTCTCTTATCTTGTCTCATATTCTCAGGTGAAAAACTCTTTGAACTTCAGTTGTTTCAGATGTAAAAAAGTTGCGGGGGGAGTTGGACAAGAAATCGGGGGTAGGGAATCTGTGACCTAGAGGCCACATGTGGCCCTCTAGGTCCTCGAGTACAGCCCTTTGATGGAATCCAAACTTCACAGAACAAATCCCCTTAATGAAAGGATTTGTTCTGTAAAACTTGGGCTTGGGGCAACTATGTGGTGCAGTGAGCAGAGCGCCAGCCCTGGAGTCAGGAGGACCTGAGTTCAAATGTGGCCTCAGACACTTGACACACTTATTAGCTGTGTGACCTTGGGCAAGTCACTTAACCCCAATTGCCCTGTCTTCCCCCCGCCCCCCTCAAAAAACAAAACAAAAAAACTTGTACTCAAACAAAAGTCCGCACTCACAGACCTAGAAGGGCACACCCCTGGAGATGATCATTAAGCACTAAATTTCATGTTCACATTTGAAAAATGTTACTTAAAATTTTTAGAATCATAACCAGGAAGGAACCTCAGAGCAGCCTAGACCAACTTTTTTTTCAACCATCTAATTTTATAGATGAAGAAACTAATAGCCAGAAAATTTAAGTGACTTGTCTAATACACAGAAAATAAGGGCAGCTAAGTGGGACAGCGGACAGAATGCTGGCCCTGACGTCTGTAGGACCTGAGTTCAAATTTAGCCTTCAACACTTACTAGCTGTGTGACCCTGGTAAAGTCACTTAACCCTGATTGTCTCCCCCCAAAAACAAACCAGAAAAATACACAGGAAATAATAGAAGTAGGATTTGAATCAAAGTCCTCCGAATCCAAATTTATCACCAGTTTTTGGTGGTGGTTATGTGGTATCTTATATCTCATATTTGTTTTTCAGTCGTGTCTGACTCTTCATAACCCCATTTGGGGTTTTCTTGGCACAGGTACTGGAGTGGTTTGCCATTTCCTTCTCCAGTTCATTTTACAGATGAGGAAACTGAGGCAAACAGGGTTAAATGACTTGTCCAGGGTCACACAGCTAGTAAATGTGTCAGGCCAGATTTGAACTCAGAAAGATGACTTTTTCTGACCCCTGGCGCAGTACCCTATCTACTCACTGCCTGTCCAGCTGCCCATATCCCATATAAAGGATCATACAGTGGACTATGGATAGAGGCTGGACCTGTGATTTTATTGCAATAGTAGGGAACTTCAAGGTGAGAAAACTCCCTCTTGCCAATGCAGTTTAGCACCTTTATGATTTATCATTTTAACAGCTAGAGTTTAAGTCATTTGCCCCAGGTCACAGAGCGTGGCTGTGTTGGAGGCAGGTGTCGAAGTCTCTGTATCCACCACATGAAACCTGATAAGCAAACAAAGCCTAGCAGCTGCCAGTAGGTTTAATTAAACGGCCATTCCAATGCTTTTCTACGAACTGTTCCTCATCCTTGATTAAAGCCTGCTGAAAAGGGCCGTTTCTCTTAAACTCCTAACTACCCCATGTCACTCAATTAATCACTCAATGTTATTAAATGCTTACTATGTGACAGGCATGTTTCAATTTATCCTATCGTCTATAATGAAAAAAATAATATTTCTCAGCATCTTTTTTATTCATCATTTTCTTCATTGACAGGGAGAAGATAGCATTTTTTACAAGACCAAGGATTAACATACCTCCTCTGCCAGCTGATGATGTATGATGTGTTGTTGTAAACATGAAGTATTTATCTGTTTTATTTTCATGAAGTTATTAGACTAGCTAAATTTATCTTAAAAACGTTTGTGCAAAGCTATTAATATACACGTTTTGTAAAAAACAAAAACATATATAAATATATATACATATATATTTTATAATAGTGACTACAGCAAGGCTTGGTTTTTCCTTGCTGTGAACTTGACATCTCTAAAGACAGCTTATTTTATAAAAGATCAACTATCCTGTTAAGAGTGTACAGTTTTTAATGCTGTTTTATTTGACTTAAGGGCTGGAAGACAGAAACAAAGTGAGTTCAGGCAAATTCACTGTATTGTAATTTATTTATAGTACTTTTTTTCCTTGAAGGAAAATACTGACTTTAAGATGTATTTTAAGACTGAAATTTTGTTCTTCAGTATTTGTCATACAGTAGAATGGAACTATTGGGCTGGTTTTGTTTCTGATACCTGAAAATGAAAATACTATGTTCTGAATTTGTCACTTTTATCAGCTTCTAATATTTGTATCTTATGTGTATTGTATTCTTTAGCACTGTTTATGTGTTATATTAAAATGTTATAGCCTGCAATGTTTTTAACATTGATTAAAATCCCATTTATACATTGCAGAACTTAATGTCATAGTCTTACTGTGCACTAATAGGTTTGCATTTCTATTTTCTCTAATGTATCTTTATGCATTATGTGATCTGAAGCCAGGTATACGAAGTCTCCATTATCTGGGTATGTCAAGATAGGCTGCCTGCCATGCTAACATTCATTAGTAATGACCAACTTGCCACTTTGCTAAGATGACCCAGTGATGACATACAAGGGATAAAGTAATAGGCGAATAAGACATCACCATACTAATGTAACCACTGAAGAATATAACAATTCAGACAAGTTAGAGATAATAGCCTCTCTAGGAAATGTGTCTTTAGGAAAGTGAGCAACCATATTTTTTTTTGGCAATAAATCATTTACCCCAGAGTATTTGGTATATAGTAGGAGAATATTATCCTAAATCTAGAGACACCCTGTTCCTATGACATCTTGAAAATGTCATAAATATAGTTCTTACGCAACAAAATACATGACAGTATTTTTTTTTAAATCTCAAACCATATTACTATGAGACAGTATCATTTATGAAGTAGGTCCTACTTCACAAAGCTTTAGAGCAAAAAAATTGTTTTGGGTCCCACAAAATGTCACAAAAAATTCTTTTTTTCTTCTATTTCTTTCCTCACCTCTTGACATCTCCCTAATAAATGAAGCTGTATCCCCTCTGCTCTCTACTAGTCTTTCTTAATCTCATCAATTTTTGGACTCCCACCCTGCATACCCAACCTTGCTATCATTTTTTGTGGATTAAGAGTGGGTTTTGCAGGATTATTAAACAGACCCCAAAATAGTCTGTTTAATGGTGGTAAGACTTTAATATTTATGTTACTTGTAATCTCTATATTTGTTATGTGTCTTCTGGCTTTGGTCTTGCTTTGTTGACATATTTATGCATGTTCACACACATACATACACACACGTATTCACCAACTCACAAAACATTAGTACTAATCAGAATTTCTGGTCGACAGATAAAAGTATTTTCCACATTTCTGTGCAAATGAAAGCCAACAACGGCATTTTCCCTTACCAGATGTTGCACTTTGCTGCCAAAACATGTTTGGTTAACAAAAGATTTATAGATGGGAGTAGTTACAAATTCTTCTTTCCTATAGTACCATGTTTGCAGCAATGGAAAGTCCAGCATGGCACTTTTCTGTGCACCGGAAAGCAACCGTATCCTTTCTGTAGTGCTAAACAAATATCATTTGCCCTCCTGTGGGGGTTTGTGATGGCCTCAGCTGCCGAATAACCAGCCATGTTGGAAAACTGGAATGCTGGTATGCCAATTACAAATCAGTATTTTCCAGATAGCTCCTTTCACTGCCCCTATTGAGATAGAAACCTGCTTTTCCAGAGTGGGAACCTTTCCTTGGCCTCCATTTCAATAATTCAAAATATTTTTAAAAATGCAGCTAGCTCCTTCACTCACCCAATTTGTTTTGTGCTGCCTACCCCTCCTTTGTTCTGCCTTCCTCTGCCTTCTCTGTTGTGTTGTCTCTGCAAATGAGTGGGACCATAACAAGGAGAGGAGATTTAGTTAAATGAAAAACAGATGTGAGGAAGGAATAGGTCAGGTCCTGTGTATCAGTGGCAGGAGTTAACCTAATTGGAGAGCCACCTTCACCTCTGTTGTAGCCTGTCTCTGACTATACTAGCTCAAAAAAAAGAAAACTAAAAAAGGCCTAGAGCTGGAACCTTCAAGGTGATGGTAACAGGATCCCTGAAACAAAACAGGAGGTAGCCATGATTTTTAAGAACTTAGACACCATGATTTCTCAGTTGCTAAAATAGGGAAACTTGCCATGCCATACCTCACACTCAGTAAATGGAATGTATAGTCACTAAAAATGTCCCAGATAACGAATACTCAGCCTGAAAATAGAATCCTAAAGTCTTAAGCTGGTGTTTTCACTAGTTTTCATTTTGCCCAGTCACTGTGTTACCTAAGAATATTTGCCCTGATTTGACTGTGACTCTAGGCAGAAAGTGATTAAGTGTAGTGGTGTCGGTGTTAATACTTCTATTTGAGAAGCACCCAGAATGTCAAACAAGAGCAAAGAAAGAAAAAAGTCGGTTTCTTCAGTGTATTGCAACAAAGCATCTCAGCAAGTGAAACGGATTTGTTTCTGTGTCTATAATCATTGTTAACTGCCCAAGGAGCTAACCATTGAAATGAATACTCTTCCGTCATGGTAATACGTTATAATCAGTATTCATCTCTGTTTTTTTTTTTTGTCATGGTCTTCTATGATTCTGTCATTTGTATTCTTTGAAGGTATTTCTTCTATAAAATAAAAATAACTTACATTAAGAACAATGTGAAAAGTATTGTCACTTAAATGGGGAGATGTAGTATGTATGATTATATACCATTGATACATTTTTAAGCAGGAATCAGTCCCAATACCCCATATATACATGTATGTAAATTTCAAAACCCGTTGCCGCCTCTTTGCTTACTGACAGGAACATCATGTGGGAGATAATCGAGTGATTTTCTTAGGTGGATCACCCTAAACAAAAAACAATTTCCACTGGAAGTTAAGTTACCAAAGAAACTATTCTGATTCATTCGTTTAGGTAAGGGGGTGGGACGGTGAGAATTGTACTATAGAAATAAGCTGCAGCTTTTTAAAATGCATGGGTTTGGGGGTAAAATGGCCTACCAATTAGCTAGTAGGCTAGAAGTAAACTTCAACATATGCCCTTTTTCTAGTCTGTTTTTTGGTAGGTGGTGGGAAGCCTACAGCCTTTTCATTCAAAAGTGCATCAAATAGGGCCTCAGGAAAAAAAAAAATTCTTGACAAATTGCCTTATTTTTTTTTTAAGTTGCATAATTTGTAGTGAGCTAAAAATTCCTGTGTTCATGATACTTAAAGTGCCAGGTTACTGATAGCCAACCATCTTAATGACCTGACACTTTTCCTCTTCTTTGAGAGTGGGAGCTTTCTCCCCACTGTGTAATGATGGTTCCTTCATTTTTATAAGGGTTTACAGAATGCTTTTGTGCATTATTATATCATATTGTTCCTCATAATAGTCCTGAGAGGTAAGTAGAACAAATATATTTTATTTTTCATTTTAAGTTGTTGTTCTTGACCAGCACCAACAAACATGAACATTTCCGTATACGAGCAGAAAGAGCAGGTTATATATGAAACCACAAAACTTTTATTACAGGACACTGTATTTTACAAAAGAGGAAACTGTTAAATCATGTGCTGAAGGTCACACCTCTTTAAAGGGTTAGATCTGGGAACTAAAGCTGAAGAGGTTAAAGGAAAAATGACGATAGGTAGGGAACCATACGTTTCTAGGGGTGCTCATAACCCCAAAATACTGATACGCCAGGTCCTGCCAAAAGAATTCGACTCAAGCCTTCTCAGCCAAGGGAAAAGACAAAGTTTATTCACCATAAAGGGTTGTCTTAAGAAATCCCACCCTTTGTGATTCCTGTTTTCACAAGCGGGCCAGATTGAATCTAAGCTGAGCTAGATTGAATCTGAGCGCCTTCATGGAGGGAAGATGGAGATTATATACACAAAGATTGTAGGAGGGATTGAGGGGTGGTCTGGGGTGACTAGAGGAGGGCTTTAGGGAGGGTCCTGAGGAGGAGTCTAAGGAGGAACCAAGAGATTAAGGGTGGGAAGTAGCTGAAGGCATGGATATTGATAGTACCCAGGGTAGGAAGTAGCTGGACATCAAAGGGCAGCGCTAGGTAGAGATTTGGGCCTAAAGATAACAGAAGGCTTATGGCCTTAGGGGAAGGCCAGATCTAGTTGGAAGATTCAAGAAGAGTTCAAGAGGCCTCCCAGAGACTGTGCCCTCATCAAAGCCAAGCTGCTTGATTCTTAGTGCTCCTTTCACTATATTACATTGACTATGTATAGAGCTGACCCTCAGGGAGGCTGCCATGGCCAAAATTGGAGGTTAGGTTTCACTAGGCGATAGGTAGATGTCTCTGAAGACCGGCTTCTATAGACAGGTGATACAGAGGGGGCTGGAAATCTCATAGGAGAAATAGACCAGAAGTTTTTTATGTCCTCTGTAATTATAAGGGAAGGTCCATGATAAATTCCACAGGGCCCCTAATTCTTTGGATGCATCAGGCTTTTGTTAACATGAATATTCAACCAGAAATTGTATTTCCAGTGACCTATAAAGCCTGGAAAGGAAATAGAACTTAGGTTAACCTCACCTGTGAATTGAAAATATGTGCTTTGAAATCCAGTTAGACAATAAGAAAAATTTTAAATCTGGTCTCTTACACTCACTATCTGTATGACCCTAGGGAAGTCATTTAAACCTATTTGCCTCAGTTTCCTCACCTATAAAATGAGTTGGAGAAGAAAACGGCAAACCACTCCAGTATCTTTGCCAAGAAAATCCCAAATGGGGGAGTCAGTCAGGACTGAAAAACTACTGAACAACAAACAACAAGACAGGTTCTCTACCCTTTTCACAAGGAACCTCTTTCTTTTCCCTTGAGTTCCATGGTTAGGGAAAGGGTAGTAAAATGGCCATCTTCCCCTCCCCATTCCCTGTGGGTTTTAGTGAATTTGTAGATTGGGAATGATTGCTTTGTTGGGCATGATTGTTTATCTCTGGGAATCCCTGCAAGCCATGAAAACATCATGAATAGCTTAAATTTTTCTTTGTTTTTTGTTTTGTTTTTAGAATGGTTAAATTTAATACAGATAGCTCCCTTACTGCTCCACTGTCTGACACCTTTTAATCTTCCTTTGGCACTTTTTTGTGTTATTTTTTAAACATTTGACACTTTTTTATTTTGATACCACTATCGCTTCCCCCATAAATCTCTCTTATACACCCACATATACAACTCCTCTTCTTCCTTTGCAGAAAAGATAATTATTAAGAAGATGACAAAGATGAAAAAAGAAGAGTCAGTAAGAATATAACTCAGCTAGGAAACAAAGTAGATAGCATACTGCAATACAGGAGCTGGAATCAGGTTAGCCTGAGTCCCATTGTTGCCTTAGACTTTATGAGGCAGTCACTGCCAAGCCACTTAATATCTGTTAGCCTCAATTTCCTCATCTGTAAAATGGTGTCGATAATAGCATCCAGTTATCAAAGTTGGTGTGAATATCAAATATAAATATATACATATCTTTGCAAATCTTAAAATGCTACATAAGTATTTGCTATTCTAAGCCATATTTTGGTGATGACCAACAATTTTCCAAGGTTTGTACAGGCATACCCAACCACAAAGCTTCCACTGTTGTTGGTTTTTTTATGTGTAATTTTTATTTTTATTTTTTCTCAATTACATGCAAACAAAAATTTTTAATATTTTGAAAAAATGTTTGAGTTCTATGTTCTCGGCCTCCCCTCCCCATTCCTTGAGAAGGCAATCAATTTGATAAAGATTATACATGTATAGTTGATGGAATCCTATCCACTGCCCCTAGCCCCAATATCCTGACTTCCTCATATGCCCCACTAGAACAGCAGGCAGGTGGTGATCTAAACCACACCTTCTGGTTTTGGACATACCACAAGATCCAGCCAATCAAAAAGCAGCACCAGCAGGATGTTGGTCACTAAATCACAGAAGGAACTTTCCCTAAGTGGACACCTATACAGTAATAGCAAAAACTGACCTTTAGGTGAACTTATGATGTAGAGAGGTTTATTATAATATCATCACCTTACATTAATACCCCACAGTGGGCTTTTCTGCATGCATTTTGGGTAGCCACATGCACAGTTCCACCAAGTCTAGGACCCCTCTCCATATTAGAAAATCCCTCCTATATTTTAAAATTCATATATTCTGTTATGCTAATAGCATCATTTGCTCTATAAAAATTCCTGTCTTGCTTTGCTAGGCTACTAGTTCCTTAAGCAGCCTAACCCAATGAGAGTGTAATCCTTAATAAATGCCTTTGCTTGGTTTGGACATGGTCTGAGTCTGTGAATTCTTTCAAGACAACCCAGCAACACCTTGCTACCCCAACACAGTAATGCAAAACATTTCCATATTAACCATGTCATGAAATAAAATGCAGACCCCCCAAAACCCAAGAAAAATAAAGTTAAAAAAGTATGCTTCAATCTGTATTCATACTCCATCAGCTCTCTCTGAAGGTGGATAACATTTTTCATTATAAGCCCTTCAGAATCATCTTGGATCATTTAATTTGCTGAGAATAGCTACGTCATCCTCAATTGATCAACATACAATATTGCTGTCAGTATATACATTGTTCCCCTGGTCATGTTCACTTCACTTTGCATCAGTTCACATAAGTATTCCTAGGTGTTTCTGAGAGCATCCTGCATTCTTATAGCACAGTAATATTCTGTCATAATCACATACCACAACTTGTTCAGTCATTCCTCCATTGATAGGCATCCCCTCAATTTTCAATTATTTGGCACCACAAAAAGAGCTGCTGTAAATATTTTTGTACATATAGATCCTTTTCCTTTTTCTTTGATATCTTTAGGGTATAGACCTAATACTGGTATTGCTGGGCCAAAGAGGTATGCACAGTTTGCTAGCCCTTTGGGTGTAGTTCTCTAGAATGGTTGGATCAGTTCACAACTCTACCAATAGTGCATTAGCGTTTCTATTTTTCCACATCCCCTCCAACATATGTCATTTTTCTTTTCTGTCATATTAGTCAATTGGATAGGTGTGAGGTGGTACTTCAGAACTATCTTAATTTCATTTCAGTGATGATTTAGAAGCTTCTACTGTTTTTTTTTTAACACTGTTGCTAAAGTGTAGAGGGAGAAGTATTTCTCAGTATATGAAATTCCTCTTAGGGCCTGCTGCAATCAAGGCAGATCCTTAAAACACTTTCCTGAAGGAGATGTTAATTTTGGCTACCATCAAAGAGTCTACAGTGTCACCGTGCCCTTTCAAGGGGTGCCACAATTATATGAATGTTTCAGATGCACATTGTTTAACATGATAGAGACAATGAGGCCAGAAGGAAATCTCAGTGTAATCAATATATGGAGTTCCTAGTACATCTGTGTGTATATACATCTACAACAAGAATGATGCCATAGGCTTATACAATACTGCTGATGTTTAGGCAAGAGCTTCTAGGTAGCTCAGTGGATAGAACCCCAGGCTTAGAGTCAGGAAGAACTGAGTTTATAACCAACCTCAGACACTAGCTACCTGACTTCTGGCTAGTTGTTTTAATCTCTGCTTGCCTCAGTTTCCTCAAGTTTAAAATAAAGAAAATAATCACACCTCCCAGGGGTGTTGTGAGGATCAACTGAGATACTCGTAAAACACTTAGCACAGACCCTGGCACACAGTAGGCACTATGTACTCATTCTCTCTCTCCTTCACTACCTCTCTGATTTTGACAAGAGCCATGACTAACTATTGACTTGTTCTTTGGGAAGATTGTGGACATGCACAAACAGTACATCTTGGAAGAGAGAGAAACAAAAACTTAGCTACAATGTCAATTTAGAAGAGCTCTGATAGAAATCAACTGATGGCCCAATGCCTTCATCAAGGTCTTCAACAGGAGACATAGTTTTGCTGAAAAATGTTTACCTCCATAGGACACACCAGTTAAAGAGTATTGGAAAGCTACTCTATACTTATGGAAATACTGGGCAACTTGTCCATTTGCATGTAAAATAGTCCTGGTGAGGATGTGAACTCCTTGAGAATCTTTTGCCTTTCTTTACATCTCTAATACTTAGCATGGTGCCTGGCACTTAGTAGGTATTTTATAAATGTTTATTGACTGACAGGCTGGGGAGACAAATGACCATAACCATGTATTGCCAATAAGTAGCTAGGGGCAGGTAGGTGGTGCAGTAGATAAAGGACCAAGCCTGGAGTCAGGAAGACCTGAGTTCAAACCTGTGTGACCCTGGGCAAGTCATTTAACCCTATTTGCCTCAGTTTCTTCATCAGTAAAATGAACTGAAGAATGAAATGGCAAACCATTCTAATATGTTTGCCAAGAAAACCCCAAATAGGGTCACAAAGAGTTAGATATAACTGAAAAAAATGACTAAACAATGACAATAAAAGCTAGTAGCACTTCCTGATATCCTGATATGAGGTATGATATCTCAGCTTGCTCTAAGCAAAAGAGACCGCAATTATAGAAAGACTGGGTGTGCCAGACAATGGCTCAGAAACAGGTGTTCCAAGCAAAGACTAAGTCACTGTAACATTACCAGTTCCTATATGGAAAGATCTAAGGCACAGACGTGAGACAAGTAAGTGGAGGAGGAGGTGCCCTAGGAGGCAGGTGTTGGTGCTGGAGTCTGATAAAGTAGAAACCTCAGAGAACAAGTCACAGAAACGAGAGTTACTCTGCAGAGATAAGCATGGCGACATGACTGAAATGGATGGATCCTATTTTTGCTAAGCTTACCCAGAGAGGTAGTTTCAAGGCTAGGGATCCCCCTCTGTCTTCTCCCATCCTGAAAGCTGTGCTAATTCCCCATTTCTTAAGGGTTTGCTTGTTTTCTTTTTTAAAAGATTTCTTTTTGCCTGTTAAGTATGATAAATGAGTTTAAGTATTGGAATGCTGACCCTATGTGTCTTTGTGTAATGTAGGAAACAAAAACAATAGTCGCGACAACTTGGGGGAGGGGGAAGGGGGGCAATATAGAGATTGGGGGGAGGTGAGAGAGAGAGAGAGAAACGGAGGGAGAGAGGAAGGGAGAGAGAAGGAGGGGGGAGGGAAAGAGAGAAAAAGGAGGGAGAAGGAAAGAGAGAGGGGGAGGAGGGAGGGATAAGGAGAAAGAGATAAAGAATCCATGCAAAATGACTGGGACTCTAGCTTTCCTGGTTTCAAGTCACAGCAAAGCCCCACCTTCTATAAGAAGGGGATTTGCATAAAACAAGAGAATTATTGATTCAATTTTACAACTTTCCAGAGCAAATAAAGAATTTAGTCCCAGATCTTTGACCTAGATTTTAGACCTATAAGCTTTGGTTTGGGAGGCTATAACTATATGGGACTGGTATGAGAGATAGAGTCTTGCTTTGTTTTTCTCACCAATTTGAAAGGAAAATTGGTCCTCCTGTGGGAAGAGCTAAGAGAGTTGCTAGAGGAGTAATGTGACCAACACAAAGTGAGAAGATGATGATTTATCGCTTTGCCAAGATTACTTAGATTACTCCCACCATCTGCTGCCTTCACGCCTACTTGTGTGCTATTGAATGAAATGGAAGAAAATCACAAAACCATGCTGAGTCCACTAGAAGTTTATGTTACATAATCTCAACCAAGCTCTCACTGTGGTGAAGCAATCCTTTTATTCTCTCTAATTGACTCACCATCCCTCTCACCACTGTGGCTTGTCTATGCCTCTATATCCCTCAAACCTCCCATCATACCCCTCCCTATTCCTTCTCTGCTTAGAACCTTATCTCCTATTTCACCGAAAAAAAGTTGAGGCCATTCTCGGAGAGCATCCTTTATCCCCTCTCTCTCACCTCACATTACTCAGCTGCCTTTTGCCACTTTCACCTTCATTCCTGTCTCATATGAAGAGATGCTCCTTCTTGTCAAGGCAATCTCCTCTACATGCACAAGTGAGACCCTTCCATCCTGTCTCCTCCAGCGGATTGTTCTTTCTATCATCATTCTCACTGTCTTCAGTCTCTCCATACGGGCAGCCTCCTTATTGCCTACAATTATGTCTATTCTCCACCATCCTCAAAATACCTCCACTTGATCCATCTATTCCCACTAGCTATCATCTCATCTCTTCTCTCTCTGTCTCTCTCTTCTCTCTTTTTTTCTTCTCTCTCTGTCTGTCTCTCTGTGTCTCTGTCTCTGTCTGTTTCTCTCTCTCCTCTCTTCTGTGGCTAAACTCCTTGAGAGGCCTGTCTACGACTAGTGCTTCCACTTCCTTTTCTCTCACTCTCGTCTTAACTCTCTACCCTCTGGTTTTTTATCTCATTTTACTGAAACCACTGGCGAAGTGAATAGAGCACCAGGCCTGGAGTCAGGAATACTCATTTTCCTGAGTTCAAATCTAGCCTCAGATGCTTACTATGTGACCCTGGGCAAGTCACTTAACCCTGTTTGCCTCAGTTTCCTTTATCTGTAAAAGGAGCTGGAGAAGAGAATGGCAAACCACTCCAGTTTCTTTGCCAAGAAAACCCCAAATGGGGACATGAAGAGTCAGACAGGACTGAAAAATGACTGAATATCCATAATCACTGTGTAGAAATGATGCAATATATTACTGCAAGTTGCAAAATTTTAGCACCTACTGAATACCTATGTAGATAATGTCAAGTAGCTGGAATTAATACTCCAGATATTTCTACTCCTTCATCAAATAATAGGACAAATCTCTATTCTGCAAACTTGAAAACTCAAAGAATAAACAATTCAATCATTGTGTCAACAAAGTGTTGCTCACAATTGCTGAATATAAATAATGTTGAGCCATAAATATTTCAGAATGTTTTAATAGATATTGCCATATCAAATACTCATAACTTCTAATCTATGTGGGATGAAAAATATAGACAATTAGCAGAAGAAATCAAAACCATGTAGGAAGAGGATGAGGGTGCCTCCCCATTGTCCTATCCACTACATAGTATCTTCTCTATTGGTCTGTCTGCTACTTAGCATTGTCCCAACAAAGCTTTCACTGAACCTACGAACAGTGAACTTAACATTTCAATATATTTATTCAGTTACCAGAAAAAAAATCATTCTTCTACCTTTACAATAGTTCATTAAACAGTAAACATAAAAGTAGGATTGATACAAGAACATGTCTATCTGAATTCCATCAACTAAAATGACAAGGGAATGATCATAATAACTGTCTTTTAAGTATTGGTTTAGGGTTTCCAAAACGTTTTATGCAAATCAACTAATCCACATTTATTAAATGCCTTCTATGTGCTATGCACTGTCATTTGGTCCTCACAACAACCCTGTGAGATAAGAGCTACTGGCATTATTATCCTCATTTAATAAATGAGGAAATTTAGACTCAAAGATGCTAAATGATTCGCCTACCACCATATAGCCAGGAAGTCTAAGAACTAAGAGCTCTAAGTCTTTTCTGACTCCAAGTCCAGCTCTTGCTGGCTACACATGGCCCACAACACTTTCAAGTGCTGGAACCAGATAAAAACGCAATTGGGAAATATTTAACAAAATAAATAAAAACACAACAAAACATAGATAATATTAATATGTGATTTTCTAAGTTTATATGTGCACAGGGAGCCTTATATATAGTTGTAGCTGTTTCTGAGTTCAATACCACTGCACTGAGGTACTTTCCTGCCTCTTTATTCCAGTATCAAGGAAGTAAAACCAACCTAAATTAGAGACTGAAGGATGGATTGGAATTAAGTAGGCAAGAGTAATTCTGAAAGGATATCCGGGTAGAGAGACCAAGAATGAGGACGTGAAAATGAGAACGCGTGAAGATGTTTCCTGGGAACAGTGAAGAGACTGGCCTGACTGAGGCAGAGGGAGATTTATTGGAATTTCTAGGAGAAGGGTCAAATTAGAGTGAATTTTGAATATCTTGAATGCCAAGCTGAGGAGTTTGGACTTTATCCTATGGGTGATGAAGAGTCTATGGAAATTTTTTACATGATAAAGATGATTTTAAAAAATAATTATATTTTATTTACTTTAACACTCATTTTTTAAAATTTTGATTTCCCACTTCTCTCTCTCCAGTTCCTCCACCATCCATTGAGAAGGCAAAGAAAATGGTATCAGTTATACATGTGAAGTCATACAAAACACATTTCCTTATTAGTCATGTTGCCAAAAAAATCAAGAAAAATAAATAAAATAAGTGAAAAAAAGTGTTTAAATATGAACTCAAAGTTTATCAGTTCTCTTTCTCGATATAGATAGCATTTTTCTTGGTGAGTCCTTTGAAATTGTCTCAGATCATTGTATTTATCAGAGTAGGTAAGTCTTTTGTAGTTGATTATCATTAAAATATTACTGTTATTATATATACAACATTCTCCTGGTTCTGCTCACTTCGCTTTGCATCAGTTCATGTAAGTCTTCCTAGGTTTCTCCTGTTCATCATTCCTTAGAGCATAATAGTATTCCATCACAATCATATACCAATACTTCTTTAGTTATTCACCAGTTGATGGACATCCCCTCAATTTCTAATTACCACCACACAAAGAGCTGCTATAAATATTTTTTGTACATATAGGTCCTTTTCCTCTTTCTTTGATCTCTTCAGGGTGCAGACCTAGTACTGGCATTGCTGGGTCAAAGGATATGCACAGCTTGATAGCTCTTTGGGTGTAGTTCCAAATGGCTCTCCAGAATGGTAGGATCAATTCACAACTCCATTAACAATGTATTGGTGTCCTTAGTTTTCCAATCCCCTCCAGCTTTTGACATTTTCCTTTTCTGTGATGCTAGCTAATCTGATAAATGTGAGGTGATACTTCAGAGGCGTTGGTTTAGGAAGATTAATCTGACTGTAGGATTTATTAGAAGGGCAAGAGAATGGAGGCAAGGAAACTATTTGAGAGGCTGTTGAAGGTGGCATGCCAAATTAAGGAAGAGAAGTAACGAGATCTGGAGTAAAGAGAAAATATAAGAGAGAGGACATCAAGGAGAGGGGCTTGGCACTGAAGTATATGGTTATGTTAAAGTGCTCTACCATCCATCTGGGCCATGAATAAATTTTTGTCTGTCATCATCCCAGGAAGTGCTTTTCAACAGTTTTTTTTGGGGGGCCTAGGAAGCAGCCTGTCAGCTTTCCCTCCCTACATAATTCAAAGTTTATTTTTTAAATAAAAGCTTATTTCATTTAATTCAAAGTTTATTTTTTAAATAAAAGCTTATTTCATTTTTTTTTGTACTTGTGAAGGACTGGAACGGTGATTCTCTTACAGAGCTCTTGGCTTGACAGGCCCATTAAATATTTTAATAGGGAAGTGCTTTACAAAGTATGAAGTGCTTTGAAAAAAATAATAGAAAGTATCACTATTACCTTTGCATTCCTATTGTGATTGACATGTCTCTTCTTTGACAGATAAAGTTGACCTCATTCTTTAAATAATCATAATACTAGTTAAATTCCCAGCTGGCCTCTGGCAATATGCTAAGAGGTCCCCCCAAAATCCCCTGGGCCTTTTGTAACATGTCAGAAACTCCCAACATAAGGATTATACTTCAAATGCACTATTTTAAAGGAAATCTATAATGACTAGATTTTTAAAATTCAAATAAATAAAAATAAATTTTTAAAATGCAAATTTCTGAATATAAACTTTTCCCAAAGCAGAGAAAACTTGTATTGATTAAAGTTTTAACCTATACATTTTTAGAAGAATAACCAAAAATTTTTGGATCACGAGCAGCAAAACAAAAATATTTTCACAGAATGAGAAATAAGGTCTCTGAAGGAAGGGAAAGGAGATGGAATGATCAGATGTGGAGAATGAAGAATTCTGAGTCACTGTTTCTGAAGAACCACTCAATGAAAGGTGATAGCCATTTGTTTTTTACCTCATCGTAGGGCAAACTTAGAAGAAATCAAATTAGCCAAAATAATTTAAATCAAATTTAAAAAGAGAGATTACATTGTGCATGAAGATAATTCCTGGATCCATGCTCTTAGAGATGTTAGTACTTCCTCCAGTAGTGAAAGTTATAACTCATTCTCTCTTCCTCTTGTGCAATTCTTGTCCATCTCCTTCCATAAATTTTCCACAGGGGAGTGTGCTGCATTGGTATCCATGCAACATTTTCTTGCATTGCTTTGTTTAATTTTTTTTTTTTTAGGTATAGTAGATATTTTTATTTCTGCTACCATAAAAGAAATACTTAAAACCAGAAGAGACTCAAATTGTGAGTTATAGAGACTTAAAACAGAAAACAGTAACACATCATAGCTGTAATACTCTTCCTAAAGTTAAAAACTTTTTTTAGGTACTGAACAGATATTTCACTTTCACCTCTAACTGGCTGTTTTTGCTCCACTCACAAGTATGAGGCTCCTAGTCTTATTTCTTCCAGCTCAGCATCCTTCTGGAAGTTCCTTCTGGTGGCAGAGGATTTTTTTTTTAGTAGGGGGCTAGTTGTAATTAGAATTTTTTGTGTAGACAACCAACACTGACTCAGGAACCCAGAAACTCTAAGACACACAACGTAGCTACCTAGGCTGGAAATATCCATCTTTTCTGGAATTTCTTTGATTATCTATGTTTAGAGAAAACCCAAACCATAAAAACCACATAGCAAAAGAGGCAGCTAGAGATTTGAGGTCCAGTCTCAGTTTCACCTGGGTAAGTGCACTTTCTTGATGGCATTCGTGATCTTGAGTTGTAGCCACCATTTCTTAAGTCGGAGGGAAAAGAAATCTCTCATCCTCCATTGCTGGAAGTCCAAGGAGGAGTCACATGCCCCAAATCACACCCTCAAAAGAAAAGATGATCCATGCAATACTAAAGAAATCTAAAGGAAGGTCTCTAGAAAATTAGCCTGTCCTCCACCCTGAGAATTTTCAGAAGGACATGGACAAAAGCTGCATGGTGGTAGGAGTGGATGGATTATGATCAGCATTGTTGAAG
>CM053622.1:482903953-482939689 GCA_028646595.1 Phalanger gymnotis | reverse complement strand
TTGGCAAAGATAGTGGAGTGGTTTGCAATTTTCTTTGGCAGTTTATTTTATAGATGAGGAAACTGAGGCAAACTGGGTTAAGTGACTTGCCCAGGGTTACACAGCTAGTAAGTGTCTGAGGGAGGATTTGAACTCAGGAAGATGAATCTTTCTGACTCCAGGCTGGGCACTCTATCCACTGCTCCACCAAGCTGACCCTTTACTCAGCCTTAGTGTTCTCATATGTAAAATAAATGGTCTTAATCACAGCACCTGCTGATTTAGACACCAAGTGAATTAATGAATGTAAAATCCTTTTCCAAATCTTAAAACACAACATAAATACTAGCTGCTGTTACTTTATACTTGACCACTACCAGGAGTTGCTATTATTATTTCAGGTGATTATATTTTATTTATTGATTAAAGACTTCTGAAAGTTTGGACTATTAATATAGCATGGTGAGTTCTTGTCTTCACAATTAACTTTTAAATAAATGGGAAATAACAGAAGTCCCCAGTCTTTCTGTGGCAGAAGCTACTTTTATTTCCCTGAATCCTTCAGGTCACAGTGAGATGTGGGATTGGAGACAGGGTGGGGGTGGATAATGACAGTGAAGTCTTAAGCTGGTTGTTTGTGTGCCATAAAGAGAGAGACCTAGGCCCTTGTGATGGCTTCTAGCCACATACACCTTCTGCTTAAATGCTCTCAGGCTGGGTAGGGACACAACAGCAATTGTGACTCCATGATGAAAGAAATTATGCTCCTTTTTAAGTACATTTTTCCCCCAATTTGGTCAGTAGGGATTTCCTGAAATAGGATTTCCATTTCCTTACCCCTTCCTCATTAGTTTGAGGGGATTACTAATTGGATGCTAGAGATTAACCCAAGATTATGAAGAGAGACTTCTATCTAGATAGCAGGATGGGGAAATTCTATTGGTCATTGGATAGAGCTTTGAGGATGGTAGGTCACTTTGCCTTTATTTTTTTTTCCTGTCGTTTGAGATACCCAAGGCATGCTGGAGGTAAATACCTTATTATGCTTTAATTAATTCAAACCTTGCTCTAGACTTCCCCAGAGTAGGTGTCTATCAGTGATGGTGATGGTGGAGTCTTGCAAGATTGGTCACTACCTCCGATTGGGCCATGTTATGTGTTGGTTCTTCCCTTCCCTCTACCCTTCCTCCTTTTCTTTGGTCCATACTTGTGTCTTCATTGGGGCAGCTAAGCGGCACAGCGGATAGAATGCCAAGCTTGGAGTCAGGAAGACTCATCTTCCTGAGTTCAAATCCGTCCTCAGACACTTTATCAGTTGTGTGACCCTGGGCAAGTCACTTAATCCTGTTTGTCTCAGTTTCTGCATCTGTAAAATGAACTCCTGAAGGAAATGGCAAACTGCCCCAGTATCTGCCAAGAAAACCCCAAATGGGGTCATGAAGAGTTGGGCACAAGTGAAATGACTGAACAACAATATGGTTTTATCAGCCACAGGGTGGAAACTCCCTTCCGCTGATAAAAATCAACAACTCACCTGTCCCTTTCAGTCTTACTTGCCTGGCATGCTGAGACATTAAGCAGCTTGCCCATAATTACACGGCTAGTGTGTATCAGATTTAGGACTTGAAACCAGGTCATTCTTGCCCACTACAACATAAACCAAGATACCTTACTTCCTCTCTAGCTTCCTTGAGAGTTTAAAGCATTTAGTTGAAACATTTAGTTTTACTATTAAACTTTTTACTATTAATTTACTATTAAACATTTTATTGCTTATCTTTTTACATCACTATCATTTATGAATATATCCCTTCTGAAAATATCCCTACCCCAAGAGTTATATCCCTCGCAATAAAACTTTAATAAGAAAGAGAAAAAAAAGGCAGTTCAGCAAATCTAAGCAGCATATCTACCATATATGATTGTAGCTGCAATATCTCAAACTGTAGCCCCCTACTTCTGCAAAAGGGGCAGGAAATGTGTTTTCTCAGGTCTTCTCTGGGGCCAAGTGTGGCCTGATATAATTACACAGCATTTAATTTCTTTCTCTTTTTCTTTACGTTGTTGCAGGCACTGTGTATATTTTCCTAGTTCTGTTTACTCCTGGAATTTGTTCAAAGTCTTCTGCTTCTCTGAATTTATCATGTTAGCCAATCTTTCATAGTGTAGTAATCTTCTGTTAGATAGATGGAGGAATTTTGTCCTTGAGGTCCTCTTGTCCTGATTGGTGACTCCTCTACAGCCTGGCCACCAACCACACACACACACACACACACACACACACACAGCCACCCTCTGGAGCCTAGAACCATGATCAGATCTTTCATTATTTCTGGATGGGATATGTCAGTCTCCTCTGCTTCCGTCCCAGTTTTCTTGTAACTGTCCAAAATGTCCCTTCCTGCCCATGTTCCTTCTCTCTCATGTAAGCTCCTGGAAGACAGAGACTGTTGTATTTATATCCCTCGTAGTTACTACAGTACTTGGCACATAATATGTGCTTAATAAATGCTTTTTCATTCATTCAGCACAGTCTCTTTATACATTCCTTATTCAGTTGTGTGACTATCAGTATTTTAGTGTGCATGAGATCTTTGTGATTTTAGCCTTCTTGGGGTTTCTCCTTCTCTCAATCCATCATTAACTTTGGATAGATGGAGTTGTCCATTTTCCTCTTATTCACCTCTTTCCCCGTGCCCGATATCCCAGAAAAGATCCTTAGGGTCTTTAGTTTTGTTTTCTGCTTTCCAGTGGCTTTTGTTCTGAATACTGAGTCTAATGTATATCCTGCTTGTTTTCCCGAAAGCTTTCCTTTTCTTTCTTAGTCTTCAAGTCTAGAGGATATTAGCCTTTTTGTGTGTTTGGTGGGTCGCTTAGTAAGGCTTCGGCAGCCTGTGGATCCCTTCTCATAATAATGTATAAAATAAAATACATAGGATTACAAAGGCAACCAATTATATCGCTATATAGTTATCAAAATACTTAAAAAGTTTATAATAATAGCTATGATAATAGATAACATTTATATAGCACCTACTGTGTGCTAGGCACTGTGTGCCTAAGTGCTTTTACAATTATCTCATTTGGTTGTCAAAACCACCCTGGGAGGTACAGACAAGAAAATAGAGGCAGGCAGAGGTTGAGTGACTTGCCTAGGGCCACAAGTCTAGTAAGTGTATGAGGTTGGATTTGAACCTAGGTCTTCCTGATCCCAGGCTCCAATACTCCATCCACTTCACCATCTAGTTCAGGACTGTCCAAAATGTTGCCTGCGGTGCGATGTATGAGGCCCGCCTACAAGCATAGAAATTTACATAAATGCTTTAGTAAGGAAGCCGAGCTACCACAGAGCTCTCACTAAAATGACAAATCGAAATGCATTGTCTGTTGTTTCAATGAAAACCTAAGGTTGGACAGTCCTGATCTAGTTCATGCACCTCAGGTGAAGAAGCCCTGGTCCAGGCCAGCTTTCTGTCCTCCTTCTCACAGGTATACCTGCCTCAATACTCTCTTTCTCCTGTCATCATTTCACACTACTGCCAAAATGGAATCCTTGGCTTTCTCAAGGACCGTGTTAGGATTATCAAGGATACTTGCTTCAGATCTTTTTTCCTTTAACTCTTATCAATCGTATATTTGAGACTTATTTGTATAATATCCCATAGCAACAGAATACTGCACAGTTGAAAAAACAATAAATCATAACAGAGCTTAAAATCGTGGGCTGTGTTTCAAAGAAAGCCTTTTCTTTTAGTCTTGGTTAAAAAGAGTAGCTAATGGGCCACACACTGGTTAAATCTTAGTAACACAAACATTTTTTTTTTTGCTCTAAACCCTAATTCTTTACCATCCTTTATGCTCTTTCCTTATACTACTGTATTTTTCTAATAAATGCCATCTTTTGTGGGTTGACTGACTCTTGTCTGGGTTTAAAACTCTGCTTATTTAGTTCATCAGAGATTTCCTGTACCACTGTATAATAATAGGAGATCACATAGTATGTTTGTAGAAATGAAAACACATTCCCCGCTTTCTTATTTTACTTCTTTGTTTCTCTAATATTGTTGGTTGCTACCGTCTTGTGCTATAGGATACTTCCCGCAGGGCCCACAAATGGGTACGATTTTTGGCTTGGCACTTGGTTCAAACTTCAAACTCTAAAAGACCTCTTAAAGTTCTAAAGTGGCTGCATTACACTGTAGGTCAATAAATCAATCAATATAACCACTTTACGACTTGTAAGGTGACGAGCCCCATGTTGACCACAGTTACTTTTCAATTTGATTAAAATGTAGTTTAATCTGCCTGTGGTTTGCTCTTCCTGATGCAGAAATACTTAAAGGCACCAAGAAAATCCACACTCAATATTTCTGTGACCGCATTTCAGCTCTTTAATTGTCTTTAAAAGTACTTCTGTGGTTCATCTTCTGTAATTCTAATTTACTTCACTCTGTGCCGTGGTCTTTTGTGTTCAATGTTTATGAAAGCCCATTGACTCGGTGCTGGGTTATTAGTTTTTCTTCTAACTGTAGACGTGATGATGGGGGAGTTGGGAACTGTGCCGTGACCATTCTTTCTTTGAGGGGAAAAACAGTGGGTCTGTATTATTCTTCTGGGAAGTCGGGCTGCCTGGAAATAAAGTTTAAATTTGAACCTATCCTTGTTCTCTTCCAGGTGTTATTAATATGGTTAATGCAGGAGAGATGAATGGGTCTGGTAACCTGATGGATTTCCTTGATGAGCCTTTTCCTGATGTTGGGACCTATGAGGACTTCCACACCATTGACTGGTTAAGGGAAAAGTCACGTGACACAGATAGACATAGGAAGGTACGTAATTAAGTGGATGGAAAACATTTCTTATTCCCCAATTATTTTCCAGCTACCTAATCACAGATACAAGAGCATAGTCCCTGTCCTGTAGGAGCTTATATTCTAATAGGAAGAGACACTCTATACAAGGTCTAAAAAGTCATAATGAAATTTTAAGATATTAAAATTTTCCATGTGCTGCTGCATTTTTCTAATAAATGCCATCCTTTGAGGTTTAGTTGACTCTTACCTGGATTTAAAACTCCTTGTTTTTAGTCCATAAGAGATTTCCCTTACCACCATACAATGATAGGAAACTGCATATTCTATTTGTAGAAATGAAAACAAAATACTTTCTTCTTTATTTCTACTCCTGTGTTTGCCTATTATCTTTGGTTGTTACTTTATTTGATTTATTAAACCTCAAAGCTCCACTAAGACTTTTGGGACACTCTAAATAAGAGTGTGACGGCCAAGGAAGGATGTTTTAATTTGGGAAGTTATGGGGATACTGAGTGGAACTTTAGGAGGGTTGACTGACACAGTCTTTGCAGAAGCAGCGGTAGTATTAATTTGTTTACTATTACCAGACAAAGACGTGGAAAGGTTGGGGTCAGGACTCTGTAGCAGGATGGCAAAGAGATGTATAGTTGGACAGAATGTCAAGTATTATCTGTAATAGACCATGTGGCATTGCAATGGTTGACTTACCAATCAGGACAGCATAACCCCACAGAGGCAGTTTTAAAAATAAGTGGATTGTTACCCAGGGTATAAACTCAAGAGAGTCAGTGGCCTGGTGACAGCAGCTGCAGGGCAATTGGTGAGAAGGTGGATGGGGTGGATGGCTATATAGACTGGGAATAACAAACACAAGCACACACATATACTAGCTTTACTCACCTCAAGTCTAGAGTTCTTTCTTCTGTACTGTGATGTCTCTATTAATTCTACTAACCAAAATATTTGATGAAACAGAAAATTCCATTCCTTGAATATGGTGGGTAACAGTTTACTGTAATTAGGTCTTTGGAAGTAGGGTGCAAAGCATAATGGATAGAGAGCCAACCTTAAAGCCAAGAAGACCAGGGTTTAAGTACTACCCCTGACATATATTGTCTGTGTGACCCAGGGCAAGTTTAACTTTTCAGTGCTCAAGGGCAATGGTATCTAACTCAAATAGAAATGGGGGGGAGGTGCACTAAACCATACATAAGGATCCATACAGGCCATATGTTGACTTAGAAAACCATACATGTTTATAGATTTATTTTTTCTTTTAAAATTATTGTTTATTAATGCATCTTTTATTTTATTATTATTTATTATAATAATTATAGATTATTGTTATCGATACATTATTTTTATCAATATGTCAGCACATTAAAATCAAAAAACATTTTAATCTGGCTCAGGACACACTCAGGAGGTACTGGGGGCCACATGTGGCCCCTGGGTCGCATGTTTGACACCTCTGCTCTAGGGAATGGTCTAAGACTATAAATCGAAGAGAAGATGCCAACTTACTCTGTCAACAGAAGCTTTCTCACCAAGGAGTTATCCAAATCAGTGAAATCACAGGGCTAGTCCCTATCCTTAGCATACTTCACTCACTTTGTTCATGAAATTAAAAAATTGATAAAGTAATTACTATAGTAATATATATTATATAGTAATATATATGTATGTGTATGTATATATGTATATGTATATATATATATATATGTATGTGTGTGTGTGTAGATATATAGCATTCCAAAGTGTGTCCAAAGCAACTATTAACAAAATGTCCTAAAATTTCTGCTTGTTTTCAGATAACTAGCAAAAGCAAAGAATCCATATGGGAGTTCATCAAAAGCTTGTTGGATGCTTGGTCAGGATGGGTCGTGATGCTCCTGATCGGTCTATTGGCAGGTGTGTTAATGGTGATTTAAAAACTCTTGCTTTCAAACACATATCATAGACTGGAATTTACCATAGGAAAGGGGGAATGTCTTTATTTGATTCCATCCAAGAGAGTTTAATTACTTAAACGAATGAATTAAATGGCTCATTTGTAATTCAAGTTCACAGTATAAACCCCAAGGGTAGTGTTTTAGAGAGGGTCTTTTATAACCATAATATCAGTAAGACTTTTTTGCTATCGCATAACTTTCCCCAATATTGTCATTATTTTGGCGCATGTTTTTCACCTGCCATCGAGCTTGTGTGTGATATAAGCGGTACCATTTTGGAAATATCATGGATAAAATAATATAATACCTTTTAGGATTAGCTTTTACTGATCATAATGGGCCCATGAAGGAAACAGAAACATCCTGAGTCTCTGAACATTGACAGGGTTACTTAGCCATCCTTCTGGGTTGGATTTATGAGGAAGTCACCAAATAACCTGGGTTCTAGTTCTGTGGATCTATGGGTTATTACTCTATGATCTAAGATTTTGAAACTGGCACATTCTCTGAACCAATTCTTTGATACTATGATTCAGTGTCTGGGCAAACCATCGATAGCCTGTTGGCTGTCTATGTATCTATGTGCTTTTTTTTTTTTTTGAGGTTTTTTCATCAGATTAGGGAGATCCCATTAAGGAAACACCCTCGCCAATGTAGATAAGCATCTGTTCTTCCATCTATATACTTTAGGGTGATTATATTATATACAGTAGAGATTATTCTCAGTCCTTAGCTGTCGCTGTATAAATGAGAGATTCCTATTGCTTATTGTTACCCCCCTGCTCTCCATTCTACTATTCTACCTTTACCCTTCCCCGACAACATCCCACTCCACTGAGTCCCCTGGAATTCCTTCTCTGTAGTTAGCAAACTTGCTTTCATTTCACTCTTTCCATCTTCTGGCACCCTCTGAAACTTGGCTCCATCCTGATGGCATTGCCTCCCTGGGCATCCTTTATAGTACCAGTTGTACTTTCATTTTAAACCTCCCCTCTTCTACCCCTGTCATCACGATGGGACCTCAGTTACAAAATGAGAGTCAATGGGAAAAAGAAGTTAGATATGTGAAATCTAAAACCTTGTTAGCTAGCCTTGTTAGCATATATGCAAGAGGTTTGAGCCACAGTTGATGGAGAGTTGTACTGTAGAGCAGGAATCAATTTATTTGGGCTTTTATGTATCTATATATATATATGTGTGTGTGTGTGTGTGTGTGTACACACATATATATATACATATATACACAAACATACATATACATACGCAAACATCTATATGCACATATGTGTTCTTGTTAAAGAATAAATTTATAGACTATAACAGACTATGTTTCTTGGCCCAGGAGAGAAAGGAATAATTTGGAAAATTAAGAAAACTGACTCAAGATTATCTCAGAATCTACCTTGACCAGATTCTGGACCTCTGAATTACTTTGCAGCTATAAGTATCTATGATTTCATGCAATAAGCATTTATCAAATACTCACTGTGTATTTGTGCTAGACGTTGGGAAAACTTTACTATGTGCTTTTGGTAGAGAATGTGTTAGACTTTGGGACTAGAAAGAAGAATATAAACAACTCCTGCTTTCAAGAAACTTGTCTACTGGGCGAGAAATAGTATGTTTAAAATGAATAGTGAGTAAAATAGAGTAATTGGGGGGTGGGGATGAACAGAAACAAGTGGGAGAGTCAGAAAAAGCCGTTTTATAGGAGATGATGTTTGAGCTAGTCCATAAAGGGCTTCTAAGAGGTTCAATGGAGAAGGGAAATGACTCCAAGCAAGGGGAGCAGCCTGTACAAAGAGAAAGAAATGAGTACTCTCTCAAGTAACTCTGATTGCAACTTATCTATATACCTGCCAATCCTGTATAACTTTCCTCTTTGTTCCTGTAAATTCTCCACTGAGTGCTTCTCCCTATAGTCTGCTGGTATTTATTAAGCACCTACTATGTGCCAGGCACTGTGGATACAAAGAAAGACAAAAGATAGTCCCTGCTCTCAAGAGGCTTAGAGTTGTTCTCCTCCTCCTCTTCCTTCCTCCTTTCTTCCTCCTCCTTCCTCTCCTCCTTCCTTCTTCTCTTCTTCTTCCCTCCTCCTCCTCTTCCCTTTCCTCCTCCTTCTCCTCTTCCCTCTCCCCCTCTTCCTCCTCTTCCTTTCTCTCCCCCTTCTCCTCCTCCTTCCTCCTTCTCTTCCTTCCTCTCCCTCTCCTCCTCCATTCTTCTTCTTCTTCTCCTCCTCCTCTTTCCTCTCCTCCTCCTCCATTCTTCTTCTTTTTGTAATCTTGTATATGATGACATCCCTTTTGCTGTTTCTCATGAACATGTCTTTGCAAATATTGCAGTCTATTCATACCATACTCTTCATTGCCTTTGGGGTGAACCTTAATTTTAATTCCCCTGAAACCGTGATATTCCAGGAGATATAACCATACGTCTCTGAGTCTGAGGATTATTTCTCTGTCATCCGATATTTTGTCACTTGGTGCAGTCTGTGCACCGATTCTTTGATATGAAGGGATTTTATATCTACCTTCTTGTCAGAGCCATGACTGCACCTGTTGGAGATGGCTAAAATTATCATTACATTAATGTTTTACATTTAAAAAAATGGAGTAGATCTAGAAGAACAGGAGATAGCTGTGAATTGGAAAATAAAGGTGATGGAAATGTTTTATCCAGTTGAATTCAGTGCAAAGTGAAAAACAGTGATTTTTGTCCCATACTTCTTCTGGATAGGTGAGCAGGTTTGGAGGCAGATCCAGAAAGACAATCCATCAGTTTGGTCCCTTCCCCAGTTAGCATTCCTTGTGGGAGCTCAGTGACCTTAGATTTGGAGCTCGATGATGAAATGTAAGCTCCTTGAGAGGGCAGGACTGTTTTTGTCTTTACATCTGTGGTGTCTGGCACAGTACCCTGGTACATACCTTAATAAATGCATGTTGATGGATTGAACGCCATTTATATTTCAAGCCTACTTTTGAATATCTTTTAAAGGGTTTCCTCATGATCCTCAGGCAAGCTAGGGGGAAACTAACCACCAGATGTCACTGTTGTGCCACAAAAAAGAGACCTGACATTGCAGCATGGAAGGAATTTCAGTGAAATTTCGGCTTAGGGTACCGAATGCTGAAAACGTGACCAGAAAGCTATTTTTACATTTAGTACAATGAAAACAGAGAAGCCTCATTAGCACGATGGTGCCTGTGTGGAGCCTGGGATATGTTGTCTTCTGAGGTAATACATAAGGGAAAGAGTGTCTGAGTAATTGAATTAAATTGACAAAATTAGGTTCCTTCAAATCCCAGCTAAAACCTCACCTTCTACAAAGGCTTCTATAGAAAACCTTTCCCAGTTCCCCTGAATGCTGGTGCTTCCTTTATTGATCATCTCCAAATTGTCTTCTATAGAGCTTTCTGGTACTAAGTTGTTTGCACATTGTATTGCATTTTGTGCATATTGTTTGCATCTATATGCCCCTTTAGACTATGGGCTCCTTGAGGGCAGGGACTGTCTTTTGCCTCTTTCTGTATTCCCACCCCTTAGCCGGCACGTAGTAAGGGCTTAATAGTTTTTTTTAATTGACTGATATGTGACGTTTCTATATCAACTTAAGGTTTAGAGAGCACTTTACACATATATCAAAGTTGAATGCCTCACTTGCTGACCAGGCCACCAAAGGACCTGTGTTCCTTTCCTGGTTCCCCATTAATTGCTTAGATTGTTGCAGTCCAAGCTAACACCCAGATCTTACTTTCCTATGCAGTGATGCTAGAAACGGATTTTTCTTGACCTCAGGCTACTTCTTATGAACAAAATGCTTTCCTTCCTTCAGGCACTTTGGCGGGAGTCATAGATTTAGCTGTGGACTGGATGACAGATCTAAAAGAGGGTGTTTGCCTGTCCGCATTTTGGTACAGCCATGAACAGTGTTGTTGGACATCCAATGAGACCACTTTTGAGGACAGGGACAAGTGTCCGTTGTGGCAGAAATGGTCCGAGCTTCTGGTAAATCAATCAGAGGTACGTGCCTGAGTGAGATTTCTGGTTAAAAGCCAGAAGGCCCATTTAGAACTGTTCTTGTGATTTCTTTTTTTCTTCTTTAGATTGAGATAAAGCACCTTCATGTGTTGGTTTCCAGATTAGTCCATGACCTTCCTTGTTTAATACTCAGACTACATATTTTATTTTATTTTCCATTTTCATGTCTTTGATGATATAAGCCAGATTTTAGTTGGAAATCCCTTCAGGAATGCCGTATGTATGGGGGCATATGTGTGGAGAGAGATGTAATCATATCTATATGTTTAATATATACACGCATATATGTATGTGTATTTCTAATAAGACACATCTCTTATCTCTGTATTTTTGTCATTAACTCTATTTCTGTCTTCATAACCACTCTGTAAAAAGGATTGGTGATTTCGTTGGTGAAGGTGTTCTTTCTACCGTCTTAGAAACCCTTTTATTCTGTAGTAACCCATCTTTGTGAGCTGCTTTAGCTAAAACAAAACCATGACCTTGTGCCCAGTCTACTCCAACTTTAGCTAAACTGGTTCTCGAATGATGGACAGTCATTCTCTCCTCAGGCCCATATTCCCTTCCCCATTTGGTAGAACTTGCTAGAGTTTGCCTTCTGCTCACATAGACTTCAGAAGGGTCACATCTGTGCTAAGATGAAGCGATGGAGTAGAACTTACCAAAAGATTCACATATAAATCTACATAATTCACATATATGAACAAATGTGCATAAACGTAGAAATGCATGTGCATGTATATGTATAAATGCATACGCACAAGTATGTAATGTACACATACCAATGTATATGCTGTAGTTGGCATAGGTAATTCCCACTGAACACATCCAGGTGTATGTGTATGTAGTATGCACTGTGTACGTGTGCACACTATGTATGCATTTTACATATATATATGCATATATATGTAATACATATGTATTTATGTGTATATGGACTTTCTTCATTGGGTGTTTTATATAACATTGAAATTACAAGTCCGGTCCAAAAAACCAAACAAACGTATATATCTTTATCCTCAATTTTCTTATCATGGAGCATTTATTTATATAATGATAATTGAATGAGTCTCTTATTTTTCATACTTACAGCAGAGGAGTGATTTGTGAATAAATGATGACAAGAAAGTTAATTGATGAGTTCTGTGAAAATATGACTTAAAATGAGAGAACTGAAACTTTAGTTGGGAGGCTTTACATAGCTTTTATCAAAGGCAAACGCAAAGAGATATATGTTGTCAATGCAGCATAAGAGTTGATTTCTAACCCAGCTCACAACTTATACATGGTCACATATGTATACTCACATGTATAATTATACATATGTGTTTATTTTAAAATCACATGTATAGTATATATCTATATACACATATACAATTTAAACATATGTTTAAGTAGTTATACAAAGTTTTATATATTGTATATTGTTGTAATATAATATTATATATTGTTGAAAAGAAATGTGTATATATGCACACACATGTTCTCTTACACACATATCTATATACATACACATACACACATCCATATATATGCCTGTGTGTGTGTGTGTGTGTGTATACACAGACACACATATGTGCCCTTGAGAGACCAGGAACCTAGAGAAGGACTAGAGTTGGTTGTCAACATTCACATTAGAAGTAATTTGAAGAATGCTTTAAATGTAACAGTTCTTGGAGGGGTACTTAATCTATGCAGACTTTTTCTTTCTTATGCTCGATTGACTTGCTATATCTCAAGTCATTTGGAAGGTAATTTGTCATTTTGCTAAACCTTTTCCCCTGTGGTTTTCTGTATTGATTTCTTCAAGTCCATTAAATAGATTTAGCTCGTGAAATCTCACATGTCCACCATGGCCTCTGTAAGTCCAAAAATAAATTCTTGATTTGGGTTGATGAAAGAATCTCATGTATTTTGGGAATGCCTTCGGGTCACCTTTTTGACCTGCTCTAAAGATTATGCTACAAGTATAATGGATGAATCTTAATAGTGAGGCAGATTTTTTTCCTCCAAAAAGGACATTTTTAAGTTGGTGAAAGATATATATTCAACCTGATTCCTCAACATGAGTGTGTGTATGTCTGACTATTTGTGTTTTTGTTGATAGAATAGTCTCATATCTTTTGTATGTTATCATATACACATGTAGCCATGTTGGCTATAGAACTTTTGTGTGCTCCCACTCCATTTTCATCCCTCAGACCAGCTAACCAGGGAATCAGGAAAATGAAGGGTTGAGGGCAAGGGGAATGTCACATAAAAGTAATCCCTGACCACAGGCTCTTTTGTGCTGTTTCCATGACAACAAAATGAATATTGTACTCATAAATTTTCCCCTCTATAGATTTGAACACGTTGTTTGAAATAAATGGTTGAATGAATTGGTGATCCAATTCAGTTCTTAAAACACTGGAAGCCCCGCTTTTATTCAGTGGTGTCCTCTTTTCCAAAATGGTTGCCTGCTGTTGTATAGACGTGGCCTCAATGAATGCTGAAAGAAATGATCTATTTTATAGTAGACAAAACAAATCTGCTGCGAACTGGAAGACTGAATTTTTCTGGCTTATTCCTTCCACAAACATTTGTGAAAGTTATGATTAGAGCAAACAGTGTAATTCACTCTTTCTGTGACCAGATATCCTGCATAGCAGCAGGCCACTGTAAACAGCACATGGAGAAACCTTGCAATATATTCACATATGCTGTATCTATAGCAATAACAGATAAAACCAACACCAGTCAATTTTTTTTTCTGCAGAATTAAGAATAAACAAATACAGAAAAGTAAAAATCAAAATATTGTAAATAAGTATAGATGAAATAAATATGGAAAAATATAGAAAAAAGAGTAAATAAATATAGAATAAGGGTTTTCAACCTTGCACTCACAGGCCACAAATTTTTAGGGAATCTGTCAACTTGGATGGGAAAAAAATCTTTATTTTTACTAGCATCTAACTGAAATTTAGCATTTCCTTCATTTTTTTTTTGAGGAGGGGTCCATGGCAGGCTTCACCAAATTGCCAAGGAAGTCCATGAGATAAAACAGATTAAGAACACCTGTATGGAACATTAACAGAACCTGGCCAGGTTCTCCGTGCCTTTGATCTTAGTAAATAATAGGGTATGTTGCTTTAGACAATATCTGATGTTATGTTTCTTGCTTTGTTTTCATTTGTTTAGGGTGCCAGTGCGTATATTTTGAACTACTTTCTGTACATACTATGGGCTCTATCTTTTGCGTTTTTGGCTGTCTCCTTAGTCAGGGTGTTTGCACCATATGCCTGTGGCTCTGGTATTCCAGAGGTGAGTTACTTTTTGGTTTTATATACTTTTTATAGTTTTTTTTTTGTTTTATTTTTTTTAGCCCAGGTAAGTGAAAGCCTGTCTGACAGACATAAGTCACATGGCCTTTGGAAACTAGAGCTCATAAACAACGAAAACACACATGGCAAAGGAATAACTCATAAATAAAACTATGATGTAATGTAAGCCAAAGAAATAAATTACTGCTAAGAAATCTTAGCTGGTTACAAAGTGTATTTTCCATATTCTGCTGTGTCAATGACAGGGTAATCATAGTATTTCTTTTTTTTAAGTCAATATTCAGGCTATACAGTATAGATATGTATAAATATTTTGAATTCCTTAAGTTTTCATGACTTAGATATGACTATGTTCAGAGGAATTGACATTATGGATAATTGTGGATTCCTGAAACCAGAACCTTAGGCATGGGGGACCAAAATCAGAAAAGTAGCAAAGTAATAAATAAAAATAACTCTAACTACACAAATCTATATAAGTGACCAAGAAAGAAAATGCCTGAAGAGGAATTAAAAAAAACCCACAAGACACTGTTGTTTTCTTCCATAATCACCCAAGTCAGCAAAACGGGGTGAGGGGGGGCATTCCTAACAATTAGACTTGTTTTCCTTGGTCCCAGAGGGCAGAATAAGGGTAAGGGGTAGATATTGAAAAGAGGAAGGTTTATATATGATATTAGCAGAAAACAAAGTGTTGTAGTGAATTTGAAAAAAAAAATGATAATGAGACAACTGTCCAACCTTAGAAGAATTATCGAAGTCAGCCAGTCTGTTGAAAAACATCGATAACCTACCTGGTCCACTTACTAAAGAGTTTATAGATTAGCTCAGAGTTCTGCCTTAAGGGGACTGCAACAATTCTAACATGAAGAGTCAGGAGACAATGATAAAGACAAGGGAGAAGTGTCTAACTTTTCACAGATTAGAAGAACAAAGAAATGGAATTATTTCTAGGTATTTCGTATTGAAATGGTTAATAGAGATCTTTTCTTTTTTAAAAATAGTATGTAAATTGTATGTAATTTTATGTGAAGACTAATTTTAACATTAATTTTAAAAAAAATTTTGAATTCCAAATTTTCTCCCTCCTTCCTTCTCCCCTCTCCCTAAGACAGTAAGTAATTTTATATAGGTTATATATGTGCAATCATGCTAACATAGATCATGCAAATGGAAGAAAGAGACTTTCCAGTATTAGTAAATGCATACATAGGTGGGGTTTTGTTATCAACATCCAATGCATGTAAAAAGAACTTTCTAGTTCATAGACACAAGGATCAAAAACAAAATATCAAAAGGAGCAAGACATAGAAGGTCATTGCAATCCAAGAATAAGCATATTATGATATTTCAAGCTCTAGAAGGAAGGCAGTTGAGAAGGGGACCGCAAAATAAAAGAGGAAACAGAAATCTTGGTTGATATAAAAGGTGAGTTCACTGAGACTTTCGGAAGACAGTTTTTATCGGCAGAGATCCCACAGAGGAATGGGAATGGCTGAAAGATCCCTCTTTTTCCCAAACCCACACTATTGTTCTAGATGCCGTGTTTTAGGAAGGACATTGACAAATTGGATAGCATCAAGAGGAGGAAGGCTAAGGTGATGAGGGGTCTAAGATCACATATAGGCCCTGGTTGAAGGACCTAGAGATGTTTAACCTATCTATGTAGGGAAAAAATCCTAACAATTACGATTAATTTGTTAGGATTAAATTGTGCTACTTGGTCTCAGGACGGAACAAGGGTAAAGGGTAGATACTGAAAAGGAGAAGGCTTATGTTAAATGTTAGCAGAAATTTTCTAACCATTAGAGGTAATCAAAAGTGAGACTTCATTGGTGACTTCATTTGATGGTTAAATTCAATTCACTTCATTTCAAACACTTTATTCCAGATAGTGTTTGGGAGCTTAGGATACAGTGAAAAAATAGAAACAGTCCCAGCTTTTGATGAGCATACATTTTGTTGAAGGGACAGAAACAGTAGGAGGTGAAGCAGGCATTCTGATAAGATGGGGATAAAGAGTTGTATGTACACTCCTGTCTGTGTAAGTGCTTGTAGCAAAGGGATGTAGTCAAGGGATTAAAAGACTCTCTCTTCCATTCCACTGTCATCCTCTCTTCTTTCACTTAGAACCCATAGGGAAAACTGCTCATGGGCTGTAGATGCCAATGTCTTTGGGTAAGCAAGGACTGAAGTAAGAGTGATTTTGAAAAACCAAATTTGAGTAGACCCAGGCTATTAAATCAGCAACATCAACAAAATTGGAACTGAAATATATAAGAACATGGACTCTAGAGTAAGGAGAAAATGGAACCCATTGGTTGAGGGGGAGGGAAGGGTGGTAGAGTGAAGAAAATGGTTGGAGAGAGAAAAGAATACCAAGACCTGGGAGTAGCAGTAATTGGAGGTGGGGTTCGGAGGGAGGGATGACTTCAGGGATTAACTTGGTTTCTTCCTCCTCTATCATCAGTCCTGCAACTGAGGAGCAGTATGAAGTTGGGAGGGACATTCTATGTAGCATCCAAGGGGTGAAGAGGGATGAGAATTGAGAAAAGGCCATTAGATTTGGCAACCAATTCTCATAATATTTCAAACTTTTCTTTATTATTGTATCTGTTATGATGATCTAAGAGATGAATAGAAACTTCGAAATGCAAAATCAAAAACTGAGCAATTGGAAGAGGCTGACAGATGACATAGGGTCAGAATTTTAATGGAGGTGAAATAAGTGATCCAACAGAACCTTCATATTCTGAAAATTGGGTCAATCAGAGATAATTTAAGAATCACAGGACTCTGAAAACTATTCAAGAAGCAAGTTCAGAAGAAAGCACAAACAACCTGGACAGTAATGGAAGTAACGTGATAGCAGTTTCTGTTGCGTGAAATCCGAATCCTATAAATCCACTATAAAGAGTTAAGATAATTAGACGAAAGGAAATAGATTTTAGCCACAGATGGGCAGAGAGATGGGGAATAGTCGCTAGCGAAGACGAATGAATCAAGTGAGGGTTTTGTGAGGATGGAAGAGACATAGGCATGTTTGTAGGCAATAGGGAAAGAGCCAGTCGACAGAGAGAGAGGGCGAAGATGAGTGAGAGAGTGGGACGATTCATTTATTCATTTTATAGGGCATTTGCTGGATTCAACTGAAGCTGAACTGTTGCGTTTTGGTTTAGCTTTATGGAAAGCCAACTGATTCATAGTTTATTTGATCTTCCTCTCTTTTTATGAAAACTCTCCTGGAAATATTGATGCACATTTTTTAGCACATTTACCTTTTAACAATTTTGACTTTGTACTTCCTCCCTTTTCCATAGACCTGGTCTCCAGGTGTTTTGGGGTTGGTATTCTAGTGCCCACACCTTTCCTAGAATTACAATTTTCTTTTTCTCTCTTTTTTTAAGGTAAGAGATATTAATGTACATTTAGGTCTTGATTGATGTGAATAATAAATAAATAATCCTGTGAAGTGGTCACATACTCAAATTAACACTATATAAATATGGCAATCCAGTCCAATGGAAGTATGCTGTGAGAATTCAAATGGTGCAACCACTTAGGGGTATTCCTTATTCACACTAATCAGGACCTGCTTCTTACTATAAATATTCCCCTGCGCCTCCCAGCAGTGTCTCTGGAGAGCCTGTATGAATAGCTGTAAGGAAATTATTTAGTAATTATTGTTGCAGGTCTTTCTATAACTAAGTCATATAACAAAATTGAATTGTTAAGCCTCCAGTGTGGTCCCTTATCAGCCTTTTAATTTTGAAGACTCTTATGCTTCCATCTCAGCTAATATAATCAAATTTTCCCAAACTGATGAAATTAAAATATAAGCCAGTCTAAAGTTAATTCTAAGTCTGGTGAATAAAAAGCATAATCCTTTATAGATGGGTTTTGTAGCCCCAGCTGTCTATGAGATTACAGCATGTATGCACATCCATAACCTGATCTGTGAGCTGCTAGTTCCTTAGCAGTTAAGGATGTGAAAGGCTTATCCATCTTTGTATTCATTACTTTATTGAAGTCCTCTCTCATTTTTTATCCCCAAATATGTGCATTTTCTTCAAAGCTTTAATGTAGCTATGTCCCTTGTTGGGTACCAGAAGCCTATATTGAGCTTAAGATGGTCTACTCATCTAGTTCATTGCCTTTAACAAAGATGTAGCATCTTTTAGGATCTTTGTTTCAAGCCCTTGTCCATCAAATGGGACATTTTTAGCAATAAGTATGATACCATATCTTGCTTTGGGGGCTTTTGCAACAAGGAATTGATGCTTAAACCAAAACAATCAACTGTACATTTCTTGAGATATGTTTGCAGTAAGTCTTTCCTTTCATGGTAATTTTTTCCATCTATTTTTTTTTATTGAATTTCCTAGACCATAGTTGATGCTTGCAGGAATTTTTGTCCTCTGTAATTATAATAAAACTTTTTGTAATAAAACTGTTAGCTCTTAGATGTCTTTAGACATTTTTTACATCTGTCTTTCGAACCAAAACATTTGAAGCTGAATTTCTGAGCCAGAATGATTACTAAAAGTAATCTCCCATCACTACTTCCCATAAACCACTACCATCATCTCTCCTGACATTTAAACTGTGGCAGGAAGCCTTGGATGTTTGGCAAAGCTTTTGTGGAAAAGTAAAAAATAACCCTAAAAGTGAGGAAAATGTGGAACCTAGAGATCTATTTTGTTACTCAAGGTGCTTTCATAATGTCCATGAAAAAAGATAGAAATATTACATAAACCAAACGATGGATATATACTGAATCTTTAAGTTGCAAATGTCTAAACTACCTGTATACTTTATATACAAACTATTCCCACAGTGCCCAGAGAGACTCCCTTTTCCTTTCTTTAGTACCTAGAAGTTCCCTCCCTTTCTCTTCTTCTTTGACTACCCTATTCTCCTTGATATATTTTTCTCTTTAGTTTTTTGGTGTATTACTCTCTACTGGTTTGCCTCCTTCCTATCTGACCACTCTTTCTCAGTCTGCTTTGCTGAGTCTTCATCTAGGTCACTCCACTAAATTATAGGTGCCCCACAGGGCTCTTTCCTCTCTCTGCTCTTTCTCTTGGTGATGTTATCAGCTCCTGTGGATTCAGTTATCATCTGTGCAGATGGTTCTCACATAGACTTCTCCAGCCCTGACTTCTTTGTTGACCTCGTCTTCTATCTCCGACATATTAAAATCATCATATCCAAAACTGAACTCATCTTTTCCTCAAAACTCTTCTGTATTCCACACATCCTTATTACTGTTGAGGGCACCACCCAGGCTTGCAACCTAAATGTTATCCTCGACCCCTTACTCTGTTTCTAATCTGTTGCCAGGTCTTATTAATTTTACCTTCATGGCATCTCTCAAATACACCTCCTTTTGTTTGGTCACATAAGCCACCGCCATGGTACAGGCCCTTATCATGTTGCACCAGGATTATTGCAATAGCCTGCTGGCCTGCCACAAATCTCTGCCCAATCCAATCCATCCTCCACTTTGCTGTCAAAGTGATCTTCCTAAAGTACAGTCTGACTATGTCACCCCCTTACTCAATAAACTGCAGTAGCTCTATCACTTCCAAATCAAATATAAAATCCTCTATTTGGCATTCAAAGCCTTTTATAACCTACCCACCCCTCACCTTGTCAGTCTTCTTACACCTTCTCTCCATCACATACTTTATAATCCAGTGACATTGGCTTCCTTGCTCTTCTTTGAACAAGGCATCCCATCTCTCAGCTCTGCGTGTTTTCGCTGACTGTCCCTGATATCCCCAATGTTCTTCCTCCTCTTCTGCACCTCCTGGTTTCCCTCCCTTCCTTCAAATCCCAGCTAGCATCCTACCTTTTACAGGAAACCTTTCCCAATCCCTCTGAATTCTAATACCTTTTCTCTGTTGATTATTGCCTATTTATCTTACATATAACTTGTTTGTACACAGCCCTTTATATATTGTCTCCCTAATTACTCTGAGCTCCTAGAGAATAGGAACTGTATTTTCCGTTTCTTTGAATCTCACTGCCCAGCATGAGACCTGGCACATAGTGGGTACTTAATAAATATTTTACTGACTATGTGCAAAGTACCAGGGTGTGCAAATAGGAAAATAAGACAATCCCTCCTTTCAAGGAGTTCACATCCTAATCAGGGAGAAAATGGATATAGAATATTTTGGCTGCAAATTTGGTGGAAAGGTCCCATGGTCTTTAGGGTGCAGTAGCAAGACAGATGTTAATTCCTCTTCTTTAATGTCATTTCCACTGACAAAATGATACCAGTTTCTGATACTGAACCAGTTGACGGTGCCAAGGACTTTGTTGGCAAGAACTTTTCCTGTTAGGTCTTCAGTAGCTGTAACTGTAGCACCTGGAGGAGCAGACACCAAGCTGGATCTTTAAAGGGGCTGCTTCCCAGGATGCTGGCTGAGGGCAGTGGGCTGGAAGCATTGTCATTCCCACAACTGAAGGTTTATTTAACACTGGAGTTTGCAAAATGCTCTATATATCTGAGATCACAGTCCTTTGAAATTCATAAATTCTTAGACCCTCACTTAGCTGAAAAGCTATTGGGTCCTTGTCGTTTCTCAATGTGCATGTCTCAGAAAAGGAGCTAGTAACTATAAAGGACCTACGAAGGAAGATGCTATCCACCTTCAGAGAAAGATGGTGGCTTTCTGTGGTGCGGCATGGGGAGAGAGGGAAGGAGACAGTTTGGAACTTAAAATGTAACAAAAAAATTTTAAAAAAGAAAAGGAAATAGGGAGAGTCAATAAAAACATTATTAGCAATAAGATGCCAGAAGGAAATGGATTCATCACAAAATTTTATACAGTCAATTTTGAGGAATATTTTTTAAAAATTATTTTTCAGAGGTATGTAGTATTATTTCATTAGTTTGGAAAATTCCCAAGTCATGGATAAAGATAGATGTTCTAGTTTTTTTCAGATGTAACAGAATCCAAATAAAACCTTAGTATCTTAGAATCAAGAGCTGGGAGAGCACCTATTATGTGCCAGTCAGTTCCTGCCCTCAAGAAGGGCATTCTGTTGAAGAACTTATATTCCATATCTCCTCTCTAGGCTATTTATCATTTAATTCAGGGGTTCTTAATCTTTTTTCTCTCAGAAACCCTTTTGACAGTCTTTTGAAACCTATGGAAATTTCTCTGAGTAATATTTTTAAGTGCATAAAATAAGATACATAAGATTGCAAAGAAAACCAAATTTATCATTATGTAATTATCAAAATTAAAGTCCTTTGCAAACCTCAGTGTTATGCAAATGCTAGCTATTATCATTATGTTGTTATATTATGCTATTATGATATAATAATTATATTGTTAAAATACTGTATTAATAATAAGATAATTAAATCTCTTTATAAATAGCCTAAGACATAATCAAGAGCAAATTATCTTAAGTCTTTAGACTTGTTAATCAAGGGAGTGATACAGAGTTATCTAGTCTCTTTCTCCCTATTGCTCTAGCCACTATCAGTTGCTGTGAGAAATCATCTCGAATTACACAGCGTACCATTTGATAATACTTTACATATTATTATGTATTTATAGATGATATTCCTAAATCCTGTTAAAAGAAATACAACTTTGGCAAATATGCTGCATGTTAGGAAGGCTTCTAAATTAATTACACAAAATCAGAATTTGAGTCTTTGCTAAATTCACAGTCAAGCAGTTGACAGGATCTTTATGACTTCTGGCAATAAATGTCATTTTCTCTAGTTTGATTAGATAATTAAATTATTTTATAGAATTTTAAAAGTACTGGTCAAATCTCTTAATGTCACAAGTCAGATAAAAATTAAGATGGTGATTTTGTCCCAAATTGGGATTTCTCTTTCAAACTATACCGTTAGAATATGCAGATCCTTAAAATGCAATATAGTCACATAATGACAGATTTGGCAGTTTTGTCGAGAGCATTTGGTTGAATTACCTCTCCCAGGAAATAATCCCTTCTACGTTATGCCTGAGGAGATGCTTGTCAGATGTTTGCAGTGCCTATCCAAGTTATATATACTAATGGACCAGCCAAATGGACTTCCTATTCATCATAGTCTGGGCAATAGATATTCCCTATCTCTGCATTTTTCCTATGTGAATTTATAATGTTATTAACAAAATAATAACGTATTTGGTCTCTCTGTTGAACTTTTGGCCATTCAGACACTTATTAAGTATCTTCTATGTGCCAGGGACTGTGTTAAGTACTAGGGATGCAAAGACAAAAGTGAAATAAATTCTGTTCTTGGGAAGCTTATCTTCTAATGTGAAAGATGGATGACGTGTGTATATGTAGAGAGGCTGTCTAAGGCACCCTGTGTTTGTAGCAGACCCCTGTCGCATGAACACACATATGTGTATATGTGCCATATATGTACAGTTATCCCTTCCACATCATGATTTTCCCCATTATGGTTTCAATTATTGTGGGTCAGCATAACAAATCAAGTGGGAATTTTTGGGGAATTTTGCAGAAGCCGCAGACAACACACAAAAGCCAGCAGATGACACAAAAAAGTTTAGAAACTCAGAAATGCATGACATATGTGCATAGTATTGTATGATATCAAAATATTTTATCTCTTAAGGTGTTGTAAAAACCCCGTGAAAGAAAAAGAAAAAATTCAGATTTCTTCTCTGGTACAAAGGGAGGGCCAAAAAATTTCATGTGGCTTTTCCAGATCACTGGGTTTCTGTGCCCCAACCCCCGTGATGTGGAAGTGATCGCTGTATATATGTATACACACATATATGTGAATACACATGTATATATACATGTACATACCTATATGTTTGTATATATAGAACATATAAAAATATATTAAAATACAAGATAATTTTAGGAGCTAGTGGGCGGGGAAGACACATGCCACTATTTTATTCTTGGATAGATACGATCAAAACACCATAAAACAAATTTCTTCCTATGGTTCCATTTATCTGAGCATCTTATATGGTCTTAGCATGTTCATGGAAAAGATTTTTGGAGGAGAGTCTTTGAGGCTGCATTTTGCTCTAGTGAATCAATTATTTTTATGGTCAATAAATTCAGTAGAATCTTGTATTTTCTGTACCGTTCAGTCAGTTGTTTGATTATAACCACATCTGCTGAAGAATACTGTAAAAGCCTTTTTGTTCTTTCATATTTTCATCAAGGATACCATGTAGACATGTTATGAGATATTCTTTATAAGGACTTATTACAGATTAGAAAGTAAGCATATGGGTCAGTATTTCTTGATGTTCTTGGTGTAACTTAGTCAATGGTAACACCAGCTGATTCATTTCAATTTATTTGATCTCTTCCCTTCTTTCAGGTAGTTTGAGAATAAAACCCTCAATACCATTGAAATTGAGATACATCCAGCATGGACTTTCTCTGTATATACTTTATTTATTTCAAGTGTGGAAATACAAAGATTAAAAGAAATAGTCCTTGTGTGCAAGGAGCATACAGACGCATAAGGATATACTACAGCTAGACAAGAGTGGCGTAAATTGGAATGTGATGTGTCAAAGGACATATCCAGAGTTTTTGATGGAACTTGGAGGAGAAAGAGATTACTAGAGGAATTGGAGAAGGTTTCATGGGAACCAAAGTGCATTATAAGGAGGGGAAGGATTTCAGTAGATAGGTGTGCATTTTATACGTGGGAGAATGACCCATACAGTTGTGTGGAGATAGAAGCTAGTTGGCTACCACATAGACTATATGGGGGGTAAAAATGTAGAATAAGGCTGGAAATGTTATTTGGAGTCAGACTTTTTTAGGGCTTTAAGTGGCAGGCTTTGTTTTTTTTCATCTTAGAAGAAATAGGAGGACTTTGAAGGTTTCTGAAAACAGGGAGAAAGCAAAGAGGGGAGGGAGGAAGGCAGGAAGGAAAGGAAGAGAGGGAAGGAGAAAATAAGTATTTACTAAGCACTTAGGCTGTGCCAGGTGCTGTGCTAAACAGTTTACAAACATTTCGTTTGATTCTCACAACAACCCTGGGAGGATGATATTATTATTATCCCTATTTCATAGTTGGGGAAACCTGTCCAGAGTCATACTGCTAGTCAGTGTCTGAGGCCAGGTTTGAACTCAAGTCCTCCTGACTCCAAGCATAGCATGCTTTCAGCTGCACCACCAGCTGCCTCTAGGTGGAAAACGGGAGTGACACATTAGGATGGTTATTTTGTCCACTGTGCAAGAGGGGTGGCTTGGAGAGGGGAGAACCTGTAAGTGAAACTTCTATTATAATAGTTCAGGCAAGGGTTAATAAAAGGCTTGAATTGGGGTGGTGTCAATTTGAGTGGAAAGAAAGAGTGAGATGGTGAGAAATATTTTAGGAAAGACTGTGGGAGTAAGAAAAAGAGAAGAGACAAAGATACGTAATAGTGGTGCTCTCAACAGAAAGAAGGGAGTTAGGAAGAAGGATGAGTGTAGGAGGGAAGAAGATGAGGTCAGCTTTGGACTCCTATTGAAATGCTGATGGTACTGAGAGTGATCTAGCCACAGGCGGTATGGGACTGGAGTTCAAAACACAGATTAAGATTGGATGTATTAATTTGGGCGTCATCTGTATAGAAATTACAATTGAAAACATGGAAGTGGGAAAGATCACCAGGGAAGTATAAAGAGAGGAGAGAAGAGAACTCAGGGCAGATCCCCATGGGACACTCACTCATGGAGCCAGGAATAGTAATTCAGACCGGTGTTGGAGGCTGAGCAGCAAGACAAAGAAGGGGAAAAGCAGCAGAGTGTAATGTCAGAGAAGACAGAGGTGTCACAAAGGAGGCTTGGTCAGTATTGGGAAAGTCTGCAGGAATGTAACAGAATCATAGATTTAACGATGGAAAGGACCTTAGGGCCAATCAAATTCAATCCCTTCATTTTACAAGTGAGTAAACTGAGTCTCAGAGAAGTTAAAAGACTTGCCTAAGGCCACTTGGTACTTGTTCCATTATACTGCTTCCCAAAGTAGGATGAAGACTGAGAATACCTGGCCATGACATTAGGGAATCAGGATATTGGTGATTTTGGAAAGAGCTGTTTCAGTACAGTGATAGAGATAGAAGGCAAACTGCAGGGTAGTGAGGAGACAGTATGGATGAATTTTTTTTTTCTAGACATTTAGCAGAGAAGGGAGGAGATATTTAAGATGGTAGTTTGAGAGAGGTGGAGGAGGAGGAATTAAAGGAGACTGGAATATATTCGTTCAGGGGAAAGAGAAGAGAAAGGAAGACCTTAGATATAAGAGGGAGATGCATTGAAGCCAGGTTTTTTATAAAACACGGGAAAAGAATGAGATCGAGGATCCAATGGGAAGATTTTGCTTTCACAAGGAGGAGGGCCATCTTATCCTCTAAAAGGATGGAACAAGGAGAAGGTATTTAAGGGCATAGGGAGATCTTAGCATGTGAACTGACAGATTACAGAATTCACAGTGAATGTACTCACTCTTCCCAGGAAAGTAGATGGTCAAATGTTGAGAGAGGGGGACAGGGTAGAATTGGGGTCTCAAGAAGAAGGGAAAAAGTTTGGGATGGCCACCATGGGGACTGAGACAGGGAGTCAGTAAATGAATAAAAAATTTTAGTGGCGAGGTTAGATAGCGTGAATTCATGGTGATCTTTTTTTTTTAACATCGCTTACTCTAATAGTGGCAAGAGGCTTAGGAGAAGGACAGAAGAAAATTGATGGGGCCAAGAGTCCAAAAGACATTTTGTTTACATCACGTAAATAGCTCCAGACATTTTTGGTGAAATTCTACATTAATGTTTTACAAAATTGCAAAGATATTGGTCACACTCCCATTGACCAATGGGGATCCACGTTGGCTCACTGGTACACAGGCTGAATTTATCTTTTAGTGTGGAAGAGTTAGCTTTCAAATTATTAGTCAGAGTATCTAGTATTCAAAGAAATCTGCGCCATGTAAACTTCTTTATCTCAGTAAATAACTGAGAAGGACATTGACACAGTGGGTAAGTGTACTGTAAGTGATACAGTGGGTAAGATGGCTGGGATTTTGAACTCAGGAATACCCGCCACAAATATTGTCTGTGTGACTGGGCAAATCATTTTAATTTCTCTCGGCCTCAGACTTCTTATTAGCACAAAAGAGATCCTAATAATAGCATCTACTTCACAGGGTCCTTGTGAGGATCAGATGAGATAATCCAGAAAGTGTTTTGCAAACCTTAATGTGCTACATAAAATGTGGCTGCTATCAAAGAAGTTCATTTCATCATTTTTAGTGACTGTGCACAAAGATAATTAGGTTTGGGGACTGAATACTTCAATATGTAAAGCTCATCCTCTAGAGTAGTATTATTTTAGTTCCAGTTGAAATACTTCTAAATGTGTAAAGGAAAGACATATGTTGAATTTAAAGGAAAGAGGTTTTTACTTTGCCCTTAGTCACTGGGGTCAGCATGGAAAAACAGTGAAATTAGAAGAATCTACTACCCACCATCAAAGCCTTATTCAATAAGATTTTACCAGGATTAGGGTTATTGATGTGAAACATTGAAATACTTCTATACCCCACATATAGTTGCCATAAGGATATCATTAGATAAACGATTTACATTTTATTGACAAGAAAAATAATTATACAAGTCTGCAATGTTTAAGGCAGTCATGTCCTGGAAATTTCATGGAGGGCGATATGAGGGAAATATTGATTTAGTGCCGTTGCATTTAGATTTTAATTTCATTGTGTTAGGTAGCAGGGAGTAAGTGGATAGGGAGCTGGGTTCAAACCACACCTCTGACAGATACTCACTGTGTTCAAACCACTTACCTTCTTATTGTCCTAAGCAATTCTCTGAAACTGTAAGTTTCAGTAAAGGTTCAGACCTACATGGATAAATTAGGGCATTCCTGGTGTCAAAGAAATCACAGGCAGTTCCAATTCCTATCCCTATCATATTTATATTTTAATATCATACAATATTATACAACACAAAATAAAAATAGGAGACAGCATAGATTTTAATATTCATTGTTTATTATGATACATAAAAGCTACTATGAGAAAAAACTATTTTTTAAAAGATATAAGCAATTTCTAATGCAACTACATCCCATCTTTACTGTTTCAGTAATTCTGAAAAGCAAACATGTTTCTCTGATAAGTTCAAGTGGTTTTTTTGTTTTTGTTTTTGGCTAATCTTAGAATTTTATTACTTTATTTTCAATCCTTTCCGTCTTTCAGATAAAGACCATCTTAAGTGGCTTTATTATAAGAGGCTACTTGGGGAAGTGGACACTTTTGATCAAAACTGTTACCCTGGTCCTGGTGGTATCTTCCGGCCTCAGCCTTGGAAAGGAAGGCCCTTTAGTACATGTGGCTTGTTGCTGTGGTAACTTCTTCAGCAGTCTGTTTTCCAAGTATAGCAAGAATGAGGGAAAGAGGAGAGAGGTAAGTTGGAGTCAGCTTTCCTTGATAGCTCACTCCTCCACTTCCACACTCCGTTTCAATGATGAACTTGGCACTTATATGTAAATATCTGTATTGTAGGTGCTTTCTGCAGCAGCTGCTGCTGGGGTCTCTGTTGCCTTCGGTGCTCCCATTGGGGGTGTACTTTTCAGTCTTGAAGAGGTGAGAATAAAGAACTTAGAGGACTAATGGTTTGGGGTGAGGGTGGACAGAAGAGTGGTGTTATCAAGAAATGATTCGGTGACTGTTGAAACAATAGAATATACTTTTGAATTTCCTGGGCTTAAATTTAAGGAAAATTATGCAGAGGCTAGTTGTAGGTCATCAACCAGCTTGTATCTTTTACAGTTTTAAGAATTAGTTTTTTGCTATTATATAAGAGTTCACTTGGGAAAAAAAAAAACACCAACCCTCCTTTATGCATAATGGAGTCTTTTTTAGTATTTAAATCTTTATTTTTCTTACTTTTAGAATAAGTCCTGGGGGATTGCTGTCATAGTAGGTGCCATATCCCACCATGACTGAACAGTGGTTGTGGCTTTCCCTTTTAATATTCCTATCTTTTCAAAACAGCAGCGAATCAAATTAAAAACCAAACAGAACTTAGAAACTAAATAAAAATTTCCGATTATAATTTTAGATTTGGTTAAATTCATTTAAGTGTTTTTGCTGATGTATCTTACTCATACCTAAAATTAAATGAATGAGTTAGCTGTTGTGTTTGGGGCTTATACCATTTTTTTTTCAAGAGATAAGCACTTGAATGGAAATACTAGGACAAACCACAAGATGTTAGAAATTGGGAGACCTTAGTGATCACTTAGTCAACCCTGTTCACTTTACTTAATGAAGAAACTGAGTCCAAGAGAGGTGAAGTTATTTGCTCAAAATACTAAGTAAATGTGGGTAGCCAGGTGGCGCAGTGGATAGAATGCCAGGTCTGGAGTCAGGAAGACTTGAGTTCAAATTTGGCTTCAAGACACTAGCTGTGTGATCCTGGGCAAATCACTGAACCCTGTTTGCCTCAGTTTCTTCATTTGTAAAATGGGCTGGAGAAGGAAATGGCAAAGTATTCTAGTATTTTTGCCAAGAAAACTCCAAATGGAGTCACAGAGTCAGATTTGAAATGAGTAGACAAAACAACTGAATAAATGTAAGTTATTATCTGTAAAAATAATAATAATTTTTTGCCTGTGGTAACATAGCTACTCTATGAAAGATGATTCTAATCTAGCATGCTTTCAACCTTATTGTTATGTATATTGGCCCAAGATGCAAATTTTATCCTTCTCTTGGCTAACTCCTAATTATCTCTGTTTATTTGTTTCAGGTCAGTTACTACTTTCCCTTAAAAACTCTCTGGAGGTCATTTTTTGCTGCCCTGGTGGCTGCTTTTACACTGAGGTCCATCAATCCCTTTGGGAACAGCCGTCTGGTTCTCTTTTATGTGGAATACCACACACCCTGGTACATGGCTGAACTTTTCCCCTTCATCCTACTTGGTGTCTTTGGAGGTCTCTGGGGGACCCTTTTTATTCGCTGTAACATTGCCTGGTGTAGAAGACGGAAGACCACACAGCTAGGAAAGTATCCTGTGTTGGAGGTCATTGCGGTGACAGCCATCACTGCCATAATTGCCTACCCTAATCCCTACACTCGTCAGAGCACCAGTGAGCTCATCTCTGAGCTGTTCAATGATTGTGGAGCCTTGGAGTCCTCCCAGCTCTGTGATTACATCAATGACCCCAATATGACCAGGCCCGTTGATGACATTCCTGATAGACCAGCTGGGCCTGGGGTTTATACTGCCATGTGGCAACTGGCTTTAGCCCTCATCTTCAAAATCATCATTACAATATTTACTTTTGGCATGAAGGTAAGGAAGAAGGAAGCGAGATAGTGACCAACCTGAAATGTCTGGGTTAGCTGTCTCATAAATGAGGGGGGAAAAAGAAACATAATTAGAAACTGGGATAAGCACTGATTGACATGGTACCAGGTAGAAGGAACTAGACTGTGTATTGTATTTATCTTAGCTTATCTCTTGGTGAATGTATATGATTAACTGCTGAACTATACTTTGAAAAGCCACATAGATGTTTCTTGTGAGAGGAAAGCCCAAATTATACAAGATTTAGAATGATGGTGTCGGTGGATTATGGCCACCATTAGAGAAAGAAGAATCCAAGTCTGGTTGGAGCATCTTGGTATAAAAACAAAACAAAAAAACAGCTCCCCATCGTACAATCTATTACTTGAGGAAAACTCTTGAAAGTTTTCCCCAAACTCCCAGTAATATAAACAGCAATTTGTGTCATAAAATAGTAGAATCTTAGATTTATAGGAAACCTTAGGAGGTATCTAGTCCAGTCTTTTTACCTAGTGTAGGAATCACCTCACATAATAATTTTTCTGTGTTTCAGATTTTAAAAAATACTGGCTTCCATTCAAAACTCTTCATTAATTTCCTCTGTTTCCTTAGTCAAAGTCACTTAACTTTTCAGGACCTTGGTTTACTCCATTATAAAGATGAGAGGATTGGACTCAATCTTTCAAGTCTTTTCCAGTTCTGAAATATTGCATGTTTTCATGGTTTGTGAGGAATCATGGTGAGAAGAGATGCAGAAAAAGAACCTAAGTGCTCAACTGAGTGACATTAAGTGACTCAACAGAATTGCTCAGATGATCCTAAGTAAGGCATTTTGTTGACCACATGTAAGTGTGTGTGGCCATCCCAGAGGGCACACAGTGACTGGTGGTTCAGGTGTATGTGGGCCCAGATCTTCTGGATTTCTGCCCTTATATCTGATGATTGTTGTTGGGAAGATTCACAGGAACTGAGTGGGATGGGGGAACCTTAGGAGTAGTCAATCAGTGGGTGGTCTGGACTGTGATTCCCCTCATCATCCACAAGGACACTGTGATTAGTAAAGTGTGCTATCTTACACACTTGGCTTAGATGAAGTTTGCTAAGCTGATAGTTGGCTAACCTTGCATTGCTCACTCTAAATGGAGCTGAACAAGCCAGTTGTTGGGTACCTAGGAACTTCCTAGAATATAACAAGTCAATCAGAGGTCAAACATGGAGTCACTTCTGTCAGCTAGGGCCTAGCAAAAGATCAATGCTGACATGGTTATATTCTATCCAGTTTAAAAAGCATTTATTAAGTGCTTGCTGTTTGCTAGGCATTATGCTATGTTGTGGATATAAAAAAAAAGAAGAAACAATTCTCTGCTATTAAGTAACTTACATTTTACTGAATTGTGGGGATTATAAACTCTCTAATTCTGTATAGTGGCAGGGACGGTAAAATACTCACGCTAGATAGGACCTGGTTTCCTGGTGAATAATTGGATGAGTTGTGATGTATGGATCATGGTAGGCTAGATGTAGTTAGGTGAGTTTTTGTTCACCTAAACAACCAAACAGAATAGCTCAGGCCTAGGACAGAGTGCCAGATTTGGGCGGATAAACTACCTCAGGAAGAGGGTGAGGACATAGTCTCAGCAGCAACAGCCTCACAGTAATTAACTGTTGCCCATTATCATCTGGATATAATATTGATCCATAAAAATTTGAGAATTTTTTTATTATTTACTTTTAGTTTTCAGCATTCAGTTCCACAAGCTTTTGAGTTTTAAATTTACTCCACCTCCCTCCCTTCTCCCCGCCCCAAGAAGGCATGCATTCTGATATAGCCTCTACATATACATTCATATTAAACATATTTTCACATTAGTCACGTTGTAAAGAAGAATTAGAACCAACAGGATGAACCACAAGAAAGAAGAAACAAAACAAAAAAAAGAGAGAGAGCAAATAATATGCTTAGATCTGCATTCAGACTCCATAGTTCTTTCTCTGAATGTGGATGGCATTTTCCATCGTTGAGTCTTTTGGAGCTGTCTTAGAACCTTGCATTGCTGAGAAGAGCTAAGTCTATCAAAGTTAGTCAGTGCACAGTGTGTCTGTAATTGTGTACAGTGTTCGCCTGGTTCTGCTCCCCTCACTCAGCATCAGTTCATGTAAGTCTTTCCAGGTTTTTCTGAAGTCTGCCCGCTCATCATTTCTTATAGTACAATAGTATTTCATTACATTCATATGCCACAACTTGTTCAACCATTCCCCAATTGATGGGCATCCCCTGAATTTCTAATTCTTTGCCACCACACAAGGAGCTACTCTAAATATGTTTGTACATGTGGGTCCTTTTCCCATTTTTATGATCCCTTTGGATACCTAAAAATGCTATTGCTGGGTCAAAGGGTATGCACATTTTATAACCCTTTGGACATATTTCCAAATTGCTCTCCAAAATGGTTGGATCAGTTCACAACTCCACCAACAGTGTTCCAATTTTCCCACATCCTCTCCAACATTTATCACTTTCCTGTTTTGTCATGTTAGCCAATCTGATAGGTGTGATGTGGTACATAAGAGTTGTTTTGATTTACATTTCTCTAATCAATAGTGATTTAGGGCATTTTTTCATATGACTATAGATAGCTTTAATTTCTTCCTCTGAAAATTGCCTGTTCATATCCTTTGACCATTTCTCAATTGGGGAATGACTTGTATTCTTATAGATTTGATTCAGTTCTCTATATATTTGAGAAACGAAGCCTTTATCAGAAACACTGGTTATCAAAATTCTTTCCCAACTTTCTGCTTCCTTCCTAATCTTGGTTGCATTGACTTTGTTTGTGCCAAAACTTTTCAATTTAATGTAATCAAAATTATCCATTTTGCATTTCATAATGTTCTCTATCTCTTGTTTGGTCATAAATTCTTCTGTTCCTCATAAATCTGACATACAAACTATTCCTTGCTCTCCCATTTGAGAATATTTTAATGGATTTTACCATGTTTGATATATGAATATCAAATAGAATGAAAAACTGTTTGCTCCTTTTTTTTTTGAGGGGGGAAGGCAGGGCAACTGGGCTTAAGTGACTTGCCCAAGGTCACACAGCTAGTAGATGTGTCAAGTGTCTGAGGCCAGATTTGAACTCAGGTCCTCCTGACTCCAGGGCTGGTGCTTTACTCACTGAGTCACCTAGCTGCCCCAAATGAAAAACTTTGAAACTATAGAGACCTACAGGAGGAAATTAGAACCTTAAGAGAGACAGGACATGCCATCCTTGTTCTGTTTCCTACAGGAATTTTCCCAATGGTGCTTTCTGTGAGTGCACAGAAAATAACTTTACATCTTGATATTCTTATTTAATTACAAAAAAACAGTCATGGGATCATAAGAGCATACATTTAGAAGTGGAAGATCTCATAAAGGCCATGGAGTCCTACCCTTTACAGTCATCCTGAACATTAAGTAATAAAAAAGATAGTGATTTTTCATGGGGCTATTTTTATTTGAACCCACTCAAAAAAAATTTAGAGGACAGATAATATCTCAATTTTCTATAAGGTATTATGGTTTCCAGAGTGTTTTACATATGTTATCTCATTTGATCCTCATAGCAGCAGCATGGATAGATTGTTGGTCTTGGAATCAGGAAGACCTGGGTTAGAATCCTACCTCAGACACATGTTAGCTGTGTCACCTTGGGCCAATAACCTTTTGGATCCAGTCTCATAATCTGTAAAAAGGTGATAATCTTTTAAAAAAGGCGTGTCTCTCTTTAGGAACTACAAAGGACCTTTGAGGTCATCCAGTTCAACCCTCTTAATTTTACAGATAGTGTAACTGAGACCCCAAGAAATTCAGTGATTTGCCCAGGGTCAAGAAGCTATTAAGTATCTAAGGCTGTCTTCTAACCTAGGTTTTCCTGACCCCAAGTTCAGCAGGTCTAGTTGAAAAAATTACTTACCTAGTGGCCAACCTTTTGGTGATGGACTTCTCTAAACTTAGCTAGGCTTGTCCTCCTATGACAAAAACACAGTTCATAATACAATCCCTTAGCCATCTGGTGTTCAAATCCTTTTTTCCAATTGGTATAACCTGTACAGTCTCTGAATAAACCAGTCAGGGTAAGAGCCACTCAAAGTCTCACACTCTTTAAAATATATAAATTGACCTATTCCAGGCCTTCTTACTGCTGGCGCTACCTTCCACCTACTCTTCCCCACCAGGAGGCTTGGAGAGGGAGGTTTTGGGGGAAGAGGAAGAAGAAAAAGCCCTTGTGACAAATGCTTATAATCAAATAAGACAAATTCTTGCATGGGCCATGTCCAAGAAATAGATATTTCTTTCTGTGCCCTGAGTTTATCACGTCTATGTCTGGAGGTGGTGCTTCATCATAAGACCTCTGGAATAAAGAATGGTTATTGTAGTGATTAGAGCTCTTAAGTCTTTCAGAGTTTTTACAATGTTGTTGCTGTCATATAAACTGTTCTCCTGGTTCTGCTCATTTCACCCTGAATCAGTTCATACAAGTCTTCTCAGGTTTCCCTAAAATCCCTTTCATTATTTCCTATAACACAATAGTGTTATATTACACTCATATACCATAATTTGTTCAGCCATTCCCTAATTAAGGGGCACCCCCTTAGTTTTCACTTTTTCTTTGCTACTACAAAAAGAGCTGCTATAAATATTTTTTATCATATGGTTCTTCCTCTTTCTTTCATCTCTTTGGGACATAGGTTTAGGGTATTATTTTTTAATCTTCCTTGCTTTACCACAACCAAAATGCAGTATAGGGTTGTATTTAGGGAGCTTGGTCCAAGTTACTTCCTGTCAGTGATCCCTAGAGAGTTCTAGGTTTACAGCAATTGTCCCCAGAGAATGTATTTTGCTTGTTCCTGTTAAACAAAACCAGAGAAAACAGCTTTCTGTTTTTCAGAGCCCTTTTGTTAAAATCTGCCCAGAGTGAACTTCTAACAATAATTCCACAAAGAGACCGGCTTAGTGAAAAGACTTTTTTTCTTCTCTCAGACAATAGAATTGAGTTTTATCACTCCCTTTCAAGTCTATTTTTATGCATTGTTTCCTTTTGGCAAAAAAAAAAAAAAAATCAGGTTTATCTGGGGGTGTGTGAAAATGCAATAAGAACCTGATTTTTTTTTTTTTTTTGAGGGCTGGTATGTTTGATTAAATGGCTTACTGAAGGTTTCAGAGGATTGATGATCTCATCCAAGGAACTCATTTCTTACTCTTCTATATAAGAACGATAGCATGTTTTTTGAAGAGACGCTCCCCAAGAGAGGATTCTAACCTCCCCTTTGACTTTTCTGGGATGAAATGAACACAGAGCAAGGTGAACCCCTTATAAAGGGCATCATTTCCTCCAAAGTGCCCCCAGCTTTAAGGATCAGAGATAAGGAGTCAAAAATAGCCGCTATCAGCTGCAAGGCCTGTTTACTTTTGTAGTGCACTGATTAAAATCACAGACAGGAATAATGAAAGAGATGCTCCATGAACAGAGTGTCAAAAGCAGTCTCAAAATTTAAAGAAAAACAACTGAGCATTGAATCTGGTATACTTTACAATACTTTCAACTATCAATAATAAACTATCTTCAGTGTATTTTTTAAAATTTATAAAGAAATCAAAAAATTCACAATTATAGTGATAATTAACATTTTGAGTTTCCCTCTCCCCCCCAGGTAATAAAAAAAATTCCCATAGTTCCTTTTGATTATGGCACAACTCTTTCTTGCAGCCCCATCTCTAAAATGTTGAGAATGTTATAGGAAAAATTGACAGGCTAGAGCAATTAGGACTTTCTTTTAACTAAGGCTAAGTGGCTGTGTATTAAAGAGAATTAATATTTTTAAAGCATTTTGGAAGGTAGAAGGCTTCTGAAGGGAAAGGTTGAGTTTCTTTATTTTACCTGTGAGCAGTCAGTGAGCCCCCCCCTTTCCTTTTTCATTCTGTTGCTTGACATTTAATTTTAAAATTCATTCTAAATGACACAGAAAGGAGAGAGATAAAGCAGCAGAAAATCTCTTACGGCAGAGGCTCATTTCTACATGTTATTTGCAGTTGGGTTTATCACTTCTGTAATTCCTAACAAGCAAATCAGAGATATGGAAGAAGAAGAAATGAAAGTGAAAATCTCTTCTTTCATGGTAATAGTGGTCTGTGTAGTACTTTTTGAAAGTATTAGAAATCAGTTGTAATAGAAAGGGCGTTTAGACTTGAGGGTCTTAAAAACTCACTTTAAGGCCTGGCTCCACCGCTTACTAACTGGGTGACATTAGAGGA
>CM053622.1:482843998-482903453 GCA_028646595.1 Phalanger gymnotis | reverse complement strand
TGCCTCTGTGTCTTTTTGTCTCTTGTCTCTCTTGTCTATGTCTTGTCTCTGTATCTCTCTCTGTCTGTCTATTGTTAAGAAGGAATTGCCTAGGATTAAGAAGAAAGCTGGAATTATGCTTCCTCCTAATTATAACCTTGTGATAGTTTGGTTGTTACAAGTGTCATGCTCCTAAATGTTTAACAATCAGATTGAGGGTGAGGAGTGGGGAAGATCTGCATTATTAATATTTTTGTATCACTTTCTTAAATCCAGATAATCCATAAGATGACAAATCAAACCATGACTTATAGCTTGAGCTGATTGGAGCTGACCACAGCACACCCCTGACTGTTAAAAATTCTCTGGGATATGTGGGACATTCCTGCCCCTGTGCCTTAATATCATTATTTTCTCTGTGTTTCATTGGAGATCCCTTCAGGCCTGTTCATTCCCAGCATGGCTGTGGGAGCCATGGCAGGCAGAATGGTGGGGATAGGAGTGGAACAGCTGGCTTACCACCACCATGACTGGATCATCTTTAGGAACTGGTGCAGACCTGGAGCAGACTGCGTCACTCCTGGACTTTATGCGATGGTGGGAGCTGCAGCCTGCCTAGGTATGCCCTTTTTGGGGTGGGAGGAGCAATGTGACTGGATCCTTGTTTACATTCATGTCGGTCATATGTACTTCATTTTAAAAATGAAATTTGGCTAGGAATTGTAGGGCCTCAGACATTCAGGCTTTGCTATTCTAAATTGTCATTCTTATTCTCCTTTTGTTCCACCAAATTTAAAAGTAGGCCAATCTTCAAAGTTTACAAGGCATAAATTTTCCACCAAGACTTCCCTAAAAGGCCCAATTGTGATGTAAGATGTAAAGAGATGATCTGGCTTAGTACCCTTGAGAGGTAGAAATGAGTAATGCCGCTCTGGGACAGAAATTAGCCTTCTTAAGCTTTTTTGTTGACTGGTCTGGGAATGAGGAGAGTAGGGCTTTAATCTTGGCTCCATGTTTGATTTGGTCATCCCATTAGAGATGCTGAAATGAGGCTATGATGGTTGTCCTTCAAAGAAATAAAGGAATTTTTTTTTTTGTCCAAGGTGGTTGAAGGTGAGGGAGACTTACCTGGATTTATCTTTTCTAGCTGTAGATAAAGGATTTTCGGATGCCAAGTTGTTAACATCTCATCTTCATTGATGGCTGTTTGGAAGGCTGAATTTTTGATTTGGCAATGTATGTAAAAGTTTGTGTAGGTAAAACAAATTATTCACTGATGACTCTTTTCTCTATATAGTTGATGGCCCAGTAGATAGAATATCAGGCCTGGAGTGAAGAAGACCTGAGTTCAAATCCAGTCTCAGACACTTGCTAACTGCATGACCCTGGGCAAGTCACTTAATCCTGTTTGCCTCAGTTTCCTCATCTGTAAAATGAGCTGAAAAGGAAATGGCAAAACCACTCTTTGCCAAGAAAACCCCAAAAAAGGTCAGAGTCAGATACGACTGAAAAACAACAAAGCAACAAAGTTTTGTCTTCACATTTTTTACCTCTTTGCATTTTTATGCACTGGCTACCTTGCCTAGAACAGACCTCCCCTACATCTCCTGTTGAAATCTGTCTCTTCCTTCAAAGCCCAGCTCATGTTTATCTACTTCTTGAAATGTTCCCTGCTTTCCTCCTCTCCTCCCCTTTGCTGGAAGGGAACTCTTCCTTCTTGAATCTCTCCTGCCCCACTGGCGGCTCTTGTATACTTAGCCATATTCTGGCTTCTGTCTTATCCTTTCTTGGATTATAAGTTTATGTTGTAAATTAGATTATAAATGCTTTAAGGCAGAGCCTGTCATTTTTGTATTCCTAGTACTGAATTTAATACCTTGCGCAAAAGGAAACACTCAATAGGAAAGTGTGGTACAGTGGAAAGAAAGCCATATTTGGAGTCAGAGGAGCTGGTTTCAGATCTTGGCTTTGCCTGTTAGTACTTGGGTGTTCTTGACAAGTCACCTTACCTCTATGGGTCACATTTTCTCGTCTGTAAGATAAAAGGTTGGACTAGATGGTCTCTAAAGCCTGATAGTGACGATCTAATATGTATGTACAGAATAGAATTGAAAGGCAAGAGTTCCTTATAGAAATCCTGTTGAATCTGGCGTGAATGCCATGAGTATTGATTCATAGCCTTGCCTGTTGAACTTTACGAGCTTATAGTTTCAGGATAATAAGTGAATTTGAAAACGAAGGAAAAACAGTAAACGAATTCCTTTGTGAAATCCTCTTGAAACAAGACAGTCTTATATAATAACATTTTAAAGTGAATTTGGACATTTTTCATGAACTCTAATTATTTTGATTTGAAGCCAGTCATGGAGGATGGTCTCATTTTACTGTGGGCAGATGGACCATTCCTCTGACCATTGAATGGAGATACCTTTTCTGACAATGACAGCGACCGGAGATATTTGTTCTCTAGTATGCCAGCTGTGGTTACATTAAAAATCTTAGTCTTTTTCGTCTACAATGTTTAAATAAATTTTTTGAAAGCTATTTTAAAGTGTTATATAAATATAGTTTATTACTACCGTTGCTGCTACCATTACTGCTACGCTTGGTTAATAGTACTGCATGTAGTTAATATTTGGTCACATCAGGTTTATTAATATATATTCTTAGGAGTGGTAGCCTATGGGGGCAGTGAAATCTATTAAGGCTTTATCAGCATCCTTACATTAAATGTCTGATAATCCCAATCTCCTTAGAAATGAAGGAACTTTATTCCCAGTGGGATGGATGGGGCGGGGGAGGCAGGTTGGGTAGATGGGTAGGTGGGGGTGGATGGATATACCATGGTCAGTGACATTATGCAGCTTATTTTTGGTATGGGGAGGATAAATTCCAATTTGTTAAATCAGAAATCTTTTAATGCATATCAGATCTGGCACAGTACCTGAGCCACACAGATGACCTGTAGATAACTGGGGAACAATGGGTTCAGTGACTCAATTTGAGATAACTTATTTCACCCTCAAACTGGAGGCCCTGGATCAGAGAATTGGGCAGGACTTCACTAGAATAAGTTATCTTCTCTTTGTTATATATCATAATAATGACTGATACTTATATTGCATTTTCATGCTGCTAGGTGATACGGAATCAGGAAGACTCCTCTTCCTGAGTTTAAATTCAGCCTCAGACACTTACTAGCTATGTGACCCTAGGCAAATCACTTAACCCTGTTTGCCTGAGTTTCCTCATCTGTAAGATGAGCTGGAGAAGGAAATGGCAAAACCATTCTAGTATCTTTGCCAAGAAAATCCCAAACGGAGTCATGAAGAGTCGGACACGACTGAAGTGACTGAAGAACAGCAATATCGCATTTTAGTTTGCAGAGTGCTTTTTATACACGATCTCATTTCAACTTCACAAAACCTCATAAAGTAGCAATTAAAAATGCTATTATTCCTGATTTACAAATGAGGAAAGCCAGTAAATTTTGGCCAAGATTTAAACCTGGGTCTTCCTGAATTCAAGTTCAGAATTAGTGTATACAATTTTTGTAGATTGGTGCACAATCCATGCCATTGTGTAGGTATGGGAATTGACTCCTTGATGTTGAGGCAACATTGTATTTGGAGTCCGAGAACCTTCATTTGAATCCTGGTTTTTTTATTATTATTGCCTATTTGATATTGAGAACCATCACAACTTTTCAACTTCGTAGTCTTCTCATATACAAAATTAAGGAGATTGTCTAGACAAGCCTAAGACTCTTTTGGCCGCAAATCCTCCGAAACCTTGGAGCCTGACCAGATTTTCTTTTCTTTGCAGGTGGTGTTACCCGAATGACTGTTTCGCTGGTGGTGATCATGTTTGAGTTAACAGGAGGTCTGGAGTACATTGTACCACTAATGGCAGCAGCTGTGACGAGCAAGTGGGTAGCGGATGCATTTGGAAAAGAAGGCATCTATGAGGCACACATCCACTTAAATGGTTACCCATTTCTGGATGTGAAGGATGAGTTCACTCACAGGACACTGGCAACTGATGTCATGAGGCCCAGGCGCGGGGAGCCGCCACTTTCCGTGCTCACTCAAGACAGCATGACGGTGGAGGATGTAGAGACGCTGATTAAAGAGACAGATTATAATGGCTTCCCCGTGGTGGTTTCCAAAGATTCAGAGCGCCTCATTGGTTTTGCCCAGAGGAGAGAACTCATTCTTGCTATAAGTGAGTAGTAAAGAAAATGAACCTAATTTACTAAGAAGCTAATAGTGGTGTTAGCATCAAATGAAATTTAAAGAACAAGTAATTTATAAGTAATGAAGAATCAAGATTTGGAAAAACTTATCCAAGTGAAGTAAGACCTAATTCACTTAGTTGCTGACTTATAAATGCCCAGCTTACAAATGACCTATGTATTAAATCTTTGCTCTGAATCCCTCTCCTATTCTGGGCCCATGGCTCCATCATCCCATCAGATTAGTCATAAGTGGAAGAAGGGAAGAATCCATGAGAATCAGGGACCACTTATTCCCAGATGTGGTGGTCTCTTTCCTCAGACTATCATTTCCCCACTTTTCTTGAATATTTTCATTTTACTTTGTTCCATAATCTTAAATTTTTTAAAAAAATAGAGGTTTATCTATGTTAACAAATGTCTCCTATCGATGATACAAATATCACTAGGGAGCTATAATACTCATTCATTAGCATGACTTAATTAAGTTGGATTGTTTTCCACCTAATACCTGTCTTTGCTGAAGGAACAGGAATTTTGATTAGCAGAGAAGGCGTACTGGGTGGTTAGGGCAGTATCAAGGTCCTTGGGTACCCAAGGAGAGTAGTGGTAGGAGGTAAGAGCGAGTTAAAGAAATGGAGATGGGAAAGTGTAGGACAAACATTAAACTCAGGAAATGAGTCTTCTTCCTCCTTACCCTCCCCTTCCTGTATCTCTCACTGTCAATCGTCAGGCTAGGATTATTGGCATTATATTAGGATAGTAATTATTATGTTAGGATTATTAGTTAATCTACAGCAGTGGTCCCCAAACTTTTAAAGTATAACTAGATACATGAGTGGATAATACATTTATTAAGCGCTTATTGCATGTCATGCACTGTGCTAAGCATTCAGGATGCAAATTTAAGAAACGTAAGAGAATTACTGTTCCATAGGAGCTTACATTCTAACAGGGAAAAGTACATAAAAGGAAGCTGGAAGGGAGACATCTCCATGGCATGATATGGATAGAGTTGTGGTAGAATTGGTAATCTGGTTCGGCATAAGATAGGATGATAGCTTGCCTATCCGCCTATCAGAGCCCAAGGTGGTTCTAGGGGAAGGGTTCAGGGTGGCAGGGTTGGAAGAAGAGGCTGATGTCTGGAGTGGTCAAATATAGGAAGAGAATGTGAGGAGAGATAAGAATCAAGAAGATGGAAAGGGGAGAGGAGGAAGATGGTGACCAGCCCCGTCAAAGGCTTTAGACAGGACAAGAAGGATAAGGATTGAGAAAAGACTTAGATTTAGTAATTGAGAGATCACTGGTAATGTATGATGCATTGCTTCTTCAGATATGTGCTCTCAGTCCTGAATGATCCATTTACACTTGAGCTTTTAGAACAGAACCTGAATTTTAAGCTGGGAATTGCTTGTACGTGGATGAGGTTCATTTTGTTAATTTTTTATGGAGTTCAAATGAGCTTGAATATCTTATTGTTCTGTGTTACATACTCTACTTCTTATCTGAGGAAATGAATCTGTAAGAGGATTTTCCTTTAGCATAAGACCAGAAGTACTTAGTAATCTGATAAAAGTTTTCAAATCTGCTAACTTAATAAGGGATGATACCTTTTAGATTCCTACATAAAAGTCATAAAACTTTTAAATCAGGTGCTTCTAAACGAGAGAACTATCTTTTGAATAAAGTACAACATATAATAAAATCTTTTGAATAAAGTATAATACAAATGAATTGGGCATCCAGGTGGCACAGTGGATAGAACACCAACCTTGGAGTCAGGAAGACTCTTCTTCCTGGGTTCAGATCTGGCCTCAGATACTTCCTAGCTGTGTGATCCTGGGCAAGTCACTTAACCCTGTTTGCCTTAATTTTGTCATCTGTAAAATGAGCTGGAGATGGCTGGAAATGGCAAACCATTCCAGTATCTTTGCTAAGAAAACCCCAAAAGGGTTTTGGACACTACCAAAATGATTGAACAACAGCAATTATTTCAGTACATTATAAGATCTGTGATTTCTTCAGAGAAGAGGTCAGATAATTCTAGGGTTGACGGAAGCTTACAAAGGTTAAATGATCCTATGATCATTTCCTTTTAGTTTCTTTTTTATTTTGCTTGTTGCTTTATTTTTTATAATAAATTTATTTTTTATTTTTAGTTTATAACCCTCAGTTCTACAAGTTTTGGGGTTCCAAATTTTCTCTCCCTCCCCCTCCCCGCCTCCCAAGATGGCATGTAATCCAGTGTAGGTTCTACATATACCTTCACACTGGACTCATTTACACAATAGTCCAGTTGTAAGGCAGAATTATAACCAATGAGATGAATCATGAGAAAGGAGAAATGAAACCAAAAAAGAAAGGGAAAAAAAAGAGCAAAATGGTTGCCTCAATATGCATTCAAACTCCATAATTCTTTCTCTGAATGTGCATAACTTTTTCCATCATGAGTCTTTTGGAGCTGTCTTAGACATTGATGAGAGGAGCCAAGTCTATCAAAGTTAGTCTTTACAGATACTGTGTGTCTGTAATCTTGTATAATGATCTCCTGGTTCTGCTCCCCTCGCTCAGCATCAGTTCATATATGTTATTCCAGATTGTAATGAAGTCTGTCTGCTCCTTGTTTCTTATAGCACAATAGTATTCCATTACATTCATATACCACAATTTGTAGCCATTCCCCAATTGATGGGCATCCCTTTGATTTCCAGTTCTTTGACACCACAAAAATTGCTGCTATAAATGTTTTTGTACATACAGGTCCCTTTCCCACTTGTATGATCTCTTTGGGATACAGCCCTAGAAGAGATATTGCTGGGTCAAAGGGTATGCACATTTTTATAGCCCTTTGGGCATAGTTCCAAATTGCTCTCCAGAATGGCTGGATCAGTTCACAACTCCATCAACAATGTAACAATGTTCCAATTTTCCCACATCCTCTCCAGCATTTATCATGTTCCTGTTTTCTCATGTTGGTCAATCTGACAGGAGAGATGTGGTACCTAAGAGTTGTTTTGATCAAATGAACTAATATTTGAAAAATGCTTTGCAAACCTTGAAATTCAGTATAAATGTTGGATGTTTAGCTGAGCCAGGATTTGAATGTAGGGCTTCTGCCTACAAATACTGTACTTAATTACACTGTATCATGAAGCTGTTGACAGATCGTGACTGTATCATGATAGGCTGATAACTTGAACCTTCCTTCGAACTGTATTTACTTTCAACCATAATGGGACAGATTGCTTTATGTCATGAATATAAGATATAAGACTATAATATAACATGTAATGTAATATATCATAATATAATACAATGATACAATATAATATATGCAATATGATATATCTTGTATAATGCAATATAATATATAAGATAACATTAATATAATGTGAAATGATATTATATAATATACTATGAGAAAATAATCTCTAAACATAGATCTGGGCTGAAACTCAGCTGCCATTTTTTTTAATACATTTAGCATTTTGTAAGACCATTCTGCCATTTTATTCTTGTCAGCTTAGCCCTTCAGTATCTGTGAAAGCTTAGTTCATCAGCACACTTGGATAGCTGACTATGTGTTCTCCCTTTGGTATGATAGACAAAAATGTTCCATAAACTAGTCTCAGACCATCCCTGATGGATTCCACAGTTTTCTTTCTCTGACCAAAGAAATCCTTTTGTATATTTACCTTCTGTTTCCTATCTGTAAGCCACTTCCTTATTCTCGTTTAAAAAGCTGTTCTCCCAAATCCATGGTGATTCAACTAAAAAAAATTAAGCTTTTTGAAAATCTCAATAAAAGCATATCCACCAATTTCCCTTTACCTACTCTCTCAGTGATGTCAGACATAATTTCATCTGTTAGAAACCGTAGTGCTTTTCTCACCAAAGATTATATTTGCTTACGCATTTGGGGTATCTTTTTTATAGGTTAGGGATAAATATAGAATTGCATTATAATTCTTTCCCCTCAAATGGAGCCTAGGTTTGTTTGTTTTTAAATATTTTAATCAGATGTCCCTTTTAAATATACAGCCTCTCCTAGGACTTTAAGCAAAAGGTACAATTTGAAAAACCTCACTAAAGTAATAAATGTCAGTGAATCAGATACCCATTGTCTAGCTGGATAGGCACCTGCGTAGAAGCTATTGCCTAATGACTGCAGAAACTCATTCCTGTAATCAAATGGTAAATAGTGATTGTCATCAAATTGGTAGAGAGGGAATTTAGGTTTATGAATTGATAGCTCTCTAGGTAGCAATGTTTGGAATGTCTATAGACAAAAAGTGAATGTAAACAATGTCTTTCTGCTTTCTATCAGACAGGTAATATAACCTGGGGAAAGGCAGTAGTAGTGTTTACCCTTGAGCAATCAGAGATGCTTATCTTCTTTGACTGTAGAGATAGACAGGAGAAGTCTACCTTCCCAGGTATAAGGGAAGAAGTTAACTTCCTCAATTTGTGGAACTCTATATCTTTTTGGGTTATAGGAATGGGATCAAGATTGCAGAATTTTAGAGTTTGGAGGGACCTCAGCAATCCTCTAGTCCAAGCCACATGAGAAAAAAGGATCCCACACTTAACAACATACATGCTCAGTGGCCATTTAGCGTTGGCGGAAGATCTCCAGTGAGGAGTAACCATTCATTACCTCCTTTGGTAGCCTCTTCAAAGCTCTTTTGTAAAACTCTTATTTGTTAGAGAGTTTTTCCTTGCATCAAACCTAAATGTGCCTCATTTGCTCCTAGTTCTTCCCTGGGGTTACCCAACAGACTAAATCTTATGCCTTTTCCACATGATAAGGAAGGAAAGAAAAAGAATAAACATTTATATAGCACCTACTGTATTGCAGGGGTATTGCTAAGTGCTTTACAAACATCTCATGTGATCCTCACGAGGAAGGTGTTATTATCCTCATTTTACACTGAAGAAAGCAAACAGATGTTAAGTGACTTGTCCAAGGTCACACAGCTAGGAAGTGTGAATTCAAGTGTTCCTGACTCCAAGCCCAGTGTTTTATCCACTGTTCTTCCTAGCTGCCTCAAAACATCCCTTCAAATACCGCAAGACAGATTTCATGTCTTCCCTCACACCCCGAGTTTTCTTTTCTTTAGGTTAAATATTCCCAATTTCTTCAACTGACTTTCATATGATATGTACTCAAATCCCTTCACCATGCTGGACACTCTCCAGATTTTCAGTGACCTGTCTAAACTGTGGTACCCAAAACTGAACCTAATATCCCAGATGCTGTCTGACCAGAGCAGAGTAGAGGGGAGTCTATCATTTCCTTAATCCTGGAAGCTGTCTTTTGGTACAGCCCAAAATACTAGCATTAACTAGCCCTTTTTAAAAAAATTTATTAATTTATTTTTAGTTTTCAATATTCAGTCTCACAAGTTTTTGCGTTTTAAATTTTCTCTGCCTCCCTCCGCTCCTCCCTCCCCAAGAAGGCATGCAGTCTGATATAACCTCTACATATACATTCATATTAAACATATTTTCACATTACTCATGTTGTAAAGAAGAATTAGAACCAATGGGATGAACCACGAGAAAGAAGAAACACAACAAAACAAAACAACAACAAAAAGAGAGCAAATAGTATGCTTTGATCCACATTCAGACTCTATAGTTCTTTCTCTGGATGTTGATAGCATTTTCCATCATTAGCCTTTTGGATTTGTCTTAAAACCTGGTGTTATTGAGAAGAGCTAAGTCTGTCGAAGTTAGTCATTGCACAATATGGCTGTAACTGTGTACAATATTCTCCTGGTTCTGCTGCCCTCACTCAGCATCACTTCATATAAGTCTTTCCAGGTTTTTCTGAAGTCTGCCTGCTCATCATTTCTTATAGCATGATAGTATTCCATTACGTTCATGTATCACAACTTGTTCAGCCATTCCCCAATTGATAGGCATCTCCTCAATTTCTAATTCTTTGCCACCACAAAAAGATCTACTATAAATATGTTTGTACATGTGGATCTTTTTCCCATTTTTATAATCCCTTTGGATACCTAGAAGTGGTATTGCTGGGTCAAAGGGTATGCACATTTTATAACCTTTTGGACATGTTTCCAAATTGTTCTCCAAAATGGTTGGATCAGTTCACAATTCCACCAATAATGCATTATTGTTCCAATTTTTCCACATTGCCAACATTTATCATTTTCCTGTTTTGTCATGTGTTACAACAATCTGGCTAGCAGCTGCTGTGGGGGTGTAAAAGCAGCAACAACTAGCACAAAGAATGCTGCAAGCCCAGGATCTTTTGATCTGCTTTACTAAGGAAAGCAACGTTAAGGGGTTAACAATCTTACTTTAATCCAGCATACAAATATTATTCACTTAGTTCAGGGGAAAAATCCAGCACTCTGAACTTCAGAGCAAATACAAACAAATTACAAACATCAACAGACAGACCTTTTCTGATTCAAATCTCAATGCATAGTTACCAGAGTTTGACACTGTCTGAACATCTGGGTTTACAAGCTGAAGGGCTCTTAACTACAGCTGCCTGGATTCTCCCTATCATCACGCCACCAAGAGTGAGAGCCCTAAGCAAATAGCTCTGTCTTCTCTTTTTATGCACTCTTTAGCCATCATATGAGCCACCAGAACTTAAGCAACAGCTTAACTATTGGCTCTGGTCTTAGCACCTCCCCTGAGGACGCTGGGGGGCTTCACACCCACATCGGCTTAGTACCTAGTAGCTAGGGGTTTTGAGCCTACTTGGGAGCGAAGATATAATCAGACCTCCTTTTATTCACCCCACCTGGAGCCCCACCTTAGTTACCAGTTCATCATGTTAGCTAATCTGACAGCTGTCTCTAATCAATAGCCTTAACTAGTCTTGTTTGAAGCTGTTCTTACTCTTTTTAAAAATAATTATTCCCCTCCCCCAATTGCCTGTAGAAACTTTTGAGCTTAGTAATTGCAGCAATTAGGGTCTCCCAGATACATGCTTTCACACATCCCAGCTGTCCTGCCTAGAATGTTCTCCCTCTTTATCAGTGTTAGAATGCTTATCTTCCTGCAAGGCTCTGTTCAGGTGCCATAACCTTCCATAAAACTGTCTCTTATCCTCCAATTGCTAGCATTTCCCCCCCATGCTTATCTGTGCCTTTGTTGGATTCTGCCAGTCAAGTCTAAGCCACTTTGGGGTGGGTCTTTGTATCATTAGCATGTAGCACAGTGCCTTGTGAGTAGTAGGAACTTAATAAATGTTTGCTGGATTGAATTTAAAATGGACACAAGAAAAAGTTCTTAAATTCTAGAATGTAGAAATTGTGGTAAGTAAACTGGCTTGAAACCCTGGGATGTGGTATTTTTTTTTTTCAAAGGGTTAAAAGAGGCTTCTGGATAAGGAAGATTGCAAAGGTTTCTTATTTGGAGCACTTTAAAAGAGGAGAGAACCCTTTTAGTGTGGGCAAGTCAAACAGATTTCAGTTTTGGACCCCTTATTTTACTATATAAAGAATTCTTAGGAAGAAACCACCTCTGTGGATGCAAGTCAGCAACTTATTGGTAACTTTTTTCTTAGAAGGTTATCTAGGACATTGAGAAATGATTTATTCATCGGCATACTGCTAGAATGGACCACAGGAAAGACTTGAACCCAAGTCTTCCAGAATCCAAGGCCAGCCACTATAGCACATTGTCTCTCAGATATACAAAGAGCTTTCTCCATAGGTATTTTCACATGTTTTAATTAAGATTTTTACAGTCGTTAATAAATGACTTCTGAAGTCCTCTTTGCAGTTTGGGTGTTCAGTTATTTCAGTTATATCCAACTCTTTGTGACCCTGTTTGGTGTTTTCTTGACAAAAATAAAGGAATGGTTTGCCGTTCTCCAGCTCATTTGACAGATGAGGAAACTGAGACAAACAGGGTTAAAAGACTTACCTAGGATCATACATCTAGTAAGCGTCTGAGGCTGGATTTGAACTTAGGAAGATGAATCTTCCTGACTCCAGGCTGGACACAGTATCCACTGTGCCACTTAACTACCCCATAAAACTCATAAATTAAGCCTAAAACTTGCAATGATCATGCTTAACGTATGAGTTTTGTGGAAAAATGATTTTGATTCTTTTTACTGATAAGTTACCGTGTTACTGTTAACTTAGTATCAATATAATTATTATTGATTCCTTAAATATTTATTATCAATTCTGACAGTTTATTTAAGATTCATTAGAATTTTTGCTTTTAATTCCTGGTCTTTCAAAGATTATGTAATTCATATTAACACATGTTATTGAACAACAGCTATGTGCCTGACTCTGCATTCATGTTGGGATTGCTAAACTTTTTACCGCATATCTTTAATGGTAAAACGTCATACTGGATCGATCAAGAAATGATCCAAGAGTAAGAAAGACCTTGTTTCAAGTCCTGCCTGTGACCCATGTAGATGTGTGACCCTGAGCAACTGCTCAACAACCTCAGGCAGCTTTCTAAAAATATGTTATAGATGAGTAGCCAATATGCAACAGTGGAATCAGCCAGTCAATAAACATTTATTAAGTGTCTGCTGTGTGCCAAGCATTGCGCTAGGTACCAGGGAGACAAAGAAAGCCATGTGGCAGTTTCTGCTCTCAAGGAGCTCACAGTCTAATGGGCAAGATAACATGTGAACAACTATGTGTAGATAAGATATATACAGGATAAATTCAAATCAAATGACAATATACAATTGAAATCAAATGACAATATACAGGATAAATTGAAACCAATAGAGATAAGGCACTAGACATATGGAGCATTGGGGAGGGTTTCTTGGAGGGGGTGGGATTTTAGTTGAGACTTTAAGAAAGCCAGGGAAGCCAGTGGGTAGAGATGAGGAAGGGAAAGAATTCCGGGTATGGGGAACAACCAGTGAAAATGCCCGGATTTGAGACATGGCTTGTCTTGTTCAAAGAATAGGAAGAAAGCCAGTGTCACTGGATCGCAGAGTACATGGTGGGGTATAAGGTATAAGAAGATTAGAAAGGTAGGGTTGCGGGGGGGAGGTTTAAAGGGATTTGGTTACTAAACAGGATTTTATATTTGATCCTGAAGGAAATTTCCACACTAGGAATTCCCTGGATCAATGAAATCACGTGTCCAGACACATTCTTCTCCTTCTCCCTTCCAAAAATTTTAATGTTACCATCTGTAACCAGATGGAATATTAAATTGTATAAATCTTTACTTTGTGTAAATTTCTTTTCCTTCCTTCCTTCCTTCCTTCTTTCCTTCCTTCCTTCCTTTTTTTTGTTTATTTCTTGTACAAAATGACAAAATGTACAAAATATGAAAATTTTTTTACACAATTGCACATGTATAGCCTATATTAGATTGCTTACTGTCTCAGGGATGGGGGAAGGGAGGGGAGGAAGAAAGGATAGATGGAACTCAAAAACTTTTTTTAAAAAGTGTTTTAACATGTAATTGGGGAAAAATAAAATATTATTAAAAAACCTTCAGGGACTCAACACAACTAGGAATATGCTGAGAAATCTATCATTTTACAGGTGCTATGATTGCTCATAATAGGTCTTATCACAACTCTGTGAGATAAGTTTTAAACATATCATTTGACCCATTTTACAGATGAGGGAATTAAGTGATTTTTATAACATGACTTTAGTGTCAGAAGAGGTATTCAGACCTAGATTTTCCTAACTCCTAATTTAGCACATAATCCAACTGGCAACTGTCTTGCATGATATACAAAGGACCCAGGGTTCTGTTTCTCCTCCTATATTATAAAGACTTTAAAAAATTTTTTTATATTTCTTTTCTCTTTTTTTTAGTATCTTCTTTTTCCTCAATTATGTTTAAAAATAATTTTCAGTATTAATTTTTAAAATTGAGTTCCAAATTCTCTCCTGCCCCACCCCACATTGAGAAGGCAAGCAATTTGACATAGGTTATACATGTATATTCATGCAAAATATATTTCCATATTAGTTGTGTTGTAAAAGAAAACATAGACCAAATAAAAACTCAGGAAAAGTAAAGTAAAAAAAGTATGCTTCTTCCTGTATTCAGACAACATCAATTCTTTCTCTGAGGATGGATAGCATTTTTCATCATAAGTCCTACAGGGTTATCTTGGATCATTGTATTGCTGAGAATAGCTAAGTCATTCACAGTTGATCGTCTTACAGTACTGCTGTTACTGTATACAGTGTTCTCTTGGTTCTGCTCATTTCACTTTGCATCAATTCATATAAGTCTTTCCAGGTTTTTCTGAGAGTATCCTGCTTGTCATTTCTTATAGCACAATACTCTTCTATCACAATCATATACCACAGCTTGTTCAGCCATTCCCCAACTGATGGGCATCCCCTTAATTTCCAATTCTTTGCCACCCACCAGAAAAGAGCTGCTATAAATATTTTTGTACATACAGCTCCTATATTACAAAGACTTCAAGGCAGACCCCTTACAAAGTCTCTGAAGCATCTTTATAGCTCTAATTCATGATCCCCTTTTATTTCTCTTCGTTTGTGGGTTTATATGACTTGGGGTTCATATGGTTTTGGATTGTATCATCTTATCAATTAATATGTATTAGATACTGTTATAGGTTTAGATTTTCATTTTCGTATGATCAGAGTATCATAGGATATAGAACAGGAAAGATCTTGAGTGCTCTCATTTTGTAAATGAGACAATGAGCCTTAGAGAAGGTAAAAAAGTTGCCCAGGGACAAATGGGTAATGAGGAGCAGAGTCAAGATTTGATTCAGGTGTTCTGACTTCAATATGAATGTTCTTTTTTTATTATGTAGCATTTGTACTATGGCTATACTCTCTCAGGGCAGGAGAGCTATATTTCTCCTCAGAGTTCTCAGGTACCCTGAAGGGTTTGTGGGGTCTCTCTGTTCTGTGGCCATCAGCTTGCAGCCCACACTAGCAATACCTGCCCCCTTTATTAGGGAGCCAGTGACTAGCAACCCAATTGCATTTAACCACTTCTCACTTTGTACCTTTTCCACATTTAACTCAAAGTCAGCAAGAACAAACTTACAAGTATTTTCACCAGAATCTGCAGGGCGTATTCTTCCCTACACCAGCTCACTTTTTTTTTTTGGATGGAATAGGTCCAAAACTTAGCTTAGTTCTAACGTAGCATTGTTCTCACCAGTTTCACATCCAAAGGTTGCATCACTTCTGGATGAGTTCTCAATCATCTGCATGTGGCCGGGAGGTCGTTGTTTGAAGATCATTTCTTGATCTCTGACTGGATTTGCTACAAAACCTGTCCTAGATTCCATCTCTTGGATTTCTGTGGCTTCCTCTCTTGTGGTTGGAGACCTAGAATACAAACAGAGCAAAAAGGTCAAACTGCCTTCATTTCTTGGGAGCCATATAGTCTTACTAAGGCTCTTCCCCTTGCCATATAGTCTGTCACAAAGAAAGGGTCACCTAGTTCCCCCAGACTCTAATGCAGCAAAAACTCAGACCTTTTTTGAAGATGATGAGAGTTTTGGCTACCCAGCAAATAAAAAAAACAACAACCCCCAAATCTTCCAAGCACGTGGTAAGCCAACAAAACCAATTACAAAATTCCACACATGCCACAGTTTCCCTAAAGCACTTTCCTTAGATGTCATAAAAATTCTCCCCAAAGCAGCTCTCTTGTGTTTTTTGCAAGAAGATACACCATCTGAGCAAGCTGATAGGGTCTGTGCATGTGCCAGACCCCTATTATAATTATATCATACTTTCTCCATTTGTTGAACTCTACCTTGAATTCTGTGGGAAATCTTACATAAATTTCTAGGTATATTGCAACAAGTGAATATTTTTAGTTAAGCTGCCCCTGGGGAATCAGAAAAGAACAATTAGCAAATTCATGAATTATCCTGTTTATATTTCAAATATTCAAGGTAATTATTTACTTAATTGTATCAACTGATATTACAAGTCACAATTAACAATTAATAAAATAAATTGTACTTGCATTTGCGTTTGCAATATGGATAATTTCTCAAGTCCTGCAGTTTATACACACCAAAAAAAAGGCAGATTCAGTCAATATGGAGGCATAAAACATTCTTTAAACAAACTTTAAACCTTTGAGATTTAGGTACTAAATAGAAGGATGATGGTCATTGAATTTGCTAATTTTCATCTTTGTGGTATCCTCCATTAGCCCTAAGATTGTTATTAATTATGGCTGTATATACTATAAAGAAAAAGAATGACTTTTTTTTTAAACAGTGGGACTCTCCTTCCAAATATTGTAGCTAACAGATCATTTTAAAAGGTTCCCTGGTAGACTCAGGATTGTATTTCAAATATTCTGGCTTCCAGACCCCCTACTCTCTCTACTAGGCACATCTGTTTTTCAGATGAAGTAAACAAAATGAGAATAGAGAAGAGAATTGACAAAGCCACAAAGTCAACTCCTTCCTTCTTGGAACCTTCCTGGACCCTGTTAAATAAACTGCCTGGAAAAATTTAAACTAACTCTGGAAAAAATTAAAGTAACAAACAAGAATGACTAATAATACAACTTTATTCTTTCTGTATACCTTTAAATGTCATCCAATGATAATTTTGTTTTTGTTTTTTTTTTTTGTGCTCTGGGTCTGTGGTGTACAATGCACTGTGTATAAACTCTGTACATTGCAGCTTCTTGCCACCTGTTTAGCGTTTGTGGGCCAGATATTAATAAAGGGTCTTATTGTTTATCCAAGCCAATGCATCTTCACCATCCATCTAAATAGATGACTTCAGTGTTTACAAGAGGCAAGGTTGCTGTTTGTTTTTCCACATGGAAGATGTGCACATTATACGTTTATTAGCCAAACTTTTGAGGAGGAAAACCCACAGCGTGTTTTCTTCTATAAACTCTGAACCCCTAACGTCTTAAGTTTACTCCTAGTTCCTCTTTCTTCGTGGAAGGCCGTGATAAAAATGAGACAGACAAGGATTTTAGATCCAAAGCTGAGTTCTAGAGAGAAGCAATTCTGTCTTCTTTCATTCTTTAGTGACCTATAGTATGGTTGGCATGAGGGCTTCCTCTACTAATGGACATCACAAACTCTTTATGAGCAGGAAATGGTCTCTAAGAGTTCCCATGACTAGAAAAACTCACTTTGTACAGAAGAATTTCCTCAAACTTAGTGAGACTAATCCTTGTGGAACAGAAATATAGTTCTCTTCATCCATTACCGGTCCTGTACTTGCCTTTCCAGCTTGGTAGAATATTCTGGTTTGCTCTACTAGCATAGCTTCCAAGAATCCAGCATCTTCTTCATTCCATGATGAGGCTGGCCATAGAGTAAGACTTTGATGGAGAATTCTCCACACAAGTTAAAACAACTCAAAAACAGAAACTGTCTATCTTGATAGCCCTTAATGCCATATTCTGCACTCACCAAAATGTATTTATTACTGACTAAGAAGTCAGCTCTTTCTAGTGTTTTTGAAATATGATTGTTGGGCCATACGAATTGGGAAGCTTCTACCTTTGTGCTCTCCCTGGTACACCTGGCTTTTTTTTTTTTTACCTGCCATACTTTCCTGTTCTTCTGTTCAACCCCTTCAACAGCACTGCATACAATTTGCAATCTCAGGATAAGTCTTGGTTGTTCTCCTTCAAAGATCCATATTAAAATCTTTCTGGAGAGCAATGGTGAATACTCACTATATGTATAGCAAAATGAACAAACCATATTATCATCAGCACTATCTCAGGTCCATATTGTCTATATTTCTTAGTGTCAGCGAGCAGCCAGGCATCTTTGGTTGAGCCTCTCCAGGATGTTATTCAACATGAAAATTGAGAACTAGGTTATCTGAATCTTGGTAGGTATGATCTACTCAATATTAGACTAGGTTTTCAGATCCATTTCATTTTGGAGAATATTTTGAGGTTCCTATTCAGTAGTATTTTGTATATTGATTCAGTTCTAATTCAAACGTATTCATTAGTTTTCTTGAAACCCAACAAACTATTGTAAGTTCATCCATGTTTGCGTTCAATATGTGATTCCATAAATTTGTGTACATAATTCTGTATTGGCATTTCGTTGGATGTCTGAAGCTTCTGGTTAGGCTATATAGTGAAATTTAAAAGTGCTCTTATTGGAATAGCTAGAAACATGCAATGTGACGGTGAAGAGTCATTAGCCTGAAGATAGGACCAAATAGACACGCATTGAGCATTTTTGTAAAATCATTGATTCAGCTAAGAAGCACTCAATGCAATACAGACCTTTGAAAAGATGGACCTCAGTCAGGGTATTTCTGATTGAATCTCATCCTTTTTGATGTTACCAGAGTGGGCCCCATCATCGGAAGGCATTTGCTCTGCAGGCCAGCCTTCTGTTTCTATTTTAACTAGGGCTTCTTCCTTCCACCCCCATCTCAGTGTGATCCCAAATGCCTCCAGTTTTCCATTAGAGTAGTGTATTGCAATGAAAGGCCACAGAGGACACTATTGTAGTCTTATTCTTTCAAGCAGAAATATAGGTGAATAATAGTGTGTGAGAAGAGAAGAGATTTATAACAGATCTGGAACCATTCTTAGGGCAAACCTCACCATACATCTTTTCTGATCTTTTCCTACTCATTAGCCCTAGACAAATCTTTTTGAGGCCAATAAATATGTTTTATTTTTGCTTAAAAAAAGTTTTCAGCCCAGATATCCAGAATTGCACTGTTGTTTCTAATGAGCTCTAAGTTCTCAGCAAAGAAAAAAGTAGGGTAATTGTAATCATAACTTTACTATTTTTTTAATCCAAGAAATGACTCATTTAAAAAATATGAAAAATCCAAAAGAAGAGAAAAATGGGGTCTTTCCTGAGACATTTTTCTTTCCCCTTTGGGGATAATTGTGTTTAGACTTAAAGTTCTGGACACGGAGGCAAGTTTGGTCTCAGTCTTCTTTCTCATCCTGCAAAGGGTTCACATTCCCATTGTGAAAATTATAAATTAATCTGTAATTAACAAATGTCATTTTAAAAATTAATAGTAATTGGATACTTTTGAGCCTGTCTCCTGTCCCTGGTGGGAACACCAGGTTCACCCCGCCCCACACAAAGGAGCAATGGCTTTTGTCAGACCCATCTGTAGAACCTTTGAAAGGATGACCCGTGCTCTGTATCATGGAGTCTGCCTCATGAAGAATGTTCAGTTTGATCTTGTTGCACAAGTGTGGAGGCCGGAGTGCTGGACTTGATGTTAGGAAAAACCAGGTCTGAGCCCAGCCTCAGATACTGTCTAGTTGGGCAAGGCAGCCTCTGTTTCCTCTTCTGTAAAATGGGGTTTTGTGAGGTTAAAATGAGATAATATATGAAAAGTACTTTGTAAACCCTAAAATACTATTCTTACTACTAATATAATCCTATTTTTTCCTCTTCTTTTCAGTGGAGTTTGAACAGAAACAGTCCTAGGACAAGTTGCTATCCTGCTGTTGTTGCCTCCTATTTCATGTTTGGCATATTATTTATTGGCAGGTGCATAAAAAGATTGATTTTTTGCAATTGAGTAGAATGTTGGGATAGAATCTCATCTTCTCTAGGTGCACTGAAAGCATCTCTGGGACAACTCGAGCATCATACAGGATGCTGGGGATATGTACTCCATCTCATTCCCATGTGGTTCTGATTTTTTTTTCTGCTAGGGATCTATACAGTATTTTGAAAGGTTTTGATTCCATGTAGTTTAGAGATTGTGAGAGTTCAGGATGGCTGCATTTATTAAAATATTGGTTTTCTTTTTTTTGCATTGCCAACTCTTTTATTTACATGATAGACATACACACACACTCCATTTCAATCTCAATGTGTGTATATGTACACACATATGTATGTATGTATGTATATATATACACATATGTATGTATATGTGTATGTATGTGTACATATGTATGTGTTTCTTCCCCCCTCATTTATTAATTTGTTTATTTTTTGTTTTCAACATTCACTTCCACAAGTTTTAAATTTTTTCCCCCTCCCCAAGATTGCATGCAATCTGATATGGGCTCTACACATACATTTCTATTAAACACATGAAATGTTGTTTTTAAATTTTTGTGGATTATAGTCTTGCCTGGGCCATTGTGGAAGGAGAGAAAGTAGGAAGGAACACATTTATTAAGCACCTGCTGTGTGCAAGGCAAGTGCTAAGCAACTTACAAATATTATTTTTAATTAATGCCCATGATAACCCTGTGAGGTAGATGCTAATATACTTTAAGATGCTAATAAACTCTAAGAGTTCCCGTGACTAGAAAAACTCACTTTGTACAGAAGAATTTCCTCAAACTTAGTGAGGCTAATCCTTTTGTAACAGAAATATAGTTCTCTTCATCCATTACCAGTCCTGTACTTGCCTTTCCAGCTCGTTAGAATATTCCAGTTTGCTCTACTAGCATAGCTTCCATTATTTAATAGTTGAGGAAGCTGAGGCAAATGGAGATTAAATGACTTGCCTGGAGCCACATAGCTAGTAAGTGTCAGAGGCTGGATTTGAACTCAGGTCTTCCTAGCTCCATCCACTATGCTGTTTAGCTGGTTCAGTAGTCCAGGAAAGAAGTAATGAGGGCCCAAATAGTGGGGGTGGCCTTGTGAGTGGAGAGAAGGGGATGGATGTAAGAGATATCACGGAAGCAGAATCACTAAGACTAGGGAACTGATTGGATATGGATGAAGATGGAAGAGCTAGAGACGCCTCTGAAAGTTGTGAATCTGGGTGATTAATAACATTGTGGCACCTTAAATGGAAATTTGTCTGTAATAATGTCCAGCTGTCATACGATTTATTTGTTGAGTTTTCAAGGATATTTTGAGGTCAGTATTTGCAGTAAAGGAATTTGTATATGTTAGTTTGTGAAAGATAATAAGCTCCTGATATATAATGCTGGCTGTTATAACTGCTAGACTAGGGCAGAGAAGCTGTGTACCACTTGAGGCTGTTTTTTTTTTAAATTTATTTCATTTTTAACTTATGGAATAAAGCAAGCATTTTCATAACATAGTATAATAAAAAAAGATTATTGCACATGAAACCGTATTGAAATTATTATGTACAACTTGCTATTCCTTTTAAATATATAATAAAATTATCATATAAATTTCTTTTGTTTTTCTTTTTTTCCCCTTTTCCTTTCCTCCTAGAGCTGGCTAGCATTAGACACAAATAGGCATATATATGTAAAATTATTCTATACATACTTCTTTTTATCAGTTCTTTCTCCAAATGCAGATAGAATCTTTCTTCATATGTCCTTTATAGTTAATTTGGGTATTTATAATAGTCAGAATGAGTTATTTGTTAAAAGTCTTTCTTAAAACATTATTGCTGTTACTGTATACAGCGTTCTTTTGGTTCTGCTCATTTCTCTCTTCATTATTTTGTGCATTATTTCATTTTTCTAAGGTCTTCGAGCTCATCATTTCTGATAGCACAGTAGTATTTCATCACAATCATATACCCCAAATTGTTCAGCCATTCCCCACTTGATGGGCATCCCTGCAGTTTCTAGTTCTTTGCCACCACAAAGAGAGCTTCTATAAATATTTTAGAACACATAGGTTCTTTTCCTTTTGCTGTTTATTCTAACTCTTCTGTTTTCATTGCCTAGAAAATGCCAGGCAGCGGCAGGATGGGATTGTGAGCAATTCCATCATGTATTTCACCGAAGAGCCCCCTGAACTGCCTGCGAATAGCCCTCATCCCCTGAAGCTGAGGCGCATTCTCAACCTGAGCCCCTTCACAGTCACTGACCACACCCCCATGGAGACAGTGGTGGACATCTTTCGGAAGCTGGGGCTCCGGCAGTGCCTGGTGACTCGTAGTGGGTAAGTAGAACAGCAAACTTCAGTTCAACTTGAGCCTACCTACATAGAAGGCACCGTGCTCAGCGCTGATATAATACAAAAACAAAACTGACAAACAGCCCTTAACCTGAAGAATTTCAACATTCTACTGAGGAATGTCACATTCAGATAGTTACTACATGCAAAAAAAAAATCGAAGAGGCAGGGAGCACTAGCAACCAGGGAGATCAGGACAGAGAAGGAGGCATCTCAACTGAAGATCCTAAGGAGTAGAGATGAGAAGGAAATACATTTCAGGCACGTGGGCTGGCTCCAGCAAAGTCAGAGGGAGGAAATTCAGCGCTGAGTTGGGGGGAACAAAAGAGAGGTCAGTGTGACTGGAATGTAGAGGTGTGTGAAGGGAGGTAATGAAAAAGTCTGGAAAAATGGGCAGAGGCCAGATTGTGGAGGGATTTAAATGCCCAGTTGAGGAGTTTGCATTTTTCAAGGCAATAGAAAGCCACTGAAGATACTTGAGTTGGAGCATGGTACAGAGTCTGATTTTTCCTTTAGGAAGATGAATTTTAGAATTGTGTGGAAGATGGTTTGAATAAGAATGATGCTGAAAGCTAGGAAATGAATTAGAAGGCTATTAGAGGCGGTCTATTGCTAGTTCACTGTCTAGTCTAGTACAACAGATAGAGTGCTGGGCCTGGAGTCACGAAGACCTGACAAATCCAGCCTCAGACACTAGCTGTGAGACCTTGGGCAAGTCACTTAACTTTAGTCTGCCTCAGTTTCCTCCTTTAAAATGAAGGTAATAATAGCCCCTCCATCAGTGGCAGTATGGGGATAATAATAGCACTTTGTTGTGAGAATCAGATGAGCTAATATAGGGTCAGGCATAATAATGGCTCAATAAATGCTTGTTTACTTCCTGTTTCAATAAAGGCTCAATAAATGCTTGTTTACTTCCTGTTTCAGTAATCCAGATAGGAAGTAATGAGGGCCCAAATATTGGGGTGTCCTTGTGAGTGGAGAGAACGGGGTAGATGCAACAGATGTCAGGGAGGGAGCATCAACAAGATAAGACAGCTTATTCGATATGGTAGGGGGGGAGAGGGGAGACCTGGAGACACCTCTGAAGCTGTGAGTCTGGGTAGCTGATGGAATGGTGGCCCGCCCAAACAGAAGCTGGGAGGTTTGTAGGGAGGGATGATTTAGAGTCAGAAGAGAGAGAGATCGAGATCTTCTTAGGACATACTGAATTTGAGATGCTTATAGGACATGTAGGGAGAGATGTCTGGAAGACATCTGGTGATGCTAGTTTGAAAATATAATCAAGAGACACCAAAACAGAAAACAATGGGGGAGAGCAGAAAGAAGTGGGGAGGTGGTGGTGATGGGAACTGATCTAGCATGATGGTAGAAGACAGCTTCTAGAGGCTCTGTTCACATAACAGTCAGTCCTTCTTAAGAACTGAGAAATCTGAGACAGAGACTACGTGACTTGTACTGCCTTCGACTGTGGTCGGGGGCAGAGGAAGAAGGATCACTTGGCATCCTACTTTGAGCAGTGAGCGTGTCTTCTCACAAGAGTTATTTTTTCTTTCTTTCTTTCTATGGCAAGTCTGGATGTGAATGCAACACAAAAACAGACACAGACTTCTTGAGCAATTAATGAAAATATACTCCACAACAGACCCTTTTCAGCCTGTGAATAATATCTGACTGTTTATCATAAGCACCAAGATAAACCAGCTTTGAAAAGGGGATTTTTCCTTTTGTTCACCCTTGCCCCAAGTTCTGAAAATAGAACAATCTGAAAGATTTTATATTATAGGGATTTGAGACCAAAGAGGAATCAGCTGTGCCCCCCCCAAAAAAACCACCCGACCAAAAACTCAGTTCTCTAGATGTCTCTATATGTGAAAATTAAAAAATTATGGAAAAATTGCCATGATTTTAGGAACCACAATTTAAATTAGGGTAATTAACCAAGGACTACCTTGTTTTATTGTTCCAGTAACTGATGGATCATTTTATAGTATGTGAGGCAGCTACTGCATTGGCATCCTATGCTTTTTTGTGGGGGGGGGGGTAGTATAGACCTATGATTTCATTGGAATAGAGAATACTGAGTCTAGAAATTCTGCGTGTGGTACTGTGATCTTATGAATGGATCGACCACTGCAGATCAGTAACTGATTTATTAACTTGGAGTTAGAGAGTTGTTTGCAGGTGCACACTGAGTATATTGGATGGACAGACTTGAATTCAGGTCTTCCTGACTCTTCAGGCCAGCCTTCTAGGCACCATACCAACTGCTTCTCCTAATTGTGTGTAGAATGCATAAAATGAAACGTGGGAGTGGGAGAGAGGGAGGGAGACTGTAGGAGAAGCCTCCCAGCATAATAATAGTGATAAAGATGATAGTAACATACGACACGACACCTCATTGTTTAACGTGGAGCATCTTGCAAACCTTAAAGTTTTATGCAAATGTCGGCGGCCATTGTTGTACCTTTTTGAAAGCAGCTTCACACATAATTAGCTCATTTCATCCTCGTGATAACACTATGAAACAGGCAAGAAAGCTATTATTATCCCTATCTGACAGAGGAAGAAAATGAGGGGACAAATTCGTTAAGTGACAGATACCAAATTAATGGCAGATATAAGACAAAGTGAAAGTTAAAAGAATAAGGGACTATTATAGTTTCTTGAAAAACAAAGTAATTGTGTCAGAGAAAAATTCTCCTGAAAGTTTGTATGTAGGATAGAAAGATGTTGCATACCTTGTTGTTAACCAGGAGACAATTGTACTTGTCCAGGATGAGGGCATGATCCTTTGGATTGTGCTTTTGGCAGAGAAAACAGAGGGAAGTCATTATCAAAGACAACTCAGTAGACTTTGATGATAGCTTGGATATGGGGAGAATGTAGGATCATAGCTGTCAAATGGAAAGAACCTCTGAGGCCGTCTTGTCCAATTCATTCACTTTTCAGACGTGAGGACATGGGTTCAGGGAGATTAGTAAGGAATAAGGGTGTCTGAGATGGGATTTGAATTCAGAGTTTTTGACTCTAAAGCTAATGTTCTTTCCGCTGACCCCTGATGAAGGTAATGCTAAGGTTGTAGATTTGGTGGAAATCAGGTAGATTCTTTGACAGTAGTGGGGAAATTATTTTCGTCTGTGAATGTATGCATGTGTGCGCGAACACAGACACACACAAACACACAAACCCTGCTGAGCAGCTGTGGTGGTTTGAGGTGCTTAGAAACTAGCTTAATTTTCCAAATACTGGGCCCACCAAACAACCTGGTGGCTTTGATTATAAAAATTGCCAGATGGTATTTTTGCTTTAGAGTAAGGGTTGAGGTAGATATTAAAGTAATGTGTTTCCTTGATTGTAAACCTTTGATGATCCATTCCTCTACCCTTTATTCTTCTGGATTCTATTAGAAAGGTAGATAAAAATCTGGTTGAGGAGGCAAAAAAGGCCCCAAAGCCTAGCATGGATTAGAGTGAATTGGCAGCTTCTATTACTAGTCCAAGATAAGTATGAATTGATAATCCAGTGTTTTTCAATCCTTTCCTGGCTGATGCAGCCTTTGTGGCCTGAAGTAAACGATTAGCTAGATTGTAAGTTCCTTGAGAGCAGGGACTGTGTGTCTTAGTAATATTCGTACCCCATACTGCGTCTTGCATGTAGTGGATATCCAGTAAATGTTTAATGAATGCAAGTACTTAACCTTGATTCTGGAGATCATTTCCCTAAGCAGTATCTAAACTAGACTTCCTCTACTTGAATTTCCAGCGCTCTGGAGCACCGTGCAGAATAAATACCAATGTGCTCACCCATAGCATTTTAAGTTTATAACACGTTAGCCTCTTTAAAAAAAAAAACCCATAAAAAACTAGATGTCAATTATCATTGGAATTTCCAATTTAGTCAGGAAATTCTGCCCTTAATACTCCCTCACAACTCATTGGCTCCCTAGAGTGTTTCATGTGAAGATCTTGGGACACAAATTGGCTCCGAATGTTCTATGAGAAAACAAAATCACACTCTCTCTTGTTGTATTTTTTAAACAAACACAGATGCTGATATGTTAGTGCTGGCAAGATATCCTTATTTGCTAGGGACTTTCATCTCCTTGGGCTTCCAGCCAGGTTAGGCATGTCTCAAACATGCTCACTCTTCATCTTCATTCTTTCTCTTTGTGCCTTCCCCACTGAAAATTGCTAACGATCTTCAAATGTCAGGATCACCTGGTCTGTGATGTGATGGGGGAGAGCAGGCAGCTGGAGGATGGGGGCAAGGCTGAGAAGGGGGCCTCCAGCTGCTTCTTAAAATACTCAGAGTCCCGAGGGAAAAGCACAAATAGTATTAACAGACCCACGTAGATACAAGCTGGTACTGGTGGAGAAGACTGTGGCCTTTTGCCCCCTGAACACCACAGCCTGCGAGCCCACTGGTGGCAAGAGAGGTGAGTGGTGTTAGATTTCCCTGAAGAAAATTGAGAAAGTTAAAGTGAGAGAAAGGTAATTCTTCAAGGCTCTTGGCAGGGGGTGAAACAGCTGTGTGAGTCCAGTTAACCTTCTCAGACAAATCCAAAGCTTAACTGTTCTTGGTAGTGTAAAACTTGTTAACTATACTGTGCTCCATTTACTTGAATTGATAGCTGGGAAGGATCAAGCCTTCCAATTCTCAATTTAAACGAATTAGGGCAAGCTGTCTACTGCCAGACTGGGCTTGCCTTCCCCTTTACCTGAGAAGCTGAAAATGAATGGCCTTCTTTGTGGCACGCTTTCCTTTTCAGTCTAGGACTCACTCTGCTGTGGACAGATAAACCACTGAAATGATTTTGCAGTCTGGAGTATCCCTTCTCTTTGTGGCACTGAGGTGACATTTTCAAAAAGATGTTCTAAGAAAAAATAGTTTCAGACAAATGGCTGCCCTTTTGATGTTGCCTTGGGGAAGAAGGAGAGGTCTAAAACTGCTTCCCATCTGCCTTATAGGAGCTGGTTTATGGGTCATAGATGTGTTTTTGTCCACTGGCAAACGTTGGTAAGTAATGACTTAAAATAGATTTGCTTTCGGTCTGTCAACACTTACTGAACAGTAGTCTGGGAGAGAGTGGTAGGAAGAAGATAGCCCAAGAAAAAAAGAGACGAATTAGAGGAGCATTGAAGAGATAGACACAGTTAAGTGCAGTAATTGAGGAAGGCTGCCTCGAAGGAGGGAAGAAACAAAAGCACACTGGAGGAAGAAGAGTTTTGAAATGGAAGAGCCATATTAGTTTGATAGTTTCAGCAACAAAGCCTCTGCTTGCCTTTAAAAAAAAAAAACAAACCACAAAGCAAAACCTTATATTGGTAGTGGCCCTTTCCTTTGTGGCAAATAGGGCTGGGAGGATTGAAGGAAGCTTTTCTTGGCATCAGAACTTTTTTTTGTTAGAGGGCTGCTATTTATCTCATCTCAAATGCCAGCTTTCTCATTGCCCTTTGCTAGTTTTAAAAAGAGGACCTAAATCTTCATCAACATTGATACTTGCTTAAGGTCTTTTTTCACATTAACTATGGACCAGTTCCCTAAAGAAGAAGTAGGATTATGTAATGCAGCGCTGGCCTCAGAGCCAAGAAGACTTGTGTGAACATGGGCAGTAACCTTACTAACTCCTCAGTTCTTGAGAAGAACTCTTCTTTCTAGTCTCAAAGATTGTAAATTTCAGAGAATGCTCCCACTTAAATTGGTAGAAATTTCCTAGCCTTGGAGTTCTCTCTGCCAGTGAAATCACAGGTCTGATCACTCCACTTTGCAGCTGCTGTTCTGCCCCTCCCAGTTTAACCTCATCACCTGTAATCTTACCTTTTTTCCAGTACTTTTTCATCTGTGTCCAACTCCTTGTGACCCCTTTTGGGGTTTTCTTGGCAAAGATAATGGAGTGGTTTGCCATTTTCCTTCTCCAGCTCATTTTACAGATGAGGAGACTGAGGCAAACAGGGTTAAGTGGCCAAGTACATATAATTAAATTTGTGTCTTTCAGAGCTGTCCTATTTGTCTGTGATTCCTTCTGGTCTTCCTTTTTAAAATTTTGGAACTCTATCCCAACCCTCCCCTTTCCTCCTCCCTTCCTTCCCAGTCTCATGATTTTACAGTTGAATAAACAGACCCTGGGAAGAGGAAATGAGTTACTTGATATTGTACATCTAGTTAGTAGGAATAGAACTGAGCTCTCCTGATGTCCAGGCCAGAATTCTTTCCACAAAACCATGCCTCATTGAAAAACCTGATTAATTTTTTTTTTGAAGTTGAAGAATTGGTATACAATTGAAGTTGTTCTTTGTGTGTGGCAATCTAAGATTAGACCGTACTTGAATAGATCCATGATTAGATCAATGAAGGGCTACTTTCTCCCATTCCTCCCCACACCCACCAGTACAGATTCCAGCCCATCCATGCCTTCCCATTCTGTGTGATTTTTATACATGTATTTCCGTTCATTCTTTATAGATGAATTACCTAACATAGTAGAGGCTTCTTTGGGTCTTTTAATATTTTGTGGATACTAGTATAACGTATTATCCTTTATTCTTGCCAGAACTGGTCCATCTCCATTTCTGGTCACATATTTCCTATCTTTTTTTTATTCTGAAATTAACAAATAAAAATTAGAAAACAAACCAACATTTTGAGTATTTTCAAATATGTTATGGATTGGAAGAGGGTTATATATGTAACTATGAGTCTCTATTATAAAATACTAATAATTAATAGCTCACATTTATAGAGTTATTGTGCATGCAGGTCATTGGTAGCAAGTTTCTTTAGCCCTTTTAAAACCACCTTACATTTTATCATTACCTTTTGGGTCCTCCCCAACTTGATTCTTTGAAGATCTTGGTATTCCATGATTTGCAGCTGTATTGCCTTACTGAAAGAATACTGGTGATGAAAAGATGAGTTTTTGTTTCAGGGAACAACTTGGGATCATTGAGAATGCTGAATAGTTTTCCAAATGCAATGTAGTCTATCCTTCTCCTAATCAAAGATAGGATATATTCATATCTATAGTGTATGTCCAAGATACAGTTAATGCTTTGCAAAACTCATTCTTTAAGAATCTTTCATTCTTGGCATACCTTGAAAATTAATGCCTTGATTCTTTTAAAATTGCATCACTACCAGCACACTTTCCTTCTCTGTCCCTTTGATCAGACCCAGATGTTCTTCTTGGCTTCATTTTCCTAAATTCTATTTATGGTTCTTTGCTTAACACCTTGGGAACTGACGTGTGTGGGTTCCTCTGTGATTTGTAATGAGAAGAGACCATTGTAGAAATGCTGGCAAATCTGTTCCACTTTGTATGTATTTGTTATCCATTTTCCAGATTTATCTCTATGGTTTGGGAGGAGCATCTGTTCCACTTGGGACTTAAATGAAATCAAGTTTTTTGCAGTCTCTTACACTCACCCCAGTGTTTTTTGTTGCTTTATGAAGCGATTGTGTTCCCAATCTTCATTCGTCCTCCTTTATAATTATTTCTAAATTGTTTGTTCCCTAATTTTTTTTTCTGCTTGGCTGCTATGTCTCTGTCTCTCAGACCAGTTGTTTCTTGGTTGAGGTGGGCTTTAGGATCTTATTTTCCTCCTTATGGGTGATTTTTATTTTGGATAAGCATCTTTAAGAAATGGTAATAATCTGAGATGTCAGTGTTTTTACTTTTATTCATTTCCCATTTTTTAAAGTAGAATGTTTGCCTAAATAAGTCAGGTTGGAATTGTTTTAATTGCATTGGGGTGGGGGGAGTTCCTTATCTTTTTATTTTCTTATAATTGGTGTTGATTTTGGTCAAACTACTAATGATTGATCTGACTGCACACAAACAGCTGATTCTGAAATAATGCTAATGTTAATAACAGGTAATATTAATTCCTTTAAAAAAAAGTTTGGTTTCCATGCCAGTCCTTTTGATCCTATATATAATAGAATGAAAATATTCATTATATACAGATGTGAGACTAATGAATGATCTACAGGCCTTTGACCTCTTTTATTTAATTGTGAATCATGGGGGACAGCCTGGATCTCTGATTTCATTGGCATTTGGAACTGCCTCTAGCAATGGAGTTTCAAACTGTCTATTGCTGGTAGTCTTAAGAATTAATTATAGTATTGAAACATTAGATGATTCTCTCAGAGTCATACAGTCAGTATTTGTCACAGATGGGACTTGAACCTGCATCTTTATGCCTTTGAGATTAACTCTCTGTCCATTCTGTCCTGCTCTTATCATGAACCATATTTTCCAACCTATTTTTCACTATCTACCCCAACGCCTACCTTTCCATTGAAATCACCAGGACTTAATGTGACTATTGACTTAGTTTGGAGAATCTTACCAAGTTTTTCCTACAAATTCCTTGCTTTTTCGTCTTCAGAAGAAGTTGTTGCATAAACTGCAATTATCTCCATGGTGGTTTTTCTTCTGTTCATCATGAGCACTGTAAGGTAAAGTACCCAAATGCATCATGAAATTGTATTTCTTGCTGCCCTTGGGTGCATGACGAAACCAATTTCTTTAGCACCTTCATTTATCTTTCTGAAGATAATTGTGAGCCATCCTGTGATTAAGCGTAATTTCTTCATCTTCTGATTTCACATAGAATGTCAGTGGTTCTGTTCCTCTGATAGTGTATTAATTTGTTGGTCTTCGAACAATAGTTTCATAGTTAGAGCACAAAGGTTAAGTTAATATTTATAGATGTTCTGTAAACTGTGGTTCATAGCACTCTACTCCTGCTTACCATTTTATGGCTGTCACAAGCAGAGTTGCCATGGGCCACATAGTACTGACAGTTATTAATTTTTATTTGTTTATTTTTGGGTTGGCATGAACAAAGAATTCTTCGCATAATATTCAACCTGCTGGTGATTAGTCTGTTTGTATTTAGTTGGGCTGATCGTCAGATGGCAAACATAATCTGTCACTGGGTCCATACATGAGAAGAAAGAAGAGACATTTAAAAAATACTCTGAAGGCAAGCGATGATATTTATGATAATACCTTTGAATTAGAAGGAATCACAGAGATAATCTATTCTAGGCTCCCTTTTGAAAGATGTAGAGATTGCAGCTGAGAAAAGGTTGTGAGTGGCCCAAAATCACGTTGTAATTTAGTATAGTAGTATAGCCAGGACTTCCCATCCTCCTGTGGGCTCCAGGATCTTGTATGGACCCAATCCCAATCAGTGCTTTCCCTGTGATCTAAGTCATTAGACTTAGATCTCTCTACTGGTTCTACAGTTTAGTACCCTGGAAGCTCGTCCAGGTGGGTCATGTTGTACCCTGTCCTGAAGAGCAGATTCCCAAACTCTGGGACCTTAGAAGTATCTCACCAATTCAGGTGGTGGGTAAAACTTAAAGCTAGCTTGAGGGTTGTATGTAGGAGAAAAGAATCTTCTCCTGACGTAGACTACATCTTGTCTGATGGAAGCCAAATGAACAAAGAAACCATTTGATTCTTAAGACCCTGGCTTTTGAGTTGACCCAAGCAGGATCCTTAGGGGTTATTTGTGGACCATGGCTAAAGCCGACACCGGTTCCCTCAATCACAGACTGGAATACCTAGTTCACCAGAATGCTTTGACTTTCAGGACATGGGGTGGGTATCCAGCAGCTCAAATATGGCCACTAAGGAAGTACAAGACTAACTACAGATAATTGGAAGGCTGCTGGAAGCTTCTGGCAGCTGTAGAAACACCCTTATTTGGCAGGGAACTGGGTAATAGCACTTTGGGGAATAATATTCACTTCCATTTGAATGAATGGGATGATGCCGTTATTATGGAAACTGAACTCCTGAAGCAACTAAATCAAAGAAAAAGATGAGGAGGAGGGGAAAAGGGTTACCTTGAGACATAAGGCTAGACACCCTGGGAGTTTAGAGTCTTATTGTGTCCAAGTATTACAACAACCATTGTTCATTCTTGACCTGGAATGGCAGTGAGGGGTGGGAAAGTAGGGAGGGATGAGTTGTCTCTCGACAGCAGCAATAGATCTTGGAGAATGAAAAAGATTTGTAAAAAGATTGAGAGCTTCTTGCTTCCTTTAGGTGTGTCTTGTTTCAATATTTTGACAAACATTTCTGGAACTGGCTTTGTTTACTTGAATCAGGCCTATGTTTTTTCATGCCAGTTTCTTTCTTTTTTAAGTCCCAAAGGTTGAAAAAGTGTGAGACATTCATTCCAGATGTGAACATTTTCCCTGAATAGTTTATGCATAAAGTCTAAGTGTAGCACTTACGCAATGATGAGCATTCTGTGGGGAAATAAGGTGGTGGTTTGACCTATTTTTTCATTGTGTTCCAACTACTGCTGCTACTTGATATATTTCTATAGCTCCATTTCTTCTAAGGTTGTGAGTTTCTAGTTTTGCATTTTTATCTTGACGGTACCCCCTTAGAGCAATGAAGGGCAGGCAGTGTTTTCTTCATGTTTCTTGTTTAGTTGTGTTTGTCATTGTCTAACTCTTTGTGACCCCATTTGGGGTATTCCGGGCAGGCTTAACTTTAAAATATTAAGCGTGGTCCCTTTTTGTTCAGTTGGTTTAGTCATGTCCAACTCTTTGTGACCCCATTTGGGATTTTCTTGGTAAAAATACTGGAGTGGTTTGCCTTTTCCTTTTCTAGCTTATTTTTACAGATGAAGAAACTGAGGTAAACAGGGTTAACTGACTTGCCCAGGGTCACACAACTAGCGTCTGAACTTGGGAACACGGGTCTTCCTGACTCCAGATCCAGCAGTCTAGCCACTGTACCACCTGGCTGTCCCTGTGGTGCTATTGGCGTTGCTCAAATTGAAAAGACTACTGGCTAACTTGAGGGGGAGACTTGTTGAGTGCCTTGGGCATTGAAGGAATTATGGGAATTGAGCGAATTACCTCTTGTGACTCATTCTGTAGTCCTCTTTCTATTCAGTTATGGGTCTAGTCCAATTTCCATCCCTGTGCTCCATATTGGAAGATTGACCCTGAGAGAGGTGGCTTGTGTGAAGTCATATTAATCATTACTTGGTCACTAATGGGGCTGAGGCTTGATCCTAGACTAAGGCCTATTTCTCGTTGTTACTATTCTCCTTCTTCCTCCTCCTTCCCCCTCTTCCTCTTTCTCCTCCTTTTCTTCTTTCAGAGGTCTTCCTATCTCCCCCAGCTTGGGAGGACTTCGTGGTGCGATTCCACTGCTGAGCAGCTTGGAGGCTTTGATCTGCTCCCTTTTTCTGAGCTGGACTGGTTTGCTCTCTGTTGTCATTCTGTCGCGCTTTGTTCTCTGGGGCCCACTGTATTTGTGTTGCATTTAATTTGGTCACTCACTCAATAATGTTTAGCTCTTCTGCAACTCAGAACTCCTAAACTCAGGTGATCCATAAGACTTGGCCTTCCTCAGTGGCAGGGAATACAATCCTGTGTCATCAGGCCTGGCCAGTGCATATTTCTGGATTGCTTTTCATTGTGTGTGTGTGGTTTTTTTTTGTTTTTGTTTTTCCAAACTAGGTTTCCAACAGAATTCTATTCTGTAGACATAAAGAGTAATTACTTTAAGCAGAAAATAGGGACAATAACACACCGAGTCAAGAAGCCTTTATTTAGTGCTTACTATGAGCAGGCATTGTACTAAGGTCTGGGGATATAAATACAAGCCAAAAGAAAGACAGTCCCTGTCTTCAAGGGGAAGACATCATATAAAAAAGAACTGAAAAATATGTGTGGGAAAGGGTGGGGGATAGGGGGTGGGGAACTCTTTCAGGGACATGGTAGAGGCAAAGCCCAGAGAATGAAACATGGCTGATATGAGCCCTTCCTCAACACTCACCCATGGAAGACAGGGGTTGCAGGGACAGAGGGAGAAGCCATTAAAGCATGGCAGAGTCTGGAGAGTCAAGAATAGCTGGTCTGGGCCCTTCCTCGAAATGGGAGTTCTGACCATTCAGGGTTGCTGTGAGGATCAAATGTGCTGATGTATATGAAAATGATTAATTGAAAAGAATTATAAAATTATTCACTGGTGTTGTTATTATTTAAATCCTCCACCTTTTCAATTAAATATATTCTCCAGTAGAGTTTGTCCCAAAGACTTTAAGCATCACAGACAATTCGCATGGGCCTACATAAGATGTTTTAAAGTTAAGATTGATCTAATGTTAACCTTTAAGGAATTTGCATTTTCTGTTATCTTTCCTTCTACTTTTAGTTGTTATCTCAGGTCAGTTATTATCTCAGGCCCAATCCTAGTGAATCAAAGTTAGGAAGAAAAATATACAAAGAACTCTGGAAAGGAAGATGAAATTGGGGGGACTTTCAGAGCTGCCAGAAACTTTTATTGGGTCCCAGATGACTATCAGGTTGCAGTCTAGAAATTCCTGGACTGATCACTGTATGTGTGTGTGTTATTTCCCCCCACGTTTAGAATATATACTATATACTTTAAGCATAAAATGGAAATTATAATTTTCTCCCTACCTCATATGGTTGTTGTGAAGATCAAATGATATGTCTATAAAAGTAATTAACAATGAAGTAGCATATAAACATTAGCTGCTATTATTTAATTCAAATGATGCTACAGTTTTAAATGCTAGTATGTATGGTATGGAATAGAAAATGAAGGATTGGCCTTATGATTAGGAAAACCTGGGGACAAATCTTGCTTCTGACACTCTGGCTATGTGCAAATGAGTTAATTTCTCTGTTTATAGGTAGCTGTCAAAGAATGTAAGTTGGAAAGAAGATATTGATCTGTATTGATAGACAATTTGCTTCCTTGGGAAGTTTGCTATACTACTGTTTTTATCCCCATATGTAATCATTGGTGAAATTCTACATACGGTACCCTTACCTCCAAACCTATTCTTTTTCCTAATAGGCTGTATTTTCTACAAGCCTGTAAGTCATTTGATGCTTCTGATTTTTTTCTTTTTATATTTAAAATTTTTATCTATATCTTTTTTTTACATTACCATTATTTCTGATGATATTCCTCCCTCTGCTTTCCCTAGTAAGACATCTTTGTTACATAAGACTAGTTCAACAAAACTATTCAATACATTAAAGGCAGCAACGTGGTACCGTTTGATAGGGCACTGGGCTTGGAATCATCATCATCATGAGTTCAAATCTGGCCTCAGATACTAGCTATGTGACCCTGGGCAAGTCACTTAACCCTGTCTGCCTCAGTTTCCTCATCTGTCAAATGAGCTGGAGAAGGAAATGGCAAACTACTCTAGTATTTTTGTCAAGAAAATCCCAAATGAGGTCATGAGGAGATGGATACGATTGAATGACAACAATTTGTGTGTGTGTATGCACACATATATGTGTATATGTGTGTCTGTGTTTGTATGTACACATATTTGTTTTGTTGTATGGCGTGAATGTTGATCTGAACCTAATTTCTGCCATTCTACTTTGCAGTTTTCCTAGCAATTCTTGTCTAATAGTGTTTTTCCCTAGGTAATTAATTTTTTGGATTTATCGAATGCTGGATTATTGAGTTTTGCTCCTTGTGTTTCTCTCTGGTCTATTTTGTTCTGCTGATATACTTTACCATTTTTAACCACTGTTAAATGGTTTTGATTACTGCTTTATAATCTAGTTTGTAGTCTGAAAGAAACATTGCCCCCTTATTCCTACCTTTCCCCATGATTTCCCATGATATTCTAGATCATTTGTTCTTCCAAATGAATTTTGATTTTATTTTATGCAGCTCTAGAAAGGATACCTTTGTTAATTTTGATTAGCACAGCACTAAATCTGTAAATTAAATTTGGTAGCATTGTCGCTAGCAGCCACTAGCACAGAATAGCCCTTTAATTATTTGAGTTCCTTTTTATTCCTTGAAGGAGTGTTTTGTAATTTTATACATACAGCCACTGACTGTGCTTTGGTAGATTGACTCCCAAGTATTTTATATATTTTATATTTATTTTTAATGGTACTTCCTCTCAGTTGTTTCTCCTGGATTTCGTTATTGCTATACAAAATGCTATTGATTCTGAAAGTTTATTTTGTAGCCTGAAACTTTACTTAAGCTATGTGAATTGTATCAGTTAGTTTCCTTAATGATTCTCTGGGGTTTATTTGATGCTTTTTCTTTTGAGTGGAGAAGCCAAGAAGAAGCATTTCCAATTTTCCTCAGTTTTCTTAACTTGAACACAGTTAGTAATATGTTCTGATGTCGACACCAAACTTAGTATTTCCTACAATACAGAAAATAGAACCAAAGTACTTTTGATTTTCATATTCTGTTTTCTGATCAATTTTTATTGTTGTTGATGGATTTTAGAAGGCTATTATTGACCTCTTATTTCTTTCTTTTCTTCTTTCCTTGTTTCAGGAGGCTGCTGGGCATCATAACAAAAAAAGATGTGCTAAGACATATGGCCCAGATGGCAAATCAGGACCCTGAATCCATCATGTTTAATTAGGCCGCTCATACTTCTAAGGCATGTGAACATTACTTTGGAGAAAAACAGAAAAGGTTGCATCATCATTTTTTTTAAAAGAAACAACAGTATGCCACCAAACCAAAATGAAAAACAGGGAGCAGCGTGAAACAAAACTCTGAAAGGAGTTGAAGAAGGATGAGGCTTTTATTATTACATCATTGGGTATATAGGTTAGCACTTTAACCCTCTACAGGTTTCAAACTGTGTTTCCCTGAAGTGTTTACTAACAACTCAACTGGTACCCAGGTAAGTATAAATAGTGTGGCCTACACATGGCAAAGAAGGAAAAATAACACTAGACAAACATATCAAGCTAGAGGACCATGTGGGAGGCCCTAACTTAGGAACAAATGTGAAGTTTCAAATTCAGAAGTATAGAGGAACAAGTATGTAAACCTCTTTATTTGTAACTGAAGTTTTGTTGCTTTGTTACTGAATCATAAAAAAAGACATTCGTCATTTTGTTTTAAAAATTAAATTTGAAGAAACTTTAAGCTGTAAGTATGGAAAGAAATCCATAGAATCATAGAACGTGTTTTTCTTGCTCTCTTATCCCATATGGTTATTTTGGTCCCTCATTTGTAGCCTAGCCATCACCAAGGCTGAGCGTTACAGTCAAAGATGTTGGGAGAATGAATCTCTTCTCTATGCAAGACTTAGATCTTTAAAAAAAAAAAAGACTTAGATCTTAGAAGTACACTATGAAAGTATTCTTGAATTTGGTCCTGGATTTCATTGCCCTCTGTACAAAGAAACACATTCTTATTTTCAAGGCATCCAAAATGGGTGCTTTATTTGTATCTCAGGTACATTAGCCTGATTTCTCTATTCCTCTTGATTAAATCTTCTTAAATTAATTGATTAAATCTTCAGCATGGGACAGCAGAAATGCTTTTAATGGGGTTCATGCCACCAGCATGCAATAAAAACTTGCTCTGAGTTCCAAGTGGGGCATATAACAGTCATAATAGGTTAGCCATTGTCAGTACCTTCTTATCATCAGATCTTTTTAATTACGATAGTCAAATAGAGTAAAGGTTCATGATGGAAAGCCACTCTAAGTCTGCTTAAAAAAAAAAAAACCAAACCCACTAAATAGATAATAAATCCTTCCCATTCTGTTCTCTCTGGGATGTAACCTGGACCAGCAGATTACAAAAATGTATTCTTTCAAAATCTCGGAAACATTAGGCTCACTTCAACCTCTTGGTGCCCTTTTGGAAGGTAAATATATTTTTTCTTTCTCATTTAGGGCTACAGTTTGGGAGTGAGGATTAAGGTATCTTAAAGATTAAACAGTGGTGCAGTCATTTTAAATGAAACTTGTCAAATTACCCCTTGTATTTTCTTCTTTGGTTTTTTCTTCTCTGGATCCATTCCTACTCTTTTCGGACTCAATCTTTCTGAAGAATTAGATACTTCAATTTTCCCCACTACCTACCTCTTTCATCCCTTTGCCTTAAGTTCCAAGATGCAGAATCTACAATCTTGGCACTTCAGATTGGTTTTAGACATAAGATTTTTCACTTTGGATAAAAACATGGCAAGAATATATTTTTGTGAGGCTTCCAGGTGACAGAAGAACATTGAGAATTTCTGTTGAGTTTGTCATATCACATTGACACAAATCAGTCAGTCCTGGTTTTTCCCTACACTACCCCTCACTAAGTAGCATAGAAAGCTACTTCATTAAAGAAAAGTCCAGAAGATAATAAATTTTTAAAAACATTTTTTGTTAAAATGGAGGCCCATTTTTTTTTTGCTCTCTCAGTAACCTTTAATCACATCAATTGCTTTTGTAAAAGTTGTTATGTATTAAACTAATTTGACAGGTGGCTAGGTGGCACAGAGGAGAGAGTGTCTGGCCTGAAGTCAGGAAGATTCAGCCTTAAGACGCTTACTAGGTACGCGACCCTGGGCAAGTCACTTGACATTAAACACTTCTGTTTGCCTTAGTTTCCTCATCTGTAAAATAAGCTGGAGAAAGAAATGGCAAATCACTTCAGTATCTTTAACAAGAAAACCCCAAATTGGGTCACAGAGACTCGGACATGACTGAAACAACCAAACAACAAAAAGGGCCTATACTTAATATTTTAAACTTAGGCTTTTATCGTGGAAGTTTAAGGCCTGCAATGGACAAACCAAAGCATCTCCTCCAAACATGGAGGAAGAGAAGTAATGTTGATGGTAGAAAGTCCTTAGCTGATTAAACTGATTCCTTGTCACGTACATGATACGATTACCCCCACTCTTCAGACCATACCCTTACTGTGAATTAGAGTGAGTCATAGTTTTAATTTTCTATGATCCAGAACCACTTTTAGCCTTCTTAGTTTACTGTAGTTTTTAAAAGGTGAAATTCAGCAATGATAGGACATGCAAATATCATTAAAATGACAAGATTGACTTTCATCTCAACTTAAACTAATAAGAGTGTGTTCCACTAGAGTCTAAGGTTATTTAGGAGATGGTAAGTTGGATCTCTGCCCTACAATGGCTCAGATTAGAGATACTGGCACTTTAGTTTGCAAATGAAAATGAGGCTGAAAATTTAATTCTAATTCAATAGGATGAGTATAGGGAATTGAACCCATGATTTCATTGTTCTTTATCCATACTACAAAGTTTCCCTTCAACCACAGGTTTTAATTGCTCCTCCAAGCAAACTCAGAATCAGAATAATTGGGTTAAGGTGAATAAGGGAGAGAGAGCTTAATTGCCTCTCTGTACCATCTAAAAACAATTTGGCTTCTCTCAATTCTGATTTTCTTGAAAATGTACAATGGTAATTCAGCTACTGCTGAGTTACCAGTTAGTGGGGGAATCCTGGAGCTATTTCTTGTAGACAAATAGGATATTTTAATCCCATTAGCCTAGTGACATGAGGAACAGTCATAGGAGGTGGGTCAGTGGTATTAATCATTGCATATAAGGGCAATGTGTATGTTTCAGGCTGGCCTATATTCATTTGCAGGACCAAAGGCTGGGTAATCTGATTATTTTGCTTGAGTTTTATGCAATAAATACACCAGCAGCAATGTTCCCCAGTTTAGATTTTCTGCCTATCGCTCCTTTTTCCGTGGTGCACTGGAGAGTATGATGGATTTGGCATCAGAAGACCCGGATTCAAATGCTGACTGCCACTTGCTACTTGTGTGACCTTAGGCAAGCCATTTATCCTCACTGATCCTCATTTTCCTTAACCATAAAATGAAGGGCTTGGACTATATGATCTCTAAGGTCTCTTCCACGATCAATCCCACCCTTCTTCCTCTGAAGCTAAAGAAGTCCATTCAGGGACAAACATGGTAAATCAAAGGGCAGACAGACAAATTACTCTTAAATGGACTCTCTGGAAATGAAGATGCTGAACCATTTGATAGTGAGATAAAATTTCTGAAAACAATTCACATTATATTCAACAACTTACGTGACGTTTGACTTTACTTCTAGATCCAATCTCCCTAGAATCAATCTCAAATTTCACTCTAATTCCTTTTCCTGATGTTAGGTTGACCTTCAGGCATTGAAGACTGTGCCAGTGAACTGTGACCTCTGGCAGGTTCTTCCATGCTGGACAGGCCAAATACAGAGAGATTCCTCACTGCTAGGCTTGCCACGGGATGATTAGTAATTCTTTGACAATGGCAAAACTGGAAACAAATAGTCCTTGCAGTCCTGACAGAAGAGAAGTTATCAATGTATTTCACTCTTAACATTCATAAAGGCTACAGAGCTGAAAGTTAACACAGCTTCACCAACTTCAGGGAGAAATGATTACTTCAGTATATAATTTTAACATGCAAATTCAACTCACTACTTAATATCAGGGTGCTGTACTGGAAAAGGTGAGAACCCAGTGGACGAGAAATCTTGAATCGTGTCATAAGTTCAGTATTGTACATTTGTTTTAATTTTGCATGAACAGTATTTTGTTAGACTTGGCTTCCAACATTTATCCTAGAAGACTAGCTAATGTTACCCACCCTGGGTGACATTAACCAGATCCCAGACTAACTGCCACTGGAATACGATTCATTTTATGTCCTGGATGTGCTGGAAATGAACCTATGTGAGAACTATATGACATCTATTTTCGTTTGGTTTTGGAATGACAGCGTAACAATGTCAGCTTAAAAAAAATGTAGCACATTGTGTAAATGTTGGCACCTTACTGAAAATTAATGTTTGGACTCTATTTTTCAAATAAAACAAATCTACTAGAACAGAGTATGTTGTGAATTGGATAGATGCTTCTTTCATATCGTGTTTAGGCTATGAGTTTAAATAAAATGTAGCTTCAGGATATTTAATCCAGATAGAATTGCTTAAAATTTAGCAATTCAATTTTCTTTCATACTAATTGAGTAATATGACTTGGCAACGTTTTGTCGCACACTCTGGAAAGGTACAGATGCAAGTGAACACAAAGAAAGAACAAGTGAAACAAAACCTCTGCTCTCAAGGAACTCCTAATGTTCTGTTCTTAGTACTCTAGTGAACCTGTGAGCCTTCCTTGAATTTTCTTTAGCTCAAGGATATCATGAAATGCATATGCTCCCCACTAATTATCTTTCCCTCTCTCCATAAGACCAGTCCATTTTATTTTTCTTTGGAATCTTTTTATGTTCTGCGCAATTCCTTGACTATAATTCATAGCCCACCTAATTTAGTAAGAAAGTAAAACATGTACATATATTAGTGTATATACACGTGTGTATACTCACAAACACTTTATATGTACATACAGAGACTTAGCCTGGCCTTAGAACCAACTCATTTACGTGGTTAGTATAGCAAATGAATTTATGATGTTCAAGGAGCTATCTAGTATTCTCTGAATTAGTTCACTTACTGTAACACACTCTCACAATGGCAAGTCTAGAACACTTTCTTTGAGTGGGTGCCAGCCATAGCTATGACCCTGTAACTACCACCCAGGTTTTCTCAAGGTCTCAGTAGTATGCGAGTAGTGTCGGTGGGGGAATCCACTCTTGCCAATCTAGCTCTCGGCCAAAAGCATGACCCTGTGCCTACAACTCACACTCTTACGGTCTCGGGTATGTGTGAGGGGATTAAATCCTTGCCACTATTCTAAGCTCTTACTGATGCTTCCATTCATATAAATCAGTCACAATAATACCATTGATAAACATGAAACATTTACTAAATTATAAGGCAAAAGTAATAACATTTATTCTGCAAAAGGAAAGAACAAGAATAGTCTTGCTTGGTTCACACTCTCCCACCGATGCACATGGGTCATTTTGGGGAAACCCATGTGGCCAGGGCAACTCATAATTTTAGATAGAAGACTTGATGTCCTTGGTCTCTTTAGAGAATAGTCTGTACTATGTGCCATAAGCTGAGCAAAAACTGCTTCTTTGCTATCTGTTTCCCACCTGGTCTTCACAGCTCTTTTGCTGGGTAAAGACATTTTTCTGCTGATTTCAGGCTGTTGAAAGAGGGACAAGCTCTTGTATCACACAGCAGCCCTTGGTAGGGTACTAAAAAAGAGTTAAGCTTTTTCAGGGACGAGCAGTTCTCTTTAGCTGAAGAACTGCCAAGCTCTCAAATCTATTTTGGGCCCTAAAGAATTATTCTCAATCTGTAGAGAGTGATAAAACCGTGCAGCTAGTTCCTCAAAAAGCAGGGATATTCTGCTTTGTCCCATCCTCTGTTAGCATAGCTGCATCTCTTCCCACAGCAAAGTTGCTGCAAAACCTGTCTTCTGTTTCTCCTGAAACTAGAGGCTGAATGGGTGAAGGTTTTTTCTTTTCAGGTGTAGATGGAGCTTACACAGCACTCCACTTACCAGGAGGACCTGGCTCTCTTCAAATGACCTTTCAGGACTTATAAGCCTATAAGTTTACACACGCTTTAGCCAGCTAGCTCAGGTTTCCACATAACAAATCAGTTTTTATTAAAGCCGTGTCTCTTTTCTAATCATTGTACTGCCCAGCAAGATTGCTGTTGAGTCTCCTCCTCAGCCTAGCTCCTGGGAGTTTCTTCGTTCTGTAAGCAGCCTTTCTTATTACCTCCTGATGCAAATTCATCTTTTGATCAGCTTCCATTTCTTCCTGGGACAGATAAGTGGTGCAATGCATAGAACATAGGACTCGGACTCTGGCAGGCCTGAGTATGAATCCTGTCTTAGACCTCTACTTGTTGTGTGACCTGGGACAGGTTACTTAACCTCTCTCAGGCTCAGTATCCTTATCTATAAAATGAGGTAAGAGTAGCATATTTGTAAAGTTCTTAGCACAGTGCCATATAGCAGGTGCTTAAGGATCGATTCTTTTCTCTCTTCCCTCCCTTCCCTTCCATCTGAGCAGATCTTTAGAATAGTCCTCAGCATTTCATCTAAGGATATTTCTTCTAAAGCAATTTTTATCCATTTTCCTTACACAAATGTCCTTTTTTTTTTTGGCCATTTCAGCAACCAAAATGTCCAAAAGAGATAATAACCTTACAAATGTGTATCGACACATTTGTGTTTGGATATATACATATATGTATAAAAACTTTATGATTATTAAGTTTTGGCATATTTATATGTCTAAATAGATTTTTATGTTTATATGTACAAATTGGATTTTGTATAGAAGCAGTAGAAATGCCCTGAGATCAAATGAAGGGAAAATCACTTTCGGCATAGAGCATCAGGAAGGCTTCATGGAAGACATGGTATTTGAACTTGGGTTCAAGTAGGCTGTCAATAGATACAGATAAGGAGAGTATTCCAGGATTATAAAAACAAAGATGAAAAATCTGAAATATATTTGGAGGTTGTCTAGTACAGTTATCCTTTCCACATCACGACTTTCCCCCATTGCAGCTTTGCTATATTGTGGGTTGGCATAAGAAATTAAATGGGAATTTTGGGGGAGTTTTGTGGAAACCGCAGACACACAGAGGCCAGTGGATGACATAGATAACCAAATACTTAACCCAAATTTTACAATAGGTACTATAAACACCCCATAAAAGAAAAAGAAAAAATTCAGACTTCTTCTCTGGTGTGAAGGCAGACACACAAAGGCCAGTGGATGACATAGATGACCAAATACTTGACCCAAATTTTACGATAAGGTGTTATAAACACCCCACAAAAGAAAAAGAAAAAATTCAGACTTCTCTGGTGTGAAAGGAGGGCCAAAAAAATTTATGCAGATTTTCCAGATCGCAGGGGCGCTACACCCTTAACCTCTGCAATGTGGAAGAGATGACTAATCCATTTTGGCTAGATTGGAGTGTAAAATATATAAGGAATGTACAGTATTATAATGTAAAGCGAGGATAGAAACACAAGTTGGAAACAGATTTATATAGGGCCCTTAAAGCCAGGCTAAAAGAGTTTGATAGGTAATGGGGCAGTTAGGTTGCACAGTTGTGGCCTCAGACACTAGTAGTGTGACCCTAGGGCAAATCACTTAACCCTATTTGTCTCATTTTTCATTATCACTAAAAATGAGCTGGAGAAGGAACTGGCAAACCTCTCCAGTATCTTTTTCAAGAAAACCCCAAAAGGGGTCATGACGAGTCAGACAACTGAACAACAACAAATGTTATTTAATAAGCATTTGCTCGATTGAATGTTGTTTAATCAACATGTGGTATGGAGGGATATTATCATCTCTTTGTACTAGGAAAACCACAAGCTGCAACGGGATGCAATATGAATATCATAGAGTAATATGATTAGGATGAATGTGACTTTCTGGTCAAGAGAATGGGAGTTGGTAGAAGGTTACCACAAGAGTCCAGATGAGAGGTGATGAGGGCTTGAATTAGCATGATGGGAATGAGAATACTAAGGAAAGGACAGATGTGAGAGATCTTGCATAGGTAAAATTGACAGGGCTTGGTGAGCGTTTGGATATAGGGGAAGGAGAAAGAATCTAAGAGATTGAGAGAATGATACTGCCGTTGATAGAGACAGCAGATTTATGAAAGTGGGGGGATAGATGATAAACACAGTGTTGGACGTGTAAAGCCATGTACTTGTAGGATTTCTTTTTTTGATATGTTCAGTCTGTTCAGTCATTTTAATCGTGACTGACTCTTTGTGACCCCCCTTTGGGGTTTTCTTGGCAAAGATACTGGAATGGTTTGCCGTTTCCTCCTCTAGCTCATTTTACAGCTGAAGAAACTGAGGCAAACAAGATAAGTGACTTGCCCAGGGTCACATAGCTACTAAGTATCTGAAGGGTATGTTTAGGCAGGTATTTCTAGTTGGCATTTGGAAGTACTAACACAGAGCTTGAGAGAGAGATTAGGACTAGAGATATGAATCTTGTAGTTTGTTGTTTGTCCTTTGCTTTTTTGAAGAAGACCAGTGACCTCATAGTTTGATGTTTTGAGTTGTTAGATTTAAGTGAGACAGAGCTGCACAAAATTGTTAGCCTCACTGTCTCTTCCAGAATCATTGAAGTCAAGATGACTGGTGATGGCGTCTTTGATCGCTGACCAAACTCTAAGCACCCCAAAGTGCTTGCTTCAGATGCCTTCATAGCCACTGGAACAAATTGTTCTCATCAGCCCATTCCCCCAGGGGAAGTCTTCATATGTTTGGGGTAGATATCCTCCTAACTCACCAACACGTTTGAGGTCTATCACTTACCCTCAGCCTGGTTTAGCCCATCTGCTGAGCCAGCAATAAATCTTAAAATCATCTGAAAAGAGATGATGGGAGAAGACAAGATCACAAAGGGAGACCAGTAGAGAAAGAAAAGAGAAGGCAAATTATAAGAGCAACAAAGATATTCACTTTTGCTAGTTCATATGGTAAATTATCATAATACCATAAAATGTGGATCATTTGACTCACCAGAGACTGTTGTAATGCTAAGTGATTTGATAGATTTAAGAAGATGATCATAATTCACCCATAAGTTGATAGGGTTAGCTTAAGGAATGTTATGGTGTGAGATTGTCCAATAGAAGCCCAAATTATAGCTGAGTCTTTGGCAGTAATAGAATAGCTGAGATGAGCCATTTTGCATGCCAGGCAAGCTTCCAAACTTGTACCTTGCTACATTTGAAAATTGTGCTTCTTATATGTCACTCCACCAGAATCTTTGTGCTTTCACTGTATCACATGTAATTTAACTTAACACAGAATATATACCTCCATTCAACGGAGAGAATTTTTTGGCACTAAAAGATTGTCGTTGTTGTTCAGTCATGTTTTATTTGGGTCTGACTCTTCATGACCACATTTAGGGTTTTTTTGGCAAAGATACCGAGTGGTTTGCCATTTCCTTCTCTAGCTCATGTTTAGAGATGAGGAAACTAAGGCAAACAGGGTTAAGTGACCTTGCCAAGGGTCACACAACTAAAAGATTGTGTGTTATAAAAAATTAATTTTACAAAGTGTCCTTTGTTGGACTCCTGTGCGGGTGACACCTTGGGAGAACCCTTAGCTTGCCTACTCCTAGGCTGAACTCTACTGAAGAGAATACCATTGAAAAATCTATTTAGCCTATTTTGTCAGCATGCAGTCTACAAGACTGAGCAGTTTGATGAAATCCTGTAAAGACCCATCTAGCTACTTGGATAATGTCAAGATAGTTTTTAGTGAATGAAACCATGCACATTTTATACTTGGTGATGATTCACCATCACATAAATGCAGCAGAGGAGAAAACCATTTGGGTTGGAAGTTGTGATTGGTGTATAAAGGAAACATTGTTAACTCATGAACTGTAGAGCCAGACCTTTAGCTCATTTCTTTATTAGTAGCAATGACACAATTATTTTTTGTCTCCCACTTTCTTATCTTTCCTCCCTTGGGACCAGTGGCTTGCATTTATGAATTAGCTAGGGTTAAAGATACAGCCTGGGGCTAGGGAACAGAGATAACTAGGCAGCTTGGGGCTTGATTGGAATGATCTGGGCTTCATCTGCTCTGTGTCTTAAGCATTGGAGAGAACCTCTGTGGCTGTGAAGTCTCTTGACATCAAGGCATTTCTCTCATTTCTCCTATTGAGTCATGTCTACTTCAGGTTGGCTGGAGATTATTAACCACTTTTAAGCACTGGGCTCAATCCTCTGATGGATGGCTGAGGCAGAGGGCTTTCTGTGGGGACTCCATCTTTATTCAAAGAAATGTCCCAGTAGAATTCCATGGTATGTAATTGGATCTTCTATAGCCCTTAAGTTCCCCAGATAGCTTCAGGTGGAGCGTATTTAAGCAGCTACATGAGAAACTTCAGTAGTCAAAGGAAATTTTCCTTTTTAGATGTTAACAAATGATTAATTATGAAATTCCAGGAAATAAATGCAGAATGGTCCAGCCAAACACCATCCAATTTCCTCCTTCCTTGAAACCTTTCCCCCACAATATAACATTGAAAAACCAGGGCCCTGTAACATGTTTAACAGTATCACCTTAACTCCAAAGTAATGGGAATTTTTTTTAAACAAGCAAATACTACTGGGCTACACTTGTCTGTTGGCTTTGAGGATGGAAAAAATCATAAATATATTGTGTGGTTGCTGAGACATTTAATAGCTTGACGTGTGGAACAAGAGTTCAGGAAACACAGGAGTGTGTGTAACTTGCCGCTTTTCAGACAACGTAAAACTGAACATATACCCCACTTCCTGATAGAGGAAAACCTCCCCAGCGCAAGGTTAATGCGGCAGTAATTCTTGTTGGTGAACCCTGGGAAAGCTGTGCACACTTCTGCAGTTATCCAGCCCTTCTAAGAACAATGGAGTTTAAAAAAGAAGGGGGAGAAGGTGGTGAATGCTCCCTGGTTTCACCGAGGGAGGACTGCCCCCTCTCAGCTGTAATTTGAGGAAGTTAGATAAATCTAACAAGGATGACCTGACAAATACACAGCTGAATCCTAGTAACCTGCCTTCCCAAGCTTCTCCAAGTTGAGACAAGTCCACAAGCTTCCACTTTTTTTGTTCTTCTGGAGGAAGCCAATGCTGAGAAAACAGAGCACAAAGAGGGCTCAGAATGCATGTCGTTACAATCCCTCCCCAGTTCATTGGTAGTTAATTGGCTAGAAAGGAACTACCATATGTTCAGGCAGATAGGGGAGCGTCTATTTTTGGCAACTCTTCAACATTGTATTTCATTAAAGAAATGGTTTTGCAGAATGAACAATAAGTAGGAGCACCTTGTGGGGATTTCCAAAAAGCCCCTTCAGTCAGTTTCTGGTTCTTGAGATGATGTGAGCAATTTATATGTGAGTCCGGCCTTTGTTACGGAAACACATATTTCAAAGATTAAACGGCTTCTCCCAGTCCAAACAGACTCAAGGAGAAGAATTGAAAACACACACATAAATTCTGCTCTCTCGGACTACTTAACAGGTTAGACCCAGTGGACAGCTTGAGGGAAGGGAAGAAGGACAACAATTTTGGGGGCTTTTGTGTTCGTGGTGTACTCACGCACAAAGCGGCTTTTCACCTGTCCACGTCCAATGTTTCACTGACTGAAATGGGTCCTGTTTTCCACCTGAAAGGAAATTTGAAATCGACTTCTTCCTGCCGGTCCCCCTTTCTTGCTAGATTTTCTTTCCTGTCACTTCCTAAACTTCATCTTGTTCTCACTGAGATGAAGTAATTTCCATATATAGTTGCACCTTTGCATTAAATGATTAACAAAACAATTTTCGATCATAGGTGGAAGGGACCTACCTACAAACTCTTGTACTCCCTTCCCACAAGCAACAAGTCTAATCCCTTCATTTGAGGAAATTGAGGTCTAGAAAGATTAAGTAACTCGCCCAAGGTCCTGTGGGTAGTCCAGGATTTGAATTTAGATCCTTTTTGACTCTAAGCTTAACATTAGTTTGACTGTACCATATATTTCTACTAAATATATTAAACTTAGATACTCTAGGTCAGGCCTTAATACCATTGGTTGCCATGAAGTGATAAGGAGATATGGAGGGAAAGTACAGGATACTGGGCCTGGTATAATGGGGAGGGCCCTACAGGTCCTAAGTCTACTTCACCTTCCATCACATTTGATCTGTGTACTCTCAGATCACTTAACCTCTTGGACCTTCAGTGCCTCATTTGCAAAGTGTGGATAAGAATATCCCCCCCATCAAGGAGCTGGGCCCAGTGCCCTCTTTAAGGGCTCTTCTAGCTCTAAGACTAAGGTTCTAATGATTTCAAAGGAAGGGAGTAGGATGACTGTGGTAACTGGGTCACCGAATGAGAGTATAGCCTGAATAATTAGGATGGAGGGAAGCTTTTGACTTAGGAGGCCTGTAGTTTCATATTTATGAGGTCAACCGTCCTCCAATTTTCTAGCCATAAGAGAAAATATTTCTGCATGATGCTCTAAATGTGCTGAATGGAGCCTTGTAATTTTATGAGGTATGGGGAACAGTGACTAAATTTTGACATATTTGTAGGTAATTTGTTCTGGCCTAACAATCACAGAGATTGATGAAACTGTTTGGAATTAGGCACGATATTAGCTAGGGCACCCACTCAGCTTTGTGTGTCACTGTGGACTTTGCAATATCCTGTATGCTTTAGCCAAGAACTGAGAGCTCAAACAATGCTTTTAATCTTTCAGCCTAGGAGCAAGGAGGGTGAGAAAATTTAGGGTACAGTCAGTCACTTTGCATTTATCAAACAGAATTTGAACCTATTTTCTAGAATGAATAATTTCCTATTATTACCTTTATGCAATTTACATTTTCCATCCTCCTTAAATTATCTCATGCTTTCAGACCACATGTACAAACATGAATGTAAATCATTCTTTATTCACTATGTTCTGAATCAGAAAAATTCCCAGACTGTAGTCTCAAGTCTAATCTTGAGAGCTTTTGCCCTTACTGAGAGTTGAGAATAAGTTATGGGGATCAAACCACAGGATGGGAACCAAGAATGAATCAGCTTTCAATTCAATTGAAAAAGTATTTTCGTAAGCATCTAATTAATGCCCAGAATTATGCTAGGTGCTGGAGAATACGAATCCAAATGGATTGCGTCCTTGTCTTCATGGAGCTTACTTTAGAGAGGGAGAGAGGGGGAAGGGTAGAGGGTAGACAGATAAGTACATATGAAACAAATACAAGATAAATACAAATGTATTATTTTGTATCATTTGTAATATTCTGGGGAAGTGGAGAGAACCCTTAACAACTGGGTGAATCAGGAAAGCCCTATTATAGAAGGGGTTACTTGAGCCAAGCCTTGGTAAGAGCTATGCCTTCCCAGAGGGGCAGTTAGGAGTGCCTTTTGCACATTAGTTAAAGCCTTGACAGAAGCAGAGAGGGAGAATGTTATGTACAGGGGATAATGGCAGCCAGGTTTCACAGTGAATATAGAGTTCTGGACCTAGAGTTATAGAGACCTATGTTCAAATCCTTTTTCTGACACTTATTAGGCAAGTAAATCTGGGCAAGTCCCTTAAATTCTGCCTAAATTTCATCTGTAACATGAAGATGATAATATTACCTTTGTCCCAGGGTTGTTTTAAAGATAGAGATAATATTTGTAAAGTGCTTTGCAAATCTTAAATACTAGTTACTCATTATTATCATTATTATAATAGTAATTGTTATTGCCAGTTTGGCTGTAATGTAGGGTATTTTGGAATAGTAAGTGTGAGGGCAGCTTGGTTGTACAGTGGATAAATTGCCATGACTGGAATCTGGAAGACTCATCTTCATGAGTTCAAATCTGGCCTCAGATACTTCCAGCTTGTGACCCTGGGCAAGTCACTTAATCCTGTTTGCCTCAGTTTCCACAGCTGTCCAAATGAGCTGGAGAAGAAAATGGCAAACCACACCAGCATCTTTGCCAAGAAAACCCCAAATGGGGCCATGAAGAGATGTGACTGAAAAACCACTGTACAACAACAAAATATAATCAGTTTGGAAAGATTGGAACCAAATTGTGAAGGGTTTTAATGGACAAACAGGAGTTTATAAAATATTATAGAGACAATAGGGAGCTATTGAAGTATCTTGAGTAGGAGAATGACCTGGTCAAACTTATGCTTTAGGAATATAAAATTTTCAGCTGTGGGGAAGGTGGATTAGAATGGAGACAGACTAGATATGGGGAAACCACATAGGAGGCTATTGTAATGTGCCATACTAAAGGTGATGATGTAAACTGCAGCTGATAATAGCATGCATTTACATAGTACTTTGAGGTTTGCAAAGAACTTTACTGACATTTTATCAGATGTTAGGACTGTGGACCTGCCTTGTGAGTGGAGAGATGGAGACCAATATGAGAATTACTATGGAGGTAAATTCAACAAGACTTTGCTACTAATTGGATTTGGGAGGAAGACGTGTCAATTATGGGGAAGTTGGGAGAACCTGTATGGTCACAGAATCAGTAGACGTAAAAAAGTTAAGAGGAGGGCTGGGTTTAAGGAGAAAGGTGAGTTGTGTTTTGGACATGTTGAGGCTGAGACCAATAAGCCACATCCAGGCAAAAGTAGCCAGGGGAAAGTTGGTAATGCTAGAGCTCAGGTGAGAAAGGAGGGCTGGTTATATAGGTTTGTGACTTATCCTCATAGCGGTGATTGTAGAACCATGTTGGAGCTGATAACATTACCAGGAGATAGGAGAAGAAAACTTAGGACATAGGGAGGATGACATGGATTAATTATTACTATGAGGAGGAGATCGAAGAGCAGTGGCACACACATACACACACCTCTAAATCTAATCTGTCTCTCCAGGCTGATTATATATTTCTCTTCCTCAGGATGAAGGAGTATTACTCTACTTTATGCTCTTGCTCAGGAGTTTTGGAAACTTTTTCCAAAAAGGACTAGGTAATAAATATTTTGGGCAGCTAAGTGGCACAGTGGATGGAGCACCGGGCCTAGAATCAGGAGGACCTGAGTTCAAATCCGGCCTCAGATGCTTACCAGCTATGTGATCCTGGGCAAGTCACTTAACTCTATTTGTCTCAGTTTCCTCATCTGTAAAATGAGCCAGAGAAGGAAATGGCAAACCACTCTATCCTTGCCAAGCAAAGCTCCAATGGGGCCATGAAGAGTCAGACATGAATGAAAAAGAGTGAACCACAACAAAAATAAATATTTTAGGCTTTGTGGGCCAAGAGGCAAAATAGAGGTTATTATGTAGATACTTGTATGATGAAAGAGAACACATTCCCCAAGTTTTTGTTGATGAACTTCAAAATACAATAATAATAATTGAGTACTTTTTTATTATACAGGGCTACTAACAAGGATGGAATTTTTGTGGGGATAACATTTCACTTAATTGGGGTTCAAAATTAGTGTTCTCTATAATCAAAATCCATTGTAAATGTTCATCTTTTAATGCTGGTCTGTATGTTTATGCTTATCTGCAATCAAATTTTACACATTTCATCAGTCCATGAGCATATGAGTTTAATTGAGCATATTCATCACTTGGAAGGTATTTATAGAATTCAATTAGATTTTTTTCTTGATATTTGCCATTTATCATGTCATTGTATTATGGATTAATCCCTTCTAGTTGAAGGACAGGTGGAAACTCCTCAATTGCACAGTTAAATGGATTTGGAAATATGGAAATTTCTTTTGTACTTTAAAAGATATCTAAAAAACCACTGCTGGAACTATGTTTTGAGCTTGGAAAGAATATCCACTGCAAGTTTGTGGGGGAAATGGAAATCTCGCTTTTGTTTTAACATTTGATAGAATGGGAAATGTATGCTACTTATCTTGTTGTCCTCAAGTTGTCTTTATCATAGTATAAATTTTGCACACAAGTGTCAGTTTGCCTTATAATTTTAGATTGAATTAAGAGACATTAAATCTGCAGCAAAAGCTAATTTCCAAAGCCATCCAATGTTCTATAATAGTACTTGAAGGTGATTCTTCTCATTCAAAAAAATTTCAATCTTGCCTTTGAGCTCAAGAAATCACAACAGACCATGAGAGGAGAGGATCCTGGAAAGATGGTGGAGTAGATCAGAAAACTGCAAGCTCTCTAGATTTTCCCCACAAACAGATAAAATAGCGTTTCAGGGCAAACATAGAGTGGTAAAAATAAATAAGAGTAGGGGCAGAACAGGGGTCCTCCTGGGACAATTGGAGAATATCTGAAGAAAAATCCCAGGGAGGTTTGGTCCCTGTGAAAGGTAAACACCTCCAGGCTAGGTCCCCTTAAACTACAAGTTGCAAGCCCTGGAGTTATCTGGGTTGGGAGGCTGCTGGCTCCAACCACTAGAATTTTGCCCTGGATATAGTGAGGGAAGTTGGGTGTCTGAGCTGGAGAAGATTGAAGGAACCTCTGCTGACAAGAAACATCAGACCCAGCTGTGTGCAGAGGTGCTGTCCTGGGTGAGAAGAAACCAGTACATATCCAATGGGTGCAGAAGTAGTGGGGTGGGGATGCCACTGGCTGTGGGCACTTACAGGAGGCTGGAGGTCTTGGTTTTGGTTCTAAGAGAGGAGAACTGAAGGAGGATCTGAGGTCAAAAGGCACCATCCCTCATACTCCGGGTCTAGAGATAATTACAAAAACTAAGCTACTACCAAAAAAAAAAAAAAACAACAGGCAAAGGAGAAAGAATCCAACCATAGAGAATTACTATGGGAATAGAGAAGACGGCTTTTGTCTTCAGAGGAGGATACTAAAATAAAGAAATCCTCCTCTACCCCAAAGAGTAACGTCAAATGGTCACCTGCCCAAAAAGAATTCATAGAAGAACTTAAAAAGACTTTAAAAATCAAATGAGAGAGATTGAGGAAAAACTAAAAAAAGAAAAAGAAAAATCCAAGAGTGACACTTTATAACAACTAGACAGTATGATGTGAGAATATTGCTGTGGTGGAGAAAATGATGAGTTGGTGCACTTGGAAAAATATGGAAAGACTTGGACTTATGAAAGAAGAGAAAAAGAGAATAAATGAGCATAGTATGGTCTTACAAAGATACATATGAATGTATATGTCTATGATTATCAAAATCTAAGTATATATATGTGCAAATGTATGTGTGTATGGTACATACATGTATATCTTTGGATATGTCTATATGTGTATGTACATGTGTATATGTATCTACATATGTGTGTGCATATATGCGTATACATGTATACATATCTATATATATATCTCCATCCTTAATTGTAGCCTTCTGGGGTGGCTGAGGGGAAAAAGAACAGTAAAAAGTAAATAGCAGAGAACAAAAGAGCTTACAAGGAAGCAAAGAAAAGATGGACAGCATTGTATTTATTATATAGGCTTTCTTGAAGTGGAAATTTATTGCTGTATATTTTGAATCCTCTCACATTCTGCTGTGTACATAGCAATTTTTCTTCTTTTGCATTATTTTAGTTTTAGTATATAGCTTTGTTTCTTTTTTCCTATTTTGAATTTGTTTAAAATTTTAAAACTTTACAAAATATCACAACAAAACATTTTTTTCTTCTTGTTTTGACACGGTGGATATGCCGTGGTAATTAAAAGTAAATAAGTAAATGTCACAGTACCACGATGTGTGTGGCCCTTGAAATGCTGTTGAGTTATAACTGCATCATTGAGATTTGTAGTGCAATGAAGGCTAATAGTACCACATGTGGTTTTTGTCACATCTTCTCAACTGTGCTGTTGTAGCATCAAAGCAGCCATGGATAATTCAGAGAGCAATGAACATAACTGCCAATAAAACTTTATTTAAAAATGTAAAAAAAAAAAACCATTCTTAGCTTCCTGACCTTACAAAAATAGGTAGTGAGTGGGCCATAGTTTGCTGAACCCTTTGTAGGTAAATGGTCCTACTTACTATACCTGTATAACACATTCTCTCTCCTTCCTCTGTACCTTCACTCTGGCTATCCCAAATGGATACATTGCTTTCCCTCCTCATTTCCACCTTATGGAAACCTTAGCATTCTTCCAGGTTCAGCTCAAATGCTATGTACTATAATAAGCATTTCCTGATTTCCCCAAGTTGTCAATGCTTCCCCCCTCCCACCTTGCTTTGTCATTTTGTTGTTAGTGTCTAGTCATTTCAGTCATATCTAACTATGATCCTATTTGGGGTTTTCTTGGCAAAGATACTTAGAGTAGATTGCCATTTCCTTCTCCAGCTCATTTTACAGATGAGGAAACTGAGGCAAACAGGGTTAAGTGACTTGCCCAGAGTCACACAGCTAGTAAGTGTCTGAGGTTGGATTTCTTTTTGTTTGTTCGTTTTTTAATTTTTTTTTTATTTTTAGTTTACAGCACTCAGTTCTACATAATTCTGAGTTCCAGATTTTCTTCCTCCCCTCCCCCTCTCCCTCCCCAAGACAGCATGGAATCTGATATTTCTTCTACGTATGAATTCACATTGAACTTACTTACACACTAGTCAAGTTGTGAAGAAGAATTATGACCAATGGAATGAATCATGAGAAAGAAGAAACAGAACCAAAAAAAAAAAACTCCAAAAACAAAAGAGAGAGAGAGAGAGAGAAAAAAAGGCGAGCATAAAATGTGCCTCAATCTGCATTCAGATTCCATAGTTCTTTCTCTGGATGTAGATAGCATTCTCCATTGTGAGTCCTTTGGAGTTATCTTTGCACCTTGTGTTGCTAAGAAGAGCAAAGTCTATCAGGGTTAGTCCTCACAGAATCCATGTATCTGTGGTTGTATATAATGTTCTCCTGGTTCTGCTCTGCTCACTCAGCATTATATTGAGTAGGTTTTTCCAGGTTATTATGAAGTCTGTATCATCCTCATTTCTTATAGCACAATAGTATTCCATTACCTTCATATACCACAACTTGTTCAGCCATTCCCCAACTGATAGGCATCCCTTTGATTTCCAATTCTTAGCTACCACAAAAAGAGCCACTATAAATATTTTTGTACATATGGGTCCTTTTCCCACTTGTGTGATCTCTTTGTTATACAACCCTAGAAGTGGCATTGCTAGGTCAAAGGGTATGAACATTTTTATAGCCCTTTGGGCATAGTTCCAAATTGCTCTCTAGAATGTCTCAATCAGTTCACAACTCCACCAGCAATGTAATAATGTTCCAATTTTCCCACATCCTCTCCAGCATTTATCATTTTCCTGTTTTGTCATTTTAGCCAATCTGACAGGAGAGATGAGGTGTCTAAGAGTTGTTTTGATTTGCATTTCTCTAATCAATAGCGATTTTCAGCATTTTTTCATATGTCTGTAGATATCTTTAATTTCTTCCTCTGAAAACTGCCTGTTCATGTCCTTTGACCATTTCTTAATTGGAGAATGACTTGTATTCCTATATATTTGGCTCAGTTCCCTGTGTATTTTAGAGATGAGATCTTTATCTGAGGTTGGATTTTAACTCAGAAAGATGAGTCTCCCCGACTACATCCATTTCACCACCTAGCTGCCCTCATTGTTGTTTATTTATTTAAAATATATCCTGTATTTACTTATCTATGAACATGTTTTAACATCCTAGCACAATGTACTTGAGATCAAGCATCACCTCACTTAAGATATATTTATTTTTAATTTATTAAATAAAATAAGCATTTCCATGACATAGTAGAGTAAAAAAAAAAAGGATTGCACATGAAACTGCAAATCTATTATGTACAACTTGCTACTCTTTTAAAATATATAATAAAGTTATGTTAACTTTCTTTTTTTCCCGTTTTTTCCTTCCTAGTCTCCCCCCACCCCTGATGGCTATCATTAGACAAAAATGTGTGTGTGTGTGTGTGTGAAATCATTCTGTACATTTATTTTATTTGTATCTCTAGCACCTAGCAAAGTACTTGGCACATAACAGGTGTTTGATAAATGCTTGTCACTTGATTTATTGAGTCATCCAATGAGAGGAAGAAGGTCCCAAAGGAAGATTGGAAGAGCTCTGAAAAAAACAAACCAAAATCACTTTGCTTCCTTTCTGATTTTGCCTAGGACCAGCCCCATAGACAAATTTCAGAGGTGTTAGAAGAAACTTCAGCACTTTCCTCTTGCAGAAAACGGTCTCATTCTGAATTAAGTACCTACTGAGGATGAGGATTTTTTATTTGACTAAATAAAAACTATTCTCTCTGGAGCCAGCTGAATTCTTCTATTTCTATCCAGGTGCTCCTTTGTAATTGCATTTAGTATTCATCTGTGTATACTGCCTTCCCAGAGAAGCTTGGCCTTCTAATCACTACAATGCTCTCTCTCCTCCAGCTGGGACTTCAAAGAACCCTGCACAAAAATAATATTGTAATCTGAGCTCAAAATTGTCCATGAGCCTGAATACAGAGAGTTGCAGCTTTACCCACGATATGGCACATCAAGGGAGAGGACATCTAGATACGGCAAAACGATGAAAGAAGTCAGGCTTGTGGCTTTGGGCCCAACGAGAATGATCCCTCTGCAAAACATTGTCGTTTCCAATCTGAAACATATACAGAGCCATCAATAATTCAGGCCTTATCCATGAATATTCAGCACAAAGGGGAATCTGGGCAGGGAATGCTACAGGAAGGAACTTTTGTTTCTACCAAACTTCTCCTGTGACAGCTGCTGAGGGAGGTGGGAAAGAAAACAGGGATCGGGGCTTCCACAGATTGACATGTGAAAATACAAACAGTGATTAGAGATGCCTAGGAAGGGCTGCTCCGGGGGTGAAATCATGTCATTTGATTTTAGTTTGGTTTTATAATTGCTAGAGCTGGAGAGAGGAGCCGAAAAACATATGCTGTTTCCAGATTCATGAGAACGTGTAAGGTTGTGGCTGTTAGCGTTGACACTTTTGCAATTTCCCTTCCGCTGATGACAGCGGCATTCGCTTAACGTCATGCCTTTGGTCCTAAGACTTCAAAGTACAGTCACTGATGTAGGAGCGTGTCATGGCATTTTAGATTTGGAAAGTGCCCTTAAAGCTGGTCTAAGAAGATAGCATGTTATAATGGAAAGAATAGTCTGCTTGGAATGAGAAGATAAATTGGGTTTAAAATCTGTGTCTGCTATGCGACCCCAGATATATCACAGAATCTTTGAGCCTCAGTTTCCCTATCAGCAAAGTGGGGATGGTAGCCTTGTCTACGCCACAGGATTGTTGTGAACAGTAAATTAAACCAGATCAAGTTAAAGTGCTCTTTAAACCCCAATGTGCCATAGAAATGGCAGCTGTTATTATAGATGAGATCTGGAAAAGGTGAAATGACCTGTCCAGAGTCACACAGCTACTTAATAATCAAGCTAGGAGTGGAACTCATGCCCTGAAATCCCCAGGCCAGTGTGCTTTCCTCTTTACCAAAGATTTTATTTTGAGATTATAATAGTTGCTGAAATGTACATAGTGCTTTAAGGTTTGCATATATTATTTCATCTTTGCTTCACAACAGCCTTATGGGGGAAGATCTTCTGGTATAATTAACCCTATTTTACCGAATAGGCCCCTGAGGCTCAGAAAAGTTATGTGAATTACTTCTAGTCACACAGATAGTAATTGCCTGGGATAGGTTGTAAACTGATTCCAAGCAGAAACTCTAAGCACAATACAACCTTGCCTCTCTGGGACTATAACATGTGGTGGGCTCATTTCTTCAGAGTGGCTTTTCACATATAGAATTAGTTCTTAAAAAAGGAGATTCCTGGTTTGTAAATTAGGGACCAAAAGGAAAAGGCAGGATGAAAGCATTTTTTTTCCTACCATGATCTTTCGGAAAAAAATACAGATGGTTATAGCAAGAAGGTATCTTAGAGACCATCTAGTACTGTCCTAAGTTAGATTAACAGTTAGTAGCAGAACTGATCTGGAAACTAGGTTTGATGCCTAGAATGGCACTCTTCTCATCATTCCACTCTGAAAGTAGGTAAATTGATGCTGGGGTAAACTATTTGGCAACTTCAAGGTTTTCTTTTTTTTAAAACCAAAACATGCCAGTTTTTCTTTTGTGTCTTGGGAGATGTCACAGAAAATTATGGAAGTCCCTTGAGATCACTAAAATTGGCTCATTTTTTTTCTTTTCTTTAGAAATGCTTTGCGATGGGTGAATTTCAAAGACAAGTTGATTCTCTCGGTATTGGACAATCCCTATTTATCTCTTCTGATGCTTTTGAACCAGCCTAGAAATATAGTAAACTCTAAGTGCCTCGGACCACAATCACTCAAAAAATTTGTAGCAGAAACATCAATTAAGCCAGACAGATTGATGGAAAAATATCTCAGACCTGGAGAATCTTTTGGCATTGAATTTTGAGAAGAGCAATGACACAGATGTGTCTTCTTTTTTTAAAAACCTCAAGCAAAGTGTATCGTATTATAAGGATTTTGCTTTATTCTTTATATTTCATGGGGAAAATCTCTCCACGATGAATCTTATAACCAGATTAGAGGGAAAATTAGACACAGGGATGACAAATATCCAGAGAAAGGGACAGACCTATCCTTGCAAAGATATAGAGGCTGGAGTCCTGTTAGATGATTATAGGCCTAGGGCAAATCACATTTTCGCCTTCCTTGTCTGCAAAAAATCTTTTAATCTAGGTGACAATCAAAGATAGTCTTGAAAGGGAAAGTGAAGGAGAGTGATATTAAAAAAAAAAAGAGTTAAAATAAACAATGGAGGGGCGGAGCCAAGATGGTGGCTGGAAAGCAGGGACTACCGTGAGCTCCCCACCAAGTCCCTCCAAAAACCTATTAAAAAATGGCTCTGAACGAATTCTAGAACTGCAGAACCCACAAAGTGGCAGAGGGAAGCAGGGCTCTAGCCCAGGACAGCCTGGATGGTCTCTGGGTAAGGTCTATTCCGCACAGAGGAGCTGGGAGCTGAGGGGAGTGGAGCTGAGCCAAGTGGAGCCCAGCGTGGGCAGCGCGGACCGACCAGACCGTGGACCGACCAGACGAGGAGCCAGGCGGAACATGCCCTAGCGCCCTGAATTAGTGAGCTGTGGCATTTACCAGACCTCTCAACCCACAAACAGCAAAGACAACAGAGAAGGTTAGTGGGAAAAGCTGCGGGACTGAGTTTGCAGTTTGGCCACCACCCCT
>CM053622.1:482831430-482843498 GCA_028646595.1 Phalanger gymnotis | reverse complement strand
AGGGGTGGTGGCCAAACTGCAAACTCAGTCCCGCAGCTTTTCCCACTAACCTTCTCTGTTGTCTTTGCTGTTTGTGGGTTGAGAGGTCTGGTAAATGCCACAGCTCACTAATTCAGGGCGCTAGGGCATGTTCCGCCTGGCTCCTCGTCTGGTCGGTCCACGGTCTGGTCGGTCCGCGCTGCCCACGCTGGGCTCCACTCGGCTCAGCTCCACTCCCCTCAGCTCCCAGCTCCTCTGTGTGGAATAGACCTTACCCAGAGACCATCCAGGCTGTCCTGGGCTGGAGCCCTGCTTCCCTCTGCCACTTTGTGGGTTCTGCAGTTCTAGAATTGGTTCAGAGCCATTTTTTAATAGGTTTTTGGAGGGACTTGGTGGGGAGCTCACGGTAGTCCCTGCTTTCCAGCCACCATCTTGGCTCTACCCCTGATTTACTGCTTTAAGAGAAGAATCAATAAGATAGTTGTTTTTATTGTCATTTTTCAGTCACGTCTGACTCTCTGTGATCTCATTTGGGGTTTACTTGGCAAAGATACTAGAGTGGCTTGTCATTTCTTTCTTTAGCACATTTTACACCTGAGGAAACTGAGTCAAACAGGGTTGAGTGACTTGCCTAGGGTCACACAGCTACTAAGTGTCTGTGGCTGGATTTGAACTTAGGTCTTCTTGACTCTGGTCTTGACACTCTATCCACTGTGTCACCTAGCTGCCACCTAGTAGTATAAGTTTCTCTAGGACCTAGACTATACCTCATTCATTCTTGTATCTTTCTCTGCACTGAGTAGAGTGCTTTCAGCTGCGCTATGTAAGTGTTGGGGCATTCAGGGCAGGCTTTTTTTTTAGAGGTATCTACCAAGTTGGGTCTTGAAGGAAGAGAGTGGCTTTAATAGACATAAATGGATGGTAGGAGTTAGAAATAGCCTGAACAAAGTCTTGGAAAGGGCAAGGTAATAATAGGGGAATGAGAGCCAACTAGCCAACCGCCAACCCTAGGAGGTGGGATAAGTATCATTTAATACTCGCAAAAGTCCCTGAGTTGGGTTGCTTCATGTTGTTCATTCATTTCAGTCATGAATCTATCAGATAGTTGTTTTTGCTTTTCAGTCATTTTTCAGTCATGTCTGACTCCTTGTGACCCCATTTGAGATTTTCTTGGTGAAGATGCTTGAATGGCTTGCCATTTCCTTCTCCTGCTTATTTTACAGATGAGGAAACTGAGGCAAACTGGCTTCAGTGACTTGCCCAGAGTCACACAACTAGTAAGTGTCTGAGGCTGGATTTAAATGCAGATTTTCCTGATTTCAAGCTCAGTGCTCTATCCACTGCACCATCCAGCTACCCTGAATTAGATTATAGATCATAGGATTAAGACTTGAAAGGGACTTTTGAGACTAGCCCATCCAAATTCTTGGTTTTGCAGTTTAGGAAAGTGAAGCCACAGAGGTTCAGTGACATACCCAAGGTCACACAGGTGGTGAATAACAGAGCTAGGAATCAAACCAAGGTTTTAAAATTCTAGATCTTTCTATAACTCTGTGCTGCCTATAGTGCCGCTACATTATTTCCATTTTTACAAAGGAGAAATCTGAGGGGAAGAGTTTAAATAATTTGACCATGGTCACACAGTAAGTGGCAGAATCTCTCCCTGCATTCAGGTTTTCTTACTCCCAAGGACATGCTCTGCACCCCCCCCCCCAACACCATGCCGCATTGCCTCTCAGTGTTTGATGTACAATATGCATTAAAAAGAGGTCCAACTTGTGCTGAATGATCATTCAGGGAGACTGTCAAATCATCAGAGAAATAACATTAGCAGCTATGATCTGCATTTCAATAAGATGTTTCATGGCATTTTCCAATTGTCCAATACTTCAATAACATTAACCTGCAATCCTTCTTGATTAAGTATCAGGTAGCAGTTCTAATACCCCAGGATCCATTCCTTTTGGATGAATGGGCATAACTGAAACATGAATAGGGGATTTGACAATGACAAAGAACGCCTTTCATTATCCATCCATCACTCAGCACTCCATAAAGTGCACTGGGTTCCTCCGAAGAATGTTCAGCGGCCAGGAGGATATTGACAATCGGTGCCAGTTTGCTGGGCATGAATTAACTTTATTGTTCCAATTCAGAGGAGGCTCTTTGTGCCCAGTAGGTGGCATTCAAATACTCAATAAACTAGGGCATGATATTAGAATGGCGGGGGAAGCTAATTGAGTCAACGTGGTTTTCACTTGCAAAAGAGGCTTCCACTACAATTTTAAGGACATAGTTTTACCAATCAGTCCTCTGCTAATCACACCCAGGCTTGTCTGACAGTCCTGTGGGGTTTTGGACTTTTTGGCTAACCTGCTTCAGGCTTCCTGAACTGCCTATTCCATTCATGAAAATGCGGTGAAAAAAGAAGGGGAAGACAATCTGTCCCCTCTTTCTTGAAAGATTTTTCTGTAGTCTAATTTATTTTCATCAGTAGTGTAGCCAGGCTCAGGGAAACAACCCCTCTGAAGCATTTCTTTTGTCATTTCAAAGTGTCAAGTCAGAGAGAAACCCAGGCTGATGAAGCAGAAAGCTTTCAGCATTCCGAGGTCTGTCTTCCTTTTTTCCTTGGGCTATAGATTAAGGGAGTTTATAACCCAGCTAGAAATCAATTTTGCTTATTATCTTTGCATATAGTTTCAATTTTCCAAACAATAACATTTTGGGAATGTTGACTAAGAATCTGTCTTACCTTTGACTATGTATACTAATATACTAGAAGGAAAAGATTAGAACCAGTTAGGGCATAGAAAAGGAAAGCCAAAGGGTGGAGAACACTAACATTTGAAGTTTCAAATATCGTTATGCACAGAATTTCACCAAGTGCCAACAGTCTGGCATCTGAAATATGGATAGGTTGGTTAGCAAAAAATGGCCCATGTCTCTTTGGACACAACCGCAGAAAATGATCCTCCACCACAGCAGCTACTACACCCTGTCAGCAACCCCTCTCTTGTACCCTCTAAAAAAGTGCCCTCTAGATCCATCCCTTCGTCAAAACTTCTTCCCATCACCTTCTTCTCCCTGAGCAGGACTTTCTGTCTCCTACCTGTCTCAGCAGCTCACTAGCCTGGGAGCTGTTCTGTTAGCTGGGTTGTCTTTGAATGGGATTTTCTTTTCCTACCTATTTGCAAAACTACTTTTTCTCTTTTGAATGTGATTTTAAAGTTGCACAGTGTCCTGAACTGTGCAAAAGATTTTTTGGTTTTTTTTTTTTAAGCAAATACTTTTAAAGTCCAGTTCACTGCTGGATAAGGAATCTACAGCCCTCAATAGCCCTGAAGCTGTTTATATGGAGGGAGGGAAAAGCCCCAGGATTACAAATGAGGCCCTTCTGGGTCTATTAAAAAAAAGAAAGGAAATTGGCATTTAGACCTTCAAGGTAGACTTCACACACTGTTATTGACTCAGATAAGAACAGCTTAGTAGCGTGATTGATATTTACGGGGGAAAATCCTCAGGGAAAACCTTGACATTACAAAGAAGCAATATTGAAGGTTTCTAATTGGTTTACCTTCTCCCTCAGACCCAAGGCTGGACTTACAAGTATATTAGGCAGACTAGAAATGTCAAAAAAAAAAAAAATCACTTGTGCCTCAGTAGAGATTCCTTCTGTGGACCTACTGGGACGCTTCCCCTCCCCGTTCCCGGCACAGTCCTTAAAAAATCGACCTCATGTTCCAGGTACTCTGAGGGTTGGTGTGTACTCAAAACTGTAAGTCATAAACCCCTATTATACTTACTTTTGTGACTTAGCCAGTAGTTACATTAATTTAAAACAAAAGACATTTAATCAAACAACATAACAAATAAAATTATATGAAAAGATGTACCCCTCCTCCTATAAACATATTCCCTTCTCCTTGTCTTTTTTCAAGTCCCATCTAAAATCCCAACTTCCTTTCCTGATTTCCTCTTGTTTATAGTGCTTTCTCTGGATTGATATCCAATATATCTTGTGTGTGTGTGTGTGTGTGTATATGTGTGTATGTATGTGTATATATGTATACAAAACTTGTTTGTATGTAGTTGTTTCTGTTCCCCTCCCCCACTCCACCTCCACCACGAGACTGTAAGGTCCTTGAAAGAAAGATTGTCTTTTACCTTATCCTCAGCATTTAGCACAGTGCCTAGCATATAATACACTCTTAATAAATGTTTATTGACTGACTGAACAAAAATCATATAAAGAAGGTGTACACATAGGGAATATATGTGTGTGTGTGTGTGTGTGTGTGTGTGTATATATATACAGTGAATATATGTAAAGATAAATATGCTAGGAAAACATGTGTCCAGGGCACACATATGGAGGACCCCTACTTATGGACATGGGTGGTTAGTATCACACAGCTCTTTATTAGGCTTAATTATTACATTTCCTTTTTTTTAAAAATATGTGCATATAAGTACTTTTTTCACTATTTTTATTTCTTTCATTAAATATTTATCAATTACATATAAAACATTTTAACATTCACTTTTTAAAATTTTGAGTTCTAAATTCTCCTCTTCCTGCTCCTCCCTCCTCTTTGATAAGGCAAGCAATTTGATATCCATCATATATGTGAGGCCATGGCAAAACATATTTTCATATTAGCCAATCACATGTTATTTTCTGGGAATCTTTTATCATTGAACTATATATGTAGGCTGCTATCATTTACTGGGCTTCAGCTGATCAGGGTCCTCTACTGGCTTTCTGCACTCATTTAGTAAAGTGCATTTATTGTTCGGTTGTTTTTAGTCATGTCTGACTCTTTGTGACCCTGTTGGGGGTTTTCTTGGCAGAGATACTGGAATGGTTTGCCATTTCTTTCTCCAGTTCATTTTCCAGATGAGGAAACTGAGGCAAACAGGGTTAAGTGACTTGCCCAGGGTCATATAGTTAGTAACTGTCTGAGGCCAGATTTGAACTCAGGAAGATGAGTCTTCTTGACTCCAGGCCTGGCACTTTATCCACTATACCACCTAGCTACCCATATTTACTATTTACATATTTACATTTACTAGGGTACAATGATTTAAAAGACTCTTCTTAAGGAGAGCAGGTGAATAGTGATTAGCAGAGAGGCTATGTACTGCCCAAGCTAAGATGAGCTCTTTTAAAAATTATCTTTATTTTTCTGTCTGACTGGTGCTGATTAGAAGTCCATATTTCTAAGAGAAGAAAAGAGAAAGTGGTCTTCTCTCTCTTCTAACAGAGGTGTAGGCTTGTGGGTACAGCACATTGTGTATACTGTCAGACTCCAGTTGTTATGTTGGGTTTGTTTAACTGAACTGCTTTTTATTTTGTTTTGTTTTTCTTTTCTTTTTCTTTTTAATTCTTTGTTACAAACTATGTCACACTGGTGATCAGATAAGGGAGGGACATACTCTAACAAAAAGGTGATGAGAAAACAATACCAATAAAAAAAGTCTATGGTCCCAGATATTTGGGGGGGGGGGTGTAGAAGTTCTTTGGAGTGAGAGGCAGCAGAATGGCAGAGTCTAGACAGAGCTGACCTTGAAATCAGGAGGACAAATCTGACCCTTCCTGGCTTTGTGGTCTCCAGCAAATCACATAACCTCTCTATGGTTCAGGGGATCCCCTAGGTCTTTCATTTGCAGAGCATGTACATTGACAGAGCCATTAACAGAGAGAGTTTCATTACTGGGAGTTCCCTATTATCAATGAAATCACAAATCTTTTTCAAGAAGAAATTTATTATAGTTCCTATTAATCCCTTATGGGGAATCCTTTGCTTCTCAAACCCAAGTTAGGGTCTTTGCCAACAACAACAAAATACTCCATGGGGGCTTTGTGAAAGGAGGTATGGGGGCACTGAGGGGAAATAGACAATGCCCCCTTCACTCCCTAAATCCTCTTTGATTGACATGCAAATATGATTCCTAGAGAACAAAAACGGAGAGAAGAAGGCAAGGTCATTACCTTCCAACCCTCCTGGCCCACAATTGGGCCTTTATTATGTATATCTGCTGGTAACAAAAAGACCTTGGCTTTCATGCTGTAGTCTATCAGTCCAAAACCTTACAACCATACTCTATTTCTTTTATCTCTGAATGAAAGATGGATGTGCAGTTAAGAGACCCTGGGAGTTGACCCCTGCCTCCAATGCTTAATCATTATACGACTCTGGGCAAAGCCCTTAAACCCTGACTCTGAACCTCAGTCTTCTCACCTGTAAAATGGAGATTTCTTCCCTTTCACTCATATCCAATCCTGTCAATTACCCAGTCCTGTCAATTAAATTTCTACCACATCTGTCAAGTCCATCTGTTTCTACTCTTGTTATTCAGTTGTGTTCAACTCTTCATCACCCCATTTGGGTTTTTTTTTTTTGGAAAGGATGTGGAGCAGTTTGCCATTTTCTTCTCCAGCTCATTTCACAGATGCGGAAACTGAGGCAAACAGGGTTAAGTGACTTGCCCAGGGTCACACAGTAAGTGTCCAAAGTCAGATTTGAACTCATGAAGATGAATCTTCCTGACTCCAGGCCTGGTACTCTATCTAGGTGACACTTAAGCCACCTTTGCTTAAGTTTATGTCTACTCTTTAAATGAATTGAGGACTTATTAATGATTATTATGATCATGAAACAATGACATGAAATCATCAAATGATTATTTGATCAGGGTAGATAGGTAAAACAGACAGTGATAGAACAAAGGCAACTGAACTGAGTATGGTTCAAATCCCAGCCCTGACACTAACTAGTTGTATAAACCTTGGCAAACTAGTTCCCTGTCATGGACCTCAGTTTTTCTAGATTTGAACTCAGGAAGATGAGTCTTCCTCAGACCCCACACTCTATCCACTACAGGGTCACCTAGCTGCCCCTTGTTTCTACTGCGACTATCTCAATAGAGGACCTTATTAGTAACTGCCTATGTTATTGCCATAGCCTCCCAGTGGTTCTTCCTGCATGTAGAACTTTAGAAGCCAAATTGACATTTTACATATGAAGAAACTGAGGCACAGAGAGATTAAGTGACTTCCCCAGGGTCACACAGCTAGTACATATCTAAGGCAGGATTTGAATTCATGTTTTCCTGACTCTTAAGTCCAGTACCCTCATCATGGTGACTTTCTTTCTCCCTCCTCCAATGTGATCTTCCTCTTGCTGCCAGAATAATTTTTCTTGTGAATCTGTTTATGTCACTTCTCTTGCTCAGAAATCTCCAGTGATTCCCTATTACTTCTGGAGTAAAGTTTGAATTCATTTGCTTCCAATTCAAGGTACCCTATAATTTGGTGTCACCCAGGCTTCCAGCCTTCTCTCATATTACTTTTCTCCATACATTCTATGCTTGAGCTAAATTGTGCTACTTTCTTCACTGAGAATGCCATGCTCTCTTATCTCCCATGTTATTCTCCATCCTCTCACGCCCAGAAATATTGTCCAGCTTCTCTTTTGCCTTTTGAATAACTACTTATCCTTTTGTTCAAATGCCACCACCTGGAGGTATGAAGCCTTTCCCAATTCCCTCACTTGGAAATGACCTTCTCCTCCTCATTCCTGAGACATCGCCTAACATTTTATTCTGTGCCTCCTTAGGGCATTTGTTTCCTATTTTGAATCACAGTCATAATTGTTACGACCCTACTAGTTTGTAAAGTTCCCTGAGGCCAGGGAACTTGTCTGATCTAAATGTTGTATGTCCCTAAGAACTAGCAGAGGGTGGTCGCTACAAAGTAACTTCATTTGAATGAAAGAATTAATGGAAAAGTAACGTATTAAATCTTACCAAAGTCTTACATCTCAGTGCAGAAAAAGTTTATCAGATATTTTTTTTTTTAGAATGGATTTTTATAGGAGAGAAGGAGGCACCACAAAAATAAGAACACAGTAGGTAGGGTCATCTGCAGGTAGCTGGGAATTGAGACAAATCACTGTCCTTACCTCTAATCACTTCTTTTTAACACTTAAGTTGAAATGAAAATAGAGGCTGACCAAATGGCAACATAAGTCACAAAAGTGAGACTTAAGAGAGGGGTGTGTGTGCACGCGTGTGTGTGTACAAGTATGTGGGGCAGGGGTACATACGATAATGAAAGGTACCTTTTCTCCTTCCTCCTACCTCCTTTCTCTCGATTTGGGGACTATAAAGGTGGGATTGGATTTATTTAAACTTCAGATCTTTTATTACCCCAGAGTGGAAGCCACTTCCTTCTTCCCTACCAGGTGCCTACATGATTCACTGACTGCCCTTGCAAGATCTCCCAGATTTGGGGGCTGGGTCACTGTGATTCATCATACCCAGGGGGTGAGTCTAGTTGTAGGTGCCAAGAACAAACTGCAGACTTCCCAACTTTGCCTGGCCCTGAAGGCATAACACAATATCTTCTTTTAAAAAAATGCAATTATTTTATTTCCTTTTTTGGGGAACAGTCTTTTTTTTTTCCAAGGGGAGAAGGCAGGGCAGTTGGTGTTAAGTGACTTGCCCAAGGTCACACAGCTAGTAAGTGTGTCAAGTGCATATATGTCAAGGGCATATTTGAACTCAGGTCCTCCTGACACCAGGGCTGGTGCTCTACTCACTGTGCCACCTAGCTGGCCCAACACAATATCTTCTGTCACATTAAGGGTAGACAGCTTCTTTTTCTTCTGCTTACTATATCTAGCAGCATGGCCTCCGAGTCACCTGCCATCATTGGCCAGAGTCAGGGGAAAGGACACAAGACAGGTATGCCAAGACAGGTAAAATGGGAAAGGCCAGGAAGATGCCTTGAGAAGGCTTTTTGGTGAAGTAGAAAGAACACTAGATTTGGAGTCAGAGAATTTGGATTCAAATCCTGGCTCTTTCACTCACAACCAGTGTGACCTTAGGCAAGTCACTTTATTTTTCTGGGCCTTAGTTTCCTTACAGTGAAGTGAGGGTTGAGTGACTGACCCAGAGCCTAAAAAGATTTTCAGAAATAATTTTATTGTTTGTTTGGCAAAAGAGAGAGCCAGAAAAGGTTGTGGCTGCCTCCTCTGTAAAGTTCACATTATGTAGAGTTCAGGCAAGGGCATGAGGACAAGCAGATGGTTGGCTAGCATAAGAACTGCTGCACATGGGCAGTTTGCTTGAGAGATATATGAGCAAGTGAGTATAAATATTCAATAAAATTGAGGTGAACCCCATACACAAGCTTTGGGTGGACCTAAAACAAGACCTGGGTGAGTGGATCTAAAACACAAGTGTTTTGGGTGGACCGAACCATTCCTTGAAGAGGACTATGACTTCCCTGGAACATCTGAGGTCAGCCTGATTTCTTTAGTAAGCTTTGGGTTAGACACTTTCTAGTCACATAAAGCTAAGTTCAAACAATATCAATAAAGAGTTTTCCCCACAAATGGATTGGACTAGATCATGTTGGAGGTTCCTTCTAGTTCTAACTAGATCTTGTGATGAGGAAGGACCACAGGGAATTGAACTAAGAGAAAACTGGAAGTTTCAAAGTGTGTAGGTACCCATGAGAAACCATGGACAGAACTGGGCAGAGTCAAGCATCCATTAGACTAATATTCCAGTGCCTTTGGAGGCAACTCTAATTATAATTCACCAATATTTGTTAGCCTCTCCACAAACACTTAACGGGCAGCTAGGTGGCACAGTGGAGTACAGGACGTGGGGTCAAGAAGACTCATCTTTGTGAGTTCAAATCTGGCCTCAGACACTTTCTAGCTGTGTGACCCTGAACAAATCACTTCACCCTGTTTGCCTCAGTTTCCCCATCTGGAAAAAAGAGCTAGAGAAAGAAATGGCAAACCACTCCAATATCTCTGCCAAGAAAACCCCAAATGGGGTCACAAAGAGTTGAACATGATTGAAACCAACTGACCATCACACACATTTTCACATTTTTCATAGCAACAAGCAGGACCAAAAATTTGGGAAAATTTTCAGATGAGTCTAAAGCTTAGAGCCTCAACGTCAGTAGCCAGGTCCTCAGATCAGGCAGTATGTCAATCATGTGTACGGTTAGCAAATATTTATTGAGTATCTACATATCAGTGGGATAAGCACTTGGCAATCAGACAGGCCTCTCTTGAGAGAATGGTAGCAGAAACAAAATGTTTTGGGAGATTTTTCCATAGTCAGGTGAGGAAATCTTTAGGCCATTAGACTGTTTGTACCAGATAACTTTTAGATGTGTTTAGGCCTGCCGATTTGCCCTGGCTTTTGAAGATTTGTTCAAATTTTTGTTATTGAATTGTTTTGGTTGTGTCTGACTCTTTGGGACCCTATTTGAGGTTTTCTTAGCAAGGAGGTGTTTGCTATTTCCTTTTCCAGTTCATTTTACAGATGAGGAAACTGAGACGAACAGGGTTAAGTGACTTGCCCAGGGTCACACAGCTAGTAAATGTCTGAGGCCAGATTTGAGCTCAGGAAGATGAGCCTTTCTGAGTCCAGGCCTTGGGCTCTGTCCACTGTACCACCTGTGCTCAAATTTATATCTACTCTTATGCCACTTATACAGTACCAGATGAACTGAGGATTTATTAATGATTAATGATCATAATTATTTGATCAGGGTAGATAGGCAAAACAGACATGATAGAACAAAGGCAACCCCTCTGAGAAGCTATCTGATGTAATGGAAAGAGCATGACACCTGGGCTCAAATCCCAGCTCTGACACGAACTAGTTGTGCAAACCTTAGCAAACCGGTTCTCTATTTGGGATCTCAGTTTTTCCATCTGTAGTATTTCCATCAGCATTGTCTTCCATCTATATTAACATACCTGCCTCACCAGACTGTTGGGAAGGAAGTGCTCCATACATCTTTGGATGCTAGAAGAATTTGATTTCAGTTGAATTTAAATATCCTACCATTAGCCTGCTTTCCAGTAATGGTTCCATCCCAGGAACCGTATTTTAGGATGTAAATAATCTTGAACACGTGGGGAGGAAAATGACCAGGACAGTGGAGGTCATTGAGATAGCTCGCATTTATAGGACGCTTCATGGTTTGTAAAGTGCTTTGCATAGATCATGTCATCTCATCCTCACAACAGTCCTATGAGGTAGATATCATTACTGTACCCATTTTATAGATGGGAGGCATGAGGCTGGAGGTTAGTGAGGATCATAGCCAAGTAAGCCTCTGAGGTGGGATTTGAACTCATCTTCCTAAGTTCAAATCCAGCACTCTATCCACTGTTGAATGGACTGAGGATGTTTAGCCTAGATAAGAAAAGACTTGGGAGGAGAAATGAGAGTGAGGCAAGAAAACTATGAAAAACAAGTCAATGACTTGCTAAAGGAGACTTGAAAAAAAAATAACACCTTAAAAAATAGACTAACCCAAATGGCAAAAGACCTCCAAAAAGCCAATGAGGAGATGAATGCCTTGAAAGGCAGAATTAGCCAAATGGAAAAGGAGGTCCAAAAGACCACTGAAGAAAATACCACCTTAGAAATTAGATTAGAGCAAGTGGAAATTAGTGGAATCAAGATATTATAAAACAGAACCAAAGGAATAAAAAAATGGAAGACAATGTGAAATATCTCATTGGAAAAACCACTGACCTGGAGAATCGATTCAGGAGAGATAATTTAAAAATTATTGAACTACCTGAAAGCCATGATCAGAAAAAGAGCCTAGACATTATCTTTCAAGAAACTATCAAGGAGACTGCCCTGATATTTGAGAACCACAGGGTAAAATAGAAATCGAAAGAATCCACCGATCACCTCATGAAAAAGATCCCAAAAAGCAAACTCCTAGGAATATTGTCACCAAATTCCAGAGTTCCCAGATCAAGGAGAAAATAATGCAAGCAGACAGAAAGAGTATTGTGGAAACACAATCAGGATAACACAAGATCTAGCAGCTTCTATGTTAAGGGATCGAAGGGCTTGGAATATGATATTCTGGAGGTGAAAGGATCTAGGATTAAAACCAAGAATCACCTACCCAGTAAAACTGAGTATAATGCTCCAAGGCAAAATATGTATTTTTAACAAAATGGAGGACTTTCAAGCTTTCTCAATGAAAAGACCAGAACTGCATAGAAAATTTGATTTTCAAATACAAG
>CM053622.1:482791232-482831330 GCA_028646595.1 Phalanger gymnotis | reverse complement strand
AAGGGAATAAATAAATAAATAAATATATATATATATATATATATATATATATATATATATATATATATATATATATATATGTATATAGACAGAGGGCACAGGGTGAGTTGGATATGAAGGGATGATATCTCAAAAATAAAATAGGTGAGAGAAGAATATATTGAGAGAGGGAGAAAGGGAGAGATAGAATGGAGTAAATTATCTCAGATAAAAGTGGCAAATAAAAAGCAGTTCTGTTGGAAAGAAAGAGGAGGGAGGTGAGGGGGAATGAGTGAATCTTGCTCTCATCATATTTGACTTGAGGAGGGAATAACATACACACTCAATTGGGTATCTTACCCCACATGAAAGCAGGGGGAAGGGGATAAGAAAAGGAGGATAATAGAAGGGTGGGTAGATGCGGGGGGAGGCAATCAAAAGCAAACACTTTTGAAAAGGGACAGGGTCAAGGGAGAAAATTCAATAAAGGGGGACAGGATAAGATGGAGGGAAATATAGTTAGTCTTTCAAAACATGATTCTTGTGGAAGTGTTTTGCATATTGATACATGTGTGGTCTATGCTAAATTGCTTGCCTTCTTAGGGAGGGGGTGTGGGGAGGGAAGAGGGGAGAGAATTTGGAACTCAGAGTTCTAAAAGCAGATGTTCAAAAAAAAGTTTTTGCATGCAACTAGGAAATAAGATATGCAGGCAATGGGGCATAGAAATTTATCTTGCCCTACAAGAAAGTAAGGGGAAAGGGGATGGAGAGGAGTGGGGTGACAGAAGGGAGGGCTGACTAGGGAACAAATCAATCAGAATATATGCCATATTGAAGTGGGGGGAGGGTAGAAATGGGGAGAAAATTTGTAACTCAAAATCTCATGGAAATCAATGTTGAAAACTAAAAATATTAAATAATAAAATATGAATGAAAGCTTAAAAAAAGAAAAAATTAAAATGAAAAACAAAATAAATAAATTTTTAAAAAAGTGATGTAAAGATAATCAGATTATCAAAGGGGTACATGACAAAAAAAGAGTTAGTGCTGCTGGTAGTGACATGAAACCTTGAGCCACTTGTACTTTATTCTGAAAATTGTCAGAGTAACTGATGGGCTGACACAGCACCTTGCTGGGAAGGGAGGATGGTCCATGCTTCTGTGACCTTGGGATGCCTTCCCCTAGTGCTGTTACTGGGATCTGAGAAAAGCCTCTCAGAAAGAGGGTAACTGCAACCATCCGTGGTTCTGATTTTGGGTCATATGTCCTTAAGTTCTATATCTTCTGTTGATTGTCAATAAATGGAAAATTAGCACTCTTGTTTCTGAAAGTGTTCAGTCCAAGACTATCAATGTATCACTAAATATTTATTAAGCACCCACTATGTGACAGGCACTATGCTAAACCAGTACCTGCCTAATCCAGAACCTGAAATGCCTCAGGGATAATTCAGTTTTTATATTGGGGGTACATTGTTGCCCTCAATAAGTTGCAAGCAAGCTCGTTGTGAGCAGGGACTGTTTCAATTTTATCTTTGTTTCTGCCGGGCTTATTATAGTGCCTAGTACATAGTAGGCACTTTAATATGATGAGTCACTTATTGCTTTTTAAAGGATCCCAGTGAACTAGACCTTCTGTTCAATATAATTCTTGTCTTAGAGAAGTTTACATTTCTAAATCTTACCCTCTCCTCTTTCAATTCCTGCTACTCTCAAAATCTCATTTATTCCCCCACATCATTTGGTTTTCTGAATTTCCCTCCTTCCTCTTGCCTCTGACCCCCAATCCCCAGGGATTTTGAAATACAGAGGTAGGTTATTCTGTTATCCTCTCAAAATCAAACCCTTATATTCCCCACCCACCCACCCAAATAACCCCTAGTTTTAATTAGGTTTGCCTCATGGACTCACACCTTGGGACCCTAGAGAGCCAAAAATCCTTCTTCCTGTGGGCCATCTGTTTTCTTACCCAGAAGCTAAGGTGTGACCAAAGATATTTGATACTCTCCACCCTCCAAGATATCGAATGCCTTTTGGCTCATAAAGAAAAGGCACATCCTCAGTTGGTTTGGGGCAGGCATTAGCTTGCTAAAAAGCTGGAAATCCAAGCTATACCAAAATAGTAAAGATGCAAATGAATAGCCCCAGTGAATAAGAAGAGAGTGTTGTCATAAATGTGGAGCTCCCATGCCAACTGGATGGGAAAGAGCTAGGGTAGATTCAAACGTCAATGACTTTGCATTTTTGACATAAATTTCTAGTTTATGAAGGCAGGATGTGAAATTGTGGGGTCCTCTAATGATTTTTCTTTCCGGCCAATGCAAAGGCATAAATTCCAAACCCAGCCATATAAAAAGGCTGTGCTTGAGTTGAAATAGATGTTTTTGAATCTGGCAGGCAAACAAACCTAAACAAAATCCTCATTCATTTGAAGCTGAGAGAGACCAACTGCATGCCCTTTGTCCTAGCTTCAAGGCAACAGGCAAGTGGAACCAAATACTTCTGAACTCTTAATCCTGAAATTTTATGAAAATATTGGTAGTGTCAGCTTTGTGTAGCACGTTTCTCCAAGGAAGGTACCAACATGCCCCATGAGTCTTGATCCCTAAAAGTCAAATTAAGGGCAGTTATGATTATGTATAATTTTTAGGTTGGTGACCTGAGATGAGCAGAGGGGGAAGTGTTCTCTACCTTGGCATGATCAGGATGGAATGAAGGAATCCTGTGTCTGGCCACAAACTGCATGTAGGGAGGAGGGGCTCACTTGGGTAAAAGTCAATAAAGGGCTCACTATTATGAAAGTTCTTGTGGGAATGGGAGAGAACCAGGAAACATTTGGATGACTTCCTGGAAGCCCTATATAACTTGGAAATTGCAATTTTGTTTTCTTGGAACTAGGATCATATAATTTGCCTCGTCAGAAGCTTTACTCTGATACAGATACTTTGATAGATCTATAATTTCATTAAGGTGAGCCTTCCTGTTGATTCAGGTTGTGACCAATCCATGTGGACTTTTGATTGTATCATTCCATAATTTCTCTATTGACAGTGTACCCAATGACCATATAGACAAGCCTTTCCTCTAGAACAAGATTTTTAACTGTAAGGGTCATACCATGGGGGTAAGAAATTATCAGAAATTATTAATATGTTGATAACTATATATATGTATCATTGGTTTCTTTTGTAAAGCTATGTATTTTATTTTATGCTTTAAAAGACTTTATTCTGTCCCAATCTTTCTTTCAAACTTCCCTAGTAATGATAGTTTTAAGAATATTGATAAGCCAGAAGAACATTGTTTTCAGTAACAGCAATCTTGTTTTAAGAATACTCTGAACAAATAACTTATTTTGACTTATGTCCAAATTAACTATAAAGGACATATGGAAAAAGATGCTAACTGCATCTGGAGAAATAACAGATAAATAGAAGTATGTATAGAATAATTTTACATATATAATTACATATATATATTTCTATTTGTATCTAATGGCAACCATCTCTAGGGTAGGATGGAGAGAAAGGAAGAAAAAAAAAGAAATTTACATGATAACTTTGTCATATATTTAAGAGGAATAGCAAGTTGTACATAATAGATTTGCAGTTTCACATGCAAGCATCTTTTTAAAAATTACGCTGTTATGGAAATGTTTGTTTTATTCTATAAAATAAAAATAAAATAAATTTAAAAAATAATGGGAAGTGCATATTAAGTGTTTAAAAAAAGTAAAGACAGGTCAGCTAGGTGGTGCAGTGAGTAGAGCGCCGGCCCTGGAGTCAGGAGGACCTGAATTCAAATTCAGCCTCAGACACTTGACACACTAGCTGTATGACTTTGGGCAAGTTACTTAACCCCGATTGCCCTGCCTTCCCCCTTCCAAAAAAATAAAAAAGCAAAGACATTATCGTGTGAGAAAACTTCACCAGACTGCCAAAGGGGCCCATGACACAGAAAAAACATTGGCTCTAGATCTTTTAACATTTTGTGTAATCTAGGGCAATACTAGGGCATTTGTTCCTCACTCTTGATGTATAATGAGCTCACCTCCTTTTCAAACCATACACCTCCTCTTAGGATACTTCTTGTTTGCACACTTCTTGCATGAAGAGTTAGCAGGGGGGCAGTTAGTAGATCACTAAACTTGGATTCAGGAACACTGGAATTTTAATCCACCCTGAGACCCTTACTTGCTGCATGGTCAATATAATCAATGTTATCCACTTTATCATACATAATTGCCCCTGTCTTTTGGTTAAGAATACGTCTTCTAACCACAACTATGAAAGTCATATGATCTGCTTCTCTTTTGATCTTTTTTTATAGTATAATCTTTAACATTAAGGTCATATATTCATTTTGAGTACATTGTGACATATGGCTTGAGATGTTAACCTAAGCCTAATTTTAGTCAAACTCCTTTCTAGTTCTTCCATCAGTTTTTTTTCAAATAGAGAGTTTTTTTTCCCAAGTACTTTTTCTGGTTTATTGAACAGTTTTATTGAGTTTCATTATTTCTGTTTCTCCCTTTTCTATTTATTGATCTAATTCTCTATTTTTTTAACCATTACCAAATGATTTTGGGGGCAGCTATGTGGTGCAGTGGATAGAACATGGGCCTGGAGTCAGGAAGACCTGAGTTCAAATCAAGCCTCAGACACTTACTAGCTGTTTGACTGGGCAAGTCATTTAACCCTGCTTGTCTCCGTTTCCTCATTTGTAAAATGAGCTGGAGAAAGAAATGACAATCCACTCTAGGATCCATGCCAAGAAAACCAGAAACAGGGTCAAAAGAGTTGGACACAACTGAAAAATGACTGAACGACAACAAATGATTTTGATGACTGCTGCTTTATAATATAATTTGGGGTCTAGAAGTACTTTTCCCCTTTTGCTCCTACCTCTTTTCACAATTTCCCTTGATAATCTATCTCTTTTTTTCCCTAATTTTTGTGTTCTTTAAAGTATACCTTTGATAATTTTATTGGAATAGCACTAAAACTGTAAATTAACTTTGGTAGTACCATCATTTTTATTATATTGGTATGCCCCAACCATGAGCATTGAATACTCCCATAGCTATTTAAGTTGTTCTTTATTTCTTTAAGTAGCCTTTTGTAAATGAATTCATAAATACTTTATTTTATTTGGTAGATTGATCACTAGATATTTTATACATTTTTAAAGTTACATAGAATTATTGCCTCTTGGAATTTATTATTATATTGACTATTTTATAGACATGCTGATGATTTTTGAGCATTTATTCCGTAGCTTGCAACTTTCCTGAAGCTATTATCTCAGGGAATATTTTTGATTCTCTAGGATTTTCCAAGTTAATCATCATATTGTCAGCAAAATAGGAAGTTTTATTTTCTGTACTAGTATTTATACATTAAATTTCTTTCTTTTCTCTTATTGCTATTGCAAATATTTCCAGAACTATATCAAACTATAGTGTGGAGAGCGAGAATTCATTTTTTATTTCTGTTTTTATTGAGAAGTATATCCTTGTTGCATATGACCTGTAAGTCTATTTGAAATTTTAAATTAAATGTCCCATAGACACCTCAAATGTGGCATGCTCAAAACAGAACTCATCTTTCCCTCACAAATTCAATCCTTTTCTGAATTTCCCTATTTCTTTTGAGAGTGCTACTATCCTAGCCACCCAATTTCCAAATTTGGAGACATTTTTGTCTCCTCTCTCTCCCATAATCCACATATGTAATAAATTGTCAAATCTTGTTGGTTGTACAGCTGTAATGTCTTTCACTCTTATGCCCTTCTCTTTACCCAAATGGCCACTACGCTGATTCACGTCTTTCTTACCTGTCATTTGGATTATTGCTTCTTGTTGCTTAGTTGTTTCTCGGTTGTATCTGACTCTTTGTGACCTCATTTAGGGTTTTCTTGGCAAAGATACTGGAACGATTTGCCATTTCCTTTTCCAGCACATTTTGCAAATGAGGAAACTGAGGCAAACAAGGTTAAGTGATGCCCAGGGTCACATAGCTAGTAAATGTCTGAAGCTGGATTTGAACTCACAAAGAGGAGTCTTCTTGATTTCAGGCCTGGCCCTCTATCCACTCCGCCATAGGCTTACTAATCGCCCTCCCTACTTCAAGCTTCTCCTCTCTCCAATCCATCCTCCACACAGCTGTCAAAGTGATTTTCCTAAAGCTTGGATTGGATCTTGTCACCCTTCTACTCAGTACACTCTAGTGCCTCACTATTACTTTATTATCAAATGTCAACCCCTTCTTGGCATTTAAAGCCTACCTGCTACCCTTGACATTTCTACTTTGGTTATTATACATTAATTCTATAATTGGCTGTGCTTGACTCAGGCTGCTCTGCTGGTAATTTTGGTCCAAAACTAAAATGAAATGAGACACTAAAGGGACATCTAAGAGAAGGAGATTTACTTAGGTTTAATAAGGGAAGGATATTCCAAGCAGGGAACGGATGTTCATCTAGGATAAAGCATTGATTCATGTGAGCATGGTTTTCCCATTTTGTTCACGCAGCTGGTCTACAGTCTGAAGCCTCAGGAAGGGGGGGGGGCAGGGCAACCTCTCAGGTCCTAGCTATTTTATATCAGCTGACCAGGAAGCCTTGTCAGTGGCTTAATACCCTGAGCTGATCAAATCTCAACTACATTTTCAATACCAAACTACCCTACCGTACATGAGAATACTTAAGATATTGCTACCAGTACATCTCAATTTTTATTTGCTCTATAATTCAATTAAACTGTCTGTTCTTCTCATATCACCTCGTTTCCCACTTCCAGGCCTTTGCACAGTTTTATCTAAATGCCTGGAAGGCACTTACTCATCACCTCTGCCTCTTAGAATTCCTAGTTTCTTTCAATCCTTAGTTCATATGCCACCAAAAACGTGAGGCCTTTCTGTATTGACTTGGGGTGCTAGCACCCCCATCCAAAAGTTTATTTTGCATTTGTCTTTTTATATTTTGACTATAATTATATTCATATTTTTTATTTCTCATGGTAGAATGTAAGCCTCTTGAGGCCAGGGACTATTTCATTTTTGCTTTCGTGCCCCTAGCACCTAGTATAATGCCTGGCATAGAGAATATGATTATATGTTTTTTGATAGATTAAATTATATGATAGTGTGGAATGCTTAACTAATTCCCACCTCCTTTTCTCCCTCAACACACCAGATAATACATTTACCGTTCAAAGGAATCCAAACATTAAAAAAACTACATTAGTGTGTTAAGATTGTCTTTATCCACCACAAAATGTTCTTTTGCTTTATAAATGATTCACCTTCATTTTCCTTTGAATAGAAAATTCTCATACATTTAAAATGTGATTTGATTTACAGAAATTACATTTATACATATTTTAGAAATACATTCATCGTTTGTAGTGAGGTAGATCTGTAGGTGAAAAGGATATGGAGACTAACCTTTTTACACTGACTCTTAAATCAAAAACATACCTGTATGGAAAATGCTTGGAAACCACAAGAAAAAAATGCTTTCTTTCTGGGTGGGAATGTATTGCATCACCATTCACTTAGCATAAATGGAATGATCAATTCATAAATTCCAGGTAATAGGTTTGTGCCTGCTGGGGAAAAATGACCCATTATTTTTCCTATAGGAAATAACACCTAGTTACTGGTATGTACAGCTGCTGCATTATACGTGTCAGCATCTGTTGGCCTCTGACAGTGCCTAATGAATGTCTTCTGCCTATTCCGATGGGTTGCCATGAAGAGAAATATTAACACCTTTCCCCAATAGCTGAGAAGGCTCATACTTCCTTTAAGGAACAAGTGTGGAATTTATTCACCATGATACCAAACAGCTTTTATGCATTCTTTGTTAATGACAAATTGAGGACAACTTGACCCACCTTTACAGAGTGATCTAAGATGTTTCAGTCTTGCCAAGCCCAGCTTGGCAAACACATTTGTTAAAAAGTTATCTCTTCCTTCACACTCCCTATTCTTTATAGAACACAGACCATGTGAGTCCCAGGTTATTGTTCACTCCAGGCCAAGATCTTCATACATGAAAATAATTCATGACCTTGTATCCATATTGTCTCATCTAAATTATTTATTTTGAAACTAGTTTGCTTTTCTGTCTTATGTCTGACTTTTGGGAGTGAATTGTCAGTTACGGACAAATGTGATAACAGCAGCTCGATGTTCTCCAAAATATCACAGTATTTTTACACTATGTGTCAAAGGAACTACTCTCAGTCTAAAGGACAAAACCCAAGTCCCTAAAACAATCTTAATATGAGATGACAAAAAGACAAAGCACAGACATAAAAATCTATAATAAAATATCTCTTTCCCAGCTAGTATGCCTTAAATTCATGCTTTAAAAAGTATAGTCTTCCAGAGCTAATGCTCCAGTGTATGTAACATTTCGGATTTCTTTACCACCAGACTACTGCCTTTTAATTAATTTTTTTTTTGGTAGTGGGCGATCTGGATCTTGCGATTTCATTAATGTAGGGAATTCCCATTGTGAAAACTCCCTCCATTGATGTAAAATGACAACTCATTCACAATTTAAGGCCTTAGAGATTTGCCTGAGGGCACTCAAAGGTTAAGTGCCTGAAATTACATCACTAGGAAGCCAAAGATCTTCCTGTTTCCAAGGCCAGTAATCTATCTATCTATCTCCTACTGCAATGGTGTCAAACTCAGAAACTGGAGCCACTAAACCACAGAGAATGATTCCTGCCACCACATATCGACCTAGAAAATCGCATATTAACACTATCTGTGTTCTACTTTTTTTTCTTTCTTCTGTTAAATATTTCCAACTACATTTAAATGGGGTTCTGGCTGTATTCAGAAGTGTTATGGGCTTCATGAGGGTCATGGGTTTTTCCTCTGCCTTATACCATTCTGCCTTTTGAGGTCTCTATATATCACTGTGAATTACGGCCCTTTAGGATCAATGCTCATTTAGTAGACCTCACTGGTAGGCAGGAAATACTATCAGTAGCCTTCTGATGTACTGTGACATCTGGGCCAATTTATAGAGTAGGCATAGTTTAGGGGGAAACATATTGGAAATCTGGGTTCTTCTGCTTCCTCCCTCCCTTCTTTCCTTCCTTTTTTCTTTTCTTCTCTTCCTCCCCTCCCTTCCTTTTTCCCTTCTTCCTTTCCTTCCTTCCCTTCTTTCTATCCTTCTTTTCCTTCCTTCTTTCCTTTCCTTCCTTCCCTTTCTATCCTTTTTTTCCTTCCTTCTTTCCTTTCTTCTTTTCCTTCCTTCCTTCCTTTCTTTTTCTTCCTTTCCTTCTTTTTTCCCTCTCTCACTCCTTTCTTCTCTCCTTCCCTTCCTTCCTTCTTCTTTTTCTTCCTCCTTTTTCTCTACTTTTTCCCTTCCTTCCTTGTTTCCTTCTTTCCTTTTACCCTTTTTCCCTCTTTCCTCTTCTTCCTTCATTTATTTAGTAACTAGTATGTGTAAAGATTTGCGTTAAGTATTGAGTGGAGAAATAAGAGAACTAAGGACCCTGACCTCAAGGAATTTATAGTCTAATATATTTAGGAAAATATTTAGGCTCCGTAGCTGAGAACAAGGATGTCCCAAGGTGTACTTGTAAGCACAGATTGATTAATGAGTAGAAAGCTTATTGTAGTCAGAGAACACTGGTTTGAGTCTACAGTCTGTCACTTGCCATTTGTGTGACTGTGCAAATCACTTAACCTTTCTGAAACTCAGTTTCCTCATCTGTAAAAAAGCAGATACCTATCTCTAGTACTTACCTTACCTGGTTGTTGTGGAGAACAAATGAGGTAATACACATTAAATGTTTTATAAAACCATTCAGGCCTCTTTTGTAGTCATATGCTCCTGTCATACTGGATCTCTTGAGCTCGCTCATCCTTGCTGATTTCTAAGCTATAAATAAATGCTCATGTTGAAAATTTAACAATTGACTCTAACAAACTGGTAAGAACTGGCATTAAGAACACCCCTGCTCATGGGATTGTGAGGAAACTACTTTGTAAACCCTAAAGTGCAGTAAAGAAATCTGTTCTGTCATTTTCATTTTTATCCCATGGTGTTATAGTGGACAGAACGTTGTATTTGGGCTTTGGGGATTTGGTTTACTGCCTCTGTGACCTTTGACAAGTCATTTTAATCTCTCTGAGCCTCAGTTCCCCCATCTGTAAAATGAATGAATTGAACTAGGTGACACTGAAGGTCTTATCCATCTCTAAATGCTATAATCCTGACCTATAATTTATAAGCTCTTGACAATGCTTTCCTACTTAATTTCCCTCAATTTCCCTCCCTCTTCATTTTTGGATTTTGACCATACTTACATGGTAACCTGATTGATTTATTGATTCCCTCAGCTTTCACCCAGCATTGTATTCAAATTTGGTTGGCTTTAACAATAGGAATAATAAGATCCTCCTTGATTGTTTGCTTAAATTTGACAGGCTGAGGCTTAAGTCCAGCTCATCTGGCCCTGACCTATCCATATGTGAACAGGAGTATGGTGAGGTGGGAAGCCCTATGCACATGCCTATTGTACCTACTTGATAATCTGGCACTGATTGGATAATTTGGCATCTGATTCCCATTTTACTTAATCACAGAGCTGGATGTCTGTAACTGATGTGGTCAACTGAACCAACTTGAGTCTTTGGTCACATATGATGACATTCAGGTTATATATGTACCTCAGAGATTTGAACTGTTGGAGTTAATACCTAGAAAGCAATGTGAAAAGCAGTCAATCATCCCCTTTGTAGACTGGATTCCTGCACAGATCTGTAAGACACCTACTGTTTGAAAAAAACAGCAGGGATGAATTTTTGACAAAAGTAATAGCCACAAAATAATTGTTCTCTAAAATTGAATGGAATTAAATCACTGGGCCCAACTGATGTCAGTGACATTAACAACTAAGCTTGTAGATAAATTCTGATGAGATTTTGAAAAATATTGCTATTTGATTTCCCTAGCATATATTAATTTGTCATGTCTGTACTACATTTGAAAATACCAGCAGGGAGTAAAACATAATAATGGGCAGGGGATTACAAAACCTGAGCAATTCCTCTGCTTCAGCATTTGATGGCACCATTCTTGTGTTTCCTTATTTTGACCTTTTTGAAAAGGAAAGTTCAAATATGCCACCATGAATAATCTCTGGGTAAAAAACAAAAACAAGCCTAGGAATGATATCATGGGTTATCAACTCGATTTACATACACTATGACAAAGTAAACAGTGGCTCCTCAGGACGGACGTGTAGGATCATTTGTCAATTATAATTGACAATTGAGCAGATATGAGAAAAGCCAAGGTTAGGTGGGGCAGAGGAGGGGGGGAGAAGCAAAATCAGTGGAGCATCATGAAAGAAAGAACAAAAAAATTTGATTAGTAAGAAAAAGAAATGCAATGTGGTTTTGACAATAGTTAGAAATACCCTATGGACTGCTTCACTTGACTAAACAAAGATATGGGATGACTTTTAATTGCATTTGAAATCTACATGATCTCAGGGAGATGAAATCTTGAGTGAAATCAGGAAACTAGTTTTAGAGCAAATTTCATAATGAGATTTTAAACCTCCGTTATGTCTCATTTTTGTTTGGATGACACCAAAGCCCAGAACGTTCTCCGTTTGCAACCTAACTTACAATAAAAATTTAAATTACATTTAAAATGTAATATCAGCTGCATGGTTTTATTCTGCTTCATTAACTTATACTAGCCCAGTAAAATCTGTCAAATGGAGAAAAAAAAAGGATCTCCTTGGGGTGATATTTTAATTGTCATAAAACTGTCATGTGGATTAAGAGGCCAGCTGAGCACTGATAGGTTTCTAGGCCCTAGGGAAAAGCAAAATATTTTTAAAAAATCTACCCGTATTATTCCTGAAGGTAAAAGACTGGTTATATTTCTTGACATTATGTTCTATTTATGGGGAGTAAATTTATCACTGTGAAACACCAGTAAATATACTAATTATGAGAGACCATCTTTCTACATATGATGATGTAGAGATGTTTACATTCCAATGTTTGACAAATGTGATTCCAAACAAAAGGTATTCATAGAATCGGAAGACTCAGAAAGGACTTTAATGATCAGTGTTGACTAGTCCAAGTTTCTCATTACAGATGAGGAAACTGAGGCCAGATATGTTAAATCACTTGTCCAAGGTCAGCTCTAGGATCTGAACAGATCTCCTGACTCCTGACCAAGGGTTCTCTTGCAGTAGGTGATGGATTTAACATTGTTACAGCTTTTTAATGTTTTTATTCCTTCCAAGGTACCTGGGACATGGATTTTAACATTTTAAAATTTTAAATAATGAAATTAATTAATAAATTTATTTTTATTTTCTATTATTAATTTTATTATCATTCCTTAAATAATAAAATAAATAAATGTAAATTAATAAATTACATAATTTGATTATCTAGTTTAGCCCTATCATTTTTTATATAGAAGAAAACTGAGAGTCAAGGTTAGAATGCTTTATATAGATGCTTTACATTTGTTGTTTTCAGAGGTAGCTTTATGAGTACATGAAGTAGGAGACCACCCATGTTGTTTAGTCATTTCTATCAGGTCTTACCCCTTGTGACCCCATTTAGAGTTTTCTTGGCAAAGGTACTAGTTTGCCATTTCCTTCTCTAGCTCATTTTACAGATGAGGAAACTGAGGCAAACGGGGTTAAGTGACTTTCACAGGGTCACACTATAAGTATCTGAGGCCAGATTTGAGCTCAGGAAGATGAGCCTTCCTGACTCCAGACCTGGCATTCTATCCACTGCACCACCTAGCTGCCCAAGAGACCACCTATATCAGGCATGGGGAACCTGCAGCCTTGAGACCATGTGTGGCCTTCTAGGTCCTTAGGTGCGGCTTTTTGACTGAGTCCAAGTTTTACAGAATAAATCCTTTTATTAAGGGTATTTGTTTTGTGAAATTTGGATTCAGTGAAAGGGCTGCACTTGAGGACCTAGAGGGCCACATGTAGCCTTGAGGCTGCAGGTTCCCCACCTCTGACCTATATGGTATGATTTTAGCTCATTTCCCTGTTTCTAACCTGCTTAGGTTCAATCCATTCGAAATGTATTTTTGTATCTATCTTTCTAAAATATCACTTTCATTTAGTTGCTCCACTGCTCCAAAATGTTTAAATGTCCCCAGCTGTCTGTTGAATAATCTCCAAACTCCTTAACTTTATGTTCAAAGCTTGTCATATTTTGGCCCCAACTGATCTTTCCAACCTCACTTCTGTGTGATCCTCAACGCATTCCCTGTTTCAAGCAAATTAAACTATTTTCTGACTTCTGGACATGCTTTGCTTATTCCTACCTCCACGTACATGTCTATACTGTGCTTTCAGCTTGGAATATCTCCCGGCTAGGACAGCTTTCCAGATTTTTTATGCTTTGTTGTTGTTTAGTCATGTCCAATTCTTCCTGGTCCTGTGGACCATTGCAATGCCAGTGCTGTTTATGGGGTTTTCTTGGCAAAAATATTGGAATGGTTTGCTTTTTCCTCCTCCAGTAGAATAAGGCAAAGGGAGATAACAACTTTGCCCATGGTCATACAGCTAGTAAGTGTCTGAGGCTGGAATTGAACTCAGGTCTTCCTGACTCCAGGCTCAGCAGCCTATCTGTGGAGCCACCTAGCTGCCTCTCTTCATGCCTTATGCTGCCCCATATGGTCTTTGATCCAATGACACTAGCTACTGTTAGGAACATACTCACACTGTCTAGGAATAAGCAAGACTCGTTAGGAAGTCAGGAATGTTTTAATTATAATATACATTTACTCCCTCTGAATAAATGCGTACCTCCCCTGAACAGAGTACAGGAGAAAGTACAAAGGACTCAGATGGATGCCAGTCCTTTAATAGACCCTCACCTTGAATCTCCTGCCAGGATCTTCATTGGCCAGATACAACCCCTTGACTGCCTATGTCGTGCCCTCCTCAAATACTCATTTAAGCATGCATACAAGCCTCTGACCTTTCACCTGGCCTACCTGAGGCCGGGTTTCTGCTAAAGCTGGGGTGGGGGAGGGGGGGAAGTATATCTTCAGTTCTGTGGAAACAAAACTTCTCCTCCCATTTCTTACAATTTTCCCCCTCTTCTTTTATTCAAATTTTTGTTTCCATATTTTTAATACTCCCTTATTCTCTTTCTCATCTGAATTTTTCCCCTTAACCATCACCCCTTTAAGTAAATATGGGAAGGATTGATCAATGCATTGACAAATCAAAGGGGGAAGTCTCCTTTGTAAATACAGATACAGAACCCCAAAAGAAAATGATAACGAAATTGTCCCTTTAAGATTCAAAAGTCTCTTCCCATAAGGCTGTCTGGCAGGGAACAACATCAGTGACATCTTCTGATCTTTGGTATTTGTTCCAGCCATCTCCAGGATCTTCTTCTTGCCTTCTTGTAGGAACCAGCTTTCTTTCCATTCTCCTACAAAAGTTACCTTAGCAAAATTTTAAGTTACCATTTCTAATCCTTATAACCCTGATCATTTTTACAAATTCAAAATTGGAACCTTAGCCAATTGTCATGTTTAAGGAATTCCCATCAGAACCCGGTTTCTTATACTTTACATTAACTCATTATTAATTTCCTCACCAGGAGGATGATGTTTCACTGAGGAATTAACAGGCTCCAGTACATACCTAAACACAATAATAACCAATTCTTAACAGAGTACATATAACATCATAAACTTTTAGTCATGCCATGTTTCTTTGATGGCATTTACAAAATAAACCACAAGGAATTAACATCATTAATTGTAACAAAACTTTAGACAAGCTTGATATTAACCAAATAATATTCTCACAAGCCCTTGACCTAATTGTCTCCCTACCATTTACCAAGAAAAAAAAAACCTCACTTATACAAGACACTATACAATGCCCTTATAAACTACTTACACAGGAATGCTAGTTCCAGTCCTGTAGTAACCTAAGATGTTCCATGATCAATTATTTTAATAGATTTGTTACTGTACTTACTAAACCTTCTGATTATAAAAATTTGCCACAAAGAGAGTAGGGACTTAGAGTAAAGGGGACCATATTTTCCCCAGCTTCCTATCAACTCCAGGCAGAAGTTATGTCAAACTGCAAGCTGCATGGAGCCAGGCCTAGCCAGGTTTCAGTTAAGGGGATCAAGTCAAGAGGGTCCCACCTCAGCACATGCTGAAGAGTTGCCCTCTCAACTTTACCATGAAATCATACCTGCAGTTCATGCCTGCCCTCCCACAAGGCTGCTGGCATCTTGGGTCAACCTTCCTTGATACTCACACCTGGAGTTAGACTCAGAAAAACAGTCAGTTAACAGTCCCATTAAGTCTTTGAATAGCAAATTCCAATAATCGGTTTAGGATATGACTATAATCTCACATTGCTTAAGGAACATCCTTAAAGATAGCTCTAAATAGTCTGCATGCATTTCCTCCCTTGTTCATAAAATCTTCCCATTAAAATCATAAGTTATTGCTCTAACACATTTGCATCAGCTTCTCCTCTATTTTTCTGTTCTTCTCTAATTATGCCTGATCTGAAAGAATTGAACCATATAACTTGATCTTTATGTTTTAGATGATGGAATGAATTCAAATCCACATTTAACTTTTCCCATCAATACAAAAATATTCCACAACTTATCTCTCTTAAAGAGACTTGCATTGAAATTCTTTTCCCTAAACTGAGGATGTCTCTGATTTAGTTCCAGTAATTAATTACACTATTTGTATTAATACCTAGTTGCTCTTGTATCACTTTAAAACATCTAAGGACCCTATCCCACATAGATACAATATACTTTAAATCCCAGCCTTAGTCTATGGGATAATGATTCACCCTTACATATACACCTTCACTTCACAAACCTCTCTTTCCCCTGTCCAAACTACTCCCACCAATATCTAGAAACAACACTATCTTTCATTTAAACACCAATGTAACCAGTCATTTCATTAAAACAACAAGATTTCACATATTTGCACTTATCCAATTTTCCATATTTCCCCATAAAACCAACTTCTTTCACAATGGTAACAGATTCTGGCAGATATCTTCCCTTTTGTCACTACCTGCCTATTTCTGATTACAGACCTGCCATAAAAAAAGCTTCATATAATCTCCCCCTTAGAGTGGGCTCTTTTGCATCAGATGGCAAGCTTTACTAATGAAAACTACCAAACCAAACCCCATCTCAAATCTACTCCTATCAGTTCTGTTGATTTTAAGAAGCCAGGTTGGAAGGCTTCTGACCCCTACTGTTCTCTTTCTTTCAGTAAAAACTCAAATCCCAGTAACTGCTGCTCCTCCCCCTTCCTTCCTTTCTACCAGGTGGGCATAGATCAATCTCTTCTTATCTAGACCAAAGGAGAGAAGGGGAAGTGGGGGAAGAGAGTGGCTTTTCAATACAGTCCCCACTTTTTAAACTTTAACTCCTTTAGAATTCCTGTCTCTGCCTTATCTTCTATCCCTGGTCCCATCCAGGGAGTCATAAAATTCAAGGATTTAAGTCAAAAATCCTTGTTTTAGTTAACAGTTTCTTGATTAAATATAATTGTTAATCTAACAACACTGAGATTATAAGAAAAAATGCTTTTTCATAAATTCCCACAACTAAATTCTTTGTTTTTACAGAATTTCTAGATATCACAAAGTTTTCAAATTTTCTATTCACAAAACCTCTTGTACATAACAATTACAACAGGAGATTCTCACAAAGACTTAGTTAACAATCTCACAAAAGCTATTAAGTAATAGCAAAGCAATTTTAACTGAACAATAACAGCTTTTTAACCCATTCATCATTTTTCTCTGATAGTACAATTTTAACAACATTTAAACCATACAAATGCATGTTTAAACCATACAAACTTAATGCTTTAAACATTTTTATGTATGTAGAAACTTGCATAACTAAATATAACAGTTTCAAACTATCATATTTTTTATCACACCCCTTTTAAAAAGATCAATTCATATATAACAAAATTCAGACCTCACAAGGGTCTCTCAAATTTTACAACCTAAGAGGTCCCTAAAAATACAATTTAGAAATAAGATGACTCCAATTACATTTTCATATTATCATATATTGAAATTGTCGATCCTATTTCTTCTGGTAATTATATGTTAATACATTAAATACATTTTATTTATTTATTTAGCACTGTTCAGCTCCTCCTACCCAACTGTTGCCTCTGGCCCAGGTATTAGGAGTATTTCACTGGCCATGAATGAACTTAGAGGAAAAAAATATTTTATATTATTACTTGCTTTTATAAACCATCCAGATTTGAATTTGGCACCCCACTTTCTCCAAGCTTCATCTTATGCATTCCCTGACTCCAATCCCTGACTCCAGCTCTTCAGAGTTTTTACAAACAGGTTTGAATTAACAAAAGGCCTAAGGAATTTGAAAGAGGTGGGCCTTTCAAGCAAAACAACCAAGCTAAAACATTTTTAGTTTCCCCTCCCTTGTCTGCCTCAGCAAGAGAGGGGGATCCCTTTCATTTGCTGAGGAAGATTGACAAAGGTGAGTTGAAGAGGAGCACAGAATTATCCATAATAAAGATCTCACCCTAGGTGAATTACTTTGGACCTGGCAGTCCCTTTGAGAGCAAAGAAGCCTGCCTTTTAGATATGCTTATTTTCAGATGGCCAGCTTCTTCAATTGCTTTAGAATGCAGTTTAATTTCCTGCCACTAGCCAACAGTAAGATTTCATATTTTTTATGTAATCTCTGTGGAAACAAAATTCAGTCATACCTTACATGGGCAAAGCTTAATGATTATACAAATCAAAATCTTTCTCATAGTCAATACCCAGATTCAATAAAACCTTTCATCACTAACTAATCAGCCCTATTTTCCAATCAGGTTACAAGTTTCTTTTAGCTTCAACTCATGTTTGACACACCCAGTCTTCTAAGGTGGAGTGTGAGGGAGGGGGTGGCCAAGAGCAAATGGACCCAAAGCCACTGGACTTAGCTGAAGTTCTAACCCCACCCAAATCCCTTATCTTCAGCTTCTATCTCTCTTTCTTTCCTGATCTTTACTGAAACTTTTTACTCTCCATATCTCCAATTTCAATCCTTCTTTCCTAATCTTGACCCAAACTACTTCTAACATTTCAAATAAATAAAACAAAATGTTATACTCACCAGGCTTCTCCTCCAACTGCTTTTTACCTTAAAACTTAAGAATTAAATGACTAGCAATTTAATCACATTCTAAACAGAGCACTATACTTTGTAAAGTGATCATCCAATTATACAGAAGATCTCCTTTACTTCTACAGTTTAAACACTTGCTTCATGTTAGACTGACTGAGTTTAGTGAAAATATATGGATTTTTAACCTTTAGGACCCAATCAAACCTTAAGAGCTCCCAACTTTCCTCTCTTTCCAACTCAGTCATAACTTCCAAGAGCTCTCTTCCTTTATGTTTTCTTGTCCTCCCTCAACCCCATAAACTCAACACAATCCTCACAAGGACTCCCTGTTTCTTGTTCAGTTTTTCTTGAGAGCTTGCTCTAGGGTGTGGAGCAGCACTTTCCCTGAGTCAACCCACCAGGGCTTTTCTTCAAAGCACTAGGAGAAATCCATTCTCCCCACCTAGGTCAAATATTTTAAGAGCTCTTTTCCCCATTCCAAGCAAATCTTATTTCTCAACTTGGAGCGAATCCAGACATGACAAAGCAGGACTCCCCCACCTTGCTCAGGCACCTGACTTGCACTGTCTATGGACATTTTCTTTCCCTTTTCCCCCTTTACTCACATTCCTGGGTTCCCAAGGATTCCAGAAAAATACTCCCAGGAAATTAGCAGTCTGAAGAATGAAATTTTCACCTGCAGATGCTAGGACCCACTGCAAAAAAGTGGGGGCACCACCCATTCTTTGTGTGAAATACTTCTTTCTTTTGATGCTATATTGATCCTGCGATGAGCCCTCCACTGTTAGAAACATGCTCACATTGTCTAGGAATAAGCAAGACTCATTGGGAAGTCAGTAACGTTTTAATTATAATTTACATTTATTCCCCCTGAATAAATGGGTACTTCCCCTCAACAGAGTACAGGAGAAAGTACAAAGGACTCAGATGGATGCCAGTCCTTTAATAGACCCTCACCTCGAATCTCCCGCCAGGCTCTTCATTGGCCAAATACAACCCCTTGACTGCCTATGTCATGCCCTCCTCAAATGGCTCATTTAAGTATGCATACAAGCCTCTGACCTTTCACCTGACCTAACTGAGGCCTGGTTTTTGCTAAAGTTGGGGTGGGGAAGGGGGAAAGGTACACTTTCAATTCTGTGGAAACAAAACTCCTCCTCCCATTTCTTACACTTCCTTGTTGTTCCATGAATAAGACACTTCATGTTTCTACTCTGGGCATTGTCTCTGGCTTTCCTCCATTCCTGGAATGCTATCCTTTTCATCTCTACCTCCTGGCTTTCTCTAGTTTTCAAGTCCTGGCTAAAATCCTGCCTTCTAAAGGAAACTTTTCCCATTCCTCTTAATTATAGTGCCTTCTTTCGTTTAATTATTTCCTATTTATCTTGTATATAGTTTGTTTGTACATATTTATTTGCTTGTTGTCTGCCCTGCCCCCCCCCCCAAGATTGTGAGTTCCTTTGAGATAGGAATTGTCTTTTGTCTTTCTTTGTATCCATAGCAATAACATTGTGCCTAGCACAAAGTAGATACTTAATCAATAGTGACTGACTAAATAAATGAATATCTTTCTCTCATTCCCACTCTCTATCATCTCCACTTTTTTCTAACTGCTACTTTTCTTTCAAGACCAGCCTTGAGTCCTCAGGCCTTTCTGACCACTAAAGTACCACAGCAATCTCTCCTTCTAAATTCCAATTGTTTGGAATCCATTTTGCTTCTGTGCGCACTCACATGCAAACGCACTGACATGCACATTTCTCAACTCTGAAAAAAAATTCCTTAGGTCTCGATAATGTTCCATTATATTCATATACCATAATTTGTTTAGCCATTCCCAATAGAAAGGTACTCTTTTAGTTTCCAGGGTTTTTTGTTTTTTGCTAGTACAAAAAGAATTGTTATAAATATTTTTGCAGTTATATATATCCTTTTCTCCTTTCTTTGATAACTTTGTGGTATAGTCTTAGAAGTGCTATTTCTGGGTCAAAAGGAATGCACAGTTTAGTGCCTTTTGGGCACAGTTTCACATTGCTTTCCAGAATGGCTATAGAAAAAAAATCACAGATTCACCAATGGTACATTAGTGTTCCTGTTTCCCTACAGTCCCTCCAAAAATTGTCATTTTCCTTTTTTGTCACTTTATCTATCAGATGATTATGAGGTAGAATGTCAGAATTGCTTTAATTATCCTTTCCTTATAATTATTAGTGATTTGGAGCATTTTTATATGGTTCTTGACAGCTTGGATTTCTGTCTTTGAAAGCTGTTTGTTCGTATTCTTTGACCATTTATCAATGGGGGAATGGCTCTTGTTATAAATTTGCAAGCATTTCTTATGAATCTCAGATATAAGACCTTTATCAGAGAAACTTTCTGCTCCCCAATCAAGTTGTAAGCTCCTTGAGAAAAGGGAAAATATTTCCCATTTTATTATAATAAATATTATAATTATATCATAAATATAATATTATATTTTAATATAATAATAATATTATAATTATATAATAAATATAATATATTAATATATTAATATAATATATAATAAATATAATATAATAATAATATTATAATTATATAATGAATATAAATATAATAAAATTCATCATTTTATTGCAAATGATCAAAAAAGCATTTATTGTTTGCTATGTGTAAAACACTGTGGTAAAAACAATTGTAGGGATACAAATAAAAAGGTGAAGATAGTCTTTGATCTCAAAGAGTTTGACGTCTAATATCTACTTTGAACTTAGCTACATGCTATATACATAGTAGGTGCTTAATACATTTGTTGAATGAATTTATCTGAAAGGTATTGAGAAAAAACCTTGCCCTAAAAAACTCTCTCCTAGTGGCTTCTTACCATTCCTAAATTTTTTTCATCAGATGGATTTCTGGGTCTCTGCGCCATTCAATTCCCTCTTCCATATCCAGATACCAGATGTTGGGCCCACTTACTAATGCCACTGTACCTGATACCTGACCTTCCTCCTGCTCAAGTTTAGTTGCTTCTGGGTTCAGATGTCCAGACTCTACCAAATTCTTCCATTGGGAATATATGATCCACCAGGCCCTAACTTTGCTAGTTTGTGTTCCAATGGACTGCCCCGAGACAGTAAAGCTATACTGTAGTGTTCATGGTCACTCTTGTTTGCTGTCCATTCTGGGCTAGGAACATTCTCCCTAGATGGATGACGGATACATTTGATTCTTAGACCTTCAAACCACTTGCACTTCCTTCTCCCCCGCCCCCAAAAGTGTTTGATATAGAATGGTCCAATGGTAATGTCATCCACATAGGGAGGCATGGTATTGTTGTGGGAAACAAAGCACTAGAAAGGGGGAGGAAGCTCCTGAAAGGAGAGGTGGGAGGGGCAGAAGCTTTAAGTCAAACTTAAGTTACCTCTCATTTTTGCCCAGGCCTATTCTTGAATGTAATCTATTCTCCCTTTTAGGCATTCCACAAATATTGGAGTAAGTTGCCACTGCCTGATGGAAGTTGCTGGCTGCATTTTCACATCTGCCTCTGGGCAGAACCAGCTTTTGTCCATCTTTGCATGTTTTATTCATTGACTTTGGAAAGTATATCCCTTTAATTATGGACAAAAGTGATGTTATTTTGAGTTGATTAAGGTTTCAATTGGGAAAAATGTGGCTTAGGATCCAGTGGAAAGTTCTTTTTTCCTCTTTTCTCTTAGATAGACCATGAGTTCCTAATGGGTCACCATATTTTTTTTTTTTCCTCAGACTACATTAAGTTCACAGGCATAGCTCAACTATTGCCATCTTTTGGTTCCATGAAAATGTAACTTTAGGTGAAAGAACATCATCAAGGGCAGTTATTTCCTTGGCAACAATATCATGAATGGAGGCTATTTCCTGTGTAGACACAATTTGATCTCTACCAGGGCATCATGAGATTTGAGCTTTCCTAGACTGGGCAGAACATCAATCAATCAACATATATTAAGTGCCTACAATGTTCTAGGCATTGTGCTAAGCCCTGGTTATATGGCTGTTTGGATATTCTAATAGACCTAAGGTTGGAGATTTGAAACTACAAGTCACAAAGGAAACCTGGAAGTTTCTATTTGGTCATTAGCCAGGAAAGAATTGAAGATTCACCTTGAAGACAGAGGATAAGGTGAGGAGTGTGACAGCTGGTTTAAGAATGAAAAGCAAACATGAATGGGTGCTTCTTTTTAAAAAAATAGTTATTTTTAACATTCTTTTCTTTTTAAATTTTGAGTTCCAAATCTTCTCCCTCCTTCCTACCCCTTTCCCACCCACTAAGAAGGCAAGCAATATGAGATCAATTATAAATGTGAAATTGTGCAAAATGTATTTCCATATTAGCCATATTTTTTAAAAGCAAGAAAAAATAAACTAAGAAAATTATACTTGTATTTGTGCTCAGAGTTCATCAGTACTCTCTCTGGAGGTGGAAAGCATTTTTCATCATGACTCCTTTGGAATTGTTTTGGATCATCGTTATCAATCAGAGTAACCAAGACTCTTTCATGGTTGATCATCATTACAACAGTGCTGTTCTTATGCACAGCGATCTCCCAGTTCTTCTCACTTCACTTTGTGTCAGTTCCTATAGGTCTTGCCATGTTTTTCTGAACCTCTTCATTTCCCACAACATGATACTCCATAACAATCATATGCCACAACTTGTTCAGCCATTCCCCAAATTGGTGAGCATTCCCTCAATTTCCAATTCTTTGCCACCATAAAGAGCTGCTATAAATATTTTTGTACATGAAGGTCCTTTTCCTTTGATCTCTTTTGGATACAGACCTAGCAGTGATATTGCTGGATCAAAGGAAATGGTACAGTTTTATAGGCCTTTGGGTGCAGTTCCAAATTATTCTCCAGAATGGTTGGACCAGTTCACGATCCACTCTGCCAACAACTCATTAGCATACCTATTTTTTTCCTCATCCCCTTCAGCATTTGTCATTTCTGATAGGTGTGAGATAGTACCTCAGAGTTTTAAAAATTTGTATTTTCCTAATCAATTTTGATTTAGTGAATTTTTTCATATGACTATAGATAGCTGTGATTTTTTCTTCTGAAAACCACCTGTTTATAGACTTTGACCATTTGTCAATTGGGGAACGGCTTTTACTTTTTATAAATTTGACACAGTTCTATACTTAGTAGATACTCAGAAATGAGATGTTTATCAGAGAAACTTGCTGTAAAATATTACTTCACTGTCTATGGTACCTTTTTAGCACAATGTAGTCATTCTGATTATCCTTTTTAATCAGGTCTATTTTTGCTTTTGCTTTGTCAGAGATCATGATTGCTACTCTTGCCCCCTTTTTTAGTTCAGCCAAAGCATATTTGATTCTGCCCTGGCCCTTTGTTTTAACTGTGTGTATCTTTTCTGTTTCAAGTGTGTCCCTTGTAAACAACGTATTTTTGGATTATGCTTTCTAATTCATCCTGTTATCTGCTTCCATTTTTTGGGTGAACTCATCCTATTCATATTCACAGTTGTGATTACTAGTTGTGTTTTTCCCTTCATCCCACTTTCTTCTATTTCTTCTTCTCTTTTTTTATCCTGTCCCTCCTCAAAAGTCTATTTCATTTCTAACCACTGCCTCCCTTAATCTCTTCTTCTTTGTGTCATCTCTTCTCTACTTTCTCTTGTCCCCTTCCCCTCCTATTTCTCTATTGGGTAAATCTCGTTTCTATACACAACTGAATATGTATATATATATATGTGTGTGTGTGTATATATATCCATACATACATATATATCCGTACATACATATATATCCATACATACATATATATCCATCCATACATATATATCCAACCATATATGTATATATATACATATATATGTATATATATTCTTCTCTCTGAGCTAATTCTGATGAGATTGAGATTCAAGAATTATCTGCCATCCCCACTTCCTGCCATTTCCCCTTTTACTGTAAAAGCTTTTCCCTGGATGCCTCTTTTATGTGAGAAAATTTTCTCCATTCTACCTCATCTTCCCCCTTCTCCCAATGAATCCCTCTTTCTCACCTCTTCATTTTTTTTGAGATCATTCCAACATAATTGTCCCATATCCATGTCCTCTGTCTATGTAAACTCCTTTTAACTGCCCTAATAATGATAAAGTTCTTAGGAGTTACACGTATCATTTCCCCATTTAGGAATATAAACAGTTTAACTTTATTGAGACCCTTGTGATTACTCTTTCATGTTTACATTTTTATGCTTCTCTTGAGTCTTGTGTTTAAATGTCAAATTTTCTATTCTACTCTGCTCTTCTCATCAGGAATGCTTAAAAGTTGTATATTTTATTAAATATCCATTTCCCCATGATTATACTCAATTTTGCTGGGTAGATTATTCTTGATTGTAATCCTAACTCCTTTGCCTTCCAGAATATCATATTCTAAGCCTTCTGCTCTTTTAATGTGGGAGCTGCTAAATCTTGTGTGATCCTGATTGTGTCTCTATAATATTTAAATCGAATATGTTTTCTTTGACCTACAAAAATTCTTTTGGCTACAAAATTCATGGGAGTTATAATTTGGGGATATCTTTCAGGAGATAATCAGTGGATTCTTTTAGTTTCTATTTTGCTCTCTGGATCTAAGATATCAGGGCAGTTTTCCTTGATAATTTCTTGAAATATGATATCTGATGATGTGATGATTTGCTCAGAGAATCCTAGAGAATTAAGTAAAAAACTACTTGAAATAATAAAAAACTTTAGCAAAGTTGCGGGATATAAAATAAACCCACACAAATCCTCAACATTCCTACATATTACTAACAAAGCCCAATAGCAAGAGATAGAAAGAGAAATTCCATTTAAAGTTACTGCAGACACTATAAAATATTTGGAAGTCTACCTGCCAAGACAAACCCAGGGCCTATATGAACATAATTACAAAACGCTTTTCACACAAATAAAGTCAGAGCCATATAATTGGAAACACATCAGTTGCTCATGGTTAGGCTGAGCTAATATAATAAAAATGACAATTTTACCTAAATTAATTTACTTGTTCTGTGCCATACCAATCAAACTACCAAAAATTGTTTTACAGAGCTGGATAAAATAATGACAAAATTCATCTGGAAGAACAAAAGACCCAGAATTTCAAAGGAATTAATGAAAAGAAATGCTATGGAAGGTGACCTAGCCATACCAGATATTAAACTGTATTATAAAGCAGCAGTCACCAAAACTACTTGGTACTGGCTAAGAAACGTAGTGGCAGATCAGTGGAATAGGTTAGGTATATTAGACACAGTAGTCAACCACTACAGCAATCTACTGTTTGACAAACCTAAAGAATCCAGCTTCTGGGCTAAGAATTCAATGTTTCACAAAAACTGCTGGGAAAATTGGAAAATTGTATGGCAGAAACTGGGCATAGACCAATATCTTACACCACATACCAAAATAAAGTCAAAATGGGTTCATGATTTAGGAATAAAGGCTCATACTGTAAGCATTTTGGGAGAGCAAAGAATAGTTTACCTATCAGATTTATGGAAAAGGGAAGAATTCAGGACTCGACAAGAGATAGAGGGCATTAAAAATGCAAAATGGATAATTTTGATTATGTTAGATTGAAAAGATTTTGTATACACAAAGTCAATGCAACAAAGATTAGGAGGGAAGCAGAAAATTGGGAGAAAATCTTTGCACTGGTTAGTGTCTCTGATAAAGGGCTCATATCTAAAATATACAGGCAACTGAGCCAAATTTATAGGAATACAAGTCATTCCCCAATTGAGAAATGGTCAAAGGATATGAACAGGCAGTTTTCAGAGGAAGATATTAAAGATATCCATAGGCATAAGGAAAAATGCTCTAAATCACTATTGATTAGAGAAATGCAAATCAAAACAACTCTTAGGTACCACATCTCTCCTGTCAGATTGGCTAACGTGACAAAACAGGAAAATGATAAATGCTGGAGAGGATGTGGGAAAATTGGAACACTATTACATTGCTGGTGGAGCTGTGAACTGATCCAGCCATTCTGGAGAGCAATTTGGAACTATGCCTAAAGGTCTATAAAAATGCGTGTACCCTTTGATCCAACAATACCACTGCTAAGGCTGTATCCCAAAGAGATCACATAAGGGGGGAAAGGGACCCATATGTCCAAAAATATTTATAGCAGTTCTTTTTGTGGTGGCAAAGAATTGGAAATCAAGGGGATACCCATCAGTTGGTGAATGGCTGAACAAGTTGTGGCATATGAATGTAATGGAATACTATTATGCTATAAGAAATGGGGAATACACAGACTTCATAATAACCTGGAAAGACCAACATGATATGATGCTGAGTAAGGGGAGCAGAATCAGGAGAACATTGTACACAACCACAGACATATTGCTTCTGTGATGACTAACTTTGATAGACTTGGCTCTTCTCAGCAATAGAAGGTTCAAAGACAGCTCCAAAGGACTCACAATGGAAAGAGCTATCTATATCCAGAGAAAGAACTATGGAGTCTGAATGCAGATTGAGGCAAACTATTTGCTCTCTCTTTTTTTTTCTCTTCTTTTTTGGTTTTGTTTCTTCTTTCTCATGATTCATTCCATTGGTCATAATTCTTCTTTACAACTTGACTATTGTGTAAATAAGTTTAATGTGAAGGTATATGTAGAACATATATAAGATTCTATGTCATCTTGAGGGGGAAGGGGAGAGGAGAGGGAGGGGAAGAAAATTTGGAACTCAAAAGCTTGTGAAATTGAGTGTTGTAAACTAAAAACAAAGAATCTAAAAAATAAAAAAGAAATATGATATCTGAGATTTTTTTTTCTTGATCATGGCTTTCAGGTAGTCCAATAATTCTTAAATTATCTCTCCTAAATCTATTTTTGGGTTAGTTGTTTTTCTTATGAGATATCTTACATTTTCTTCCATTCTAAAAATTCTTTTGTCTTTGTTTATTGTTTCTTGATGTTTCATGGAGTTATTGGCTTCCACTTGCCCAATTCCAATTTTTAAGAAATTATTTTCTACCGTAAGATTTTGTACCTTTTTCCATTTGGCCTATTTTGCTTTTTAAGGAGTTCTTTGTTTGCTTCAGTGAATTTTTGTGCCTCTTTTACCATTATGCCAATTCTGTTTTGTAAAGTGTTTTTTTCTTCAGTATTTTTTATGCCTCTTTTACCAAGCTGTTAATTTTCTTTTCATAAGTTTCTTCCATCACTCATTTCTTTTCCCAATTTTTCCTGTACCATTCTTATCTCTTTCTTTAACTCTTCTATGAATTCTTGTTGGGCTTAGCTTAATTAACATTTTTCTTTGAGGCTTTTTTTGGTAGCTGCTTTCAAACAGTTGTCTTCTTCTGAGTTTATGTCCTGGATTTCCCAGCTGCCATAATAGCTTTTTATGATCAATTTTTTTGTTTGCTCATTTTTCCAATTTATTTCTTGATTTTGAATTTTATACTGAAGTTAGGCTTTGCTGCCCTGAAGGTGAGGAGGCACTGTGACAAGCTTCAGGCTATTTTCTGCTGTTGTTTTCAGAGCTAGTTCTGGGGATCTGCAAGTTTTTGGTGTTTTTAAGGTGTATGATCTGAAGAGTGGTGCGGTCACTGCTCTCTTGGTCTGTGCTCTGGTCCTTACCCAGCAAGTGCTTTTGATCCCCTGCGGCCACAGGCACTAGAGCTTTCTTTGCCTTGGAACTGAGACCAGGCCCCCAGCTTTCTTGTGACTGACTTCCAGAGTTTAACTCTGCTCTGCAGCTTGAGCATTTGATTTGAAGCTTTATTTTAAAGTTGTTTGGAGGGGAACATTGAGAGAGTTCAGCTGGGTTGCTTTTTATCTGCCCTGCCCCACCTTGTGTGGGTACTTAACAGAGATATTTGAAGATATTAAATACTTTTTAAAAAAATTGTAAGTCCCCCCCTTTTATTTTTCTCTTCCTTTATATTTCAAACACTGTTAGGTAGGGGTCAATTAACTTGACAGCTCTTTGTTGCAAATGTGCTACTACTAGTAAAGATGTCTCGTTTATTAGTGGGCAGCTTGTAGAAAAAGCAAAGATTCAAACTGGATGACTGGATTAGGCTGATGACTTCTAGAGATTGGCCAAAGACTATTATAGTGGCAAGTACTCAGAGGATCTGAGTTCAAATCTTGGTTCTGCATCTTACTGCTTGTGTGAGAAGTCATTTCACTTCTCAAGGATCAGTTTCCTCAACTATAAATGGACTTGAGTTGATGATTTGTAAATGTTTGGTTTTGATGGGCTCTAAGGTCTCTACTGTGATCAAATACCATCTCTAGCATGACTACAGCCTTTACTTTGGCATTTGATTAAAATGTGTCAGTGGCATTATTGGGAAATAAGATGGATTCAGGCAACTTTATGGGCAGAATGCGTGTAGTTGTTTCAATATCTGAAAAGCTAAACAATTTGCTTTCCCTATAATCCTCAGTCCTCTCCTTATGAAGAAGCAGTAGAAGTTTGGATTAGGCTTAACATGTAAAGAAAGATGTAACCCAGTAGCTAAAATCTTGAGCTTGGTAGTATCATGACTCTTTGGGATAATTACTCAATATGGGTAAATGGGCAGATGAAAACAATTTGTTCCAACAGCTTTGAAGGTGGGTGAAGTAGACGAGGTGGAGAACTTAGTCAAGCTTTGAAGACACTAAGGTCATCTTCTCCATCCTGGGCTATTGCCTTGATTTTTGTCCTGTCATTGGACTTCCATGACTCAGGAAGAGAGAGTGAGGCTGACAGCTTTGGGAACTCTGCTTCACTTAAATCCAATTGACTCATAACTATCCTCTTTGAAAATGAAGGACAAAACAGCAGCAAAAATACTTAAAACAGACATAAACTCTCCACTGTTTTAGATATCTTGTTCCAGTTATCAATCGTTGCTGGAAAAGTATTCACTTAAAATGATGAAATGTGAATACCACCGCCCTTTATCTTTACCTTGTTGGGGACAACTATTTCTCCTCAAGATTGACCAAGATTGCCTTTTGCTGTTAGGTTTATGCTCCCTGGAAAGAGAGTAGAATGCACATTTATTTGAGTCCTTTTCAGAAAGTCACTCCCCTCTCTCCCAAACTGAAAGTAAGAGTTCAGAAGCTGTGGACTTTAGAAGCACTATGCAAAACAGAATCTGATCTTACAACTTTCATCATCACTGGTATCCAGCTTTCACATACTGCCTAGAGAGGGCCTCCAGCAACCTTTCCACCTTTCTACCCCCATACCCACTCTGGTACAATGGAAAGGGCATGGGTTTGGAGTCAAGGGACCTGGGTTCAGATCTAGTCCCTGCCACTTACTGAATGTATGACCTTGGACAAGATGTTTGATCTCTCTGGGCCTCTATTTCTTTATCTGTAACATGACATGTTGGATTTGATAACCTCTAAAGACCCTTCTAGTTCTAAATGTATGATCTTATCACTTAATGCCACCTCTAATATGAGACTAGTGTATTAGGGTCTATCCTCTAGTGAGAAGAATATCTTGAACCTATGGAATGTCAGAGTTGGGAGTAACTTAGCAATAATCCAAACTTCTCATTTCACAGAAAGGGAAATTGAACAACGGAAATTTTTACTGAGATTACTTTAAAAAAATAATATGAAACTGGACTAGCACCTTTAATCCACTCCCCCAGGACATCAAACAAAACTTACAAAATTTTTATCCTTATATTGGCAATCAGTAATATGAATTCTAAGTTCCTACAGACATTGCTTCTTAATTCCTTTTATATTGCCATCATACATGCCTAAGACATGTGAGGGAGGAGGTGGGCACTAGCCTTCAGCTAATTTACACTGTAAATTCCCACTGCTCTTCATTAAAGACTACTCCTTTCGATGCTAGTTGTAGATGCCTTGTGTTTTGAAGATGAAAGGAGAGGAATGTGTAATTAAGAATCCTTTCTATTTTTCCCCCGTGGCAATTTTTTTCTTCTTCTAAAAAGAGGACTTCTACTTAGTAGAGATTGAAGCTGTCTGACAAAAGCGCCTTTAATTTTCCTCCTCTCTACTTCTAAATTCATCTGTATCTTTGCTTGTCCTCTCCATTCCTCCTATTCAGAAGAAAGAGCAGCTCTCTTCCTTTTCGAGCCTCCCCCCTCCACCTTTGCTCCTGGATTTATCCCCTTCTGCTTCCTCTGAGACTTTTGTCCATCGATTATGCTCTTTCTTTTTTGCATCTTCTTATTTCTTCTGCTACTCTCAGCACTCTCAGGTGTTCTTGAGCTTAAAAAAGCAAACTGTGAAAAACCAAAAATACAGCAACCCCCCCCCCAAAAAAAAAAAAAAAACCTAACCCTTTCCCTTAAATCCTGCTAATTCACTCGTGTGCTAGATAACAGAATTAGGATCCGCAAAGATCTTGATAGGCTGAAGTGCTAAGCCAAATTAATTAGGATAAAATTTAATTAAGATAAATGTGAAGTCCTTTACCTATGTTAAAAAACACACACACAAATAAAGTAAAAGAAACTTAGGTGACTGGCTTCTGGAAAAAAAAAAAGATTAGGAGATTTGGGTGGAATTAAAATTAACATGAGTCAACAATGTGACCCGGAAGTCAAAAAAGCTAATGCTACCTGAGACTGCTTTAAGAAATGTATACTGTTCAGAATAAGAGAGCTTATAGACCCACTGTATTCTTTCTTAAGATGATTCCCAGAGGTCAGAGAATAGTCAGTAGACTGGAGACCATTCCATAAAGTAACCAGTTAAAAGAACATGGAATATTCCACCTGGAAAACAAAAGAATTGGTTGAGGGTGGGGTGGGGTGGAGAAAGGGTCATATAGTAGATGTCTTTAAATATTTGAAAGGCTGTCATTTAGGGGGAAGAAGATGATTAGGGCAATAGTACTTGGCCTAAGAGGGCAGAGCTAGAATTGATAGGTAGAAAATACTGGGAAGCAAGTTTTAGTTCAAATGGGGAAGAATCTATCAGTTAGAGATGTCTGTAAGTGAAATGACCTACTTTGTGAAATAGTGAGATCTGTCAATAAAGGTCTTTGAACAAAGGCTGTATAACTGCTTGTTAGGGAAATTTTAGACATGATTTGTGATCCATATAAAAGTTGAAATAGAAAATGAATTTTTTTTCTCATGCAAGTTAGAGCCAGGGAAGTGGATGGGATTATATCAAACCCCAAATTCTATGACTCTATAATTATGTGACCCTAAATTGTCAAAAGAATAGCCTATAATTGCTGCCTCTACTTTCACGCCACCCTGAACTTGTTCCTTACTTCAGGAATCTATTATTTCTTTGGTTTGGGTAGTTCCTCCATTAAGGCAGGTCATAACCCTCTATAATTTAGTAGATGAGTCTTTAAGACTGTGGCAAAAAAAAAAAAAAAAAGAAATCATTGCCTTATAACCAACATAAAGATGAGCTTTTCTGACTTTAGCTAGGTTGGTCTTTGGACAACAGACATAACATCCATTGCCAGGCTCCTATCTGAAGCTTTTCCAGTTTAGAAGGAACTTCAGAGGCTGGGCTCTTAGGATAAATACCCTGTAAGAACCCACGATCACTTGCCTGCTCATCTACTTGCTCCCTCACCTTTCATTTGACTTACCAGGGGTTTTAAACTTTTTTTGTGTCATGGGCTCTTTGGCAGTCTAGCAAAGCCTATGGACCCCTTCTTAGAATAATGTTTTCAAATGCATACAATAAAATGTACAGGATTACAAAGGAAACCAACTATGTTGAAAATAAAGATTTAATTTTTTTTTCCCATCCAAGTTCCTGGGCTCCATGAAATCTACAACAGACTCCTAAGATCTCAAATTAAGAACCCTTACTCATGAGGATCATTCTTTTTCTAATTGCTAAAACACATGACCTTTCTTTAGTCATCCTTGCTGACCTTTCTGCATGCTTTGTTATCTTTGACTACCCAACTCCTTGGAAAATCTCTCTTCCTTTGGATGTGGTGATTATGGAGTACCCTTGTTCCTCTGCTATATTTTTGATTGTTCTTTTTGTTTCCTTTTTTCCCTCCCAACCTAGGCACTTCTCAAAGTTCTGACTTTGGATCTTTTTTCTTTCAATTCTTGTGAATCTCATCAACTCCCATAATTTTAATTTGTATTAGGATATTTCCAGGAAGTGTATCTCTAACTGATTTTTTTCCCTCAAGCTCTAATCTCACATACCTACGTCAATCTTCTACCTCTAACTCAATATTTCTTAAACTGAACTTGCCATCTTTCTCCTCCCTCTACCCAAACTAATTTGTCCTCCATGTTATTTTGTTTTTCTTTAATGGTACCATCATTTCATCAGGCTCGAAGACTGAAGATCATCTCTGATTTCTTCTCTTTCACTCTTCGTAGATTGAATATGAGTTTCCTATGGGCAAAGCGCATTTGATATATTTCTATATCTAAGTCCTTAGTATTCATCTTGTGGCTCTTCAATAAATGTCTCTTACTGATATTGATGAAGACTTCATTTTCTTTTCTTCATACCACAACTGATAGGAATTACCAAAATTAATCATAGTTTTATAATATGATACAAACATATACAAATTTCAATTCTCAGAAGAGAAAGATAGATTTCTTTGAGAAAGTAGTGTTTGAGAATGAGATTTGGATTTCTTGACTACTACTTAAAAAACCATAGACTTAGCAGGTGTTAGAGCACAGGCACACACAAAGGGAGGACCAGATGTGCCAGCACATCCTGGGAGAGCATTTGTTGCTGATGTTGAGTTGTTTCAGTTGTGTCCAACTCTCTTTGACCCTCTTTGGGGTTTTCTTGGCAAAGATGCTAGAGTGGCTTGCCATTTCTTTCTCCAGTTCATTTTGCAGATGAAGAAATGAGGCAAACAAGATCCTGACTTGCACAGGGTCACACAGCTAATAAATGTCTGAGTCCAGATTTGAGCTCTGGTCTTTCTGACTCCTGATTTGGCACTCAATCAAGTGCCCACCTAGCTGCCCTTGAAAGGGTTAAGACAATATTAATACTTTGTTAACATAGAAATATATCATCACCTCTCTTCTCTGCCCTCTGCTGTCTCTAAGTTCCTTACCTGAGGATGGGTATGAAAATCAATTGGTCAAATGTCAATTACCTCCATACACAGAAATAGAAACATTTCTAATGAGCAGGAAGAGATGGATTTGCCTAAAGATACTGATGTAGATGCCCACAAGGAACTTGCTGGAGAATCACGAACAGAAGATCAAAGCAAGAGCAGACAACAAAGCATGACCCTAAACTTAAAGACTGGATCATTTTTCATCTGGCACAGTGCTTTACACATAGTAAGCAGACTTAACAAATGGATTTTGAATGAATGGATAAACATTTTTAGAGGATTCGCAATTCTCATTCATTTGGGGTAAATGCACTATTTTTTTTTTCTTAAGCCATGCTGACATTAAAGGGCAGCTTTTGTTAAAAGAAAACCTAAAAGAAAAATGAAAATTACTTATGTAAAACATTTCACTTAAATTTATATTTTCTGGACAAATAGATACCTCATCTGTAGAACTTATAAAATCGCCAGTCCCCTCTACCTTGGATTTGAAACACATTATTCCAAAATTTTTTTCAGTATTAGACATTAAATATTATTTTTGAAAGTCACATTCAATCTGTGAAAATGAAACATATTGAAATAATTTTTATATTGAAGGCTACCATGCACTACATTAGGAAGAACATTGAACACTTGAAAAAGTATGCATGACAAATTGCAAAGACAATTAAAACATGGGAAAATAAGACCAATGAGAGAAGGACAAAGAATTTGGGATTTTTGCACCTTGAGGAGTGAAAGCTGAGGGACTATGTAATTGTGGTTTTAGTGTATATGAAAAGTTATTACTCAAAGCATAATTACTGATTGGAATCTATTTTTTAAGATTTGATCCTTTTTTGGGGAGGAGGGAGAACACGATGTTTGATTTAATAGCATCCAGTGTGTTGCCTCTGTCATTTGAGATAGCAATCTCTGAGCTCCTCCCCTTTATCTTAAATTTCTAAGTGAAAACATTTTAGTTTGAGGCTCTGGCTTCTTTGTTTCTTATGGAATAATTTAAGAAACTTCTCTAGTCCTCTTCCTTCCTACCTCAGGTTCTTGTTATAGTACTTTCAGTATGTAGCAGAGAAGTAACTAGGGTGGGAGTTAATGGTGCTTTGTCTCAGGATACCAGATTTAAAGGTTGCTTATTTAATTTATAGGGTGTTGGCAGAATTAACAATCCAGCAGCATAGGGACAAAAAAAAGCTTAGTACCTAGTTACAAAGCATGATTACTTAAAATAGGAAGCTTCCAGACGGTAAGCTAGTGTAAGTTCTTCACCCATTCTCTCCTGCTTACCCAACATTTCTCCACTGTGTGAGTTGGCCTCCTCTGAAGTAGCTTCACCTAAGTGTCAAGAGGTCTTTGTTTTTGGTCCCTATCCTCATATCCACTGAATGTATAATTTATGGCAATTGTCCTGAGTGCTATTTGTGGTAAGTGAAACAATTTCTACTTATATTCAATTAAATTCAACAAACATTTAATAAACACCTAATATGTGAAACATATGATGTTAAGTACTAGGGATACAAAAATAAAAAAGAAATTGTTCTTATCTTCAAGGTGCTTACTTTCTTTCTATTGGGAGGCTATGCCATGTATATGGACAGAAATAAAAAAAAAATAATTGTAAGAGAGAGAACTCTTAACAACCAGAAGAAAGAATTAAGATCTGTTTGGTTTGGACTCCATGATGCCCCATCCAGAATAAGCTGATCATCATATTGATTGACTAGGCTTTGGACATTCAGCACCTTCTCAATTTCCCCAGCTTCCTCTCCCATCTGATTGGAAGGCTAGAGGGTGGAACACCAAATTCCTCTCAAAGGTTTCTTTTATATCAGGTTGGAATCTGGACTCTCCATTAACCCTCCACTTTCCACCTGTAGCTCTGCTTCATTTGTACTCCAAGGAACATGATACTCCCTTCAGGTACCTTCTGGTCCCGGCCCCCTCCATCTCCTTTTGTGTGTTCTCTTTCCCCATTAGACTGTAAACCCCTCAAGGGCAGACACTGTCTTTCTTATTTGTATCCCTGACACCTAGCATAGTGCCTGGCATATGATAGGCACTTAATAAATGTGCATTGAATTGAATTGAAATAAATTCTTGGACAAAGTAGAACCCAAGCTGGACCTTCAAAGAAGCCAAATATTTTAAAATGAACAGGTGATGAGGGAGTACATTCAATGCATGAGAGAAATTCTGTGCAAAGACATGGAGAAAGGCAATGGAATTTCTTGAATTTGAGACATAGTTCATAAGGACAGTTTGGCTGGAACATAGAGATCATGAGGGGAATAACATGAAATAAATTTGGAAAAGTATGTGGGAACTAAGAGGTTGGCAAGGATATTGAATATTAGGCTGAGAATTTTCTGTTTTACCTTGAGGCAATGGGGAATCACTGGAGATTGTCAAAGAGGAAAGAGACGTGATCTAAATAGACCCATTTCTACCAAGACTGACTTGATAGTTGCAAATGCTGCATCTTCATGACCTTTTGTCTCACGTGGACAATGTCTTTTCTGATACTGCCTTGATCTTGGCCTCTTCAGGCTTCTATGCAGTGTTCTTCCTGCATCAGCCACTGATTGAATCTGCAGTTATAATTTTCCATTACTGTCAGCTATGTTAAAATATTTTCCATTTTGAAGGCAAAGGAAAATACTGATGATTGCCATCTGTTCATTTTTCCATTCATGGATTTTCCCTCTCCTCCATTGCTAATACAGTGCAGTGAACTTTCACACTTTAGAAAGGTTGGAAAGGAAAAGACCCAAGGGCCATCATGGATATGGAATTCTTCATGCCTTCCATAATTTTATTGTTAAAGGGGAAGAAAAAGAATAGTAATTCCTTTCCTCTTACTGATACCCTGCATACATTTCTCCTGGGAAGAGGATTAAAGCCATCAAGCTCACAGCCAATGCCCTCTTCTTCATTCTAACAGGCTTGTATTCTATAAACATCTGCTCCTAATGGCAGTTTCTTCCATTGTGTGCATACTGGTTCTTTCCTGTCCATCTGGCCTCAGGCATCATTTTCTGTCAAGTTGCTGTCTGCAGTTTGACATCCAAAGACAGAGATATGTACACCTACTTTTTTTTGGCCTTATTTTCAGCAACCACTCCTGTGGGAGGCAGACATTCTTTTCATCAGGGGTAAATTAAACACAATTGTTATAGAAGTCCACTGTCTAATGATCTGAGCAAAGCATGATTTCCTAGTCTGTGATGTCAGCCCTCAGTGTTCCAACCTCAGCCTGATTTTGTACAGCCAAGTCTGATTATCCTTGGCAATGGAGAGGGGGAAAGTTATGATATATGTTCCTTGAGTCTCTCATTTTGACCAAAATTATCAACGTCTTTCTATATTAAACTCCTGTTAGAGCTGCTAAGTAGCAGAAGTGACTTATTTGCATTTCAATTACCTTATATCTTCTTTTGGTGTCAATAAAATGGCCAAAAGACCTTCAACATAAGGGAGAAAAGATGGAGAGAACTGGGGACCTAGACCAGGGGTGGGGAACCTGTGGCCTCAAGGTCACATGTGGCCTTCTAGGTACCCAAGTGTGGCCCTTTGAATCCAAATTTCACAGGATTCAGTCAAAAGGATGCACTTGAGGACCTAGAGGGCCACATGTGGCCTTGAGGCTGCAGGTTTCCCACCCCTGACCTAGACCAAGTGTTGGCTGTCTTTTTATTAGTGAGTTTTTAAAGAAACAAATTGTATTGTTGAGTATATCAACTGGAGTGCTCAGATTTCAATCTTTCATCGACATATTGACATAGGATTTTATAGTTTTTGCCAAGCTTGCTTCATAACAGATTTACAAAATAGATAGAGGAATTATTATTATTCTCATTCTTTGTTGGTCCACCAGACCTGTGATATAGAAACCCTTCTGACAGATAGATATCAGCAAACTTATCTGCAGCTTATAGCCTTAGACAGTTGTGTGCCAGAGGTAGGCTTTGAATGTAGTCTTCTTGAATATAAGGCTGGAACTCTATCCACTATAACATGCTGCCTTCCACCTCCATTTAACAGATGAGAAAATTAATGCCCGTTTTTCACCTAGCTGGTGGCACAACTGGAACGTGCACCCAGCAATTCTGACTCTACATACAGAGCTTCTTTTGCAACCTCATCCTCCATGGCATCTTTAGTCAAACTTTTTGTGCCTGCCATGTATGTAGTGCAATTTCATGTAGCACTGAACCTACCTATTCCATTTTGTGAAGTATGTAAAATCTGTCTTTGTTATCTCTATAGTCTCACTTTATTTTTCAGTATCCTTGTCTCCCATTTCTGACTGATTCCTGATTCATGCCTGCCAAATCCTCCCTCTTCCTCCAGAGTTCTAAAACAGAACTATTGCCTTGAAGGACACCCCATTGTAATGTCCTACCTAAGAAAATAAAACTACCTAAATTGGTATCTACTCTGCCCTTGCATAGGACTAGTTCTCATGTGACATCTCAGGGGCCTCTCCTCCAATCCACTTTCCCCATATAGCTTCTCATAACAAATTCAAGGTTTTCTGTGGGTCCTGAGCCTCCCAACTGCATGTCACATGCTCCTGACCATGTGATTTTCTTTTTTCTAGTTAGCCAAACAATAGTTAGTTCAAATCAAAATCAATTAAATAGCATGGTCAGAAAAGTAGAAATAAAAATATTTCCCTCATAAATCTGAGACATTTTCTCCTACAAATATATACATCATCATTGGTTAAATTGTATACTTATAAGGAACACATGTAACATGTATATGTACACAGAGTCATTTCATACTTTAGGGCCATAGAGGTCTTCTGGAATACAACAGCCATTCTGCTAAGTTATGCTTTCAGGTATTTTCTATACTTTAACTTCAACTCCCTGCTTACCAAGAATGCTCTGGAATATCTGGACTTATCTCTGGATAAGTCTGGAATATCTCTCTGGAATATCTGACTTAAGGTCAGAAGATCTTTGTAACTCCATACTTAATGTCTGATTCCCAAACTGCGATCATTCAGCATCATTTTAGTGGTTGTGCCACTGACGAGTTGCCAAGAGTTGTCTGGGTCAAAGACCTATCAAGTTTTTCAACCTCTGTATTATTTTTTATTTTCTTATACATGTAAATCAATAGGAGGGAGGAAAAAGTAAAGAATGGATTGTAAAAGAAAAAACCATGTAAAAAAGATGTAAAGAATAAAGCCTTCCCCTCAACTTCAATTAATTCCATCTTTGTTTCAGAATCCTGCCTTTTAAGAAATGTAAATGTGGCTGTTCTTAAACTTTTTTTGGGTTTTTATCAGTTATTTAGGACTTAAATTTTTTTTTTTTTGCAGGATTGGGGGGAGGTGGGATATTTACCTACCATTTTGACCTCTTAAGGAAGCTAACTTTGTGATTATAACTATGAATATTTTTAACAATATACATTTCTAATCTAGATTATTTTATAACCACAAGGCAACATTTGGGGTTATTGCCACATTTGGGGATGTATTATCCCATTCCCTTCCCCCATCTTCCCTCTTATTGGCTTGCTCTTCTGACCTTTTAAAGAATTCAAGATTACAGCCATCTCCAATCTCTTTCACATATAACCAGGAAAGACAGCAGGGCTATGCACTCATCTGCAAAGGTAGGAGGGAACATGAGGCCCACAGCACCTTGTCTTTCTTTTCAAATATCAATCATTTCAAAAGGAGAGGGAGCCAAAACAATATTGAGTTGGACATTTCCAATAGACAATTAGTGATGGAACATCGAAGATGAGGAGAGAAGCTGGGGCTCCATATTCAGACCTGGGAGTCATGGGCATAGAAATGATAATTAACCCCATGGAAGTTGATGAGGTTAATGAGAGAGTGGGGTAGACAGATAAGAGTAAGGGGCCTGGGAGAGAGAAATAAAGAGCACCCATAGTTAGGGGGTGTAGTATGGACAATGATTTTACCTCCCCACACAAACACATCAAAAAAAGAATTTGTCTTGTATCCTGGTGGCACCTATGGAATGACTGAAGGTTTTGGAGCCAGTGAAAATGGAATATTGAAGAGAGGAGAAATTGGAAGCTGGAAGACCAAGGGGTGATTTATATAGTCCAGATAAGAAGGGGATAAGATCTCGAATTAAGGTGGTGGCCATGTTAGTAGACAGCAGGAGACTGATATGAGTAGTATAATGGAAATAGACTTGACAAGTACTCCAATGTAGAGGATGAGGGAGAGGGGAGAATCAAAGATAACCATTGTTTGTCCTATGTTTTCTAGGATGCACTGGCTAACCTTAGCATCTTCCATGTCTGACCAATCTCTCCATAGAGTTTGCTTCAGCCACCTTCATGGCCACTGTAGCAAGTTTTTCTCATCTACCTGTTCCACAGGGAAAGTCTTCACATGCTTGGAGTAGACATCCCCCTAACTCACCAATGGATTTGAGGCATGTTTGTTACCCTCAATCAGGTTTAGTACATCTATCAAGACAGTTTCACTGAGATGTGGCTGCTGTGCATGCTATAGCTTCCCGGAGCCGCAGATGAGAGTTGGGTGGCAGGTAGATGCCAGAACAGCCCTGAAAAGGGCTCAGCAAGTCTTCACACAAGAGCCGTTCATTCTGCCTGAACATTCCATACACCCCAATGATGATATTCTCAACTAGAAATAGGACTTAAGGATATGGAAAAATTGGTAAGACAAGAAGTGATAGAACTTGGTAAGACAAAATAAGAAGTTAGTAAGATGAGGAAAAGAAAGTTGGGTATGTCTGTCAAAGTTTTAACAAGATGAAGTGTTAACAGAAAGAGAAGATGCTTGGATGTGAGGAGAGGGACAATTCT
>CM053622.1:482771832-482783115 GCA_028646595.1 Phalanger gymnotis | reverse complement strand
TGTGTGTGCGTGTGTGTGTGTGTGTGTGTGTGTGAGAGAGAGAGAGAGAGAGAGAGAGAGAGAGAGAGAGAGAAAGAGAGAGAGAGAGAGAGAAAGAGAGGGACATATACACACTGGGCAAATGACCTTAACTCTTACTGCTGCAGGCAAATGTTGAAGGTGCTGATCTAAATTTGTAGGGGAAATTCTTCACTAGAATCTCCCTGATGCCAGTGAAATCACAGGTTCAGTTTATCTCCCCCCTCCATGCATGCATACACACACACACACACACACACACACACACACACACACACACACACACACAGAGCTTTAAGGTAGCAATCTGAATCCCTGAGACACTTTCAAGAGGACTTTGGGGTCAAAACTATTTTTATAATACTAAGATGTTACCTGCCTAATAAATACTCCTTTTTCCAACTATATGTTTGTGTGAGGCCAGATTTTCTTCATGTACTCCAACCAAAACAACATATTGTTAACAGATTGAATGAAGAAACCGATATGAAATACAGCTGTCTACTATTAAGCAGGACATTACAGAAATTTGCAAAAATATGTAAAAAACAATGCCACCCTTATCACTAATTTTTTTTGTTTTTTAATAAATATTTTTCATAAAATATGTTACTTATGTCAACATGTAATGGGCTTATTTTTAAATGAATTAAATATTTTCAATTTTTATCAGTTTAAATTTCTAATATGGTAAATATTGATAGATTTAACTCACATAAACAAAAGTTCTTTGAGATCCTTCATGATTTTTAAGAAGGTAAATGGGTCCTAAATCCAGAAAAATTGAATACCACCGCTTTCAGATTGGCTGACAGCTCTATTGAATTTGCGAAAGGCACTATTGGCATTATCTTGTTTAGAACTCATTAAAAGGTCATTACCAGTTTTATTTCTTGAGTGTGATTTACCCTAATATCCCTGCCAAATAGTTTAGGTTTTATCTTAGATTTAAGGTTCTAGTCACAGCAAAGTCTTCTAAGGCACCAGCCATGCTCTTTCTTGACCTAATGTGTGCAAGGTGGGGCAGTTGGAAGGCTTAGAGCTTTGGAATGTAGCCAGAAAATGGGAGCATTTTTAAAGCAAAGCTCAACCAATCAATCAGTAAGCATTTATGAAATGCCTACTATGTGCCAATAACTGCACTAGATGTTAAACATACAAATTAAAAAATGTGGGCAGTTCCTGCCCTTGATGTGCTTATGTTTGGGGATGGGGGGATATAACATGTTCACAGATAAGAAAATATTAAATACATTTACATTAAATACAGAATAAATACATTTTTGGTGGATACTAACAACTAGGAATTTCAGGAAAACTCTATTGAAGGAATTTATACTTGAGAGGAGTCTCAAGGTTGAAAGGAGCTAGAGGTTCCAAAAGGGGGTAGAAGTCAGGAAGGACTATATTCCAGACATGAAAGACACTTTGATCAAAGGCAGAGACAGGAGAATAAATGTTGTTCATGGGGCATGGCAGGTAGGCCAGTGTGGCTAGCACATAGCGCATGTGAGGGGATATTACATGTAATCAGCCTTGAAAAATAGGCTAGAACCAAACTGTGAAGGGTTTTAAATTAGAGGAATTTGTTTTATCATAGAAGCATTAGGGAGTTACTAAAGCTAGTGTGGCTATACTCACATTTCCAAAAAAACCAACTGAGATGACAGTGTGGGTCGCAAATCAGGAAATAGCAGAGATAAGATTTAAACAACACTCTTTCTCCCATTCCCCTTTGGCTCATTTTAACCAGGATCACAAAGGTAAGTCACCATTTAGTTTCTATTTTATTTTCTGATAAAATGGTAAAATACATAAGAATAACAAAACTCCTATAGTTTAGAGAAAGCTTACGGTGTTGTTTTGTTTTGTTTTGGTGGCAGTGGCGGGGAGGGGGGGAGGAAGGTTCTCTTTTACCTTATGCTTAATTTTGATAGTTTTAATATGTTTATCAAATGTAAGATCATTCCACTTCCAAACTAGATCTGTTTTGAAATTTATTCATAGTTTTATTTCCTTACTTTTAAAAGAAAACATGGGAGGCCTAACCTGGAACATTTTTCTTAAGTTCTATCCATAAAAAACAAAGTAATTGTGCCTTTGAGGCACATGCTGTCTTTATTGGGAGACTATTTTCCTGGATGGGAAGAAAAGCGCATTTCAGAAGTCAACCTTAATTGCTACTCATTCCTATGAAAGTGCTATGTCTTTGATGGAAGTAGAGAAATGAGACTAAATGAGCTGTCTTGAACATCAGCTTTTCACTATCACCTTATTCTTGCTTCTCTGGTACATTAAGAAGCTCCAGAAAGGGAAATAGTTAAGGAAATTGAACTGTGTTTTGCACGTTATAATAGGCTTGTAAATTTAGAGCTGGGAAGGGCCTTGAAAGAGAATAGTAACTAGGATAAAGTGAAAGAGACTTGGTCCCAGGGTGATACATTGAGACAGGCCCATCTTTGAGCATACTTTCTCCTTTTTCTCTTATTTATTTATTCATTCATTCATTTATCCATTTATTTATTTATTTTTAATTAATTAATTTTTAGTTTACAACACTCAGTTCTACATGATTTTGAGTTCCTGATTTTCTTCCCCCCCTCCCTCTCTCCCTCCCCAAGATGGCATGGAATCCGATATATCTTCTATGCATAACTTCACATTGAACTTATTTACACATTAGTCAAGTTATGAAGAAGAATTATGACCAATGGAATGAATCATGAGAAAGAAGAAACAAAACCAAAAAAAAAAAAAACAAAAACAAAAACAAAAGAGAGAAAAAAAGGGAAAGAAAAGGTGAGCATAAAGTGTGTCTCAATCTGCATTCATACTTCATAGTTCTTTCTCTGGATGTAGATAGTATTTTCGATCATGAGTCCTTTGGAGTTGCCTTTGCACTTTGTGTTGCTGAGAAGAGCAAAGTCTATCAGGGTTAGTCCTCACAGAATGCTTCCTCCTTTTCTTACCTTGCTCCCTTGATGGCTATAACAACAGCCATGTTTGTAACAGGACAGTTTTCTTCCCCTTTCAGTAGCTTAGAAACTTCTTGTTATCTTGGGCTATGCTTTTTCCCAATGGTATCTTGTCTTGTTAAGCCCGCCAAACCTCTAACACACCACCACAACATGCACAAACACATACCTGCCACTTACACTACTTGTTCCAGGTGTAAAAATTGCTGGTGATAGTATCTTTGCTTAGAGGTCGTCTGGTCTAAGTCTCTCATTTTAAGGATGAGAGGAAATTGGGACCCCAAGAGGTAAAATAACTTGGCTAGAGTCACACAGCTAGTAAGAAACAGAGCCAAGTTTAAGTCAAGCTATTTTGATTCCAAATCTGGGGTTCTTTTCTCTGTACCAAGTTGTCTCACTCCTCAGGTCATTAAATATATAATAGTTTCCAAATCTTGTCATTTCTACCTCTTCATCATCTCTTGTGTCCATCTCTTCTTTATTTATACAGCTGCCACCTTTGTTGTCAAAATCCTCATCGTTTCTAACTTGGCTATTGTGATGGTCTCCAAACTAGCTTCCTTTCTGACTCAAGTCTCTCCCTACTCCAATCCTTCCTCCACCCAGCTGCCAAAATGATTTTCCCTAAACATTGGTCTGACTATGTCATTCCCCTACTCAGTAAACGTCCATGGTTCCTTATCGCCTTTAGGATAATGTACAAACTCTTCTAACTTTAAAAGTTCTGTACAATCTAGATCCAATCTACCTTTCCAGACTCATTATACATTGCCCTCCATCCATCACTAACCAAATGGCCCTTCTTGATCTATCTCTCGTCTTCACATCTTGCACTGGTTTTCTTCATTCCTGGGGTAATGTCCCTCCTCATCTTTGCTTCACAGGATTCCTGACTTTCTTTATGATTCAGCTGAACAAGATGCAGCTGATGGCACAGTGGATGAAGCTCTGGGCTTGGAATCAGGAAGATAATTTCAATTCTGACCTCAGACATTTACTAGCTGTGCGATCCTGGGCAACTCATTAACTATTGATTGCTTAAGGTCATGCAACTGTCAAATGGAGATGAGAATAGTACCTACCTCACAAAGTTATTGTGAGGATCAAATGAAATAATATTTGTAAAAGTCCTTAGCACGATGTCTGCCACGTAATTGTTATTCAGTTGTGTCTGACTCTTTGTGACCCCATTTGGGGTTTTCTTGGCAAAAATACTAGAGTGGTTTGCCATTTCTTTCTCCAGTTCATTTTACAAATGAGGAAACTGATTATTTCCCACTAATTTTAGGGGTCCTTTGGATTATAGTTCCATTTAACCACTTAAAAGTTAGATTAGCTTTTGCAAAGGATATTAATTTCAAAGGTGTAACAAAGGTGGTCAGTCAAAGACCTTTACTCCCTGGATGCTACTGGAAAGAGAAAGACTGCTCCGGTCTAGTTTTTTATAGGTGCAGTGTGTTCCAGCTCAGCTGCAAATGGAAAGAGACTCTTCCCATCCATGAGGTAGAGCACGGCACGTCTTTTCCCAGAAGCAGATTTTTCCATCTCCCACAAAGTTTTCTCCATCTTACCTGATCTTGGCATGCACAGTAAAGTCCCCAAATAGCCACAAAGTATTGTTTTAAACATAAAAACAAAGACTAAATAAATCTAGGAAACTCCTATTTCAAAGCATGATATTTAGATTTCATCCAATTTCTTGCTCCTCTCCTCTGTCCAGTTCAACCACTCTTTCTAAAGGGCTTGTGCATAATGAATTTTCCTTGTTTATCTCTCTGAACTATATCTATTTTTATTATTGCCTTATCTGAGATAATGAATGTCATCCTTGATTTTTTTATTCATTTCAGGCATAATACATTTTCCTCTGAAATGTCATTTTAATTTTATATAAATGTTTGTTTAAATGTGCTTTTATATGGAAAATTGTTGGCTTTTGCTTCCTAATCCATTATATCACATCCCTCTATTTTATGGGTGAGTTCATTCCATTTGCATTCAGAATTATAATCGTTAACTTTGTCTTTCGCTTTCTCAAATCATATTATAATATAGATCTCCCTGTGGAAAAACAAGTATATTAATGTATTGTTGGTGGAACTGCGAACTGGTTCAGTCATTTTGGAAAGCTTTTTGAATCTATGTCTACAAAGTTATTAAACTGTACATGTTCCTTAATCTAGCAATACCACTACTAGGTCTATACTGACCAAAGAAAATTTAAGAAAGAAAAAAGGGATTTAGATGTACAAAAATACTCATTTGTTTCAGTCTTACCTGACTCTTCATGACCACATTTAGGATTTTCTTGGCAAAGATACTGAAATGGTTCGCCATTTCCTTTTCCAGCTCATTTTACAGATAGAGAAACTGAGGCATAGGGGATTAAGTGACTTACCCATGGTCACACAGCTTGTAAATGTCTGGGGCCAGATTTGAATTCATGAAGATGAATCTTCCTGACTGCAAGCCCAATGTGCTATCCATTGCACCACCTAGTGCTATGAATATAAAAATATTCACAGCAGCTCTTTTTTGGTGAGGGTGGGGGTAGAAAAAAGAATTGGAAACTGAGGACATGCCCACCAAGTGGAAAGCAGTTGAACAAGTTATGGTATATGAACATGATGTAATCATACTGTACTCTAAGAAATGACAAAGGGGAAGATTTCAGAGAAACCTAGGAAGAATATAAACTGGTGTAGAGTGAACTAAGAAGAACCAGAACAATTTATATAATAACAATGTTATTATAAAGAACAAGCAACTTTGGAAGACTTTGGATGACTGATGAACACAATGACCAGTTACGATTCCAGAGGACTCATGATGAAAGATGCTACCTAACTCTTGACAGGTGATAGACTCAGAGTGCAGGTTGAGACGTACAGACACACATGTCTACACACTTACATATTGAGACGTACACAAATGTACATACTCTATGTATACATATGTATATATATACACACATACACATGCCAACACACTTAACATATGCATATATATTTAGGCATGGATAGTGGAGGAATTTGTTTTGCTCGACTATAACGAGGGTATTGTTTTTCTTCATTTCTCATGGAGTGAGAGAGATAGGTGGAAAATAAAATAGATTTTCATTGAAAAAAATAATTTGAAAAATATCTTCCCCACACCTCGAAAGAGAAAAAAAAGAAAGGGAAACGAGAATGAAACTAGTACTAGGTATTTAAAGTTATATTGCTGGAAAGAATCCATTTTTTTTTATCTTATTCCTTTCCAGCCCAGAACCAAAATAGTGATTCTTGTACTTTTTTTTCCTTTTGTAACTAGACCTCTACAGTTATAGTATGCTTAGTTTGAAGCAATATTTTCCTTGATTCAACCCTACTCTGAACCACCTCGACTTACTCTCTTGTTTATTTATTTCCATTGCTAATTTTTTTAAACTTCTCTTGCTAATCAAAATAAAAATGAAGTTTATGCAATTGTCTACTCACCCTACTGGCTACCTCTATGTTTGAATAAGCTTAGTAGGCATATATAGTGGATCCCATTCCAAGTTTGGAGTCAGAAGAATTGGATTTGAATCCTGCTTCTGCTACTTATTTCCTTCATAACTTTAGACAAGCTAATCTTTTTGGGCTCTAGTTTCTTATTTGTAAAGTGAAGACATTAGACTAGATGGCCTCTAAGATCCTCTCTAGGTCTATATGTATAGTACTATCCTACTAAAGCTCCAATTATAAGATATAGCAAGTTCTTCATTTCCCATGGATTTATCTTTCCCTCCTCTTCTACCTTTATGGCAACCTTAACTCATAATTTCTCTTTTTACCTACTCAATGACCCCTAAATATGATGAGACTCTGAAGTGGTAACAATCTCTTCTCTCCTTTTCATAATGAAGGCACTTGACAATCATTTAGCTTTTTTGAAATATAAAAACTGGTTAATCTTCCTTAAGTTTATTTTTCTCAATAATGCCTTTTGTTGATTCAGTTCAAATACAATTTCCTCAATACAAATGTTTGGAAGTCATAAATTGTATTAAAATTTCACTCTTCCTCATCCCCAACCCTGTCCCCAGGAATATACTTGACATAGTATGATGTTCTTGTGTATTTTCCTTTATTTTTAGTTTATAACATCCTAAATTTCCCTTCTTTTCTTGTAGCTAATAGGTACTCCTGCATAATTCTTACTAAGGTTTATTGGTACATAATTTATCTTTCCCTAACTGTATGCAATATTTTCTCCTTTACCCGTGTGTCCCAGAGTTTTGCAATAACATTTCAGGGTGTGTTTAACCTGAGGCTTCTTGTTAGTGGTGGTCTGAAGATTTTAGTTGTTTATATTTTGCTTCCTATTTCCAATATTCCTAGAAATTGTCTTTGATGATTTCTTGAAACATAGTATTTGGGTTTTTTTTTTTTGGTTATGCTTTCTGGCAGCATGGAGTGTCTTAGATTTTATTTCTGCCCTATTTTCCAGAGTTATCTCATTAGTTATTCCTGTTCCCTAGCCTTTAACTTTTATATTTATTGTCATATTATTGATTTTTAAGTTCTATTTCCTCCATTCTTTTTCTCAAAGTATCAGCCACTTTGCCAAAAATTCCAGCTTCTGTTCTAAATCATTTATTCTACTTCTTATTTCTTCTTTTAATTCTTTTATTTATCATTCTAACTATTTTTGGAGAACTTGTGGCTGTGCTATTCCTTTATTTCACGGGCTTCTAGTTACAGTTAATGCTGAATTCTGGAGGTTTATACTATAATTATCTTTCTCCTATAATATTTGCTATCCTCCCTCTTCCCGCCCCAGTAGATTTACCACCATAGCTGCTGTGAACTCCAACCTTCTATCTCTGGAGCTTCTGGTGATGCCCTTGTGTATAGTGTGTGGGGAGGGGCCTGAAGTCCAGAATACAAAAGTAGCATGGAGTTGATAACAGCAATAGACATTGATACTCCTACCAATAATCTACTTCTACCTAGTGATCACAAGGTGGCCTAAAGGACTAGACGTGACTGTGAGTAGAGGTCCACAACAATTTATTGAAATCCTAATTTTCCTTCTAGACTCTGTTTATATTCCTCCTCTATGAAGTTTCCCCTGCTTTCCCCTCACATGAAAATTATCTCTCCTACTGCTAAAATTATTAGGGCAGCTAGGGGGCAAAGTGGGTAGAGCACAGGGCCTGGAGTTAGGAAGACATCTTCATGAGTTCAAATCTAGCCTCAGACATTTACTAACTGTGTGACTCTGGGAAAGTTTGCCTGTTTGCCTCAGTTTCCTCATCTGTAAATTAAGCTGGAGAAAGGAACAGCAAATCATTCAATATCTTTGCCAAGAAAAACACCAAATGGGGTCAAGAAGAGTCTGATATGACTGAAAAATGACTGAACCGAACTGCTGAAATTTCACATTGTACTTTGTCTGGACTGCTCTTTTCCATGGATCACATTCTACCTTGTTTGAAATACATCTGTGTACTTGTTTTATTCCCCTCCTTAGACTGTAATATCCTTGAAACTCTAGTTTTTGTATTTTTATCCATAGTCCCTTGCATAAAACCTTATACACAACTGGTGCTTAATAAATATTTGAGTTGATTTGAATTAAATCTTATCACCTTATTTTCCTCTCAAATAACAACCTCTTTATCATTTCCTTTAATTTTTAAATTAATTTAATCACTATCCAATGATTTTTTTTTGTTTTCATTTTGTTAGCAGCTACTTTGTAATAAAGATGGGAAAGAGCTTTAAATATTTTTGTTAAGATATTATATCCTTTGAGACATAGTTTGGCTTAGTGGCTAGAGAGCCAGTCTTGAAGCCAGGAAGACCTGTGTCTTTTGGAACACTGCATGATCCTGGGCAAGTCACTTAACTTCTCAGTGTCTACATAAGAAGTAGCTAGAGACCACATGTGGCCCATGACACCTCTGAATGAAACTTGTACCAGGTTAAAATATAATTGGGAGATATTTAAGAAAATGTAGATAATATTGATATGTGTTTTTCTAAATAAATATGCTATGATTAAATAGGATTAGTTAATTAACTAATAATTATTAACATAACTATATTATAACATAACTGTATCTCCTACAGGAATCGTTATGTATGTTGTAGTGACCCTAGTTTCTATTTGAGTTGACCCTGGTTTCTGTTTGACATAGAGGTGTTGTGGGCAGAGAAGACGCTGATCTACACGGGTAGAGAGAGTTTTATCACTTGGGAATTTCCTATATCCATAAAATCACAAATCTGGTCCCTATCTCTGTTGTGTTCAGATTTGTGTGCCATTTATCTTGCATATCATCCTTGGAAAACATTTCTGGGGCCTTGAGGACTGGGATGCTTGGGACCAAATGTCAACTAATATAGAAATGTGCTAGCTAGTTACTGCCCATCACAGCACCACTCTGCTGTTGCTAATGGCTAGATCACTTGTTTAAAATACTGTGCTAAAGCGGTTAAAGTCAGTGGAATATGAGCTCCTTCATGGTAGGAAAGACTCATTTTTATTTCTGTATTCTCATGGCCTAGCACAGGTTTCCCACCCCTGAGCCTTGGCACATCACCTTGATAATAGTAAGCACTTAATAAGTGCTTGCTGAATTATGTTGTCAAAGGTCATAGACTCAAACTCTGAAGAGGCCATTTAGCTCTCTGCCCTGGTTCTTGGCACCAGGCAGAGGGGTATGTTGGATCTAACTTGAGTTGGCTCAGTAGAGCTAACTGTTAAATTTTCAATATGAGCATTCTCGTCTAGGAAATAAGCAAACGCTACCATTCAGGGCTTAATTTATTGTTTTGTTGGTTGTCTAGATATAAGAAAATGTTAATAATTCAGATTAGACTCAAAAGCAGTATTTTCCTCTGTGACAACCCCCACCAACTACTCGTTAAATATTTATCAGCACACCCTCTGGATCCAGACTGCACATCCCCTCCCTAACTTCAGCCTGTCAATTTGAAAATCTATTTCCTTGATTCAAGATCAACTATTTGAGAGTATATGGATAAATTAGTGCCTATCTATCACAACTTATGCAAAAGCAAATTGAAAGCCATGCTCTACTGAAAATGAGTCAGTAGCATTGTTTTTTTTATTCAAGAATGTGTAGAAAAATTAAACATGGCATAGAATTGAAGACCACGGTGATTTCAAGCCAAGTACAAGGTCACACAAAATATTAGTAATGGAAGTGGGATGAGAACTCCGTTAGTCTGATTCAGACCTATCTGCCTATCAATGAAAATATGCTCAAGCACATTTGACTAGTTCCTAATGAAAATCAGACAGCGAAATTAATGAGAAATTGAATAAATTTGACTCTTTTCCATTTTTTTTCTTTGCTGGCATCAGTTAATTTTCTTGGAAAAAAAAACCCTGAAAATAGAACTCTGAAATTTTATCAGTGGATGGAGGTAAATATAATTAGGTGAGGCCTCAAGGTTAAGTGGCCAGTGTAATTTTTAGATGCCAAATGATACTTTGTACCAATGCTTATTCAAGACTACAAGCACGAATAGGCATGAATCTCTATAGGCATAATCTCATGATTTAAACAAGTATGATCATGGGAGATAATCATTAAAGCTTGGATAAATGGGTAACTGATCAACAGAGAATAGTAAGCAAATGAGATAATCGTGAAAAGTGCTTCAGAACTGAAGAGTGCTGTATAACATGACATCAAGTGAGTACTGTCAGAGCACTTTGGTTGCATATATGTCATTGCCCATTCTTGCCATGTGGCCAGCTCACCTTCTCTTCCTGTCATGTGATTTCTTGATGACATCTTTTCCTCCTCTACTTCTCTGGAGTTTCTCATTGGTTATACCTCTGAGTTTATTCACACCTGCTATGACCTCTCTATTGCTCTGTGTGATAATAATTTTTAATTCTTCAAAGATAATTTTCTCTGAAGTCACATAGGAAGGAAGGAAGGAAGGAAGGAAGGAAGGAACGAAGGAAGGAAGGAACGAAGGAGGAAATGAGCATTTATTTATTAAGTACCTTTTACGTGCCAGGCACTATTCTAAGTACTTTTACCAAATATTATCTCATTTGATCCTCATAACAACCCTGTGAGGTAGATACTATTATTGTCCTCCTTTTACAGCTAAGGAAACTGAGGCAGACAGGTCAAATGACTTGCCCAGGGACACAGATAGCCTGTGTCTGAAGCTGGATTTGAACTCAAGTCTTCTTAATGCTTGGCCCAGCACTCTGTCAGGAGCTCAACTTAGTTGTTTCTCTGCAGTGTTGGTAGAATGTTAGCATTTTTTTT
>CM053622.1:482725329-482771332 GCA_028646595.1 Phalanger gymnotis | reverse complement strand
GGGAGCTTTTGTCTAGAGATAGCAGTCCTTGGGGTTTACAGGTGGGGAGCAGCTGGACACTAGTGACCTCCTTTCAACTGTAGTAGAAAGGCCATAGGAAAAATCCAATCTGAGCAGTCCGTGAAGCCTGTGGTGGGAACCTAGCATTATAGTATTCTATGAGCCAGGCAGAGCTCACAGCTGGAGCCCAGAAACAAGATGTATTCCCCAGGCAGAGCCCATTAGAACAGTTCTAGAGTGCTTTTAAGGAGGGTCCTAGTCTGGCCTGCTCTATTCAGAAACAGGCAGACCCTGCTCATACCTCTCAGTTGAGGGGCTAAACGCAAGTTTAAGCCCCTCAATCTAGATACTAAGTTCAGACATGAGCAAACCAGGGCAAACCCAACACCAGTACCTTTGTCTGAAAAATACCCAGGGTGAAAGCCCTGAGGGAATTAGTAGACTTCACAACGAATTCTGAGAAGACCTCAGAGAAAAACAGGTCCTGGCCACAGGGACTCCAAGAATACTTAGAAGAAATAAAAAAAGAAATACAAAATGGAAAAGCTAAGAAGGAAAGACTAGCAAGGAAAATTGACACCTTAGAACAGATGGTGGAAAACTTCACTTAAGAACAAAATGTTGAAAAAATTAGAATGGGCCAGGCAAAAAACAATGAATGAATAAAACAATAAGAAATATTTAAACAAAAGAAATACCTTATAAATGGATATATGACCTTAATATTAAAGAGCATACTATAAAATGCTCCAAATCATTAATAATAAAAATCCAAATCAAAACAATCCTGAGATTTCCCCCCACACCCTGCAAATGGGTAAAAATGACCAAAAAATGGCAATAGTCAGTGTTGGAGGGGTTGTAGAAGGATAGACACACTAATATGTTATTGGTTGAGCTATGAACGGGCACAAACATTTTGGAAAGCAATTTGAAATTATTCAAACAAAATGATTTTGAATCGGAGATTCCATTATTGAACTTATACTTCTAGAAAGCCAAAAAAAGTCCCCCTCTCCTCCAAAATGTTTATAGGAGCACATTTTGTGATAGCTAAGAATGAGGGGGGAAGAGAGAAAATTTGGAATTCAGAGTTTTAAGAAACAAATTTTAAAAATTGTTTTTACATGTAATTGGAGAAAAATAAAATATCAAATAAATAAAAAATTGAAAAAAAAAAGCTATATATCAGAAGTTTTCATCCTGGGGTGGATGAACCTGTTCCTTAAAAAAATGATAAATGTATTTCAATAAAATTATTTTTTTTGCAATCTCATATATTTTGTGTTATGCATTTAAAACATCACCTGCAGAAGGGGTCCATAGGTTTCACCAGTATTCCAAAACAATTTATGGCATAGATAAAATTAAGAACCCCTGAAAATGTGTATAAATGTGTACATGCATGCATGTGTGGGTATATATGTATATGTATATATATATATGTATATACACACATATGTATTTCTAGAGAACAATATCAATTCATTTGTCAGAGGAAAGACAATGCTTGTAGTTACAAAACTCAAAGGAACAAACATATCCCCATACACATAAGAAATGGTTATTGTAGCCACAAACTATATGCTACTAAATGAATTTTGGCAGTCAAAATTTAAGGGACTTTATAACATTGTATGATGTGTGATTGTATGACCATTTATTTGGACGAAGAATGGGATTTTTGGTTCTGGTGTTTGGTGAGTCTTGACATTCACTATATCAAGTGACGATAGGTCTGTGTGGATGAATAAGTGAAATAACAGAAGCATGTTAAATTATTTTTTAAAAATTTATTTATTTTTAGCATTCATCCAAAAAATGTTTTAAGTTCCAAATTTTCTTTCTTCTTCCCAATTCCCCTCGTCCATTGAGAAGGCAAACAACATAGTATACATGGAAAGTCGTGTAAAACATATTTCCATATTAACCATGTCGCAGAAGAAAACACACACAAATAAAGAAAAATATGGAAAGTAAAAAATGTATGCTTTAATCTGCACTTAAAAGTTACAGTTCTTTCTTTGGAGGTTAATAGCATTTTTCATCACAAGTCCTTTGAAATCTTGGAACATTGTCTTAATCAGAATAACTAAATCTTTCACAGTTGATCATCCTTACAATATTACTGTTACTATGTACAATGGTCTCCTGGTTCTGTTCACTTCACTGTGCATCAGTTCCTATAAGTCTTCCCAAGTTTTTCTGAAACCATCTTGCTTGCCATTTCTTATAGCACAATAGTATTCCAGCGCAATCATATACCATGACGTGTTCAGCCATTCCCCAATTGATAGGCATCCCCTCAATTTCCAATTTTTGTCACCACAAAAAGAGCTGCTATAAATATTTTTAAACAATTAGATCCTTTCCACTTTTCTTTGATCTCTTTTGGATACAGACTTAGCAGTGGTATTGCTGGGTTACAGAGTAAGCATAGATTGATAGCCTTTTGAGCATAGTTCCAGAGTGGTTGGATACAACTTCACCAACAGTGCATTAATGTCCCAGTTTTTCCACAGCTCCTTCCAACATTTGTCATTTCCCTCTTCTGTCATATTAGCCAAACTGATAGACATCAAATGATATTTCAGAGGTATTTTAATTTGCATTTTTCTAATCAATAATGATTTAATGGATTTTTATGTGAGTGTTGATAAATTTGATTTCTTCTTTGGAAAACTACCTGTTCATATCCTTTGATTATTTACCAACTGGGAATGGCTCTTATTTCCATAAATTTGGCTCAGTTCTTTATATAATTGAGAAATGAGGCCTTCATCAGAGAAAGTTGTTGTAAAATTCTCCCTCTCCCCCGCTTTCCTATTTTCCTTCTAATTTTGGCTGCATTAGTTTTGTTTGTGCAAAAACATTTTAGTATTACATAATCAAAATTAAGCAATTTACTTCCTGTGATCCTTTCTATCTTTGGTTTAGTCATGAAACCTTATCTATAGATCTGGCAGGTACATTTTCCCATGTTTACTTAATTTACTTATGATATCATTCTTTGTGTCTAAATCATTTATCCATTTTGACCTTATCTTGGTACATGGTATGAAATGTTGGTCTATGCTTACTTTTTTTCTAAATTGCTTTCTAGTTTTCCCAGTAATTTTTGTCAAATGTTGAAGTCTTACCTTAAATGCTTGGATATTTGAGTTTATCAAACACTAAATGACTATGGACATATACTACTTTGTATTGTATACCTATCCTGCTCCACTGATCTACCATTCTATTTCTTAGCCAGTACTAAATTGTTTTCCAGTGCTCTTTCTATGAATCTGTATTGCTTGTAGCGCCACTATATTATTATTTCTATTTTTCTAGAGTAGGAAACCAAGCCCCAGAGAGTTACAAGTAACTTGACCATGGTCACACAGTATGTGTCTGAACTTAGGTTTTCTCCCAAAGCATGGTTTTGCCACATTGCTTGGCTAAGAATTAGTGGGGAAACAGGGTAGAACAAGAAAGTTTAGAGGTGAGACAAGGTAGAATGCTGGCAAAGGGAGGAAGGGAACAAGCATTTATTAAGTGTTTAGTGCATACCAGCCATGTGCTTTACAAAATTATTATCTCATTTGAGTCTCATAACAACTCTCTAGGTAGATGCTAATATTATTCTCATTTTATAGTTTACTATGCCACCTTGCCATCTTTAACGTAGGGAAAGAGAGCTAAAGGACGTTATCCATGAGAAGGGGTGATTCAGCTGATGTGGAGGTGTAAAGGTGTGGAGAGAAATAGACCAGAGGGTGAGCAGGTAGTGGAGAGTGAGCAGCACAGCCAGGCCTTCTCATAAAGCAGGCAGAGCTTCATCAATTATTTTAAGTGAAAGATATTATTAAAAAAAGAGCAAAAAGGTAGTTCTTCACCAGCCCAGAGATTGAGCATCCATGTGCAAGTGAAGAGGAACAGAAGCAACTGCTGGAACTCTATCAGTACCTCCGTAGCTATGCCTACAATGTCTCCTACCCCCTCAAAACCATGGACCCAATGAGAATCTTCTGTCTTTGGTGATGGGAGCCTTTGAGCCCTTTGGGTACCAAAGCATCCACCATTAGTGCTGTGCACAAGCTGATGTGGTAGATCAGAAAGGAAGAGGACTGTCTATTCATTCTTGCTCCTCTCTTGTTTGTCCTTCCTTCTGGAAGAGGACCAGGACATCGGGAAGATGATGCCCTGACTTACAAGTGAATTGGATTTAAGAGAGGGAGGGCTATGCAAAGTCACCAGCCTCACTTTCTCCTCTGGAACCATTTGGGTTCAGTGGCAGGATGTAGATCAGGATGACTGGAGATGCCCCCCTCCCCCAACTCCTCTAACATACTGATGGACACTGGGGGCAGCTGGGACCCTCACATTCCATGCAGGGGCCAGATTGGTGGGGAGCACAGATGGAAGATTGGAGGGCTAAGGATCTTCTGGGCTTGGGGGCAATAACCTGGTCTGGTTAAGTGGTAAGAGCAAGAGATGACAGATGGGAAGCTAATGTGTTCCATTTGAATCTTATTGATTCAAAAGAAAGTGAGGAAGCCCCTAGAACTTTTGGCAGACCTCATGTGGCAAACTTACAAGAAGACATAGCCAAGAATGACACAAACAGGATGGATAGATAGGTAGGGTTTATGATCAGCATTATTGGACAGAGTAACCACAGTGAAAAGTGTACATCTAAAAAAAAAAAGAAAAGTGTACATCTATCTGAGTATATTTGAAAATCCTCGCCTGTGTTTTTTTAAAGGTTTTCCGTGGAGGCTCTACTAAAATTCATACCTCTTAATAGCTAGACATAGATACACAGTGTTAGTCTAGCTTTTTAAAGTGAGGAGGAATAGGCAATAGGAACCTTGTTGACAATTCTCCTGGTGAATCACTGTAGATTAGGAGTGGAATTCTGCCTGTCATTTCTTTTTGAGGAAATGCATAGTATCCAGAACTTCATGCATTACAAAATCTTACTCCTGAATAAATGTGCAGAATAGGCAAATTTGCAACATTCCTTGCCTCTCTCATGTGGCTGATGATTGTGTGGCATTGTCTTTAGGCGGAAAGAGATGAAGACAAGGGAAGAATATAGTAAAGATTCCTGGGCTGCACCAGAAACAAAAAAAGATGGAGAAGTGATATGAGCCTGGAAAAAGAATTCTTATGCTAAATGGAAGTGTAAGCTGATGATTTTATTTTGTTTTTCATGATCACCCATTGACGTACCAGTAGAGAGCTCTTAATACCATCAAAAAGGATTTTCCCCTTCAATGATTTTTTACCCCCAAAAGGGTTTATACAAATTCATTATTATTCAGTCTAGATTCAAAACACTGTATTTAAATGAGACTTCCACATTCTTGGATGTGACCTCTGTTTATCAATTGTAAACACAAAAACAACAGCTCTTCCCCCAAAACAAAACCACAACAGCTTTTTGAAATGAAAAGAGAAAGAAGAAAGGAGACAAATATTTATTAAAACTTCCCATGTACCAGGTACTGTGCTAAGCACTTTACAAATATTATCTCTCTTGCTCTTCACAACAATCCTGGGCAATACATGCTATTATTACCCCCATTTTGCAGATGAGGAAGTTGTGGCAGAGAGAGGTTAAGTGATTTGCCCAGGATCACACAGCCAGGACATGTCTGAGGCTGGATTTGAACTCAGGCCTTCCTGATGCCAGGCATACTACTGTGTCTTATGTGAGATGGTAAGTCTTGTGTATAATACAGATCTGTCTGACACGGTTATAAAACAGAATTAGTGATTGATTTAATGTGGGGCATCCCTACCATTCTTCTTCCCCTAATTCCTTATTATGGTTATGGACTGGATTTGTAATTTCACTCCCTTTACCAGTGTAGACTAGTACTGGGTTTGCCATTTATTGCCCTAGAGAGTTACCTGGGGACAAAAGGGGGGAGGGGTCAAGTGACTTGGCCAGGATTACACAGCCATTGTCTATCACAGATAGGACTTGAATCTAGGTCTTTCTGAATTTCCAACTGGTTCTCTATTTACTAAACCATGTGACCTTTCTGTTTTTTAGGATTCTAGCTTTTAGGGATGTGCTAGTGACAGACACACATCCCTGGGGTCTCCAGTGGAGTACCTGCGCTAGGTGACATTTTTAACAGTGACTTAGACCAAGGTGCAGACAAGATGCTTGTGAAGTGTACAGATGACATGATGGCAGCAAGGATGGCCATTGCACTGAATGACAGAACAAGAATCAAAAATGTCTTTGCAGGATGGAGCATAGAGCACTGGGAGGAATCTAATAAGAAGAATTCTGATAGGGACAAATCCATCAGTTAATCACCCAATAAGCATTTTTAAAATACCCAGTATGTGTTAGGCTATATGCTATGTGCTGGGGATTCAAAGACTGCAGATGAAACAAATCCCTCCTCAAAAGGAACTGTTCTTGTACGTGGGTATAAAGAAATCAACATTACAAGTATAATATTAGGGAGACATGGTTAGAAAGCAGTTGTTCTTAAAAAGGACTGAAAGATTAATATGAATCTGCAGTGTGACTTTGCAGTCAAAAAAGCTAATTCAGTTTTGGGCTGCATTAAGAGGGGCATAGTTTTCAGGAATAGGGAGGTGATGAGCACACTGTTCTCTGACGTTGTAGGTCCTCATCTGGACTACTGTATTCAGTTCTGGATGCCATGGCATTAAAAGGACATCGATAATTTTTTTAAATTTAAATTTTATTTTTTATTTATGGAAAAAAATAAGCATTTCCATTACATATTACGATAAAAAAGATAATAGCACATGAAACTGCAAATCCATTTTATATAGCTTGCTATTCCCTTTTAACTTTATGATAAGATTATCAGGTAAATTTAAATTAATTAAAATAAAGGACACTGATAATTTGAAGAATATCTAGAGGAAGGTAACCCGAGATGGTGAAGGCCCTTGAAGGTGAGTTGAAGCACGGATGTACTGGAGTTAGCATGAGAGTTGATTGCTAAGTTTTCAGGGTAAGCATTTTTACCCGAAAATTGGCAAAGTCTCCAAATTACAATTTAATTTATTGTTTTATCGATTGTTTGGATTTAGGGAAATGATCAACAAAATGTTAGAAATGCAGATTAAATATAAAAGTGTGCTGTATGTACAGCTTTTTGGGGTGTTATGTGTGTGTAGAAGAGCTGGTTGTTAAATACCTGTCGACACACCCTGGGCTTAAGGAATTGGGGATGTTTAGCTAGGAGAAAAGAAGCCTGTGGGTAGTGGTGAGTGAAAACAATAGTTCTCCCCTGTTGTTCAGAGGAATGATGATGAGGTTTGGGGTTTCGGGGTGCTCGAGACCCCAAAATACTGACACGCTGGGTCCTGCCGAATGAATTTGACTCAAGACTTCTAAGCCAAGAAACAACAAAGTTTATTAAAGATTCACCATATTGGGTAGACTCTTAGGGAGCCTGAGCACTTCTGATGCTAATGCCAGGGGGCCAGATTAATCTGAGCAGAGCTGGATTGAATCTGAGCGCCTTCATGGAGGCAAGATGCGATTTATATACAGAAAGGTTATGGGAGGGATTGGGGGGTGGTCTTGAGTGGTCTGGGATGACTAGGGGAGGGGTTTAGAGAGATCTGGGGTGACTGGGGTGAGGTCAGACTCCAGCTAGGGTTACAGAGCTAGGGTATAGACATTTTGATCAGTATCAAGGGTGGGAAACAGCCAGAAGGCAATCCAGAACTAACCAGACCATGGAAGGCTAGGCTAGGCTATTTGGGCATGAAAAGCTGGATCAAGCAGGAAGATTCAGGGCGGGGTTCAAGGGGGTTTCCCACAGTCTAAAACCTCATCAATTAGATTTGTTCTGTTTAGCCCCTGAGCCACAGGTAGAACAATGAGTGGTAGTTGCAAAGAGGCAATTATGGTTTGCTCTCTTGTTCTCAGTTCAATGGCAGCTGAGATGATGGACAAGTCTTGAGCAAAAAGAATAATCGTAGCTCAGAAATCAATTCCATTTGTTTCTCATATTATCTTTTAATGACATCTCTCAGATCATTTCCTCTTTCTCCAAACAAGAGACTAGGCCTTTCTAGAATCCATGGTCAACTTTTGACCATTACTTTAAATATCCATTCATCAAATCAACAAGCATTTATGAAATAACCTACTGTGTGTCATAATGACAATTTTCCTCAACAAGTGAAAGGTTATTTTCCCATACCCACATGTAATATCATTTCCATAATTTTATAGTTTCTAATTGGACACAAGCATATGCAGTACTGAAAAGCTTTGATTTAAAATTTTTTTTTGTTGGCTGAAACCCAAGAATCATGTTTCATCTTTATCAGAAATCATTTCAATGAGATAATCAATATAATTACAACTTCTTGACAATTACAAAATGTAAACTAAATAAGAATATGCTTCTCTTTCTGCACCATTGTTGCTTTAAATTTACATTTTTAATATGTACACTTAATTTTAATTTTTAATTTAATTTTTAATATTTACACTTTCCTTGCAATTACTTGGGTTATCCAATTTCTTCTTTCAAAGTATTGCTATAACCTGGTCTGGTAGAGATAGAGCTTTCATTATTCTATTTTTAATTTCTACTTATACATTTTCTTTTTTTAAAGCAGTTTATTTTTTATATATCTTTTATTTTTACCCAATTAAATGTTAAAACAATTTTCAATATTTGTTTATTTTTTTTAAAGTTTTGAGTTCCAAATTCTATCCCTCCTTCTGTCCCTGCCCTCTTTGCTTCCTGAGATGGTAAGCAATCAGAAATAGGTTATACATGTGCAATCTTGTAAAGCATTTCTATATTAATCATTTTTGTACAAGAAGAATCAACTAAAAGAAAAAGAATGAAAGTGAAAAACAGCATGCTTCAGTCTGTATACAAATAATGTCAGTTCTTTTTCTGTAGCTGTATAATATGCTTCATTATTAGTTCTTTGGGATTGTCTTGGATTATGTATTGCTGAGGAAAGCTACTACTTACACATTTTCAAACTCATTAAATGTTTCTCTCACTTGGCCATCCCTTGAAATCAGTTCACTTGCCTCAAGATGGTTCCCTAACTCATCTCAATGGTTTTAAACAGGCTCATGTTCTCCCTTTTCGATTATTTATCTGTGTGTCTATTCTTTCCCTTTAGTAAAATGTAAATTCCTGAAGGGCCAGGACTGTTTCTTTTTTATTTCTGCATCCTCCTCACCTAGCATGATGCCTTAACCATAGTAGGTATATAGTAAATGTTTGTCAAATTGAATATTTGGAAAGTCAGTCTATTTTGTTAGATCACCAGTACGTCTATTTTGGACAGCATTACAGGTAGACCATGAGCTGGGCCCAAAACTGACCAGGATTAAGAGCACAGGATCAGTCCTGTTTGGGAAATTGAAGAGTTCTTTAGATAATCCCAAACTGTTTTTTTGCTTTAAAGTCCATCTTTTAATACCAGTATTCTTTGATGATGCCACGTGAGTTCAGAACAATGATCTCTGAAGGATTCAAGTTTGGGAGAACCAATAGGCAATGGAAAGGCCTATGGGAGAGGGGCAAGGTGAAAGTAAGCTACAACATATTATTACTGACTTGCCCACAAGAATGTTAGAGATATCATTAAAGAAATTCATGCTCAGAAAAGAGGGCCCATTTGTATGCTGAGAGTGAGGATCAACTGATGTCTGAATGTTAAGAGTGGAGCCTATATAGCATTTAGAGACTGGGAGGAAGACCTTTAAACCTCCAGCATGTTGTGTAAATTGTCTCTGGAGGATTTGTTGGAGGGCAAGGATGAAAATCAGACAGGTTGAGGAGTGGGGGATAGGTTGTGGTCTCCAGTAAGGGTGTCAAACCTGGGATAAGCAGATTAAAAAGTACTCAGGTGATGTTTATTAAAATAAACAAAAAATGCATTACAACATAGATAATGTTAATTTGTTGTTTTCTAAGTCAATATGCATTGGGCAATAATCCAGTTTTGAGTTTGATACCATTGGCCTGTAAAACTTGAGGGAATATTTGCATCCATAAAAGCATAGATCCATTGAATTATTTCAGTTTAAACCTTATCATTCCATCAAACCTAGATATATGAATGGGGTTTGATATTTAAGGTCAATATTCATACTTCATAAAAATTTTCCTATAATACAAACATATATTTGAGATTTCCCAGTTTCAAGCCTTGTGTCTGACACATACTTCCTGAGACCATGAGCAAACCCCAAGCTCTCAGCACCCTGGGCAACTCTCTTAGATTATAACTTTCATGTGAGCTGTCAGTCTGTATTGGTGGGGGAATTTCTATAGTGGGAGTTCCTCACACCAATGAAATCATTGACCCCTTAAGCCCTTACCTCTAAGATTGAATACATAATACTTACAGTTACTGCAGCATAAAATTCACTGTGTGGTTGATATTTCTGAAATTAAATACTTCAAGATATGCTTAAAAAAGATATGCTTAAATTTCCCTTAATTACTGACAGCCTAGCCTTTTCTACATAATTTGCTTTTATGATGATCTTGCAGATAGCTCATTTCAAGTTGATCATTCCAGGACTATGATGGCTTGATGCTTAATAATTTATTTTTTCCAACATGAGTTAGTAGTACCCTACCTATAGGCTAATCTGTGATGTTAATGGGAATGTTAATACCTCACAACCACATCTGTATTCCTTCTTAATACACTATGCCATTAGCCTAGTAATGGCTAATACAGAATATGGAGTCTGTTAAAAATTCTCTAGAGGGCTTTGAAAAACTACCAACACTTATGACCTCCTATATGCCCTTGGAAAAATGACTTACAGACTAGTACAGTAGTACTAACAAATCTCTGCCACTTAAAAGAGGTTAAAAAATAGCTTCAAAGAATTTGGTTAAAAGCAAAGCTGAAGAAGGTTAATCAGAGAGTTAATAAGTCAGGCTAGAGAGAATGTGTACGCATGAAGAATTTAAGGAAATGGACCAGGTGAAAGAAAATTAGAACATGCATAATGCATTGAGAATGCAGTTTCTGGTGTAGCCCTTGATCAAAGATACTGCAGAAGTGCCTGGAATCCATAAATTTACTCAATGCCAGAAATGGTTTCATGAAACTGCCCCGGAAAGCATGGGGAAATTTTCTTTTAGTATCATATTTACCAAAAAGAAATAGGCTAGGTGTTATTCAGAGCACTGAGCAGGATTGCCTCTAGACTCCTAATGTGCCCCAAAGATAGTCCTTTAGAATTATATCTATATAGAGAGAAAAACAGGATTGGTCAGAGACAGAATAGATAGAAGAGAAGCTGCTGAATGGGTGGCTTCATGCTCTGGACAATATGAGATTTGAGCAGTGGGAGGAGTGCTGGATTTGGAGAAAGCTAGAAGGAGAAAACCTGACTCCGTCACTTAATAACTGTGTGACACCATGCAAATCAATTTCTCAGCAAGGGCAACCGGAACAGTGGGACTGATAGAGCGAGATGATGTTCGTTGATGGAGTGCATGCAATGTATTTTTTCTATGTAACCAAAACAAACATTGTTATGTGTGGTTTATGACCCATTTGTTGCTTATGCAATTTGTTTTTCTTGCTTGTTATGCCTCTTTGATATATATGTATATATAATATATATATATTTAAATACATACTAAGATGCCATTGCTATGGGTATATTATTGCTTTAAGTAAATAAACATTACATATGTGTCAGTCTCTGTGCTAAGTTTTGGGGGTACACAGAAGGGTAAAAGACAGCAGCTCCTGCTCTCAAATTCTTCACAGTCTAATGGGGAAGACAACATGCAAACAAGTATATTACAAACAAGATATATACAGGATAAATTTAAAATAACCAACAGAGGCTCTATTTGAACATACTAAGTTTTGTATAAGGCCTGTGTGTTTGGTTCCTACATAGGACTCTGTAACATTTTGCATTATACTTGGGCTCTTAGTTGAAAGTATATAATGTTGCCATATATACATATATAAGCATACATATATATGTAGACATATATTTTATCATATGCTATGTATTATGTTGTTGCATATGCTCATGCTTGCTACATGCAGTTTTAATGTGAATATGGTGTTCTATACTGTGAGCAGGGATAGTTACATGGAACTGTACTATTTGTTAATTTATGTATGTTTAGAATGTATGTTTATAGCTATCTCAGTGACTCCCTTTGCAGGGATTGCAAATTCTTTAAGAAGTGGGGTGGTAGTTCAGGATATAGAAGTTGCATGCCTATACTTATCAATAGGATAGTGATGCTGAGGGGTAAAAAAAATTGATGATGCTGTCTAAATGGTCTCTAAATTTAGAGACTGATGGGGACTATGATAAAGGTGCCTTCGAGGTAAAAAGGAGAGCTGAAGCAACATCAAGGCTACTCTTTCTCCTAGCCTTGCCTTGTCCTGAAATCTTCAGCATGTAAGTTTCCTATTCTAGCAGCAGCAGCCAGCCAGTATTTCCAGCATTGGTCGTTATTCCTCCCAGCTAGCCGGTGATTGAAATTTTCTCAGCTCTCCTGAGACCCTAGTTTTGGCATCTTGCTATCCGTGCGCTCATGCATGTGGGTTGTAGGCGTGGTTCTGAAGGCGGTACTCTCTTAGTACAGGTTCAGCGTTTGGATGAAATGAGGCATGCACGAGTCATTGACCTAAGGAGGTTTATTTGTTCCGATTAGTAAGTGCATTTGGTAAAGACACAGTTAGCTTCTCTGGATGCAGCCTCCCTTGTCTCCATCTGCGAATGACGACTCACATGGTATAAGTGGCAATGATTAGGAGGCTGGGACCTTTTATGCTCTCAGGCCAGAAAGCTGGGCCAGGAGAGCTGGGAGCATTCAGGTTACATAGGAGGAGGACATCAAGGAGATCAGGGAAGTTAGAGATCTTGGGGTCACTGAGTCACAGCAACTTATTACAATCTGTGATTATGAGAATCCCCAAAAGCATTCAGAGTGATCACTTAGTAACAGCATTAACAGTGAATGAATTATGAATTAGTTATCAGTGTTCAGCTCCAGGTTATGGGGGGATATAAAATCTACACTACGTGTGGGTAATGTTTTGGCATTTTATTACCTTTTTAGTTAAGTTCAATTAAATTATTTACTAAGAGAATGACAAGAGCACAAATGATTTGATTCACAGCTGTGAAGGGAAGAAGGGAGTCAGTCAATAAATATTTATAGTCGTTGGTAATGGGAGTGGCTACTAGGTAGGGGAAAAAGCTGATATGACTGATCTAAACTATCTTTGTTAAACTATATTTAAACTATATGATATTAGAACCTAGTGTAAGGTAACACAGGGAAAAGTCAGTGGGTGGAGGATGAATCACTTCATTGAAACCCTTGTAATTCTGAGGAGAACAAGCAACTTGGCTAATAGTCATAGCACCTGTTGGTGATAATATATGCAAATAAAGGATTGCATTAAATAACCTCTAAGGTCTCTCGCTGCTCTAAAAATCTATGATTCTATGAACTGAGTTTGAATCCTGGTTATGCCCCTTATCATCTGTGTGACCTTGAGTAAGACATTTGACCTCACTGGGAATTATTGTTCTCAGGTTTAAAACGTGAATTGGACTTCCAGGAGGAGACTGGATCATAAATGTATGATTCTATTGTAACAATATTAAGCCATGGATGAACTCAGGGATGCTGGGGGTTTACCCTCTTCCTTTCCACTGAGGCTCCTCTGCTTTGACCTATACACTCACTAGCTAGGTTCAGGCCAATAGGACCTTGGACTCTAAAGAGAAAGGTTAGGTTCCTTCTCAAACTCTAGCTCTTTTTGTGCCCAACTCTGAGCCCTGGGAGAATCATTTAAAGTTTAGGTTTTACTAATGACTAAAAAGTTACTCATTGTGTTATGTAAATCAGGTATGGGATAGGTATTTGTTTCCTTCATACAAAATAAATGTTTACCATATGAGAGACTCACAAAGTGAGTGTTGATGGATTTAAAGAAGTACCAGTTATAACTGAGAGCCTCTGTTATGCTCCCTCAGGAAATTGATATTTAAAACATCAAAGATGAAGCAGTTTGCTCTGTACTGTCTAAACAAATCTCTCTAGGCTCATGTTTTCTGCCAGCCTAACCAGGGGTTGGGATCATTCTCCTCTTGGTAGCCATCTCTCAGAAATACTGGAGCAGGTCTGGGGCTCTTTCCAAAATTTAGCCACCATTGACATAGCAGCCAGGAGCTTGTAACCTCTTGAATTACAGAGTTGCCTCCAAGAATGGAAATACGCATCTTGCGATTACTGTTCAGTCACCTATACTCAGGAAAGAAAAACAAAGCAGAAGAAACAATTAGGGTTTTGAGATCTAATTTCTCAATTCTACTTTGGCCAGCATGTATACTGTGGACCATGTGAAAGCAGTTCACCCCTCCTGGTGGGGTGGGGGAGGTGCTGCCTCTTAACCTCCCCATCTTCTTAACCTGGAGAGAGCTGCATGTCACACATATTTTGGAGACTAGGGGGAAGAGACGTGTAGAGGGCCCTCCCTTTTAGGGTTCATTGAGTGGGTCACTCCTTAGTGGCCTCTCGTCTTTGATATAACCTCCCCTGGCTTTCAACCATTATGAGGTGAAGGACGAAGGGACTACCCCATATTATACCAGAGTACCGAGCCCTTTTAACGTTGAGCCATATGTTTTGTGGGAAAGGGACTCAGCACTCCATGGGGTATATTCTTGTCCAACTTCTGATATTCTATACTAATACTTCAAGTGGAGAAAATCTCTTGAAATTCTTTGCCTAGCCATTTAATGTCTTTTAAGAGTTTATTTTTAAAAAGTACTACTCTAGGAATGTTAGTGATTATTATTTAACTACTCTGTATTTTCTTTATATTTCACAGATGTAGAACTAAATGCTTGTTGATTTTTTTCAATGTACAACAAAAACCTTTATTAGCATTTGGCTCAGCTGTTACTGAACCTCAAATCTCAAAACTTCATATTAAGACTTCAAAGACTTTAATAAGTGCAAAATGATGTTAGTATTGGCAATTTATGCTTGCATAATAAAGTCAACTCAACTCTAATTTTTAATGAGTTAGTGTCTTCATTTTGCTTTTGAGTCTCTTTTTCCAATTGGTTGATTTTACCTCTCAGGGTGTCATTTTCTCTATTTAGATTCTGAATCTCAGGAGCCATTTCGCCAATCTTATTTTTTAGGGACTTGATTTCATCAGTGGATTTTTTTTCCATTTTTTCCATTTTTTATTTTACCTCCCTAATTTGGTTTTAAAAATTCTTCTTTAGCTCTTGCAGCAATGCTTTTGGGGCTGATACCTTTTGAGGTATCAGATATATCTATCGTGTCATTGCTGTCCTCTTGTTGGTATTTTGATCCTGCCTGTCTCCATAAAAAGAATCTACAGTCCTCAGTTTTTTTTGTGTTCTTCTTCATGTTGGGTAGCCTTTTCATGGCTTTACAATAAATTTCTGCCTTTGGGGCTCAGGTCTCTCTGTCTCAGCTTTCTTATTCTGGGGATTGTCAGTCTAGTTGTTGTCTTTGTGAATTATAGCCTTCAGTTTCCTGAGGTGTGGGGGAGGGGTCTGGTTCCCTGATGTCTCTTTCCCTAGAGTTGCTCTCCAGCACTGTTGCTCTTCAGCAATGGTCTCAGCTCTTTATCGTTTGAGCTGGGTGTCTGGCACTTCCCCTGGGGGAGCAAGAGTACGTCTGGGCTCCTGGTGTTGACCCCTGCTGGCTCTGTGCCTCTGGGACTAAGGGACTTCTACTATTTGGCCACTGAAGCCCCACTTCTATCTCCTCTGTTCCAGCGTTTTTTTTTTCCGAGGAATTCTCTGGGTGGGGGTGGGGGGAGGAATTAGAGCCATTTACCTGGCTATTATGTCTCCCAGAAGTTTAAGAAGCCACATTTCATACCTTTGGGCTGCAAGCCTCAGGAGTTGATGTCTCACGGTTGGTGGCATTGTGCCGCCTCTCGTCAGTTCCACAGAGTCCCGTCCTGTGTTGGGAGGCCTGGGGAGCTCCGCCGGTTTCGGGCGCCCAGCTTTCTCCCAGCCTGTCTCCCATGTGGGTTTCCCGGCAGGCCGCTTCCACTTTGGTGCTGTCTGGAGCAGCTCCGCATGCCGAGCACTCTCCAAGCCTACAGATTCGTTCCTCTCAGACTCTCCTGGCTTGGAAATTTGCCCTACTCAGACTGCTCACGGTTTCTAACTCTCAAATCTGCTCAAATTTCTAAACGCTTGTTGATTGATTGAAAGTAGGGGCCTGCCTCAGACTCCTGTCTCAGGGTTGCCGCAGTTGAATGACATCAAATGTCTGAAATGTTTCTGGGTTCTTCATTCACTGGCCTAGATTATAGCTTGTAAAAGAACCAGCTCAATTGTACTCTCTGTACTCTTCCACCTCCATCCCTGTGGGCTCCTCTAATTGGTGTTTCTATCCAGAACCTCGATTGGAGGGAGTTCCCATACCTGTCATCCTCAATTCTAACTTGGTTCAGCTCCTAACTCTCTGGACATTACTCTTTTACATTGCTTCCCTGGGGAATTTCATGGAACGCGAGCTCATTATGAGTCAACAACATGCTACCAGAGTTTAAAAAAACAACAACCAAAAAATGAAACAGCAACAAGACAAAACACCAATGCTCTCTTAGATTCTGAGTGATTTTTGTTGTTAAGTTGTTTCAGTCATTTCTGACTCTTCTTGACCCCATTTGGAGTTTTCCTGGCAAAGATATTGGAGTGGTTTTCCATTTCCTTCTCCAGCTCATTTGACAGATGAAGCTAACAGAGTTAAATGACTTACGCCTGGTCACACAGCTAGTAAATATCTGAAACCAGATTTGAACTTAGAGAAATGAGTCTTCCTGACTCTGGGCGTGATACTCTATCCACTGTACCACCTAGCTGCCCCAATAGTGTTCAGGATTATGGAAGTAAATTAGTTTCATGGTATTCAAGGCTGTGAGTCACATGAGAAGGGTATTGATAAGCTGGAAAGTGTCCTGTTTAGAGTAACAAGGATATGAAGTCACTTGAAATCATGCTAAATGAGGGACTGTTGAAGGAGCTAGGGATGTTTGGGCCTGAAGAAGAAGAGTTTGGCTGGAGGGGATGGAGGGAATAATACTTATGTTCAAATATTTAAGTATCTGTCACATGGAAGAGACGACAGACTTTTTCTGGCTCCTGAGGACTAGGAAAAAGGGGTGGAAATTGTAAAAAAGGAAATTTTTATTTAGTGAAAGAATGAACTTCCTAACTATTAGAACTAATAGTGGAATAGATTGCCTTGTTTGGATGAAGAGTAGTAAGTTTCTTTTTGATGGAGGTCTTCAAGCAAAAACTTGGTGACTACTTGTTGGGGATGTTTAAATATTTTTTAAATCATTTTTATTTGAGGTTTTGAGTTCCAAATTCTATCCCTCCCTCCTAATCTCCCTTCCTCCCTCCCTGAGACGGTAAGCAATCAGATATAGATTTTACATGTGCAATCATGTAAGGTATTTCCATGTTTGTCATTTTATACAAGAAAATTTGAATAAAAGAAAAAAATGAAAGAAAGTAAAAAAATAACATGCTTCAGTCTTCTTTCAAACAATATCTGTTCCTTCTCTGGAGGCAGATAGTATGCTTTGTCATCAGTCCTTTGGGATTGTCTTGGATCATTGTATTTCTGAGAATACCCAAGTCATTCACAGTTTTCATTGAACAATATTGCTGTTACTGTGTACAATGTTCTCCTGGTTCTGTTCACTTCACTATGCATCAGTTCACATAAGTCTTTCCAGATTTTTCTGAAATCATCCTGCTTCTTGTTTCTTATAGTACAATAATATTACATTACAATCATATACCACAGCTTGTTTAGCCATTCCTCAATTGATGGGCATCACTTGGATTTCCAAATCTTAGCCACCACAAAAAGAGCTGCTATAAATATTTTTTGTACAAATAGGTCCTCTTCTCTCTTTTTTTGAGATGCAGACCCAGTAGTAGTGTTGCTGGATCAGAAGATATACACAGTTTTATAACCCTTTTGGCATAGTTCCAAAATGTTCTCCAGAATGGTTGGATCACTTCAAAATTCCACCAACAGCGCATTAGTGTCTGAGGATATTTTAAAGGGGATTCTTGCTCCAGAAACATTTGGATTAGATGGCCGCTGAATTCCATTTCAGTTTCACCATTCTGTTATTCTGTGATCAGTATCAATGTTGTCAGGTTTCCTTTTTTCTTTTTCCTTGTTTCCTTCTTCCACTGTGATCAGGGCTGATTGTGTACATTATTATTAGTAGTACAGCATTATTAGTCATAATAGGCTTTGGACCAAAACAAAAATTTGGGACCTTACTTGTCCTGCAGGCTTTACTTTGTTAAATTCTGCTCTGTACCATACCTCAGGTCTGTATGCTGTTGAAGAAAGAACAACAGCCATTAGCAATTGATGAAATGCCCAAACCATCCATGGATAAACCAAACAATCTTATTAAAACTGAGGGCAGGATACATTATTTCAGGGTTCTGCCAATATTTCTGCGTGTAATCACAGTCCTAATTAAAAACAATCTCTTCTGTGAAGTCCTTCCTGTTTTCCCCTAGCTAGAAAGTATCTCTCCCATATCTGATTTCCAAATACTTTGTACTTTTCTCATAATTATTATGCTCTAAATTTTAAGATATATATGTATATGTATGTGTGTACATGCGCACACACACACACACATTTTTACCACCCACTATGCTGTAAGTTCTCGGAAGGAAAAGACATGTCTCATTCCCCCCCTCACCCCTTGCAATGATTTTAATTTTTTGTTATTATAAATTTTAGATAGCAAATATGAATATTACTATATACAAAGAAAAAAGTTTCATATGGAACCAGGTATCTATTATGCTTAGCTTGATTTTTTAAAAAAGACTATAATGCATTAGTCCCAAAGCTACCCTGCTTTTCTGTATATACCTCTGATCTTCCTTCTGTTTTCTTCTATGAATTTTTTGACATCTCATTGATGCTCTTTTCTTTCTTTTCTCTATATTTCTATTACTAGGCCTCCTTTCCCCTGACTGAAAGAGGGTATAGCTCCTAATTGCTTTCCAGGATGGCTAGACCATTGACAACCCTACCAATATTGTATCAGTGTGGTTGTTTTTCCAGATTCCTTCCAAAAATTATCATTTTCCTTTTGAAAATCAGAAGATTGTAAGAGGTATTTTTACTTGTGTGGCTCTCATTTTACTGATTTGGAATACTTTTATATGATTGTTGACAGCTTGCCTTTCTTCCTTTGATAACTACCTTTTCATATCATTTGATCACTTAATGAATCTTCTTTTAATACATTTGAATTATATGTCTATATCTTTGATATCAGATTTTTATCAGAGAAGCTTGCCGTAAAGATTTCCCTAGCTATTTCACCTTTTATTTTAACGCCTTGATTTTGTTTGTACAAAACCTTTTCAATTTCATGTAGTCAAAATCCATTTTATCTCCTGTGATTCTCTTTATCCATTATTTGGTCAATAACAGTTCTGTTATTTTCAGTTCTAGAAGGCATCTCGTTCCATGGTCATCTGACTTGTTTGTGTTATAACCTTTCATATCTAAGTTGTGTATTCATTTGGAACTTATTGTGATATAGGTGTGAGATAATAGTATAAGTCAGATTTCTTCCAGGCTACCTTCTAATTTTCCTAGAAGTTTTTTTCAAATAAGTCCTTACCCAACTTGTTATGGTCTCTTTTTAATATGTTTCTGCAACCTCTTTGCTAACATTTTATTCCATAATTCAACATTTAGATTCATTTGTTCATCAAGGACATTAGTCTATAGCTTTCATTCTCTCTCTCTCTCTCTCTCTCTCTCTCTCTCTCTCTCTGCCTCCCTCCTTCCCTTCCTCAGTCCCTCCCTCCCCCTTTCTGGTTTAGGTATCAAGGTCATATTTGCATCAAAGAAGAAATTTGGTAGGATCCATTCTTTTCCTAATTTTTTCCAAATAGTCAATCAATAAATATTTTTAAGTACCTACCAAGTACCAAGCACTATGCTAAGTGCTGAGGATATAAAGTAATATAAAAGACAATCTTTGCCTTCAATAACTCACAATCTAAAGGGAGAGACAAGATGCAAACAACTATGTACAAACAAGGCTGAGTAGGAAGTAATCAACAGAGAGACAGTACTGAAATTAAGAGAGACTGGGAAAGGCTTCCTACTGTGTGGAATTTTAGCTTTGTCTGGAAGGAAGCCTGAGAAGCCAGGAGGTGCAGATGAGGAGGGAGAGCATTCCAGGCATGGGGAAAATCAGCAAAATTGTCTGAAGCTGGGAGATAGATGTCCTGTTTGAGGAATTGAAGGGAGGCTAGTATTACTGGATTGGATGGGGTTTAGATTGTGGGAACCCCCTTGAACCCCACCCTGAATGTTCCCACTTGATCTGGCTTTTCAGGCCCAAATAGCCTAGCCTAGCCTTCCACTGTCTGGTTACCTCTGGATTGCCTTCTGGCCATTTCCCACCCTTGATCCTGATGCAAATATCTATACCCTAGCTGTTAACCTAGGTCTCTTATTGACTGTCTTCTCTAGGTAACCTTCAGCTATTTCCCACCCTGGAGTCTGACCTCTAGTCCCCCCAGTCCCATCAAGATCCTCCTTAGGCTCTTCCTCAAGACCCTCCCTAAACCCCTCCTCTAGTCATCCCAGATTACTCAAGACTACCCCTCAAACCCTCCCACAATCTTTCTGTACATAAGTCTCATCTTGCCTCCATGAAGGCGCTCAAATGCTTCACAAACGCTCAGGCTCCTTTAAGAGTCTACCCAATATGGCAAATCTTTAATAAACTTTGTCTTTTTCTTTGGCTGAGGAGGCTTGAGTCAAATTCATTCGGCAGGACCTGGCATGTCGATATTTTGGGGTTGCCAGCACCCCTCAATCCCAAACCTCATCAGATCATATAAAATCCAGCCCCCGCCATCCCATTTCATCCCAAAATCATTCATTTTACTTCCTGTAATTCTTTCTATCTCATTTAGTCATAAATGCTTACCTTATCCATAGGCAGGTACATTTTCCCATATTCCCTTAATTTACTTATATATTACCCTTTACGTCTAAATTGTGTATCCAGTTTGACTTTTGTTGGTATATGGTGTGAGATGTTGGTCTGTGCCTAGTTTCTGGCAAATTGTTTTCATATTTGCCCCCGAGTCTGGGTTTAGGAAGATGACTTTGACAGTTGAATAAAAGATGGGCTAGATTGGGGAAAGGCTTGTAGTAGGGAGATCAATCAGCAGACTGTTGTAATAGCTTAGGGGTGAGGTTTTGAAGGCGTGCACCAGGGTAGGGGCAGTGTCAGAAAAAAGAAATGGATATATATGATGAAGATAAAATCCACAGACTTTAGCAACAGATTTGATATGGGTTGGGTTGGGGGAGGTGAGAGTGAGGAGTTGAGGATCACTGCTCTGAGGCTGAGAAACTGGGTGACTGGGCATATAGTAGTGTAGAATTTAATCTCTGGTGATATAGAAGATACTTCAGAATTTTATAGTATCTCCCGGTAATCATGAACACTGATCATCATAGCACTGTTAAGATATGGCAATTATGCCTCATACAGATTTCCTGTTAATTAGAAGAGCACTGACTATGTAAGCATTTTCTGCTTTGGGTCTTAAATCTATTTTTAAAGTACTAGCAAAAATTAACACAATCAAATGGAGTAAAATCCATTATGTAATGTTTTGAGTATGAGTGGAGAAGACTTTTTTGGTCATTACATAGTCATGATTCCTTACTATTGATCCAAATGGGGTCACAAAGAGTAAGATACAACTGAAAATAATTGAATTAACAATATCATTTGAGCTGGCCCTTGTAGGGTTGGTCAGAAGTGCATTGCTGTACATGTTGCAAAGGCATACTGGAGCTAAAACTCAGCAGTGGCAATCTGTTCCTAATGCACATTTTTCTATTACTATTCATTTCCCATTCAATTGCTTTCCAGGCTTCACCAAAATGGTTTATCTTTTTTCCCCTAGGCTTCTCATCTGCAGGACTTAGCTATGAAATAAATTCTTGCTTTATTTACCATTTAATTTACCTTGGCTATTTTATTTTTTTTCCAGAAATATTCTAGGAAAATATTTATATACTATTACCCTAAACAATGATTTTTCCAAGGGCCCCATGGTGATATCCACATTCTGCTTTTTTTTTTCTTTCTAAAGTCATTCATTTTATAAAGGGAAAGTAGGGAGGGGACAATCTAAAAGATTCCTCAGTTCTTTTATTTGGCTGACAGCTACATCTATCAGGGGATTTCTGGTTCCCCCATTTTCCAGAAGATTGTGTAAGATCTGATTTTAATGCATTTGGTTTTCAAAACTATGAGAAGTGAAGGAAGAAATGGTATGATTTTTAGAAACTTCAAAGGTCGTTCGTTCTTGTATCTTCTCTTCTCTCTCCCTTCACTCCCCCCTCCCCACCCCAGCCTTTCTTTTCTTTGAGTTTGCTCAGTTCTTGTGTGGATGAAAAGCCTTTTTGAAATGCAGCTTAAATGGTTTAATGGTCATTACTTCTGTGTAGTATCCTTACATTCTGTTCCCTTTTTCCATTCATCTCTTCTAGGCAGTGGCCACTGCCCCACATGGTGGGGATGGATGTCTGCACTTTTCAACCCGTAAAAAGACCTCCCTTCCCAAACACAGTGCCACCAACCCTTATTAACCTGATTGATTTGAGGTGAATAAATCCCAAATGTCACACTGCTTTGACAATAGCTGTTGCCTGGAGGCTCATCTGGTTAGCATCAGTGGCAGAAGTGGTGGTCTTGGATTATATTCAGTCCTAATTCCCTAGATAGTTTGATAACAATAATAATAATAATGAATAATAGCGTTTCAGAAGCAGTGAGAAAAGAGAAGACTCCAAAGGACAGAGGCCTGTGGAGTGTAAGACTTTCAAATCCCCAGGAGCCTAAATAGCTCTAGGGTCCCTCTCTCAGAATTTAATATTAAGAGACATGGCCAGCTTCTATTCACAAAGACTGTATGCATCCTTGGGAAAGGGTAGGTGGGAAGGAGGGGAGAGAGAGACAGAGAGACACACACAGACACCAGAGACAGATACAAAGACAGGAGAAACAGAGCTATGTAGAGAGACAGAAACAGACAAGGAGAAAGAGAGCAGGAGCATGAAGGGTGTGTGAGGAGTTGGCTGCGGAGTCCAGTGAGGAGGCCAAGGACACTTGCTCAAAGCAAAAACATCTTCTGTTTATTATCAAACATTCCAAGGTTATCATAAACAGACTTGTGTATTTGTGCTGCAGGGTTCCATTGAAATTCCTTTCCAGGCTATCCTTGCTGGTTGTTCAATAGCTTTTTTTTTTTTTCGTCTGACCTTCCACATAATTGCCTATGACCTGTAATTGCATTTTTAAAAAAAGCAACTGAAATAGTGCGGGCCTGTTAGATTTTCGTCTTTAGGGCATAGCACAGTATGTAACTTCTACATCCAAGACTTTTATACAGGCAGTAGAAAATAAGAGATTAAGAAATGGTTATTGAATTGAATTGGGTGCTTCATTAATTTTCTCAAATTTTTGGTGCATCTTCTGTACTGACCACAAATCAATGCCAACAATCCGATATCATAAAATCTATGATTTTATCTTCATCTCCTCCTCTTCCTCCTCCTGCTCTTGTTCCTCTTCCTCCTCCTCTTCTTCACTAACATTTACTTAGCACTTTAAGGTATATGAAACACTGTTACATGTTACCTCTTGATCCTCCCAACAATATTTGAGGTTGATGGTACTGTAATCTGCATTTTACAGATAAGGAAACAAGAGCAAACAGAAGTTAAGTGACTTGCCCAAGGTCACAGAGCTAGTGTCTGAGGCAGGATTTGAACTCAGGTCTTCCTGACTCTAAACAAATCCAGTATTCTGTACCATTTAGCTGCCTTAACTATATATTATATGTTATAATATATATATATTAACTATACATATACATGTATATATTTATATATGATAACTATATATAGGGAGCTGTTAGAAAAAGAAACTTCCTCTACCAGTGCAGGTCAATACAGAATTACTAGGACTTGCCTAGAATACTGAGAAGTTAATGAGTTACCTAAGGTTATGTAGCCAGTATGTCAGAGGTGGGACTCAATCCACATCATCTTGCATCCACACTTCTCATCTTATTTCTAAATATTGGAGGGACATTAGACAACAATACATATGTATATGTTTATGTATGAGAGAGAGGCACCCACAGAGGAGAGAGAGAAGAGGTAGGGGATGAAATAGAGAAGGGGAGAAGGGAAAGAGACACACAGAGCTGACATTAAGGAGATGGTGCAGTATAGTGAGATACACACACAGACACAGAATGATATAGCCCACAACAAACCTTTGAGGTCTGTGCTATAATTAGCCCATTTTCTGGATGAAGAGACTGAGGCTTATAGAGATTTAGTGACTTGCCCAGGGCCACAAGTTAATAACAGTCTAAGGTAGGATTTCAACATATACTGCCCTAAATCTAGCAGTGTATCTGCTATGTCATGTTGCCTTCTAATGTCAAGCTCTTCGTATGCCTGATTAGTTTTGCTCTCCCTCCTTGACTAAATGTAACAGGAGCAAGGTGCAAAGGTTCATAGAATTTCAAGAATCCTTGGAGATTCCATTGTTTTTACAGATGAGGAAACTGAGGCCCAGACATGTGACTAGCCCAAGGTCACAAAGGCAGTAAGTGGCAGAACTGATATTTGACTCTCCAATCAGCACTCACAAAATGATTTCATCCTGCCTAAACAATAGAAAACATCTGCAGAGTTGGGTCCTACTCTCACAATCAATTAAGACTTAGGCACTTCCTTTATACCTATTATTAGCTTATTCTGTGGCTAGTTTTACCTGTTGAATTTCTCCTGATAGTCTTATCTGAGAGGTGCATTCACTATCAGTATGGATGGTATTTCTGGGCTTTATGTGTAGAAACATCACAGCTAATCATTCCTGCTGTTCTTCTGCTCCTACCAGTCTTTGTGTAACATGGGATCAAGCCCTTTTATCATCTACATTGGCCTCCTCTGGATGTACTCCCACTTGTCAATGCTCCTGCTAAAATGTGGCACCCATTACTGAACCCACTGCTCCAGATGTGGTATCATTTTACTCAAACAATTGTATTCTAGTTTGTGCTAAGAACCCTATAATCCCCCACCATTTCGCTTATTCTGTGGCTTTTATTTGAGCACAGAAAACTGACCAAAAGAGAACCAAGCCCTTTAGCTAGGCTCCTTGCCACTCATTGATTTATCAGGCTAATATGTCATCTAGGAGTCTTGAGGGACAGTTTAAGAATTCAAGGGGAACAGGGTCAGAAGGGAAACCAGGGAGGCAGATGTCTGCAAGACTTTACCTCCCGACATCCCCCACACGGAAGCTGACCAGGGTCTGGGAACTGTGCTGCCCCAGGGACAGCGTCTCACAGACACCTCATTAATGCTTCTTCTACCACTCAACTGGCCAGTGCAGGCTGACTGCTAGATTGGTTCTTCTCAAGCTAGTCAGGAATTTGATTCTTCTAGTGTGTGTGTGTGTGTGTGTGTGTCTAATAGAAGGAAAAACAGAGACATAGGCCCACAAAGAGACAAAAAGAGAGACACAAAAGGACAGACAAAATGAAAGGAGAGAGGGGAGGGAGGGAGGAAAAGAGAGAGGGAGAGGGAGAGGGAGAGAAGGGGAGAGAGAAAAAAGGAGAGACAAAAAGAAAAGGAGACTCATTGTAAAAAACTAAAATATTTGTCATAGTCTAAAGCCATACTGAGATCACTTTTTTTAAAGGCTTAAGTCTGGCAGAAACAGTTCATTGAATTTAACATTAATTTCGGTCCAAATTTGGGGTATATAGGGTGTTCAGGGAGCACTACCACCTTAGGTGTGAGAGCTTGCTGAGCCCTTCACAAGCTTGGTCATCTGTGTTTGGTGTTCAGTTTCATCCAACTGTTACCTATGGCTTTAAGAAGCTGTACCATGTGCCATGGCCATACCCCGGTAAAATCATCTTGGTGGACAGGATGAGGTTACTTACTTTTAACCTTACTGGGCGGTTATCTTATCTACCTTTCTTTAGAGCAATATATCTTTAAAGGAATATTTAGTTACCTTTCCTACCCTTCCTTTTCCCCATCCCACTATCCTTATATGCTTCCCATATGCAGCATTTTTTGTTACTAACGATGTTTCTAGATATATGTGATGTTGTAAAGTTTCTAGACACACACACACACACACACACACACACACACACACACAAAATTATCCAGACTTGTGACTTCATTGACTTAAGGAACTGTGAAGGAAAAATATACTGTACCAACAATCCTTATGTCTTTGGAGCTTAGTCTTAATGACATGCTTGGGACACTGAGAGATCAAGTAACTTGCCCAGGGCCACACAGCTAGGATGTATCAGAGGCAGGACTTGAATCCAGGTCTTTGTATCAGGTATGCTCTCCTTCTCATCCATGTCCTTCTCAAAGGATCTCTCTCTTTGTTTAAGACTTCAGAAATTGATCCATTGAGAAGGAGAATCTGTGTCACAAATGAAACCAGGACTGAAATCTGAGTCTTTCTTTTCAGGATCTAATCCTTTCAGGAAGTCAGGCAGAGCCGTGACCACTGTGGTATTTGGGGGCATTGCCCCTGTGGAGATGTCTGAGCCCCAGATGGAAATATCTCTCCTCCTATCCCCCAATTACTTAGGTTTTTATGTGCCTCATAACTATTTCAGGGGCTCCATCAGTGGTAAATTCATGGATAAGACCCTGAAGCTAGGCTTCCGATTTTACTACTCCCAAGACCACTGGAATAATAGATGCTCTGCTGCTTTATGAACACAACAATCCTTCTGGCAAGATTGGCCCAGCTGTTTTGCAAAAAAGCCTAAATCTAAGCATTGCCAGGAATATAACAGATCCTTATGTGTCCTGACAATAGTTTTATCTTTGTAAAGAGAGAGGGATGACGCAGTATTACTAAAGTGACCAGATAGTTCTATTTGACTGGCACAAATTTGGCTTTAACCTTCTCGTCCTAGGTAACTATTGGTTAGGCAAAACTATAGGTTTCCTATACATACAATGCTTTTCACATGTATTTTACTGCTAAGGTACTTTTAACAGTCAATTGATTCTAGGAGTAGCTAATAGTGATTTGATATCAGCTTGGAGTAAGGTCCTCAGTGGAATGCCACAGGACTCTATGGTTGGCTCTGCGTTATTTAAAAGTTTATATCAATGATGAGATGAAAACCTAGAGAGCATGCTTATCAAGTTTGCAAAAGACAGAAGTATATGAAAGGTAGTTTACACATTGGATAACAGTCAGGATCCAAAGACATCATTGCTGGTAAAAAGAAATTTAATAATGAACAATATAATATTGCGTGTTGGATAAAAAAATCAACTTCACAAACACCAAGTGTGAAGGCAGGATTAGATAGCAATTTGTCTGGAAAAAATAATCTAAGAATTTTAGTGAGCAGCAATTTCAACATGAGCCAATAGAATAGAATAGTGTCTAGCATATAGTAGACCCTTAATAAATGATTATTAACTTGACTTGGCAGTCAAAGAAGCTCTAATGCCTTCTTAAGCTGCATTAAAAGAGATAGTTTCTAGGACTAGGGATCTAATAATTCCACAGTGCTCTGCACTCTGGTCAGATCACATCAGAAGCACTGTATTGAGTTCTGGGTTCCACATTTTAGGATGCACGTTGATTATCTGGAAAGAACCCAGAAGAGAATAACCAGAATGGTGAAGTTGCTTAAGATCATGACATCTGAGAGTCATTTAAAGAAAACAGATATTATTTATCATTGAGAAGAGAAGATTTAGGATAAAGGCATGATAGCTGACTTCAGGTCTTTGAAGATATGTTATATAGAAGAGGGGTTAATTAATCTCGTTGTGCTTGGCCTCAGATCTGGGACCAATGGGTCCTCCTAGGATGCTAAGAGACAAATCCAGGCTAGATGTAAGGGGAGAGGGGAATGGACTCATAATTGAAAGTATCCCAAAGTGGAAAGGGCTGCCTCAGGTGACATTGGATTTCTCCATCCTGTAAGGGCTGAATGATTTCTAACCAGGAATGTTGTTGAGGATTCTTGTTTTGTTATAGGTTAAACTGGATTGCCTCTGAGTTACCTTCCAACTCTGATATTCTTAGATATTGTGACTGGTGTAAGTGGGGCATCTAGGTGGCATAATGGTTAGAACAGCCTGGAATTTGGAAGACCTGAGTTCAAATGTGATCTCAGACACTTATGACGCTGGGCAAGTCACTTAACCCTGTCTGCCTCAGTTTCTTCATCTATAAAATGAACTGGAGAAGGAAACGGAAAACTACTCCAGTATCTTTGCCAAGAAAATCCAAAATGGTGTCATAAAGAGTTGGACACAACTAAAATGACTAAACAACAATAACGAATTCTTTCAATGCCATTGGGTATTTTTCCCTAAGTTATGTTTGAAATGCTCTAATTTTTTACCCTGCTTGGGTAGCGTGCTTGTTTTCTTCATGCCCATCTACTATCTTTTTGAGGCTCTAGTAAATGCTCTTAAAATTCAAAGGAGAGTCTACCCAGTACGTTTAATGTTAGAAACTTATATATGTTAATGACCTGAGACAATATTCCTGTTTTCAACTCATAGGACCCCTTTTGCGCTCTTGCCACAAAGGCCTAAAACAATACTTCTCATAATACTTTTGGCATGGTAGGCACTCAAGAAATGTTTATTGAATGAATGAATAAAATTGTGAATACTAGAAGCAAATCAACCTTGGGAAAAATCTCACTCCTGAGGACAGTATGTGGCTGAGAACAAAGCAGGAGAAATTTAAGAAGAGGGTGGAATGAAGTCTTCAGTGGTTCAAACTGTGCCACAGGCTGCCTCTGGGACCCATGGGAAGTTACTACCTTTCAGACTAGAGTGATCTCATCTACAAAACTAGGGGGCTATACTAGATGACCTCTGGGGTCATTTCAAACTTTAAATTACAACTTCATTGTAGTTGCAATATGAAGGTAGTTTGTAGGGCAAAATATTACAAGTTCTATCAATGTTTAACCATTTTTTCTCTGGTGGGTTTTTATTTATGAATTAAGCTGAGTTTGGGGGAACAAACAAAAAACTCCCTGCCCCCAACACACAGACAAATATTTCTATCTGTATGGGTTTTTGCAAATAATGGTGATGGGTTTTCCGGATGGTTTTTGGATCCTGGAAAATGGGACCTTCGAAATGATTTTCCTGTGTTTCTCAATTTTTGCTTTTTTTTTTTTGCGAGTAGGTGGGGCATCAAATTGGTGTAGGGAAGAGAGGTTAGTGGCTTGCAGTTTTTGCCACAGGTAAGAGTGGACTCTAGGGTCCCATCACCTACTCCAGTTTACAATAGTATTCATAGCCAAGGACCAGATCCTTTTTTAAGTAGGTCAAGATCACAAAACATTAAAATATTTAAGTGAACGCATTTTAGGACAAAACAAAATCCTCACATTTCTCTGCTTGCCAAAGGGTGACGTATACATCATTACAACCAGCTAAGTGAGTTGAATCTTTATAACCCTCTTTTTTCCCTAAATTTCCTGGGTAATTGAGACAAAAATAGTTGAAAAAATGAATTATTGACATCTCTTATTCAAGTTTGTAGATTCCCAGAGGATAGGAACTTCAATTCACTCTGTCACCTAGTCAAGCTCCCAAAGTTTTTATGTAATTTTTTTTTTTGGAAAGGGGAAGGCAGGGCAATTGGGGTTAAGTGACTTGCTCAAGGTCACACAGCTAGCAAGTGTATCAAGTGTCTGAGGCCAGATTTGAATTCAGGTCCTCCTGACTCCAGGGCTGGTGCTCTACTCGCTGCACCACCTAGCTGCCCCAAGCTCCCAAAGCTTTTGATGGTGATATCGAGGATGTGAAGGATTTCGTGTAGACCTGTTCTTTTGTTAGATTTTCCTAGGAATCAATGGGAGAGATGAAAAAGTATGACTTAATAATAAGAAAAAAAATGATCAAAATGGCGAATTGGTATTTTGGGTTATATTAAGAATTGACTTGGATTTCAGCACAGTTAAGCTTCTCGGTGGCAAAAATTTGTATGCAAAAAAAAAATCAAAAGAAAAAAGGTCAATTTTCTAGTTGTATATAATTGGAATATAGCAGGAAAAAACATTAGACTTAGAGTCAAGTCAGGCCAAAAGCATTTATTGAGTGTTTACCATGTGTGTCACACACTGTGCATAATGCTAGAGATACAAATACAAGCAAAAAGATAGTCCTTGACCTCAAGGAGCTTACATGCTAATGTGGGAAGAGAACACACAAAAGGAAGCTGATTAAAAAAAAGTTGAATAGGGGATGTGCATGGTGGTGAAGTCCAGAGATAGGAATAAGTCTGAGACAGTCATGAAACATGGTCATCCTAGGCCTTTCCTTCAAATGGAGGCTCCAAGGAAGAATTAACCTCTTGGAAATGGCGGCTCCAGCTGGCAAAAGTATGTTCCAGATTGAGAAGGCAGAAATGCTGGTGAAGTCTGGAGACTCCCAAACAGAACTGGGAGAGGAAAGAATCTGTTGGGTCTTCTGAGTTAAAGTGATAAAACACAAGTGTCAGTCCCAACTCTAAAATTTACTAGGCCATTACTACCATTACTTAGGCCATTCACTTAACCTGTCAGAACATCAAGTTCCTCATCTGTAAAATGAAGAAATGCTTGCTCTTTGCTAGAGTAGTGTTGAAGATCCAATAAGATGACAACTGTAAAAGGTTATTTGCTGTTCTAATGCACTATAAAAATATAAGTTTTATGTTTAATCTGAGTGCGTTATAGGCAACTGCTTCTGTTTGTCCAGTGATTTAGGATCAAGAGGAAGAAGTATGTGCCTTACTAGAAAGAATCATACTAGGAGGTACCTTAGTGGTCATCAAGTACAAGTTTTCTTTTTTTTTAATCAAGATTTTTTATTTTTAGTTTCCAACACTCAGTTCTGCATGTTTTTGAGTTCCAGATTTTCTTCCCCTCCTTCCGCTCCCCTTTCCCCCCAAGACAGCATGGAATCCCATATATCTTCTACATATAACTTCTCATTAAACTTATTTACACAATAGTCAAGTTGTAAAGAAGAATTATGACCAATGGAATGAATCAAGAGAAAGAAACAAAACAAACAAACAAAAAAAGCAAATAGTTTGCCTCAATCTGCATTCAGACTCCATAGTTCTTTCCATCATGAGTCCTTTGGAGTTGTCTTTGAACCTTGTATTGCTGAGAAGAACCAAGTGTATCAAAATTAGTCATCACAGAATCAATATATCTACGGTTGTGTACAACATTCTCCTGGTTCCGCTCCTCTCACTCAGCATCATATCATGTTGGTCTTTCCAGGTTATTATGAAGTCCATATCTTCCCCATTTCTTATAGCACAATAGTATTCCATTACATTCATATACCACAACTTGTTTAGCCATTCCTCAATTGATGGACGAGTTTTCATTTTAATAATGTGGAAGCCAAGGTCAGAAAAGTTAAGTGACTTGGCTAAGGTGAGTCATGATGCAAACACAAGTCCTCTCTTGTCCCAGTAATCTTTCCACTAAAGTTGAGTCCAGATTGATGTTTCTCGGATGGTAATCAGCTAGAATACTCTTACACAGCCTGCCCTAGTTCATTTTGCTCATTTCTGCAGATACTAGAAACCTGTAATTTGGTTGGATTGCAAGACCATATAACACCCAGCTCATTGAGTATTGGTTGAATACTTTCACTGGACAGTGAAAAACTGAATTGTTATGTTGTTGCGTCTAAAGGGCTATGGTAACACCCAACTCATTCTTTTAGACATTGAACTTTTTATATTTGTTGACACAATTTATGCCATGCTTATAGAATGTTCTTGTTGGGGCAAATGAATCCCAAGTGATGGGTCCCAGTCAAGCATGGGTTGATATGGGTTTGGTTGGCTTGACAGTAAAGGTAGAAATAGGCATTTACCATGAGCATCCTCAGAAGATACATATTTAGTAAAAACTGCTGGAAAAATTAGAAAGCAGTATGGCAGAAATTAGGCCTAGACCAATATCTTACACCATATTCCATAATACATTTTAAAAAGAATATGTGATCTTGGGGCAGCTAGATGGTACAGTGAGTAGAGCACCAGCCCTGGAGTCAAGAGGACCTGAGTTCAAATCTGGCCTTGGACACTTGACACACTTACTAGCTGTGTGACCTTGGGCAAGTCACTTAACCCCAATTGCCTTGCCTTCCCCTATTTTCCCAAAAAAATGTGATCTTAGAGGAGCATATCATGTGCCTTTCATAGATATGAGTAGAAAATGTATTCATAACCAAACAAGGATTAGAGGCAGTTATAGAAGCTATAATAGATAACCGAATAAGTGAAATTGAAAAGCTTCTGCACAAACAAAATTAGTAGGATTAGAAAGGAAAGCAGTGGAATGTAAAAAAAAAATCTTTGTATTAAATATACCTGAAAAGGTTTAGTCTTCAAGATATATAAACAGTGAGTAGATAAGATCAAATAGATAAGCGGTCAAAGGATAAGTTTTCAAAAGAATTGCAGACTAATAACCATATGGAAGAGTTCTCCAAATCATTAATAATGTCCATACCCTTTGATCCAGAGATTTTTTTTTAACTCAGCTTATACCTGTGGAAGCCATTGATAAGAAAAAAGTCCACATACACCATAATATTTATAGCAGCAATTTTTGCAATAACAAAGAACTGGAAACAAAGTATATACTCTTCAATTGGAGAATAGCTACAAAATGCATATTACTGCAATAAGAAAGACAAATGAGATAAAAACAGAGAAGCACAGAAAGATCTACATGGAGTGATGCAAACTGAAGTAAGCAGAATCCCAGTATGCATAATTAACCCAACCCCAGTATACATAATTAATCCAACAATGAAAGTGGAAAGAAGAAAAGTGGATGTTGTAATATTACAAAGGATAAGCATATCTTTAATGACAAGATGTTAGAACACATCCCTATCTTACCCTTTTATAGAGGTGGAAGGTCCACAAGTGTGCATTGCACGGGTTTTCACTGTTTGTCCATATATTAAACAATCATGCTAATTTTCTCCCTCTTTTTTCTTTTTTGTCTTTAAGAAAATATCATTTGTTATATATGATGTCTGGGAGCCAGAAGGGAAGGGATACTGGGGGAAATCATGGTTACGTAAAAAAAAGACAGCAACGAAAATGTATTTTTAAAAAGAAGACTGGAAAAGTAGGAAGGGGTCAGATTACAAAGATTTTTAAAAGCCAGGGGACTTAACATTTGATCTTGGAGGTAATAGGGAGTCACTGGAGTTTACTGAATAAGAGAGTTGCATGATCAGACCTGTGCTTTAGAAAGATCAGTTTGACAGCTGAGTTGAAGATGGACTAGGTACGACAGGGAAATCAACCAAAAAGCTATTGTGATAGTCCAGTCATGAAGTGATGAGGAATAGCACTGGGTTGTGGCAGTGCTAGAAGAAAGAAGGAAGTGCACTGGAGAGATGTTATGAAGGTGGAAATGATGGTTATTTGACCACTTGAATGTGAGGAGTTAAGAATAATATCTTAGTTGTGAACCTATGTGACCAAGGTGTTGGATGTTGGCGATGTCCTTGACAAAATGAGGTAGGTTAGGCGGAGGAAACAGCTTGGATGAAAGATAATGTATTTAGTTTTGGACATGTTAAGTTTAAGATATCTATTGGAAACTCAGTTTGATATCCAATAGGCAGCTAGTGATGTGACATTGGAGGTCAGGAGAGTTAAACGAATAGAATCTGAGAATTATCTGCATAGAGATAATTGAATCCAGAGGTGCTGATGAGATGGTCAAATAAAACAGCATCGAAGAAGAGATCCTAGGACAGAATTTTGGGTATTATTCATGGTTAATGGGCATGACCTGGATGAAGATTCAGCAAATGAGATTGAGAAAGAGCAGTCATACAGGTAGGAGGAGAACCAGAAGAAAGTAGCATCACAGAAACCTAGGGAGAAGAGGGTGATTGATGATATCAAAGGCTGTAGAGATCGAGGAGAATGAGGATTGAGGGAAAAGTCATTACAGCTGGCAAATAAGAGATAACTTTGGAAAGAGTAGTTTCAGTTGGGTGATGAGCATGGAAGCCAGACTAAGAGAATTAAGAAGAGAGGGAAAGGAAAGGAAAGGAAAGGAGGTGGAGGCTCCAATTGTTTAGCCACAATAGGAAGGAGAGATACAGGATGATAACTAGTGGAGATGGATCTAACAAATGAGGGTTTTTGAAGGATGGGGGAGATGTGGCTATGTTTTAGGCAACAGGGAAGCATCCAGTAGACTGGGAGAGATTGAAGATTGGTGAAAGTAGAATGATGGAGAAGGCAGTCTACTGGAGAAGATGAGATGGAATGGAATCATTTATGCATATAGAGGGATTTATCTTGGGAAGGAGAAAGGCCACCTCTTCATGTGACATAGGGTGAAGGAGGAGATAGTGGTGGGATATGAGATAAGGAGGAACTAAAAAGAAGGAGCTCTTGTTCAAGTTTTGAAGAAAAATATGAAGCAAGATTCTCAGGATGGAACGAAGTATCACTAAGTGCAGAAAGATGTAAGAAAGGAAAAGACTGAAGATGAAAACAAGTTTGTTACCCATGTAGGAGACATTCCAAAGAACACAGTAGAAATTTTAGAATGAGACAGGGAGGGTGGGGAGAGGTTTGGGTCCCCAGGATTGGAAATAAGGGAGTGGTCAGTGGGGGAGATAGAGAATAGGGTTTGAACAATGACAGTAAAGTGTTCAAAATCACTAAGATAGGGAAGGCATGACAGAGCGAGAGTTTCTTAATCATTGAGAAATGAATTCTGGTAGGTTTTAATCAACCACAGTAGTTTGGATTCAGGGTAGAAACCAAGAGTGCTAAGAGAGACTACAATAGAATGACTAGACAAGAGGCTTTTGGACAGGACCCTCCCTCCTTCACTAGCAGGCACTTCCCTCTTTACCTGAAAGGCTTAGATGAGCCAACTGGTGGAGGCAGAGTTGTAGGAGGCCACAAGGATGCTGAGAGGAATCATAACCTTGCATTAGAAAGAGTAACTACATTAGGATGGAAGACCTTCTTCTAGTCTTGGTTCTGCTACTGACTTGCTGACTATGACCTTGAGTAAATCATTTCTGAGATGAACCCTACTGTTCTTTCTAGGTTTAAGATTCCAGATGAGTCATCAATATGAGGAAGCAGAATCAGAATACAGGAGACAGATTTTATAACAGGAAGAAAAGTCAGTTTTACCATGAGGTCTTTGGAGAAAGCTATTATAATAAAGGCAGATTACAGGATGCAAAGCTGCTTGCTGACACATGATTTTTGAGGCATAAAACAACTGGATCCAGAAACTAGCCTTAAACACCTCGGAACCAGAATGTATTTATTTCAGGTAGACTGTTAAGAACAAGAACTAACAGTTCAAAGATTGCCTCAAGATATTGCTTCGAGAAAAGACTGCATCAAGAAACATCTAATTACAAGAGTCAGAGCCACTGAAATTTCCAGGAAAGACAAAGATTAACCTTAAGGTTAATGCAGAATGGCCTGGACCAAGTGGAGAAAAATGGAGGTATCAGGGTGCGAAAATTAGACTACAGCTATTCTCAAACAGGGACCATTTACTGGTAGAGCAGACTGGGAAGCAGATTCTAGAAGGGGCTGAGCATCCTAATAGATTTGCCTGCTTAAATCTTGTTTTAGACTGTAGTTGCCTGGGAACGTAAACCAGAATCCAGCCTAAACCAGGTGAGGGACTTAACTTTTTTTAACCAAAGGTATGCCAAAGAGGAAGAGGAAGCTAAGAAAGATTAGAGTCTAGCTGCGCTTAGATTTTCCTAAGAACTACGATTTGTTAACAATTCCTTTAATTTTAACTGTTTCACTGTAACTAGTTGTAAAAACTCTTAAAAGGCCTAAAAGAAAAGATGCATATATTTTGCAGCTAGAAAGCAAAAAGTTGGAAGCCCGTGTCACTTTTTTTAGAGAGTTTTTGAAGACCCCTAGAATAAAGAGAGGGTGGTGACTACTAGTCATTGAAGGAGACTAGAGGTCCAAGTCTTGAGGTACTAAGGTAGAAACAAGTGAGCCCTAGAGGAAGCTGTTCCAGAACCAATGATCTTTGAAGGTTTGGCTCCATTTTTACACCCCATTTGCATACAAATATAACAATAGCCTCTCCAGGTTATGCTCCAGATCTTCTCTACCATGTCCCAATTCTTCATCCTGAAACCTCACTTTAACACTAGAATTGACACATTTCAGTTTTCTTTTATGTGTTGTCTTTCTCCTCTCTTTATTACATATGTTTGTATTCTCATAGGAAGTGTTTAATAGATGCTAGTCGACTAACAAGTTTGTCTTATAATATTGGTAGAAAAAAGGGGTGTGTGTGTGTGTGTGTGTGTGTGTGTGTGTGTATAGAAAGAATGATTAGCCTTATAAAAAGTAGACTTGGCTCTGCCTTTTTCTATATAGGTGATCCTGGAAAAGTCTCTGGACTTTAGTCCAGAAATTTTTTTAGTGTCAGAATTTTCAAACCCAGGATTCGAGGCTATAGATCTTGGAGAAAAGGTGGGAAGCCCACCTTTAATAAAGTAAACCTTGCCTGATCATAGTCCCCAATGTGTGAACCGCCAACTTATTTAGAAGTTTGCCATCTTGGTTAGCAAAGAATCACAAGCATGATTGAGAATGAAGGATCCCTCTTCTAGCAAATACGAAGAGCAAGGTGAATTTCTGTGAGGTATGCTTGATGCTTTTAGGTCATCACCAAATAACAGTGATATATGCAGAAAGTTTTTTGATGGTTACCTTAATGGAGAAGATGAAAGGACTGGAGGAATTCCAGGTTATTAGGGAGAATGAATGGGTGGAAGAAGAGCTTTAAGGAAGAGACAAATAAGAAAAAACAGATAAGATCTCTTGGGAATTGACAGTATTGGAAAGACGTGGAGATATTTCTCCTAAGGTATAGGTTTCTTTCTATGGGGAGAGAGGGGAAGTTTAGGTGGAAGGATGGAGCTGGATCCTCTGAGGAGGAAATAGTTTCTTAGACTATAAGGACTTGGATTTACAGGTGTCGTCACTACCGAGAGGGACCAATAAAACCTAGAAAAAACAACAACACAGAAATAGTCTCCCTCAGAGGTATCAGTGGGCCTCGATGAAAACAGAATCATAGCTTTGAGAATATGGTTCTAGAATAACATATTGTATTTAAAAAGGAGCAGGACAGGTAAAATGGGATGGTAGAATAGGATTTTTTATTCATTCAACTTGATAAGCAGTTATTAAGCTAGATTAAGCTAGCTTTAAAGTGAGTATTTGCAAGAAGCACTGTTTCACAATGGATAGGGCTGGCCTAGGAGTCAGGAAGATCTGGGGTCTAGTCCTATCTCTGACATATATTAGATATGTGACCTTGGGCAGGTCTCTCAACTACTTTGTACCCCCAGATAACTCTCCAAGAGTATAAGCTGAAGAGTAGGGGTTGGTCTGCCAATTTGATAGTTTCCTCACTAGTTACTTATACCAATGGAATCACAAGTCTGGTCCATATAAATTTATTCACCCACACATACATACATACATGTACGCACATATACAAATTGTACGTGTGAATATATGCATGTATTTACACAATATGTATTGTCTATACATACTGTATATATCTATTGTACATGTATGTACATATACACAGTACAAATGAAGACATGCATGTATCTACACCTGTGTATTGAATATAGTGCACATATGGGTATATACACAAATGTATTACATGCTTATATACACAGCAGTACATCTGCATGTGTATATACAAATATATGTCACATATATAGAAAATATAGATAAAAACAATATGCACATGTGCTATGTATCTTCACATATGTGCATGTGTGTATTATATACATTATTTATCTATAAACATGTGATACAAAGATAAAAATGAAACTTTAGTCCTTGGCCTCAAGAAGTTTATATTCTACTGGGGTATATGACATTTACAATTTATATAGATGATATGTAAATTATTTATGTATAATATTCAGTATGATACTTTTACCTTTTTGGAGACTAGAGACTCTAATTTAGCTTCATATAGACTGAAATCTAACTTAAGGATTTAATTTTCTCGTGTTTCATATCATACTGCCTCATTTAATGAATATAGCTTTTCTTCACCTTTTAATTGATAAGCAAACAGGATATAATGCTTCTTCTAGGTAGTCTTTAAGGTACAGGAGAAAATTCCTGAAAGAAAGGAGTTTAGACCTATTTTACCTTTCTCAAGGGCTTTATTATTGTACACATCATTTTCTCTGGCTGTCTTTCATCCTGGAACACTTTCTCTCTTCAACTCTGCCTATGGCTTCCCTGGCTTCCTGGCTATCCCAAATAAAATTCTGTCTTCTATAAGAAACCTTTCCCAACCCCTCTTAATGCCAGTTCTTCCCCCTCTTTTAATTATTTTCTATTTTACACACACACACACACACACACACACACACACACACACACACACAATTTGTACATATGTTTACTTGCTTCCTCCCCGTTTAGATTGTGAGTTCTTGAGGGCAGGTACTATTTTTTGTCACTTTTTGTATCATTAGTACTTAGCACAGTACCTGGCATATAATAGGTGCTTAATAAATGTTTAATGACTGATTGATCTCCATGAAGAAAGAACGGATGGGTAAGATGTGAGATATAACGTGGAGGTAGAGTTGGCAAGATATGGCAAACGATTGGGAAGGGGAAGTGAAAGGCTGATTGACCAAGGTTGTAAACTTGGGTAGCTTAGAAAGTGATGGTTGTGCTTTGACAGAAACGGGAGAGTGTGGAAAAATGGCAGGTTTAGGGATGATGAGATGAACAGTTTCATTTTTGCATATATTAAATCAGAGATGGTTATAAGATATCCAGGTAGAGATGTCCAGTAGGCAAGTTTGCATTGTGGAATTGGACATCTCTGAAGATAGCGCTGAGCAGAGCCAGTGATAGGATTACCCAGACAGACTATATGGGGGGAAATCCAGGACAGAAGGAAGAAACAGCCTACATATCACAAACTTGTCAAGGAAACCATGATAAACTGGGGTTTCAATTATTCAAAATTATTCAATTATTCAGATTGGAAACTCTGTCAAAAGGAGAGTTAGCTGAAAAAGTCCTGAGCTGCCTTAATGAAAATTTTCTTTTTCTTCAAAACATCTACTAAGTAACAAGGAGAGGTACCTGACTTATGTCCAAGGAAGAATTGATTACTTATTGATTAAAGAATACATCTGATAATAGACTATTAATAGTGAGAAGTCATTAATTGATATCAATGGATCATAAGTTTGAGTTGGAAGAGACCAGGTCATGATCCGGTTCAACCTTCTTACAAATAAGGAAACAAACTCAGTGAAGTTGAGCATTGTCCAAAGTCACCCAGGTGTATTTAATTAGAAGTCAACATTTGAACCCATGTCCTATGATTTCAAGTCTATTAAGCTTTGCACATATCACATATGCTATTCAATTCTTTTGTCGCTTCCTCTTTTGTCTTGCAAGGAGAAGATGCTTTGCACTAGGAAAGCTAGAACAAAACTTAACAGGCAAATGAAATCCTTGGATAAGTACTGGAAAAAAGTATATCATGTGTTCACTGAGTTATCTAGCATATACAAATTTTCTCCCCTTTATTGTTTTTTAGACAAGAGAACAGTGATAATCAAAAAATACTTATGTATTTTTTGGGGATGAGTATTTGTCTCATACCCAATGAGATTCAGGTTGCGGTGGTGAGGCAGAAATCCTTCAGCTCAGAAAATACGAAGAGGGAAGACCTAACCAGGACACCACAGCTCAGAAATTTTCTTCTCTTACTTCATGTAGCTGCTCAGCTTCTCTAGTGCCAGCTGGCCGAAACTTTAGTCATTTGCAAGGGGGACAATATGCAGGTGAAAGCAATTCCGCTAAATGACAGACCAATCATACTCTCTAGGGGGGTGGGACTAGACCATCTCTAGCCTCATTCTGAACTCACGCATAAGTTAGCGGTTACTTCGGCCTTTAAATGAATAGGAATCAGGTTTATCATGATTAAAAACAAATGTTTTGTCCAGTGTCACAGTTGCAGACAGCTGAGGGTCTGCTGTGTGTAGTTTGTGCTGGAATGAACTGGAGGAGACAAAATAAGAAATGGAGTTTATGGAAACATGTGATCCTTTTTTAACTCTCGGAATGCCCTCTGATTTCCCCTCTTAACTATACAGTCGAATTTTCACACATGATAACAATATTTTACTTTGCAGCATATGGGGCCTTTTATGAAGGGTTTTTGCACCTTATTTTAGCTTTCATATTTATAAAAATTACACATAAAAAACCCAAATGTGAACAATTCACCCAAATTCTGCCAGTTCTTTGTGTCTTAACAGCAAACTTGAAGGCACTCAGGCTTTTCAAATGTTAAAAGTATGTAATGACCCCATTATAGGAATTTGAAAAGCTGTCAAATCTCTAAGTATCCAAATGTTTCCTGAGTAGAACTGGATGATGTTAGTTTTGGGCACAGAAGGAACTATGTGCTGTCAGAATGTTGCGTCCAAAGTGTCCAGTCCTATTGCCAAAGGTTGAGCCCAAAATGGCACAACAAAATGATGCTTCCCCAAGGGCTTAGCACCATTTTAAATAGTTGGCCATTTTGAACACATTTTAAAAGAGGGTATTTAACCAAGTAAACTTCCAGAATGTAGCTGCAGCTGTTGCTTAGATCACTGTGATTCACCTCTGTAACAGAGCCAGGGCTACCAAAACTAGGAAAGGAGAAACCATCTTTTTCATCTACATGGCTTGTTAGGTCTTGAGACCCTACTCTGAGTTTAGCAACAATGTTCTGCTGGGGTATTTTACTTTTCACTTTTGCATCCCAAAGTCCATATGAAATGGTAAAAATTTTTAACAAGGAATCTTACTTGGGTATTATTTTGTAAAATATGATGCTCAGAGCTTACGCCCATGGATGTCTGAAATGACTCCAACAGGATTTGGTCCCAGCATCATTTGACTGTTTTAGTGGCGGAATAATTGTTTTAGTCCAGTGAAATACTGATTACAAAGGTGGTGAGCATGTATTGATGGTTGGGTGCGTGGACATGCTTCTTAGAAAAAAGAAATGATACTTTAAGTGAGTTAGAGTTGGGAAATGAAAACATAATTAAGTGACTTGCCTAGGATTATATAGAAATAGTTTAGTAAGAGCTCTGGGTAGAATTTGAACCCAGGTATGGAAGAAAGTTCTATACTATAGGTCAGAAACAATTTTGTTAATTTTTGTTGTGGTTCAGTCATTCATCTGTGTCTGATTTTTTGTGACCCCATATGGGGTTTTCTTGGCAAAGATACCGGAGTAGTTTTCCATTTCTTTCTCTTACTGGAAAACGGAATAACCTCTGACCTCTGTGACTTTCCCAGGGTCAAACAGCTAGTGAGTGACTGAGGCCAGATTTTGAATTCAGATCTTGACTAAATCCAGGCCCAGCCCTTAATCCACTGAGTTATCTAGCTGCCTCAATTTTGTTAATTAAAATTATTCTAATGTAAGCATTTTTTTTCCTTAGGAAAGACAGATAAGTCCAAACTGACAGAATACCCAGTATCTCCATTCCCACAGACATCTATCTCTCTAACATAAGTCATTTTGAAGTCCCAATATAGAATCTTTAAACAAAAAATTTCAGTTAAGATTGGGCAATTTGTACAGAATTTAGATATGTTTAATTAGTAGTTGGCATCAACCAACTAAACCACAGTCATTTAAAACTTTAGGCAAGCTTTTGAGAATCATTTTCAAATGAAACCATTCAATTTTTCTGGGACCACTCCCTTCAAGGTTTCTTTCTAGCTGGAGAAACGTAAACTCAGAGTTCCTTCCACTGACTGAAGATTTAATCAAAGAAGCTTCTTCCTTCTGTTCATTCCCCTAATCCCTTCAGGGCATAGTCCCAAGAAACTAAAAGAAAATGTATTCTTTCCTGTATTAAATCTGGTTACTACTCTTAATACATTTTCTTAGACCTTGGCTTTGTTTTTAACCTTTTACACACTTTTCTTAAAAAAAAAGGCTAATTTAAGATGAGGATAATTTAAAAGTGCTTTCTTAGTATTTCTAACTATACCATGCTGCCTTCTCAATACTCAAAGGAAGTCAGGAGGATTGGGAGAGGAGGTTACTCAGAGTTGCTCAACTATCTTACATGTTGATATACTGTTTTAAAGGCACAATGCTGGTTTTGATCACTATGTATATGATGCCAGTCTTTCAAATAAGAAGTGGATTAGCGTTTCTGACTATCATTCAGAGGCATTATTGTCTGAATTTTTTTTTCAGTCATGGTAGTTTTACTGAGCCCAACACATCTTACCTAGTTGTCCTTGTGATGAAATGGCTTATGTTTGTTAGGATCTTAAAAGCTTGAGGGAGAAGTGAGACTAACATGAAATAGTTTAGAAGTAAATTCCAGACAGAAGAAAATGTATAGTGCTAAAGTTTATTTAATATGGGATTAAGTGCTGTCGAAAAGGTGAGGGGAGTTTTGCCATGGAGGCAATTATGAAAGAGGTGAGGCTTGAGATCCATGGAGTCTTGGACAATGATTGAGAAAGAATGCAAAGCCATATGGGATCCAGCATGTCCAAAGGGCATAGGGATGGGAATGAGTAACAGTAGGAGACAAGTAGTTGGGTAAGGTGAGACCAGATAATAGAGAGCTTTGAATTCCAAGATAGAGAATTTGTGCTTGATTCCAATTATAATAAGAAACCTATAAATACTAAGAGGCAGCTAGGTGGCATAGTGGATAAAGTAGTCCTGGAGTTAGGAAGATCTCAGTTCCAGTTTGGCCTCAGAAGTACTGAGCATAAGATGAGATGATATTTGTAAAACATTTTTAGTACAGTAGTAGCATAGTAGGCACTATATAAATGTTAATTATTATGGGACATCCCAAGTAGAGACGTGTCCAGTAGGCAAGCTTGTGTTGTGATTACATTATTATAATAATTGGCTAAAGCACACACAAGATTCGTTTTGTAGCACGCACTAATTTTAGAACATTAATCTTGACCCCCAAACATTCAACATATCCATTAAAATATTACGGTCTAGTTAAATTAATCTTCCAACATTCCAGTCTTACCCATAAGAGAAATAAATCTTTTTCTTAAGAGTGTAAGAACTGTTTCCTTTTTCTCTTTGTATCTATAGAGTCTCTAGAGTGCCTGTATGTTTAAAACTTATATAAATCCATTGAATTGAATTTTAGCTTTTAGTCATTGTGTGTGTGTGTGTGTGTGTGTGTGTGTGTGTGTGTATGACTTCATAGCATTTGTAGCACATGATGTCTCATAAAATGAAGAAGAAGAGTAAGTTACAAGTTGATTTTAGAGGACTTGGGTCCAAATTGGCTCTACTATAAATAATAAATATCTCTGATCCTGGTCATTTTCCTGATCTGTAAAAATAAGGAAGCTGACTAGGTTCTGAGGTCCCTTCCAGTGGCCGCTAAATCTATAATAAGAATGATGCAGAAAAAAGCTGCTGAATTCAGTTTTGCTATGTCAAATTTGAGATGACATAGATAAGATAGCACATCCTTGAAAAGTTGGAAAGATGAGTCCAGAACATGTGTACGTCTAGAGCAAGGCAGATTCCCACAGAACTTCCTGGGACCAGATTGTGTAAAATATTGTGTTGATTTCTAGATGACCACATTCAAGAACCATGATGGTTCTTGGTAGATGGGCTGTCCTAGGATGGTGAGAGAGAGCTGGGCATGAGACCGTAGGAGAAAAGAAGACTAGGTAATGGGTGGCAGAAACAAGGTGACAGTCAGGAAGAAAATATTAGAAACATTTTCAAGTATGTGACAGTCTGTGATGTGGAAGATATGTTTAGCTTGACCTCAGAGAATTGAATTAGTGAGGTGGCAATTGTTCAGAGGATGGTTTTGACTAGAAAAGAGAAAGTTGCTAAACAAAATTAGAGCTATCTAAAAATGGGAACACACTTCAGAATCTATGAGATGCCATAATGTAGATCTTTCAGCAAAAAAGCTAGATAAATGTGTAATAATTATACACATTGGAAAAAGCTTGCTACTTTTTACGTATGATAGGATTAAAATGTTTCCCCTTCCAGCTCTGAGATTCAGTGGTTAGTATAGTCAGTCCTGTGTGTAAATTAACCAATTATAGTATGATAAGTTAAAACTGCTGAGGGAGAATGTGAAGGGCAGCAACAACAACCACAATAACAACATAAACAACAAACAAGGTCTTGGAGATGCCCAAAGGAGAAGAGGAAAAAGGAGCCCAAGAAGCTGAAAAAATTGTGGAAAAAAGCAAGAAATAGTGTCATTAAATGAAAAACAAACACATTAAAGCAATCCACCATGTGGGTTTGCCAGGCCCTCAGGCACTGTGACCAGGGGAATGACAAAAAACCAAAGAAACTGAAAACTCTGTCTGCTCTCAGAGTGTCCATTCTATTAAGGGAATGTTTTAAGTACATTATTTGAATAGTACAAGTTTATAAAGCTACTGGGGCCTCGAGGGGAGGAAAGACCTATCATAGAAGTTCAAGAGTTGGCCAAGGGAATAGCCTCAAGTTGGACAGAAAGCCATCTAGTTAAGAAGAGATGAATTAAGTACAAGTTTCAGAGGGGCCAAATTTAGCTGACTATATAAGTAAAGTTTGTTTTTAAACAAACTAGGCTTGCCTAGAAGTGGTAATAATGGGGGGAAAAAGAGCAATATTAGAGGATCAGAATCAAAAGTCCCTGGGTTCAAATATCCTTGCTTCTGATCATACCTGGATGTCCCAGCAGACACTTAGAGGTGACAAGCATGTCGATGGTTGCTGGCATGCTACCCGAACCAGATTAAAATGTAATTGTAAAATATTTAACAAGATAAATAAAAATATTATAATGACATAGATAATGTAGTTTTCTAAGTCAATGTGGCCTTGCCCAGGATACTTGTATGTAGTTTAGAGTCCCAAGTTTCTTTTAGAGTTTGATACCACTGCTGGATAAACATCTTAAACTTAACAAAACTGAACTCATAATCTTCTCCATTGCTATCAGGGCAATGTAGTCTTCCCTCCGCCCCCCCCCCCCCCCCCCCCCCCCCCCCCCCCCCGCCCCAGGCTTGCAACGTAGGTGTTATCCTCAACTCCCTTCTTTCATCCCCGCCCCCCACCTATCCAATAATATATTGCTATGTCCTGTCTATTTTACCTTCTCTAGTATTAACACCTCTGCCCCTTCTCTTCCTCTGAAACACCCGAGCAGCACTGATACAGACCCTCATCTCCTCCTCACACCTGGACTAATTCAAGCTGGTTTGCTTACCACAATTCTCTTTCTACTCTAATTCATCCCTCTACTCACTCAGCTGCTGAAATTATTTTCTTAAACTGAGAGGTTTCCCTCTCCCAGATTGATTCTTTTATGAAGGCAAACTTTTGCCATCTTTTGCCTCAGTTCTTACCTAGGTAAGGCTGAGTGGGTGTTGCTTCAGACAAACTGAGACCTGGGAAAGACCTTAGAGTTTAAAAAGGGCAAGATCTCCCGCACTGTATCCTGGGCCATCTCCAGTTATGTCTTGCCCACTGGAGTCCGATGGACTCTGGAAGAGAGAGTGAGGCTGATGATTTAATGCGCAGGCCCACCCTCACTTAAATCCAATACACGTGCAAGTCAAGACATCACTCTCCTGATGTCATTGGTCCTCTTCGAGAACAAAAAATGAAAAACAGCAAGAAGGTCAGACTATGTCACACTCTAGTTTACTCATTGGC